>OV884048.1:0-1200000 GCA_930367265.1 Catocala fraxini
CGCCGTGTCCTCAACAACGTCGCGGCAGTCGCCGCAGTGGTGACAACCGGGCGTCTCTTGCCGGCGTATGCGACACAGGAACTGGCCAAAACAACCGTGGCCAGTCATTACCTGTGTCAGCCGGAAGGTGAGGGCGCCATGGCGCCTCTCCAGCCACTCCTCAAACACGGGACTTACCGCCACGATCGTGGCGTGCCCGGCACTGGGGTGCACAAGTCGTTCCTTCCAATTCGCCACTAGGACCTGGCGGAGCTCGGACCTCGCCGCCTCGAGAGCGGGAAGAGCCGGTCCTTCGCCCCGAGCTAGCGCCTCCCGGCGCCAACGATAGAGCGACGCCAGGAGCGCCGCTTCCAGGTCCCATGGCATCGATCCGGCGAGGAGGCTCGCAGCCTCGAACGAGATCGTGCGGTAACCTCTTATCAACCTGACGGCCATGGCGCGCTGCGGCGCACGAAGCGCCGAAATGTTACGGGCCGTCAGGTTGTGTGCCCAAACTGGGGCCCCATACAGGGCCATGGACCGCACGACCCCCTCGTAGAGCCTCCGGCAGGAGGTGTTTGGCCCCCCGAGGTTGGGCAGCAGACGCGAAAGCGCGCCTGCAGCGCCCCGAAGAATGGGGACCAAACGACGAAAATGGGCTGTAAAGTCCCACCGGCTGTCGAGCAAAAGACCCAGATATTTCAGGGTCGACTCGACGCCGATGCGGACCCCTCCTACCATAATATGGGCCCCTGGAGGTGGCCGGTTCCGAGGGCCGTGAAAACAAACGGCCTCGGATTTCGACAGGGCCACCTCGAGGCCCAACCGCCGGATACGACCAACGACTTGTGCGACCCCAGCGGTCGCCAGTATGGCCGCCGCCCGGTGCGACTTACCCCTCGCCGTGACAAGCGTGTCGTCGGCGTAACAAATGACGCCGACGCCACGGAGGAGCGCACCTCGCAGCACCCAGTCGTAACCGATGCTCCACAGGAGCGGACCCAGAACCGATCCCTGTGGAACACCGCACGACATCTCTCGCCGACTCCAACCGTCGTGACCCGGGTAGACTACTACCCTCTCCGATAAGTATGCCCCGACTATGCGGCGGAGGTAGGTCGGCACTCGATGGAAAATGAGTGCCGCCCTGATACAACTCCAGGGCAAGGTATTGAAGGCATTCGCGATGTCAAGAGACACCGCGAAGACGACCTCGCCCCGGGACACCGCATCCTCCGCCAGGCTCCTCACTCGCTGGACAGCGTCGATTGTGGAGCGCCCGCGGCGGAAACCATATTGGTTTTCCGCCAGATCCGGACCCACTGATGACAGACGCTGGACGAGGCGCTCCGCGACAATAAACTCGAACAGTTTAGCCACCTCGTCCAGTGGCCACACACCCCAACCTAACCTAACCTAACCTAACCTAACCTAACCTAACCTTTTTTTTTTTTTTTTTTTTTTTTTTTTTTTTTTTTTTTTTTTTTTTTTTTTTTTTTTTGACCCAGGAAAATCCTTTATGGATACCCCCTGCCCCGGGGGGGGAAGGGTGGTTATGTGAGACTCTCCGCCCCTGAAGGGGGTCGGTATACACACTAAAAACCTGGGGTGAGCAGTCCCTCCGCCGACGGAGTGGGGCGGGATGGGGTCGCGTTAGCAATCACCATCCCGCCCCGGCGGTTGGCCCGGCTGATGGTGACCGGGCCTCAGCACCTATGGAGGGAAGGCCTTGCTCACCAAGGCCATCCCCCAGACGTGTAGGGCCGTGCAAGCCGGTAGAGAGTCCCCCGACTCTGTACCAGTGACCCCACTATACAGGAGCGAAAAGGCGGGCAAATCGCCTCCTTCTCGCTCCCGTCCGTCTGCGCCGGAGAGGGTCAGCGAGGAGGTTGTTCTCCCTGACCCTCTCCGCGGTCTCCTTCTGCGCCATGACAGCTTCGCAGAAGGAGACCACTGCCTGCCACGACCTCTCGCCGCCGAGCATGGCGTTGATCACGCTCGGCAGGGAGAGATCTCCGCCTATTAAACCTAACCTAACCTAACCTAACCTTTTTTTTTTTTTTTTTTTTTTTTTTTTTTTTTTTTTTTTTTTTTTTTTTTTTTTTTTTTTTTTTTTTTTTTTTTGTTACCCAGGAAAAATGCTTCATGCACTGCCCGCCGGCTAGGGGACGGCACCGGCGGGGGAGTGTGGGACTCCCAGCGAGACGCGCTGGTCTACCCACTAAAAAACCTGGGGTGTTCCCTCTCTCATCCAATAGGGGGGGCCAGTTGGGAACTTAGAGGATTCATCCATAGCAGGCCCCCCCATGTGGGTGTGGGCCGGGTCAAACGGACCCGGCCACCTCTCGTCCCCAGGGGAGAGCCTGACCGCTCTCCCCTTTCGACGGTAGAAGGCGCGCGGGAACACCGCGCGCGCCCTCTCGGGGTTCCTAATTTACGGGTGGCAGGGTCCCCTCAGGCCTTGCCACCCGGAACCCTTAAGTGGGGGGCAGGAGAGCGACAAAAGCGCGTCTCCTGCGCCCTCTCCTCCGGCGGCGGACTTCCGGGGCGTAAGGATCATCCTCACGCCCCCGTTCCGCCGCCTCCTTCTGCGAGATGACAGTCTCGCAGAAGGACCTCATTGCGCCCCAGCACCTGTCGTCGCCGACCATCCTGGATACGACGGTCGGCAACGAGAGGTCGGGGCCAATCACAGCGACCAGGGCGCAGCGCTCCGCGGCCCACGCTGGACACTCCTCCAGCGTGTGCTGCGCCGTGTCCTGGTCACACTCCTCACAATGGTTGCACCTGGTTGTCGGCTCCCTACCGGCTATCTTGCAGAGGTACTCCCCGAAACAGCCGTGTCCGGAGAGCACCTGAGTAAGCCGGTAGGTGAGCGGTCCGCGCCGTCTGTCCGTCCACTGTCTTAGTACCGGACGGACAGCCTCGACGGTCCTCACCCCGTAGCGGGGCTGGGCCAGTCTGTCTGCCCACTTCTCCTCCAGGACCAGTCGAGCCTGGGACCTTCGCGTCTCCACCGCACAATGCGAGGGAACCTCGCCATGGAGACGGAGGTCCGCGCGCCAGTAATACACCGACGCCTGGACCTCCGCCTCCAAATCCCAAGGCGGCGATGCCGCCAAAACGCACGCCGCCTCAAAGGAGACGGTGCGGTACGCCCGCGACACCCTGATCGCCATCGCCCTCTGCGGTCTCCTCAGGAGGGCGACGTTGTGGCGATCGAGGGCGTCGGCCCAAATGGGCGCTCCGTAGAGCGCCATCGACCGCACCACCCCCAAATAGAGGCGGCGGCAGATGACACTCGGCCCCCCGATATTCGGCAGCAAAGAGCTAAGCGCTCCTGCCGCCGACATCAGCCGGGGGGCCAGGCGGCTAAAATGGACGCGAAAGTTCCAGCGGCCGTCGAGGTGGAGCCCCAAGTATTTCATACTCGGCTCCACCCCGATGCGGACCCCTCCAACGATGATGTGGGCATCTGGTGGCGGCGCCCGCCGAGGCCCATGAAATAATAGGGCCTCGGACTTTTCCAGCGCCACCTCCAGTCCCAACATCCTAATCCTGCCGACAACCAGGGCAACTCCAGCCGTGGCAAGACGGGCAGCTGCCCCGTAATCCTCTCCCCGGGCCGTCACCAGCGTGTCGTCGGCGTAACAAGTTACGCCGACTCCCGGGGGCAGGGCGCCCCGCAGCACCCAGTCGTAGCCGATGTTCCACAGGATCGGACCCAGAACCGATCCCTGTGGAACACCGCACGACACCTCCCTCCGGAACGTCTCTCCGTTCCGCCCCACACAAAACACACTCCTCTGGTGAACCTTTTTTTTTTTTTTTTTTTTTTTTTTTACGTGGGGGAATGCTTGATGCATACCCCTCCGCGGGGGCGGGCGAAGGGGTTATGTCGGACTCGCCGGGGTAAAAGAAAGATGTTAAGAAGAAAATGTACCTCCCGGAATACCGACTAAACCTACCACGGTGTTCCTCGACAAAACCACTATCGACGGGGCCGCGCGAATCACTTTCGCATGCGGTCGCGACCCCGTCGAGGTTTCGGCCCGCCGTATGAAACGGCAGGCCACTACACGAAAGATCTACCCAAAGGCACTTCTAACACTCCCTACTGTCCCCCCTAGAGGGGAGACGGACTCGAAACAACAGAGGCGCGCGTGGGAACACGCACGCCGCCTCTCGGACCTGGTGCTGAACGGATGGCGGGCAGGCCCACAAAGCCCGCCACCCCCAGGTCAAACCTCAGGGTGGCTGGAGGTCGTCCCGCGCCCTCCGGCGCCCGGCTCTGCGGTTGGGGAGAGGGTTCAAACGCTCCCTCTCCCGCTCCGCCGCCTCCTTGATGGAAATGACTTCCTCACAAAAGGAGGCGACGGCGTTCCACGACCTCTCACTCCGGACCATAGACTGAACTACGGCCGGGAGCGAGAGGGCAACCGATCCGACTGCCGCGATCAATTCACGGCGCTGCGATGCCCAGGCGGGGCAAACCGCCAAAGTGTGCAGCGCCGTGTCCTCAACTACGTCGCGGCAGTCGCCGCAGTGGTGACAACCGGGCGTCTCTTGCCGGCGTATACGACACAGGAACTGGCCAAAACAACCGTGGCCAGTCATTACCTGTGTCAGCCGGAAGGTGAGGGCGCCATGGCGCCTCTCCAGCCACTCCTCAAACACGGGACTTACCGCCACGATCGTGGCGTGCCCGGCACTGGGGTGCACAAGTCGTTCCTTCCAATTCGCCACTAGGACCTGGCGGAGCTCGGACCTCGCCGCCCCGAGAGCGGGAAGAGCCGGTCCTTCGCCCCGAGCTAGCGCCTCCCGGCGCCAACGATAGAGCGACGCCAGGAGCGCCGCTTCCAGGTCCCATGGCATCGATCCGGCGAGGAGGCTCGCAGCCTCGAACGAGATCGTGCGGTAACCTCTTATCAACCTGACGGCCATGGCGCGCTGCGGCGCACGAAGCGCCGAAATGTTACGGGCCGTCAGGTTGTGTGCCCAAACTGGGGCCCCGTACAGGGCCATGGACCGCACGACCCCCTCGTAGAGCCTCCGGCAGGAGGTGTTTGGCCCCCCGAGGTTGGGCAGCAGACGCGAGAGCGCGCCTGCAGCGCCCCGAAGAATGGGGGCCAAACGTCGAAAATGGGCTGTAAAGTCCCACCGGCTGTCGAGCAAAAGACCCAGATATTTCAGGGTCGACTCGACGCCGATGCGGACCCCTCCTACCATTATATGGGCCCCTGGAGGTGGCCGGTTCCGAGGGCCGTGAAAACAAACGGCCTCGGACTTCGACAGGGCCACCTCGAGGCCCAACCGCCGGATACGACCAACGACTTGTGCGACCCCAGCGGTCGCCAGTATGGCCGCCGCCCGGTGCGACTTACCCCTCGCCGTGACTAGCGTGTCGTCGGCGTAACAAATGACGCCGACGCCACGGAGGAGCGCACCTCGCAGCACCCAGTCGTAACCGATGTTCCACAGGAGCGGACCCAGAACCGATCCCTGCGGAACACCGCACGACATCTCTCGCCGACTCCAACCGTCGTGACCCGGGTAGACTACTACCCTCTCCGATAGATATGCCCCGACTATGCGGCGGAGGTAGGTCGGCACTCGATGGAAAATGAGTGCCGCCCTGATACAACTCCAGGGCAAGGTGTTGAAGGCATTCGCGATGTCGAGAGACACCGCGAAGACGACCTCGCCCCGGGACACCGCATCCTCCGCCAGGCTCCTCACTTGCAGGACAGCATCAATTGTAGAGCGCCCGCGGCGGAAACCATATTGGTTGTCCGCCAAGTCCGGACCCACAAAAGAAAGACGCTGGACGAGGCGCTCCGCAATAATAAACTCAAATAGTTTAGCCACCTCGTCCAGCAACACTATGGGCCGGTAGGCGGACGGACTGTCCGCCGGGCGCCCTTCCTTCCTGATCAGGACCAGTTTCCCCACCTTCCACTGGCGCGGAAACTGGCCCTGCTGCAAACACTCGGTGAGGAGCCCCTTAAGTCGGGGCGCGAGCTCTTCGAGGACCAGGGCCAATGCACGACCTGGAATGCCGTCGGGCCCTGGGGCGGTGTTTTTCGAGCGAAGTCTCGACACCGCCGCTCGCAACTCTACTTGGGTCACTTCGGGAACCACGTCGTCGTCAAAGTCCGCGCTGGACGCCATGGAAGGCAGAACCATCGGCGGAGGAGTGTGCTCCGCCCGTGAAGGGAACAGAGCGGTCACCACCTCCTCAACCAGCTGTGGCCGGAGACTCTGGGACAAAGGGGGCGCCCAGGGGCGAAGTTTGCCCCTGACCATCAGATATGGACGCCCCCAGGGATTACCGTCCAGAGTCCCCAGCAGCTCCTGGCGGGCCTCGTCCTTGGCCCGCTTGATAGATATTTTGAGGAGCTTCTTGGCCGCTCTGTAGACCTCGTACAGTTCCGCCTCCCTGGCGTCAAAATCGGGAGGGCGGCGACGCCTCCTACGAAGCCGGATGTACTGGCGCCGGGCCACCACGCAAGAATGGCGTAGATGACCAATGTGGTCCGACCACCAGTACACCCGACGCCTACTTGGGATATTTCCAGGCACTCTAGGCATCGCCGCATCACAAATTTGAGTGATGGCCTCCCGGAACCACTCGGCCTCCATCTCAACACTGTCAGGCCTGGTCGGTGCTGGCACCCAGGCCTGAACGATGGAGGCTTCCAGGAGGACCTCCCGATTTAGCTTTCTTAAAGCCCAACGCGGACCGCCCCCAATCGGGACCCTTTGGGCTGGGGGGTCGGAGGTCTGGGCGGAGACGTCGAACCGGATATAGCGGTGGTCCGACAATGTCTCCACCTCCTCGACGACACGCCAGCCTTGGACACGGCGTGCTAGCGCGGGGCTGGCAAAAGAGACGTCAATAACTGACCCGCCCCGCTGACGCACGCACGTGTGCACTGACCCACGATTGAGGACTAGCAGGCCGTTTTCTACGGCCCACTCCTCGAGCAATTCACCCCTCGCGTCCGTGGTCGCGGAACCCCAAGCCGAGGATTTGGCATTGAGGTCCCCGACGACGAGCACGGGCCGAGGGTGGCTTCGAGCGACGACGACGTTCAGTTCGAGGAGATACTCCTCGAAGTCGGCGAGAGGTCGGTTGGGTGAGAAGTAGCCGCCCACCACAACCGCTTCTCCTACGAGTGCTGCGACGCAGCCCCGTCCCCGAACGATGTTCTCGAAGGACGGGGTGCCGGCGGCGGCCGGCGAAATTAACGCCACCGAGCCATCGAGATCCCCTACCCAGTCAGCCCTGGGGGGGACAAAATAGGGCTCGGCGACGATGGCGACATGAATTGACCACTGCGCCATGCTCTGGAGGAGAAGATCCTGAGCCCTGGCGCAGTGGTTTAAATTACTCTGGAGGAGACGGAGGCGTGGAGGCATTACGTCTCCATGCTGACCTCCGCCCCTCCAACCGCGGGAGCGGTGACCCTGGCGGCTGTTGACGACGCGGCAGGCGACCTTGGGGCCAGTTTTTTGTTAGTGGCGGCGCACTCCTTGCTACCCGCCCGGTGCTTCGCCGATTTGCCCGCCGCCGCACACAAAATGCAGTGCGGCGTGGCCTCACAAGTTGCGGCCATGTGACCAGGCTGACCGCAGCGAAAACAGCGGCCAGTGCAGTCAGCCTGCGAAGCGCACTTAACGCCTACATGGCCGCTAGAAAGGCAGCGATAGCACCGGGCGGGCCTGGGATCCAAGGCCTTGATCTGCGCCGACACCCAACCCACTAAAATTCGGCGGCCATCGGCCAATTTCTTGGCGGCGGCCACGGGACAGCTAATAAGTGCCGTCCCCATTCCGGCGCGGCCCTGTTTGATTTCACCACACTTGATTTGATCAACAGGGCACCCTCCGATCTTGGCGACGGCGGCGACGACCTCTTCTTTAACGATAGAATCATCCAGGCCCGTGATGCGCAAATCTACGCATTTTTGGGGCCTGGAGACGCGGACCTCTTCCGGTTCCAAAACCTGGCGGAGACTTTCCGCCAGGCGGTCCGCCTGGTCGCCGCTTGCGACTCCCGGCACCTCGATTAGGCGGGCACCGGTCTGGGTAGTCCGGCACCGCAAGCCTCCCGTTATCCCCAGTTTGCCGGGGTCGATCGCCGTCCGCGCCCTCTTGAGGAGCTCCGCGTAAGTGGTCCCTCGCTCGATGGCAGCCGGCTGCAATGTTATAACAACCGCAGTGGAGCGAGGGGCCTGGAGCTTCCTCGCCGCCTTTTTGGCCGCCTGCCTAGCTTTCTTGGCCGCCTTCTTCCTCCTCTTGACCTCCTTTTGCTTTTCGCCGACAACCTCCCAGTTGTCGGCTTTGCGTGCGGAAGCTGCTGGCCCATCAACGGGAGCAACAGGGCGCTCCTTGGCAGCTACAGGCGCACGCTTAGCCTGAGACCTTTTTCTGCCCTTTTGGTTGGCCGGAGCTGTTGTGTCGGCCGCTGGAGCAATCGGAGGAGGCCGCGAGGACCTTACTTTAGCCGCGTACGTCAGCGGCGCAGGCATCGGGGGAGAAGGAGGGGGAGGCACTCTGACTCTGTCTGCGGCCAGAGGAGGCCGCAGCAGCCGGCCCTCCATAACTGATAGCTTGGCGCGAAATTCGCCAAGCTCCTGCCGGACCAGGGCTACAAGCTCTGATTCGGTCTTGTTCGCGCCCTGGTCATGCCGCTTCTCAAATGCCTCCTGCCTCTTCTTGAGCTCGGTTAACTCTTGCGCCAGGCGAGCATTTTCCAGCTGCAGCTTTTGCACCTCCTCATTCGATGTGCGGCTAAAGACGGCCTCCGCTATGTCCCGAATGGCCTCGATGGACTCTTTCAGGGTCTTCTGGCACGTGCCCTTTAATCCCTTCGATTTCTTGGAGACCAAACGGATTGCCTCCAAGGCGTCGCTAAGCCGGGTCTTTAGCTGTGTCACCGGCAGGTCTTCGGCGTCCGGCTCCACCAACGGCTGCTTCCGTCCCACAGCGACTCTTTGGGCTGCCGCAGCGATGAGGCTATCCTCTTCTGACGTGCGCTCCTCGTCGTCGGCCTTCCGCAGTGCGGCGGCAAGTTCGGCCTTGGCCTGGCCCAATCCCACGTATCTACCGTGGGTGGGCGGACGACCGCGTCCACGCCTTGCCGTCGCCACTTTTGGTGCCGGAACTGCGTCCTCGCTCGAGCCGTCCGACTCCGATGGCTGTGAAGACCGCGACCGTTTGCGCAGAACTCTCTCCGGAGTCGCATCCGAAGAAACGACTTCAACTTCGTGCTCCGACGGCACGTAGTCCTCATCCTCTTCAGAGCGCGCAGAACTGGGCGTGCGCGACTCTCTCAACGTCTTTTTTTTTAAAATTGTTTTAATAGATGGTTCCATACTGAATCCCACGAGTATGGGAGAAATAAACGTCGACCCGGGCAGAGATCCCGATACCCGGGCAAGCCTAATACAACAGGGGGACGGCAGGTACCCTGAGGGGGCCGCACTAGTGACTGAACTACCCATCAGCCATGCATCTCCTCGCCGTGCGGCAGCAACTTGAGATTCGGGGTGGTTTTTATAGAGGGCCACTCCCTCGCAGTCCGGGCGGTGAAGCCAAGACCCTCGGTCCCGTCAGCAGCCGCGAGACGTGATCCACGACACTGCACACTACGGGGTTACGATGTGTTCTAGACGGTGACAACGGGGACAAAAGTCAAAAGAAAGGGGAGGGGGAACAAAACAAAAGGGAGGGGAAAACAAAGTGGACTCAGAACCACAAAAGGGGGGGGGACAAAACAAAGGGGCAAAGAAAGGGGGAGAATCGTCAGAGTGACGAAAAGGGACCCCGTTGTCTGTTCAGCGGCAGGGTGAGTGCACGCCGAACCCGTCAAAGCGGCTCTCCCATGTCCACTCTAAAACAGAGCGGTACTGGGAGAGCCGGGCCCAAAGAGAGGGCCTCCGGCTTGGGGATGGGACAAACGTCCATCCCCCCGCCACCGGTGCCGAACGCGACGGCACAAGGCACCGGTTGTCAGAATATTAGCCGCCAGCAATAATGAAGAGCATTATTGCCAACGTTGCCCAGGGTGTACCACGAGGAGGTTTTCTGACAAACACCCTGAACCTAACCTAACCTAACCTAACCTAACCTAACCTAACCTTTTTTTTTTTTTTTTTTTTTTTTTTTTTTTTTGTTTCCCAGGAAAAATGCTTCATGCACTGCCCGCCGGCTAGGGGACGGCACCGGCGGGGGAGTGTGGGACTCCCAGCGAGACGCGCTGGTCTACCCACTAAAAAACCTGGGGTGTTCCCTCTCTCATCCAATAGGGGGGGCCAGTTGGGAACTTAGAGGATTCATCCATAGCAGGCCCCCCCATGTGGGTGTGGGCCGGGTCAAACGGACCCGGCCACCTCTCGTCCCCAGGGGAGAGCCTGACCGCTCTCCCCTTTCGACGGTAGAAGGCGCGCGGGAACACCGCGCGCGCCCTCTCGGGGTTCCTAATTTACGGGTGGCAGGGTCCCCTCAGGCCTTGCCACCCGGAACCCTTAAGTGGGGGGCAGGAGAGCGACAAAAGCGCGTCTCCTGCGCCCTCTCCTCCGGCGGCGGACTTCCGGGGCGTAAGGATCATCCTCACGCCCCCGTTCCGCCGCCTCCTTCTGCGAGATGACAGTCTCGCAGAAGGACCTCATTGCGCCCCAGCACCTGTCGTCGCCGACCATCCTGGATACGACGGTCGGCAACGAGAGGTCGGGGCCAATCACAGCGACCAGGGCGCAGCGCTCCACGGCCCACGCCGGACACTCCTCCAGCGTGTGCTGCGCCGTGTCCTGGTCACACTCCTCACAATGGTTGCACCTGGTTGTCGGCTCCCTACCGGCTATCTTGCAAAGGTACTCCCCGAAACAGCCGTGTCCGGAGAGCACCTGAGTGAGCCGGTAGGTGAGCGGTCCGCGCCGTCTGTCCGTCCACTGCCTTAGTACTGGACGGACAGCCTCGACGGTCCTCACCCCGTAGCGGGGCTGGGCCAGTCTACCTTCCCACTTCTCCTCGAGGACCAGTCGAGCCTGGGACCTTCGCGTCTCCACCGCACAATGCGTGGGTTCCTCGCCATGGAGCCGGAGGTCCGCGCGCCAGTAATACACCGACGCCTGGACCTCCGCCTCCAAATCCCAAGGCGGTGATGCCGCCAAAACGCACGCCGCCTCAAAGGAGACGGTGCGGTACGCCCGCGACACCCTGATCGCCATCGCCCTCTGCGGTTTCCTCAGGAGGGCGACGTTTTGGCGATCGAGGGCGTCAGCCCAAATGGGCGCTCCATAAAGGGCCATCGACCGCACCACCCCCAAATAGAGGCGGCGGCAGACGACACTCGGCTCCCCGATATTCGGCAGCAAAGAGCTAAGCGCTCCTGCCGCCGACATCAGCCGGGGGGCCAGGCGGCTAAAATGGACGCGAAAGTTCCAGCGGCCGTCGAGGTGGAGCCCCAAGTATTTCATACTCGGCTCCACCCCGATGCGGACCCCTCCAACGATGATGTGGGCATCTGGTGGCGGCGCCCGCCGAGGCCCATGAAATAATAGGGCCTCGGACTTTTCCAGCGCCACCTCCAGTCCCAACATCCTAATCCTGCCGACAACCAGGGCAACTCCAGCCGTGGCAAGACGGGCAGCTGCCCCGTAATCCTCTCCCCGGGCCGTCACCAGCGTGTCGTCGGCGTAACAAGTTACGCCGACTCCCGGGGGCAGGGCGCCCCGCAGCACCCAGTCGTAGCCGATGTTCCACAGGATCGGACCCAGAACCGATCCCTGTGGGACACCGCACGACACCTCCCTCCGGAACGTCTCTCCGTTCCGCCCCACACAAAACACACTCCTCTGGTGCAGGTAGTCCCCGACTATTCGGCGCAGATAGGGAGGCACCCCATGAAATCGGAGCGCCTCCCTGATAGTCGCCCACGGCAGGGTGTTGAACGCGTTGGCGATGTCTAAGGACACCGCCAACATCACCCCGCGCGAGGCGACCGCCTCTTCCGAGAGGGCCTTGACGCGACTAATCGCGTCAATCGTCGATCGGCCCTCCCGGAAACCGAACTGAAGTTCGGACAAGTCGGGGCCCACCCGCACCAGGTGCCTGGAGAGGCGGGCAAAAACAACACGCTCAAAGAGCTTACCCACCTCATCCAGCAGCACTATGGGGCGGTACGCGGAGGGAGAGTCCGCGGGGCGGCCCTCCTTTCTCAGGAGGACCAGCTTACCCGTCTTCCACATGGGAGGGAACCGTCCCGACTCCAGACAGGCGCTAAACAGCCTGAGGAGCCGGTCCCCTAGGGCGTCGTAGGCCAAAACCCAGGCGCGGCCAGGAATTCCGTCCGGCCCCGGGGCGGTGTTTTTACCCCGGAGCCGCATCATTGCCGCGCCGAGCTCCGCCATTGTAACTTCTGGCGCCCCGGCATCAGCACCGCCCTCCTCAATTTCGGGCGGCGCCATTACGGGAGGCGAGTGCTCCGCTCTCGAAGGAAAGAGAGCGGAGACCACCTCCTCCAATTGCCGGGGCTGGAGACTCTCGGTGACCGGTGGGGCCCAGGGGCGCAACTTGCCCCTGACCGCCTTGTACGGACGGCCCCACGGATCTGCCTCGAGAGTCCCCAGGAACTCTTCCCATCTTTGGGTTTTGGCCTCGCTGATGGCGGACTGCAGCGCGTACTTACGCTGTTTGTACGCATCCCGCAGCCGTGCCTCCACGGTCTGGTCACGGTACCGCCTGCGTCGGCGGTACCTAGTGTACTGGCGACGCGCCGCAATGCACGCGGCGCGTTTCTCGCTGATGTCTTCAGACCACCAGTACACCTGACGCCTCGGAGGTCGAGCACTGGCCCGGGGCATCGACGCGTCGCAAATCAGCGTCATCGCGCCCCGGAACCACTCTGCTTCTAGCTCGACCTCCACAGGCCCTTCGCCCATCGGGGTCCAGGCCTGGACGATGGAGGCTTCCACCAGCACGTCTACATTGAGACGTTTCAACGCCCATCGTGGGGACGACGGGGTGTGCACTCTCCTCGGGCGATCGTCCGGGATCGCTGGTGAGGCGGAGACGTCGAACCGCACGTAACGGTGGTCCGACAGAGACTCCGCCTCGACCAGCACTTGCCAGTCCCGGACGCGGCGCGCTACGGCAGGGCTTGCAAACGAAATGTCCACAATGGACTCGCCCTGCCAGCGCACGCACGTTGCGACCGAACCCCGGTTCAGAACCACGAGGCCGGTCGCAATCGCCCACTCCTCCAGCGCGTCGCCGCGAGCGTCAGTGACAGGGGATCCCCAAGCCGTTGATTTGGCATTGAAGTCCCCCGCCACCACGACCGGACGCGATGGGTACCGATTAATCACGGCCCCCACCGCGCCCAAAAATCGCTCAAACTCGGCGAGGCGCCGGTTCGGAGAGAAGTACACCCCGATCAGAACGGTTCCCTCCCAATCAACACACACATAACCCTCGCCCCTGTCTGTCATCACCAGGAGCGAGGGTCCAGACGAAACAATAGCCGCCGAGCCCCCGAGGTCCCCAAACCAGTTGTGACGGCTGGGGACGCAGTAAGGCTCGGCGACCACGGCGATGTCTATTGACCACTCCGCCATGTGCTGCAGCAAGATATCCTGCGCCCTGGCGGAGCGGTTAACATTCACCTGAAGGAGGCGATGGACCATAATTAATTAGATGTCCATCGCCTCCCTACTGCTCCCTGCTTGGGAGGGGGCCGGGGCGGCCAGAGTCCTGGCGACCGCCCCTCTGGCCCTACGTCTTTTTGGTGGGGAGCAAGATTTGCTCCCCATCCGGTGCTCCGCCGGCTTTCCTGCAGCCAAACAGATGCTGCAGGAAAGTTTTGCGGCGGAGCAGGCGGCGGCTTTGTGGCCGGGCTGGCCGCAGCGAAAGCAAAAGTCGCTGCGATCAGTTTCAGCGGTGCATTGCTGCCTCACGTGCCCCGGTTCGAGGCAGCGGTAGCACCGCCTAGGCCTCGGCTCCAGGAGCTTCACCTGAGCCGAGACCATCCCGACCAGCAAACGGCCGGCCGCAACCTTCTTCGCCGCAGCGATGGGACAGCGCACCACAACCGTGCACAGTCCGCTCTCGCTGCGGCGCATCTCCCCCACCCTGACCTGCGCTTGAGGGCAGGCTCCGGCTTGTGCCACCGCAGCGGCGACATCCTCGGAGGAGGCCGAGTCGTCCAGCCCGGTTATCCGCATTTCGGCGGACTTCACCGGGCGGGAGATCTTGACCTCCTCAGGCGAGAACAGGGACCGGATTTTTGCGGCTACCCTGTCCGCCTTGTCGCCGGAGGTGGCCCCTGGGACCTCCAAAATTCTGGCCCCAGTGGCGGCAACCTTAAAGCAAACGCCTCCAGCGAGGCCCATCTCGGCGAGATTCATAGCCTGAGTGGCCCGCCGGAGGACGCTTGCGTAGGTGACGCCCTGCCGGAGCCCCTCCTCCGTCAGCTCCACCACAACAGCGGTGGAGCGTGGGGGGCGCAGGTCAGCTGGGCGGAGGCCCTTCTTTTTATTAACGACCTGGGGAGTCCGGGAGGCCTTCTTCTTCTTCTTGCGCTTCCTCCTGGTGACCTCCGTCCATGGCTGTTCAGCCGAGGTAGAGGCCACTGGGGCGGGTTGGGGCTGGGGGGCGGGACGCGACGGCGTCACAGTGACGATCGCCTTCCCCTTCCTTTCCTTCCCCTTCTTTTTCCCCTTGGAGGAGGAAGCCGGCAGTGTGGGGGCAGATGTCTGCCGTGCCACTGGCTGGCCGGAGGGCGCCGGGCGAGCCGGCGCGCCCCCGACCATGCGGGGACGGCCCCCGAGCGGAGGGCCCGGGATCGGGACGGGCGCGAGGCCACAGCTGGCCAGGCACGCTTCTACCACGTTGCGCGCCTGAGCCACTGTGGCGCGCATCAGGTCGTCCGCCCAGGCGGGACGCCGGTCCTCCGCGGGAGTAAGGGGCTGCACTGTGCGCCGCGGGAGGGGCGGGAACTCCTCCCGGGGCCCCTTGGCAGACTTTGGCTTTGCAGCGTCGGCCCGAGCGGCAGTGGCAGCGGCCGCCTTCATGGCCGTCACCTCCGCCCGGAGCTCCGCCAGCTGCCTGTGCAGCCCCTCGTTCTCCGACCTCCAGCGCCTCTGTAGGTCGGACGAAGTCCGCCCCCACAGATTGAAGAAGGCCTCCCTCATGTCTTCTGTCGCCGTTTTAAGGTCCCGGACAAACCCACCCTTCAGGTTGCCGGACCGGGCCGCCACCCTCAGGACGGTCTCGGCTCCAGCCTCGAACCGTTGCCTGAGGTCGGCAACCGAGTCCCCTCCCGAAGGGGACGCATCCGCGACCTCAGCCGCCTTGCGGAGGTCCCGACGGGCAGGCAAAGTCTGCCCGTGGACCTTCCTCGCGGAGGGAGGCGGCATCGGGGAACCAGCCCTTCCTAAACAGGGCGTCCCCTCCGCTACCTCCACCTCCGTGTCCGATCCAGCATCGGACGCGTGGTGCGACGTCTTCCGGCGCTTCGCGGAAGCGCCGGGTGCCGCCCAGAACTTGAGGGTGAGGGAGGCAGAGCTATCCTCCCCCTCCTCCCTCTCCCGTCGAGCCGCCGACGAGCACCGGCTCTGAGGCCGACTGGCCTCCGAGCCCGAGCCCGCCCGCGACTCGACGCCCATATCAGTGCCGGTGCCGGCGCTGAGCACGCTCGACAAGGAATCGCTGCGCGCCAGGGCCGCCACCCGACACCTCGACCATGCCTTCGGCACGCCCGGGACACTGTCCCCGGCTGTGACAAAGCGACCTTTGGAGTCGCGCAATGGGACTCCGTGCCCCTCCGTCTTCTTCTCCTTCTCGTCTGGTGTTTTGGTTTTCTTAAGATTTTCCATATTGTTCCCACGATTAGAGACGATCTAAACTCGACCCCCGGGTGACGCTCATTCCGGGGGAAGGCCTATATACTGCTGGGGGACGGCAGGTACCCAGAGGTTTTTACAACTTCGCTGTTGGGTGTTCTGAGTTTTCCTTCTCGCGGGCCGGCCAACTAAGGCAAGCCCCTCGGTCCCGTTGAGCCGCTAGACGTGATCAACGACACTCAACGGGTAACGATATGTAGACGGAGGCAGGGTTAGGTTGCCCCTCCCCTATGTGCTCCCGCCTAATGCCAGGGCTATTGGCAGCCCTCAGCCCTACGCACAACCCGCCCCGGCCTTACGGCCCCCACTGGTGATTTTTTAAAGAGGTTGTCTTCCTCTATCCCCCCGTGTTGGGCCGGATGGAAGTCCATGTTGGACCAATCCACCCGCCCCAACACCCCAAAATCGCCTACCTAGGCAGGACTCCTAAACCTAAACCTAGCCTAACAGCCCTAACTAAACCTAACAACCCTAAATATATATATATATATACATACACACATATATATACATACACATACCTAACCTAACCCTACCACCCTACCTACCTAGGCCTGCCTTGGCCTTACGGGCCCCTACTTGTTATTTTTTACCGAGGTTTTCTTCCTCTACCCTCCCTGTCTCAAATCCACGTGTCCTCTGCTAATCAGAGGAACACGTGGAGAGACGCCCAAACGCGGCCCTTGCGGGCCGATAACCCCGAGACAAACTGCCTCGGGTTCCCTACGCGTGTGCCAGAGTATTAGCCACGAGTAATAATGCCCCCGAAAGGACATTATTACCCGAGTTGCCCGGGGTGCACCGGCCCAACGTATGCTGTTCCATCCCACGAGAAGTGTAGAAGGGACCAGCAGCCGTCAGGCACACTGGGAGGTTCTCTGGCCACACACACCCCAACCTAACCTAACCTAACCTAACCTAACCTAATATGATGATACAAGGACACCACTGACTTATTGTGATTACAACAAACCAAAAATGCGTTATTCGCAAAAGAAGGAGCTGGCGACGTATGAGCTTATGGTCGAGGCGCACAGGAGGAAATTTGCTTTTGCGCTGCTCCAGGAACCGTATGTGGGTGGTATAGGTAGGATGAAACAATACGCTGGCGCCCGCATTTTCCAATCGGAGGAGCCGGGTGAACGAGCAAATAAGGCAGCAATAGCTGTATTTGACAGTCAATTGGCCGTCACCCAATTCCCGAACCTTACCACGAAGAACATCGTCGTGGTAAATATAAGGACAACCGCCTGGGAGATGGCAGCGGTTTCATACTACCTAGAGCCAGACTCACCAATAGAACCGTGCCTGGAGTGGCTCAAAATGATCGTTGAAAGATTAGGCCCACATAAAATACTGATTGGTGGTGACGCGAATGCCAAAAGTGCTTGGTGGAACAGCCCAACGACTGATCGTAGAGGAGAAGATTTCGCGGGGATGCTCCACGAAATAAATTTGCAGGTGCTCAACGAAGGAGACACTCCTACCTTTGATACCGTGAGAGGTCATAGAACCTTTACGAGTTACGTTGACGTGACGGCATGCTCTACGGACATGCTGGGCCTCGTGGAGAACTGGAAGGTGGACGAGAGTGTGACGAGCTCGGACCACAACGCTATTACATTTAAAATTAGATTAAGAAAATCAGAAAGCACCGAAATTAAAAGAACAACGCGCATTTATAATTGTAAAAAAGCCAACTGGACTCAATTTCGTGTGAAACTGAGACAATTGGTGGTACAAAACAAAATAAACAAAATCGAAATAGAAAATATTACAGAAGCATCAAGTTTGGATTTACTGGTAGAAAAATACATAGATACTATAAAAGACGCGTGTGACGGAAATATACCGATAAAAAAATCAAATTCAAAATTAAACTTACCGTGGTGGTCCGAAGCACTCGCCTCACTCAAAAGGAAGGCGGTTACCATGAGGCGCCGGGTCCGGTGTGCAGCGCCGTCGAGAAGAACGAAGGTCGTGAATGAGTACCTGCAAGCAAAAAACCTTTATGAATCTGAAGCGAAAAAGGCGCAGATTAAATCATGGAAGGCATTCTGTGAGAAACAGGATAGAGAAGGCATGTGGGAAGGGATTTATAGGGTTTTGGGAAGGACAGAAAGAAGGAAGGAAGAACTACCTCTGATGTGGAAGGGTAAGTGCCTGACCGAGGGCGAATCGGCGATGTTACTGGCTAACACGTTCTACCCAGAAGACGAGCAAAAGGAGGACACTGATGAACATCAAAGGATCAGGAGAATTGCGGAACAAGTGAACGCGCCGGCACAAATTGGAAATTTGGACCCACCGTTCACGATGGAGGAACTAAGATCCGCAGTGTCCTCCTTTAACCCAAAGAAAGCACCTGGGGCCGATGGGCTTACAGCGGATATATGCCAATGCGCCATCATGCTGGATCCTGAGATATACCTGTCACTGGCAAATAAATGCCTTGAAGTAGGCTACTTTCCTAGGGCATGGAAGATGGCGGTCGTAGTTGCCCTGAGAAAGCCAGACAAAACAGATTACTGCCACCCAAAATCTTATAGGCCTATAGGACTACTGTCAATGATGGGTAAGATCCTTGAAAAGATGGTGATTGCGCGCGTAAAATGGCACATACTGCCAAAAATGAGCCCCAACCAATACGGGTTTATGCCACAAAGAGGCACCGAAGACGCCCTGTATGCCCTTGTGAACCACATACGTGATGGGCTTAGGTCGAAGAAGCTGATCACAGTGGTTTCACTGGATATAGAGGGCGCCTTCGATAGTGCATGGTGGCCTGCCATAAGGGTGAGATTGGCCGAGGAGGGCTGCCCAGTAAACGTTAGGCGGGTGCTGGACAGCTACCTTCGGCAGCGTGAAGTGTGGATGAGGTACGCCGGTCACGAATACCGGAAATCTACATCGAAGGGGTGCGTGCAAGGGTCGATAGGGGGGCCAATTTTATGGAACCTGCTCCTGGATCCACTGCTGAGAGAGCTAGGGGAGCGCGGGGACTACAGCCAGGCATTTGCCGACGATGTAGTTCTCGTGTTCACGGGCGACTCTGCACTGAACATTCAGACCAGAGCGAATGCTGCACTCGCACATGTCTGGGAGTGGGGTATCAGAAATAAGCTCAGGTTCGCGCCACACAAGACCAAGGCGATGGTTATTACGAACAAAATAAAGTACGATACCCCACACCTAGACATGGGCGGCGTCAACGTCGAAATGTCACGGGACATAAAAATACTTGGCCTCACTATCGACGACAAACTTACCTTCAATAAGCACGTAACAGAGACGGTCAGGAAAACCCTAGTAATATATAAGTCGCTCTCGAGAGCGGCTAAAATAAGCTGGGGTCTCCATCCTGAAATCATCAGGTGCATATACACGGCAGTGGTTGAACCGATAATCATGTATGCGGCTAGTGCATGGGCACCGGCAGTGAAAAAAAAGGGAGTGCAGAAACAGCTGAATCTGGTTCAGAGAGGCTTCGCGCAAAAGCTCTGTAGGGCATACAGGACCGTCTCTCTCAATGCAGCCCTAGTCTTGGCCGGGATACTTCCTCTCGACCTCAGGATACAGGAGGCAGCAGCGCTGTTCGAGGCGAGGAAAGGGGTACCACGGCTAGAATTGGGGGGTAGAGAGGTAGAGACGATGGCGTCCTACAAAGCAAACCAGCATCCCGCCGACCATATGAGCATGCAGTTCATACACCTGATACGCCCGGAAGAGGTGACACACAACGCCACTCAGCAAGTACAGATTTACACCGACGGCAGCAAGATTGAGGGCAAGGTTGGAGCCGCATTATCCGTGTGGATAAACGCGACTGAAAACCGAACCTTCAAACTAAAGCTGCCCGACTACTGTACGGTGTACCAGGCAGAGCTGCTCGCCATATGGAAGGCAACAGCAGAGATTCTGAAGCGCTCTGAGAAGAGTTTCGGAGTATTTAGCGACTCGCGCGCGGCTCTGCAGACGGTGGTGAACTACCAAGTTCCTCACCCTTTAGCGATCAAGGCCCGAAAAAACCTGCATGAGGCGAGGATTCGGAACAAAGAAGTGTCTTTGTTCTGGATAAAAGCACATGCGGGCCATCCTGGCAATGAAAGAGCCGACCAACTGGCGAGGGAAGCCGCTCTCACATTAAAGACTGCGCCGCAATACGATGGATACCCGGTATCATTCGTCAAGCGACGGATCCGTCAGGAGTCGCTTCACGAATGGAACCGGCGGTACAAAGTGGGGGAAACCGCGTCGGTAACAAAAATGTTCTTCCCTGATGCACTGGAGGCATATGGGTTGGTCCGCAAGACCCAAATGTCTCCAGTGATGACCCAAGTTTTTACAGGACACGGCGGGTTCTCTGAATATTTACACCGGTTTAAATGTAAGGAGGACCCGTCGTGTCCCTGCGAGCCGGGACTGGAGGAGACCGTTCTCCATATTTTATGTTGCTGTCCAATACACGCGATGGACCGCTTCAACGCGGAGCAGATTATGGGGGACACCATCAGAGCGGACAATTTACACACTCTCATGGTGGACCCGATAACAAGAGAGCATTTTATGAACTATTGCACAAGAGTCGTAGGGAAAGTAATTAACAGAAATAAGTAGCAGGAAATGTGGATGCACATATTCTATAATATGGTATACCAGCATTTATAGGTAAGATGACTCCATAGCATAAAGTCAACTGCTCTTGTGCAATAGGTCCATTATTATCGCAAATGTTAGAGTAATATATTGTTACGCCCAGTGTAGTATACTATATTATATGTTAGTATAAGTTTTATTAAATGTAGTACTACTTTAAATAGAATAAGAATACATGTATAGAAATTAATAAATAAATCCTCGAACCTAGAGATGAATGAGTGTGAAAGGTCTCTGATCATGTCAGAGGTTGGGCTCAACACCCTGTGATAACGGGTGCATATTAAAAAAAAAAAAAAAAAAAAAACCTAACCTAACCTAACCTAACCTAACCTAACCTAACCTAACCTAACCTTTTTTTTTTTTTTTTTTTTTTTTTTTTTTTTTTTTTTTTTTTTTTTTTTTTTTTTTTTTGACCCAGGAAAATCCTTTATGGATACCCCCTGCCCCGGGGGGGGAAGGGTGGTTATGTGAGACTCTCCGCCCCTGAAGGGGGTCGGTATACACACTAAAAACCTGGGGTGAGCAGTCCCTCCGCCGACGGAGTGGGGCGGGATGGGGTCGCGTTAGCAATCACCATCCCGCCCCGGCGGTTGGCCCGGCTGATGGTGACCGGGCCTCAGCACCTATGGAGGGAAGGCCTTGCTCACCAAGGCCATCCCCCAGACGTGTGGGGCCGTGCAAGCCGGTAGAGAGTCCCCCGACTCTGTACCAGTGACCCCACTATACAGGAGCGAAAAGGCGGGCAAATCGCCTCCTTCTCGCTCCCGTCCGTCTGCGCCGGAGAGGGTAAGCGAGGAGGTTGTTCTCCCTGACCCTCTCCGCGGTCTCCTTCTGCGCCATGACAGCTTCGCAGAAGGAGACCACTGCCTGCCACGACCTCTCGCCGCCGAGCATGGCGTTGATCACGCTCGGCAGGGAAACCTAACCTAACCTAACCTAACCTAACCTAACCTAACCTAACCTAACCTAACCTAACCTAACCTAACCTAACCTAACCTAACCTAACCTAACCTAACCTAACCTAACCTAACCTAACCTAACCTAACCTAACCTAACCTAACCTAACCTAACCTAACCTGCCTGCCTGCCTGCCTGCCTGCCTGCCTGCCTGCCTGCCTGCCTGCCTGCCTGCCTGCCTGCCTGCCTGCCTGCCTGCCTGCCTGCCTGCCTGCCTGCCTGCCTGCCTGCCTGCCTGCCTGCCTGCCTGCCTGCCTGCCTGCCTGCCTGCCTGCCTGCCTGCCTGCCTGCCTGCCTGCCTGCCTGCCTGCCTGCCTGCCTGCCTGCCTGCCTGCCTGCCTGCCTGCCTGCCTGCCTGCCTGCCTGCCTGCCTGCCTGCCTGCCTGCCTGCCTGCCTGCCTGCCTGCCTGCCTGCCTGCCTGCCTGCCTGCCTGCCTGCCTGCCTGCCTGCCTGCCTGCCTGCCTGCCTGCCTGCCTGCCTGCCTGCCTGCCTGCCTGCCTACCTACCTACCTACCTACCTAAACTACATCATAAAAAGCAACCCTTCTATTATTATTACACAACCCTAGCGGTAATAAATCAAAGGTCACGCACGAGGGCACAAGTACCAGGAGAACATAACGACAGAGGAAGTGAGACAACAACAATACGAAACACTATAAATAAACGTTTCACAACCCCTCACAATTAGTATGGATACAACAACCACACCAAGTACTGGAGGATACACACTACCTGGTTATAAATATTTAGGGCCGGGCAACGAATTAAACGTTGGTGAACCAACTAACGAACTCGATAGAATAGCCAAAGAACACGACGAAAGTTATAACAGTGTACAAGAAGAATACTTAAACAAAATTAAAAAAGGTGAAAACAAAAACGCAACAAGAAAGTGGGCACAAAATCAAATCAAAGAAATAGACGAAAAGTTCTTAAAAGACGTATATCAATACCATCCAGATTCAAAGTACGACTCAGTGGCAAAAACAGCAGCATTAACAGGTATCGGAATAAAATACCTAGGAGAACGAGTACTAGGTGAAATATACCCAAGATTCAGAAGCAGAGGACCATTAAAACAAAAACTAGCTATCAACATGGAAAGTGGAATACAAGGCAGTGGAAAATTCATAGCAAACGGTGTTGACAATCATATGAATGTTAAAACATTTAATTTCAATAAAATGTTCAACTTTCATATAAAAAGTACAATGTGTACATATAACAAAAACGAACCAAGTGCTGCATCGGCAAATAGAAAAGTTATAGTAAAAACATTCATTCATACTTTACCGTGGCATAAACTATTCTTCTATTTAACACACAAAGAATACGACGATATTCTAGAAACAAACCATACAGCAACTGTAAAACGAGTTCACATAAAAATATATAATCTGGGAAACAGAACACCATTCGTAGCATCATCGGGAAACGTAGCATACGCTAACGCAAACTCACAAACTACCATAGGAATATGGGAAGACATGGGACGACACGGAATGATAAAAATGGCTGAAAATATTACACCTAAAATATTATACGGCAAAAAATTGGGTGACTTATCAAACAACAATCAACATAGATTAATAGAAGGCGAAGCAATGGGAGCTACATGTCAAGGTAGATTTATAGATAACCGCTTGGAATACTGGTACCACAACGGTATTTATGACCGAAGTTCACGACAAACTCATACTGAAAGTATAGAAAAATACTCATATCTACCAGCAATAATCGCAAGCGCAAAGCAATATTATAACGCAACAAACACAATCGGACAAATATATGAAAAAGAACATGCGCCAAAAGACGGAACATTTCATTTAAAAAACAATGCATGGAGATTCCTAGACTATGACTATTTAAAATCAAAAAACCCAATTCATAATGTCATATTACGAGACGGGACACAAACTGCTGTATCACACATGCCAGCCGAACCTATAAAATACGAAAATGCAACTATAGACAATTACCTATACAACAACATAGTAAACGTACCAGCATTAGACTTCACGCCACCTATCGGCATAGGAATAATACCTTTATTAAGTTCTGACGGGGCACACGAAAACAGCATACTCAACATTATGGTAGAAACAAGTATCGAAGTAGAAGCAATGTCACATGGACAAAACATATTATTCACGGCAATGCGGAACCCACAACCAAATCCATTTGTTATGGGTTATAGAATGAGCGATCACAAATTCTCAGAAATAATATTAGGACATCAACCTATAACATCACTAACCGATAACATAAGAGAACGACAACCTGAACCGATATCAGAAACCATTGACATAGCAAGTAGAGCGCGACGTCAAGTAGAAAACGGCGATAATTACGACCACGCATTATTAGAACGAACAGCAGCAGAGTTACAAACTGACATAGCAAAATTGTCACAAGATGAAGAACAAATTAAAAATAGATTATTAAATGATGAAACACAAATACAAACTTTTAAAAGTCAACAATTTTGCTACTAAAACAGCGCCGCACAGTTCTAAGCGAGGAATCGATAATTGCTTTATCGGTGCAACCTTTGTTTTAGCTGTAAAAGATGTGACTGAGTTTCGCCGTTCGAATTGCTAATACGACAATAAACTACAGCTGAGTATGCTTTATTCGATGTATCACTGAATCCGTGCCACTCTATCGCAACATTGTCATCCCCTTTGCCTATCCACCTAGGAATGTGGAAATCAACTAGTTTTTTCAGTTCTGCTCTATAATATTTCCATTCTTGTAGCAGTTCAGGCGGTAGCTCATTATCCCAGCCAATGCCAGAAAACCATAATTTTAAATAAAAACTTTTGCGGTAATTATACACGGTGCTATCCAACCCAGAGGATTATAGAGCCTGGATATTTCTGATATAGCCGTTCGTTTTGTTTCAGATGCAGCGGGAGGTGACAATTTGACAGAGTAGTCAAATTAATCAGTGTTCCTGTTCCAAGTGAATCCTAAAACCTTTGTTACTTTGTCCATTTTTATTGCTAAATTTTGACCCAAATCTTCTTTCAATGACTCCAATAAGTCCATTAGGATGGATTCAAGCTACAAAAGTGGACAAGCAATAGGTTGCTTGTCCACTTTTGTAGCTTGAATCCTTCTTTCGCCAATAAACTATTCATTTCACTATAGATTTTTGCTACTTCTATTTCAGTTAGACAACTGGTCATCAGATCATCCATATAGAAGTCTGTCTTTACCCTGTCAGCAGCCAATGGATAACTATTTCCTTCGTCACAAGCAACTTCGATCAATGACTTGACTGCCAAGTAGAAGCGCATGACGTGCCGAAGGTGACGTGAGAAGACGGAAATCCTCAATTTCCTTGCTAGGATCCTCTCTCCAGACAAACCTTTGGAAGTCCGTATCTGGCCGTGCAACTTTGATTTGGCGATACATTTTTTCTATGTCTGCCACCAGACAGATTGGATGCTGTCGCCATCTCATGACAGTGTGTCGTAAATTTGCCTGGAGAGTGGGTCCTACCATTAAGGTGTCATTTAAAGAAACCCCGTTGGTTCCCTTACACGTCGCATCATACACCACTGTTACTTTGGTGGTTAGTTTATCATGTCTAAGATACACTGCTTCACCTCTATTTCTATCAGCTTTATCAGTGAGTTTTTCTAAGTGACCAAGCAATAAATACTCTTTCAACACATCACATAATGTTGTTTCAATTTACCATCCCGAGCCAGCTTCCTTTCTAATTCTAGTAACCTTTTCACAGCAATGTTTTTAGAATGACCACATTTACAAGGCGGATCTTCGGACCGAAAAGGTAGTTTAACGACACATCGTCCGTCCCTATACCTTCGGGTCGTGGTTGTATAAAATTCTTCACACGCTTGTTCTTCAAGCATGAAAGGCTTTTTAGTTAAAGCAGGTTCACAATCAAGTTCCCATAATCTTTTTAATATTTCATTTTCTTCAATTTCAGTATGCATTGCGATAATAGTGTTACGTGAATAGAGAGAAATTCCTGTTTTACTGACTTGGCCAGACACAATCCAGCCTAGATGAGTGTCTTGTGCGACAAGGGAACCCGTAGGGCTCTTGATCAATCCTACCTTTAATATTCGGCAATAAATTTCCGCCCCTAACAGAATGTCGATTTTGTTAGGTAAATTGAATTTTGGATCTGCTAAATGGATATTGTATATTTCTGGCCAATTATCAATATCAAATCTACCATCTGGCATAAGTGAAGTCAGTGTACTTAACACATGCGCTGTTACCTCTAGAGTAAAAGAAGGGTCATGCAACGATTGGATATTAATACTAACAACATGTCTAAAGACAATGTCGCCATGACGTCCTCCTATCCCTGCAATAGAAGTTTTAGAAACAACTTTCTTTAATCTAAGCAACTGCGCAGCTGACTCCGTTATGAAGGAGGCTTGTGACCCTAACAATGCTCTCAAAATTTGAGAGGACTCACCTGGTGATTCAGCTTTAATTAAAGCCGTGGCTAACAGTACTTGACCCTGTACTTGTTCATTCACCAAATGAGCTGCTATATTTGCACTAATACCATGTGCAGGCTCTGTGTACTTGTGAGGTGGTAGACTCTAATGGTTTATCCACCGCACTAGTTACACTGGGGCTTTTAGGGTGTAACAACGTATGATGCTTCCGCTGGCAAATTTGGCATTTTGAAAACACGCGGCAAATTTTGAAAGTATGATGACTTCCTAAACAGTTAAAACATACGCCCAACGACTGGGCAATATTACCGCGCTCATCACTGGTTTCCTTAGAAAACTTCTTACATACAGCTAATTTGTGATTGTTGCTGCAATGTGGCACGAAACATTAACTACACCATGCATTACTTTGGGATGAGAGGAACTAAGAGCACTAACCTTTGATTTACCTTTAGGCTCGACAAATTCTAAGGCTCGAAAACGTGTCTCTAAAAACTCGCGAAACTGTTTAAAAGAAGGCAGCTCATCTGAGGATTGGCTAACATGCAGTTCCCACTGCTTTCTAGATTCAATGTCCAACTTCAAAGTTACTACGTAAATTACAATTACATCCCATGAACTTACATCAATCCTGAGATTGGTAAGTTCGTGCAAACAATCACTCGTTACGTCGAGAAGATCCTTTAGTGCATTTGAGGATTCGACAACAATGTTACGTTGACTAAATAATCTTTTTAAAATACAATTGGACATAAATTTCTTATTGTTCAATCTATGTTCTAACATTTCCCAGCATTTTTTATAATTTGTGTCAGTTATAGGAATATGTCTTATTAACTGTTCTGCTTCACCTTTCAACTGCGTCTTAAGATAATGAAGACGTTGTACGTCATCCAACTTTCCATTGTTCTGCACCAAAGAAATAAATAAATTCCGAAATGATGACCATTCTGTATATTTTCCGCTAAAAGTAGGCCAGACTATTTTTGGTAATCTTACAACATTGTCAGATGAAACATCAAAAGTGTCCTTGTTAGAACTAGAATGATGAGATTTTAATTGAGACAACACATTTTTAAGTTCTGCTTTGTACGTAAGATAAACTTCATAAACTTGTTCATATATATCTTCCTTAAAGTAGTCGAACAATTCTTCTCCCTCAACCTCGCCAATTATCGCTTCGTATTTCGTATTTGGCAGTAAAATTCTTCAATTGGTTCTCGAATATTTCTAGCCGCGTATCAACGTAGTTATAAGAAATGCGTTCCTTTGGAGACTTCTTGAAATTGATTAAGCCCTTCTCAATCTGTCCTTTGATATCTTTTAACTTCCTTAATTCCTTTTCCATTTTGTTTTCTAAGTCTCTCTTGTCCGTATATTACAAGTGTGGTGTAGTGGTATTTTTCTAAGTGTCGACAAGACAAAATTTTATAAGTGCTGCCAAGAGAAAATTTTTCTAAGTGTCGACAAAACAAAATTTTTCTATGTGCCTTGAAGAGTAAATTTTCTAAGTGTTTTCGATAACTTGTATATCGCTCTAAAATCGGACATAGGTTCCTCGTCTCATCGTTTTTATGCAAACAATTCTAAGTCCCGTAAAATAACCACTGTAATTTTTCTAAATCCATGCATTAACACGAAATGCTCTAAGTCTCGAAACTTGGCACTATTTAAGATATAAAATTGTACTCACAGGATATGTCCGTGTTTTAATTTTCACTACTCACGCCAACGATTCAGTGTTCACAGTTATCAGCAATATTCAACTCCGACGTCTCCAACAGTGACCATGTCCTCAAACTCAAGGTTATCCGCTTTCAATCTTGATACCACTAACGCCACCTTGTGTCAAACTCTATAATTAGCGCCGTTATACTTGTGCTTCCAAAAAACGCTCTTCGGCTCGTATATGTACTATATACAATATCGGTACAAGGTGCCTGGCAGCCCAGTGATAATACAAATAAAACAATGTACCTCAGAGCGAGTCATTTATTCATCAAACACAGCTGGCTTATATACCTCTACGTGGAACGAAACCATAGCGCGATCTAATTCGATCCCAACACCATCTACCGAGCGCTACCGCTCGGTCTTACCGTCGTTAAACTTGTGCAATAAATTATGTTTATTGATTTGTAGTTTTGTTTGGCGTTGAGACCGAACACATTCTGAACACAATAGATAAACATACATTTATAGTTTTTTATTTGTAAATACATACATATTATACATAGAAACACCCAGACCAAGACAAACATCCATGTTCATGAACACAAATGTTTGACTTGTGCGGGATCGAACCCGCAAGCTCAGGCGTGGCAGTCGGTTACACTAACCACTATCGAGGCCGACAATGGACGTCATACTTGCATGCAAGAGTTGCCTAATGGAATCGCGCCTTTATAGAGCTTTTAAAACTTTGACGTACATATAGGTAAATACAAAAAACTAGCTTTACACGCCCATCCCTACAAGGGACACCTTCGCGCGTTCGTTAATAATAACGCGGTTCAGAGATGTTTGACTTTGTCGAGTATTCACCAGCTAAACCGTATTTGCGGGTCGAAAACACTGAGGATTTATTTTATGTATAGGCTGTTACTCTAATTTCTAAATAAAGATCAACTCATTATAACTGTTATCTTTATTCTAAGAAATGAGCCATATTTTTGTTTCAATCAATATTTATTGCATGAAAGGACCATACGCAAATTTGTATGGAACCTGGTCCAATTGTCAATAATCTTGAAACTTATGCTACCGAAAGCTTTAAGTATATTTATCATACATCATGGGGGCTAAGTCAAAATCGAGTGCGAACATGGTATTTGTGCATTTTTCAAAACGGAGAATGAATTAAAATGTTTACAACATAAACAATAGTCATTGTTTTATGCAGTTCTTTGTGTCTGTGCCGCTCTCACATGCGATCAGTGAGTCATACCTCCCTCTCCCCGCGCCCTTGCGCCGCTGACGCCCGCGCCGTTTTAGACGTTTTAGTAGTTAGTCGCTGCGCGCGCACGTTGTTTAGCTCTTGTTTTGTGTTACTATCGGCTTGTTTCGCGACTTACCGACCCCGGCTTGTTAATTGTTACTGATATCGCTTACGTACATGTGATTATTTGGCTCTTCTACACAGACACGATTTTAGCAACTTTCTTGGTTTATGATGAATTGGTTGAAAATACGCAATGGCAGAAACCCGCTGTGTTTTGTGCCTGCGTTCTCACGTGGTACTAATAAGACGACATGTTTCGAGAGCCAATATTCCTCAAAGTCGACCGAGCCAATCATCCTCAATTACAAGACTTTCCTGTTTTAACCGAGGATGATTTAATTCTTATTTCACTAGGTTCTTATCAGCTAAAACTTGCACGATCGTACGCAGGCGAACATTTACGTGATGATGGTCTCTATATGATTGAAATATATCGGGAGAACAATGTACATAACTTGCAAGAATGTAATATTCTACAGACTAACGTTTGGCTTCTTAGAGGACGGATACGATCACGACACATACGGTTGAAAACATATTACACATTTATATTAATAAATCGTGATCAGGTAGGTAGGAATGCAATCGCACAATATTATTGCACTTGTCTTACAAGTTGACGCACCATTGGCAGCTGTGCCCATATTATATCCATGTTATGGTACTTAGGTCTTGCTAGACGGGTTGGGTTTCATTCGGCCCTACATCTAGATGATGTTATTGAAAATAATTCGATTGCCTAATGTACAGTCCATAGCACCAAAAAAATTAAGTTATATATATATTGGCATTTTTCTTTTTCGACGGCAAAGACGGATGGTCACAAACGCTGAAAACGTATTGATATATGTATTAACTTATTTTTGTGGTGCTACGATACTATTAATTTTTATGTTACCTCTGTGTAAGTAATCTTTATAAAAATAAATAATAAAATGTGTGAAGATGTAAACATTCGCTGTTTTTTATTTATTACATAATAATCACTAGAGGCCAGGTCTGGGCTGCAGGGTGGATGATTGAATTCTTCAAATCCGCATTCCCGCACAGCAGCCTTAGCAACGCGCTCTGTGTGAACCGGCGCGTTGTCGTGAAGAAGCAAGACACCTGCGGTAAATTTTCCACGTTTTTTCTTTTACTGACTTCTTTAAATTACGTAGAGTGTTTGCGTAAGAAGCGGCGGTAATACTTTGACCCTTTTTTGTGTACTCAATCAGTAAGATATAGAGAGAGAGAGAGTAGAATTCCAAAACACTATGGGTTGTCTTCAATACTCTCTCTACCCCGTTTATATTCACACTTTTGAATAGTAGATAATGAAGGAGCAGAATCTTGGTAAACAGCCACCATTTCTTCGTGCATAACTTTTTGAGTCTTTCCTTGTTTTGTAAGGAATTTTATCACAGCGCGATACTCGATTTTTTTCAACATTGTCGCATCATTCATCGTAGTTTCTTTTTCGTAATGATATCTTGAATACTAATGGTGACAATTAAATAAAATTTTATATTTATACCCTCAAAGAATGTCTTTAACTAATGAGATAATTTAACTACCTTCATCATTAGTATATCACTCCGATACCGAGAATACATTGAACGCTCCTCGTACATACAATTTCATTAAAAATTATCTAGTGAATATTAGCTTTTTCTCTAGAACGCGATCATAACGCCACCTACCGGATTCAATTGTATTTTAAAACCATCCGGGGATCTACTTAAATATACACACAACATTTCATACAAATTGGTCCAGTCGTTTAGGATTTAGATGACAAACATGCCTGCAAAAGAAAAATATATGTATTTAAAGATTTAAACGCATTAGAATATTGAAATTAAACTACTATATACGGATTTACTTAGCAGCGATAGCTCAGTGGGGAGACCAACAGACTGCAATGCAGAGGGTCTCGGGTTCGAACCCACGTCACGCACCTCTGACTTTCGGAAGATATATGACTTTTCGAAATTATGTGTGTATTGATTGACAATTATCGCATGCTCCGTGCCTCAGAGAGCACGTTAAGCCGTCGGTCCCGGCTGCCATGAACTTCTATGACAGTCGTTATTGAGAGAGTGTCGACACAAAAGATCCCACTGAGTCGAAGTGTCGCCGGTCTGCACTGACTGGCCCCCACATAAGATACATATACGGATTTTATCTCGTTATTTATTTGACACGTTATTACAAACAAACTACAAACTTTACAAATTTTTAAGCTAATTGAATTATTATTAAAACTATTTAAACTATCTAGATTTAATTTAATTTTACACTTTCCCCGACGTTTTGGTTGCTTTTCAGCAGCCATGGTCACGGGGAGACTAAGATGGTAGTTGTCTCAATGTTCCAGTGTAGTTATTTCAAAGTACCCGAACATAATTTAATCATTGGTGTTTCTATTTACGCAGAATGAGTCAAAGTATCATGAAGTCCAGCTGTGGTTTGCTTCTTCTTGGGTTTGACTATTTTTATTACTGGATCCTAAGCTGGTGGTACATTCCAAGCATCTTCTCTATTAAAATTAGGATGTTTTTTGATTTCAATAGCCTCGCGAAGCATCCTTGGTAGGAATCGGTGTTCTTTAGCGAGAATCTGTGGTTTGTCAAATCTCAGGTAGTGGTTGGTCCCCTGTTGCACATGTTCACACACAGCAGACTTCAACAAGCGTTGGTGTTTTACATCAGCGATGTGTTCTTTTATGCGGGTGCCTATGTTTCTCTTGGTTTGACCAATCTTGGTTTGAGAGTCCGCAGTCACAATCTATTTTATAGACCCCTGCATCTTGTAAAGGTAGCTGGCACTTGACGGATGGTAAAAATTGACTTATCTTTGTTGGCGGCTTGAAGTATGTGTTGATTGAACCTCGCTTCAAGATGTAGCCAATCTTGTCAGTGACACCCCTTACATAAGGCAGTATAGCAGGCTGGCCACTCGACTGTGGCTGGCTTTTCTCGGGATCTGTGACAGCAGCGCGGCTGTTGGAGCTTGTTGTCTTGCAATACTTGCTTAACATGTTGAAGCTCGGTGTCCAGGTGTTTCTTGTCACAGATCCCATGGGCTCTCTGAAACAAAGACATTCCCACTGTAGCTACCTGTTTAGGATGGTGGTGAGATTCACCATTTAAGTACCTATTTGTATGGGTCTTTTTCCTATACACAGTGTGGCTCAAAGTATGATCAGGATTCCTGATGACAAGTACATCCAAGAAAGCTAATGAATTATTTGCCTCTAATTCCATAGTAAATTGGATGTTGTTATTAATTGGCATTAAGATGTTCTAGGAATACACTTGCACTATTTGTTGGTAATATTGTAACAGTATTATGTACAAACCTCTTATAAATCCTGGGTGTGATGGGGGCAGTATGTAAAGCTCGAGCTCGAAGTCCTCCATATATATGTCAGCAACAACAGGCGATACTGGGGAGCCCATTGCGACACCATCGACTTGTAAGTAGAATTTATTGTCCCACAACAGATAGCCAGTTGTTAAGCAATGCTTAAGTAGTTCTGCATATTTCTTAGGCATATTGTACTGTATTAGCTTCCTTTTAGTTATTTCAATACAGACATGTGCAGGTATGCATGTAAATAATGACTGTACATCAAAACTAACCATTGTTTCATTGTTAGTGAGACATAGGTGTTTAATTTCACTTACAAAATGGTATGAATCCTTTACATATGCTCTCGAGTTGCCTCTGAGTGGTGAGAGTATCTTCGCTACTTGCTGAGCCTGTCTGCAAGTTGGTGTGTCGATCTGACTCACAATAGGACGTAGGGGAGCGTTTTCCTTGTGTATTTTTGGTAACCCATACAGCTTTGGCGGTTTTACGCAAGCTGGTGTTAATTGTTTAACGTCTTGATCTAGTTTTTCGGAGTATTTATGTATGATGTCTTTGGTTTTGTTCAATATTTTGTTTGTAGGGTCTGTTTTAACCTGTTTATATGTCGTTTCATCCGAAAGTAAACTTTAAATTTTATGTTTATAATCTGACGTATCCATTATGACCGTAGCGTTTCCTTTATCTGCACGGAGTACTGTAATATCTGGCCTAGCCCGCAAGTTCTTCAGTGCGACGAATTCATCTTTGGGAAGATTCGGTCTGGGCACTTTACTTCGATGCAAGACCGATGAAATGTTCTGACGTATAGCCTCCAAAATCCGTATATAGTAGTTTGTTTGTGTAGTCAAAACAACCGAAAAAGTATTGAGTAGAGGTTTAAATTATGCAATAACACCGGCTAGGACACCGTATGAGGCCATTATTTGCAACGTCGAGGACTGCCTAGTCAAGATTAATATAAAAAAGGAAGATTTGGAGGCTATACGTCAGAACATTTCATCGGTCTTGCGTCGAAGTAAAGTGCCCAGACATACAAATAGGTACTTAAACGGTGAATCTCACCACCATCGTAAACAGTTAGCTACAGTGGGAATGTCTTTTTTTCAGAGAGCCCATGGGATCTGTGACAAGAAACACCTGGACGCCGAGTTTCAACATATTAAGCAAGTATTGCAAGACAACAAGCTCCAACAGCCGCGCTGCTGTCACAGGTCCCGAGAAAAGCTAGCTACAGTCGAGCACCAGCCTGCTATACTGCCTTATGTAAGGGGTGTCACTGACAAGATTGGCTACATCTTGAAGCCAGCTTTAATCAACACATATGTCAAGCCGCCAATGAAGATAAGTCAATTTTTACCATCTGTCAAGTGTCAACTACCTTTACAAGATGCAGGGGTCTATAAAATAGATTGTGACTGCGGACTCTCATACATTGGTCAAACCAAGAGAAACATAGGCACCTGCATAAAAGAACACATAGCTGATGTAAAACACCAACGCTCATTGAAGTCTGCTGTGTGTGAACATGTGCAACACACCAACCACTACCTGAGATTGGACAAACCACAGATTCTCGCTAAAGAACACCGATTCCTACCAAGGATGCTTCGCGAGGCTATTGAAATCAAAATACATCCTAATTTTAATAGAGAAGATGGTTGGAATGTACCACCAGCTTGGGATCCAGTAATAAAAATAGTCAAACCCAAGAAGAAGCAAACCACAGCTGTACTTTATGATACTTTGAGCTCATTCTGCGTAAATAGAAACACCAATGATTAAATTATGTTCGGGTACTTTGAAATAACTACACTGGAACATTGAGACGACTACCATCTTAGTCTCCCCGTGACCATGGCTGCTGAAAAGCAACCGAAACGTCGGGGAAAGTGTAAAATTAAATTGAATCTAAATAGTTTATATAGTTTTAATAATAACTCAATTAGCTTAAAAATTAGTAAAGTTTAATAGTAGTAGTAGTGTAACAGTTTTTCAAAATTTTGTAATAAAGTGTCAAATAAACAACGCGATAAAATCCGTATATAGTAGTTTCATTTCAATGAATAATATTCGCGTAAACAGAAGACAATATTACGCATTAGAATACTATGCTCGTGCTCAATTTCGACTTGGCCACTATAATATGAAATAAACTATACTCCAGTAGCTTTCATATGGTAAAGGTTTCGAAACTGTTGGGGGCTTGGACCAAAATGGCCATTGTCCTTTATTCAAAATTAAATTAAAACTGTTAAATAATTTTCAATGAAGTATTTACTCTTATCACACTTTGTCTTCTGCTACCCCACATTAACGTGTGGTGACAGAGGATCATTATAATTTATTGGAAATACAAATTTTCTGATCATCTTTATGGTTCTCTATTGTGTTCCCTAACTTTTTTATCCATAATCTAAAATGCCATAATTTTCTTTGTCCTAACTTAATCTCACATACTATCACATGCCATAAAATTAAAATCCCTAAATACAATATGCCCTAATTTTGTTTGTCATCAATATTACAATACAATTAGTCCTAAATTCAAATTATTTAATGGTTATTTATCCTAATAATGTTTTCAGAAACAAATTTGTATAACAAAGTATTTTACCAAATCCAACTGATACAATACATAAATAGTAAATATCCAAAAGCAATATGGCATTCGTCACGGCTCCGGCGCCGCAGCTCCTGCTCCACAGCGCGCGGGCCGCCTCGCCCTTACGCGCCTACGCGATTCTAAATTACATTCTAGGGGTAGGGCAGACAAGATTGCGTAAAGTCGGATTTACAGCGTTCGTTTGGGTTACTTAAACCTAATTTTTAGCAAATGTTTTAGGACTGACAATTTTATTAAAAAATAATATTCGGAATAATACACACTATACAGTGTGAGTTTTCATAAAGTGCACATATGAAAATGAGTGAAACTAGACATCATTTTATCGCTAGGAAAAAATAATAAAAAAAAATATTTCTCGTTTTATATCTATTTATATTTTTTCTTTAGTAGTTATGGACCTTGTACCAAGAAAATAGTAAGTAAGTATACGGTTGTTATTGTCTACACATTGCGTATTATTACTGTTTTTGTTTCAACACGATTAACCACCTGGTTCAAAAGTTACAAGGTTTTCTTGGTACAAGGTCCATAACTACTAAAGAAAAAATATAAATAGGTATAAAACGAAAAATATATTTTTTAATTATTTTTCCTAGCGATAAAATGATGTCTAATTTCACTCATTTTCATATGTGCACTTTATGAAAACTCACACTGTATAATTAATAATACAATACTTAGGATATATTAATTTATTTCATGCGAAATTAGGAGATTCAATTATTATAGTAGTCGATATTATGACAGAATAGTTTTAGAAGTAAATAATAGTAATGATAATTAAGTAAAACAAAAATTCGAATTTTTGAACATTATGGTTTCTGAAGTTTATAGTAAAAGTGTTATGGATAATGATTTTCGGACAAACAATTTTAGGAGAAGAAAGGGAGTAAATACCCATCTTTAAACATTAATTAAGGTAACGCGATGCCAATCCGTGAGCTTCGCGTATACACGTGCAGACCTAAAATGTTTAGGTATGGGAGACAATAATTAGGTATGCTGTATATTTGGTTCGGTAAAAATTTTATCGACCAATCGGCTAAATATTCGTAATTGGTGAACAGTATGTTTGACGCATCTCTACGTGAAACGGGATAAATAAATACCGCGGATAACTATCTCGTTCGTCCCGTGACACCCTCACACACAATATTATTCAGTTTTGTTATTCAATGTTGTTCCAAACACGGAGTCTACATGTGCTCGATAGATGGCAATAGGCTCTTACGTATAATTGGCATAATGAGGGTGTAACGCATCTCTTCAGGCTCATACAGGCGTGGGTCTAGGTATGTATCACATGCATAGACTAGTAGCGTGGAGGTACTTTCAGTCTACTGTTGGTCACCGAGATTTCGTTGTGGTCAGCGTCAGCGCTTCATCCGCTACTGACACTAAGTTTCGTGTACCTGTACAAGACCCTTTGACAGCCAGTCGACACTATCTAACAAGTAAAGGACTACAGTAATATTGTTATGAACGAGTAGGTGGCAATAAATAAAACAATGAATGAGTTAATAGTCTTTATTACCAGACAATCGTATCGCATGTAAATGCAAAATAGTCTCGTAACGTGCCGCAATGTGCTTACCTATCCGATATATAACTTACTTTACAGTACTTAACAGTTTCCTTCTACATAATAATCTATCTCAATAGGTATCAACTTATAATAAATTCATCATGTTGAGTAGTTGACGACACAAAACTAAGGGTGTGTGGCGACGGGCGCTAGTGGCACTACTCGCACTACTCTCCGTACGAGGACGCGTGTCGCGCGCGCGGAGCCGGGGAGTGGGCACCGATAGCGGTGATGAGAGTTCGGCAGCCGGCTCAATACCACGTGCCTGACGCGCCGAATGTAACGCGTTCAGTCGTGTGCGTCTCACACGAGCGTTGCGCCACCACGCCACCGCCACTAATGTGGCACGCGTTACAGCGCACTGGGCACACGTGCACTCACCACGTGCACTCGGCTGGTGAGTGCAGCGAGTATCGTTGTACGTTGAACTAGTTATACGTGAAAATAGCTGGCTCATTGCCAAAATGCCTACCATGATCACCACAATGTACCAGTTTATAAAATAGGTAAATAATATGAACTCAAAACTAAGCTATTGCACGTTGTCAGTTGCTAATAATGACGTTAAACTTAAAACAATAAGTTACAGGTTCACTACATATAATACCCACGTAGAGTCGTTATTCTAAGCTTTCACATTTATTAATTAATAAAATCCAATTAGAATACAATCAAAGTGAAATACAGCACGTGTCGTATTTTCTTCGATTTGGATCCGTTCGTATAATGATATATAGGTAGGTAGGCCACATAACATTAATAACGTTTACAGACAGCATCTCGCGCAGCCTGCCGTGGTGCCGAAGTGCCGAAGTGCCGTGGTTAGTGGTGAGTGGCGAGCGGTCAGTGGCCAGTCTGCTGCTGTGTGCGCGAGCTCGTGTGCAATACTGATACATCTCTCATTTAATCATCCGAAATTATCAAATTCAATTTATAGTTAAACATATTGCACTTAAGAATTTACTGTTGAGCATAATTATGACAATTTGGATCACATAGACGAGAGACGAGTGACAGAAAGAGAGAGTGAGCGGTCAGCCACACACGCGCACACAAGCGCACAGGCGCACACTTGGGCGCGCGGCGCCATGGTCGCTCACACACCGTATCACAAATATCTGTACAAGATTTCGTTCCACTATCTACCGAGTATTGAGTCAATCACATGAACAGATCGTCGATTAAGTCTACGAGGGATCGTGATACTAGCGTCTTGCTAATTCGATATTTATATTAGTCGAGATCATTAAGTAGGTATATACCTACAGGAGTTGGGAGCGCTGGAGTGAGTGGCGAGTGTCGCGGTGTGCCGGTGCGAGGACGGGTGCGGGTGCGCGGGAGGGGTGCGGGTGACAGAGGAGCCCTAGCACGTGTGTCTGTACAGGCGCGGGGCGGCGCGCCTACTTGTTCTCCTCCAGCAGCACCAGGTCGTCGGCCACCACGTCGGACACGTGCAGGTACACGATCCAGTACATCAGGTTGAAGCACACGAAGCATACCGGGAACACGATGCGCGAGTACTTGTCGATGTCTGACGGCGTCATGCCCAGGAACTTGCCGATGTCCTGTGCAAGTCACATTTACCACATTACATCCCATCGTCTGGTATTGTTTGTTTTGTTATTGGTGCTTATTCGCGACCCCAAAGTTTAAATCAAGTCAATTTATAGCTGACTTGCTATGCTAGACCGCGAATAAGCATCATTATCTAGTGGGGAGGAGAGGGAGAAGGGGGGGAGCGAGTACCTTGCCTCCGTGGAGCGCGTGCAGAGGCGGCACGGGGTTCTCCTCGATGGTGCTCTCGAGCGTGCCGCCCTTGGAGTGCGCCTTGGGGTCGCGCACCTTGTAGCGCACCTCCTGCAAGTGGCGCGCACAGCGGTCAGCGTGTTGCCGGGGGGCGTGGGGCGGCGGCGGCGGCGCGGCGCCACTCACCGAGTGCCGGCCCGGCGCCGGCGCCGGCGCGCTGCAGCGCCCGAGGCTGCCGCCCTGGCGCCCGCCGAGCGTGTGCGACTCCCACGCCCCCCCGCACTCCGCAGGCATTTTTTTTTCTGACATTATCTTCTGTATCGCGACGAATCGTTGCTTCCGCATCTGTATTCGTTTCGACATGTAGCCCACCGTCGCATACTCTGAAAACATAGATCGGTGGTTAGAGCAGGCGAGCGATGACAAGTAGGATAGGACGGGGCGGCACTCACCGAGCAGGCTCGTGAACACCATCACGAAACACGTGCCGAGATACACGTCAATGGACTTGACGTAGGATATTTTGGGCAGCGCGGCGTTAGTGGAAGACATGAGCGTAGTCATGGTGAGCACCGTGGTGACGCCGAGCTGCACGCGAGCCGGCGTCGCGTTGCGGTTCAGCCAGAAGGACACCCAGGAGATGATGACAATGAGCCCGGACGGTATGTAGATCTGGATCAAGTAGTAGCCCATCGAGCGCACGAACTGGATCTCGCACGCCAGGCGCGAGTAATTGCCTGCAATAATTAAACACCGAGTACTGCGCTTGATCGTTGCGTTAAACGTTCAACAAATGTAACTCAATTTATTATGTACGTCATCTATAAGCATACAAAACGAACGAAGGTTCTCTAAAGTCAACAGGTATAATAGAAGTAAGCGGTTCGCACCTGTGGTGAGAGATATTTCCATGGCGCGTTGGCGATGTCCTAGGACCTTGAACTGGGGCAGGGACACTTCGTTGGAGACGCCCACCGAGTTGGGCCCCTCGTTCCATTTGTAGCGGATGTCCCGCATGGTGTATCCGACTGTGACGCAGAGAACACGGTCGAGGAAGCGGCGCAGGCACGGCGCTGCCGCTGTCGTGTCGCCGAGTGACCGTGTCGCGAGGGGGCGGCGCGGGCCGGGCGGGCGCGGGCGCGGCGGGGCGTGCGGCGAGCGGGCGCGGCTACTACTGCCAGCGGTATTACCTGTAGTGAGCGCGACGACGGTGGCGCGCTGCCGGTGGCCGAGCACCCGGAACTGCGGCAGCTGCACCTCGCTGCTCATGCCGACGCTCGACGCGCCGTCTTTCCAAACGTACAGAATGTCGGTCATCGTGTATCCGACTCCGGGGACATGCCAAACACAAAACGCTATCACTCGCGCCACGAAGCGTTGCGCCGGCGCCGGGCGACGCGCGAGTCGGGCCGGCGGCGATGATAGAAAAATATCGTTGTAACTACTGTGCGCGACTATGTGTATGGTGGTGAGGGTTGCGGTCAACTCGTGCTACAACAAGCGCATGCACACGGTGTGACGGTGTGAGATGGGATGGCATGGGGCGGGCTGCGTGGGTGGCGCGAGAAGCGTGCGGTGAGAGTGCGGCGACGATGCGAGTGCGGGGCGGGTGGGAGCGTGCTGGGTGGGGTGTCGCGGTGCCCCGTCGCGCCCGCGGCGGCGACGTCTCAGTGTCCGGCGTGCGCTGGCGGCGCTCGGCCGCGCGGGTGCTGTATGCGGCGGTCGCGACGACTGTCGGTGCTAGTGGCGCGCGACACGACAGCGGAAGCCTGGGTGCGCGGCGTCGTGTGCACACACACACGGCTCGACGCTTGCTCCGTGAACACAACACACACACATACACCAACATCGGTGTTTTCTGTCAACGTACGTTACTATTTTTCTATCATCTGTGAGACGTTAGCTTCTTACGAGTGTTAAGTATATCTGTCAAAATTTAATAATTTTTGATGAAACGTTAAGATTTAGAAAATCCGAATAGTCTCGTCGCCGTCGTCTCACCCTACACCATCGGGTTCTAAACAAAGGGGGTTTCAACATTAATAATGTCATGTAATCCAACTCATTCACAGAAATATTTTAAATCATGTTATTGCGAGTACAACGTGGTGCGCAGATAAATACGTAAATAGATATTATATCGAAGTCAATAAGCGCACAGTGCAGCGCAACAACGGCGATGCAGCGACACGCAGTCGCGCGCTCGTGTCAGTCGGCGTTCGGCAGGTCGGCACCGGGGTGCGGATTGTACTTATGTGCACACTTACAGCTCTCGATCTCGATGTGGCACAGCTGCCGGTCCATCGGGAAGTACTGCAGGTTCATGGGGCACGACGCCGTGATGGTGAGCCTGCAACAGCGCAAGCACTCGTGTTACACCGCCACCTGTGGCGCAGACCGGCGACAACGCGCTCGCCACCGACGCCGCCTCACCTGATGCTGCGCGTGATGGACCCCGAGTGGTGTATTCGGATGAACTCGTTGCTAGTAGTCGCCGTGTGAAAGTAAGACTGCTTCTCGTTCACAAAGAATGTGTCCGGCACCCATATGTTACGGATAAATTCGGAGCCGACCGAGAGGGTCTCTACACCGGCGCGTTTCTTGTATGCGAGCCGCGGATCCGTCCAAAACTGTCTGAAGTAAAAATCCAACGTGAAGTCCTGGGAAACAGAGAACGCACGTTACAAAGTGTGGCGCGGGCGGCGGCGCGTGACGCACGCGCGTCGCGCCGCGGACGCAACAGACAATAGTTCAGCCGCAGTGCACGCCGTGCTCGCGGGACAGAGTGGGAAACAACTCAAGTGCAATATTACATTACAGTATAGAGATGGACTAGACTAAGTTAAACACTGTACAACATCGAATACACAAAACAGAGCGACAAGCGTCAGTTAGATATACTAAAAGTGAAAAGTGCACGCAGAGTAGTAGGTATTGCGCCAACATCTTACAGTGTACGTGTAAACACATCAACAACGCATTCCGGACCTCCGAACTCGGTCTATACTGCACCGCCCTCGGCTGCGTGGACGGTGACTAAAGAGCGCAAGCTCACCCAGCATTATTCAGTCGCCATTTGTTATATTTTGTGCGATATTGCTGTCTATTACTTCGCCCAAAGTAAGTTACTTATGAGAATGTTACCCCCTCGCAATCCCATTAACTTATTTTTTATTTAAATATGGCGATTGTGAAAGCTTAGTTAGTAGCCATGTATAACAATGAGCCAGTTACATTGGAAGTAGGCGCGTCACGAAAGGGCCATTAGCATTAGTTCGTGTGTCGTGTGGCGCACGGAGAGGTGTTCCTCAGAATGAGCTAGCGTGTTTGTGTGAGCGGCTTGTCTATACTGTCATGTCAGTGGTGGTGTCGAGTAGAGACAAGGGCACGAAGTGTGAGTGAGGCGAACACTAATGTGCGATAGTGCGGGCGCGCCTCGACTGGAGGCGCGTGCGACGCTTGCCGCGTGTCGCGTGTCGGTGCGATGTGTCGCGCGACACCGCGCGCGCCAGCCGCGCCGCTGTCCTCAGCGTTCTCGTTTGTGTAACACGCCTTATTCACATTAAGAACAATTAATGCATCACGATAATAATACACCAATATATATCCAAGTAACTATACAGAGAGAAGGAAAGAGAAACTAATACAACTTCATAGTTCTAAGTTATCATGGGTGATCTAAAACTGCAAAGAGCCACTACCGAGCTGGCAGCCACCACTTCAAAACGTCGCCATGTAACGTCATGTAACGACCGCCTGCGACATCCAGCGCGGCAGCCGACATTAAACCTAATTTGAACGTTAGCGAAAACGTTAGCGAAAGCGTTACTTCAAAGTTTGCAATCGAAGCAAGTGTGAGAGTGTCGTGTGTCGGGTGCCGTACGTATTGATCCACGAATGGCAAAAATAAACTATTCCGTGAGGCACAGGCCACCGCCGCGCGCCGCCACTGCGTTACAACTTACACCAGTCGGCTACATCACTTGCATTATTTTGTTTTATGATTAACTATCGTAAGTTATGGGTATATAAGCATTTCCCACGCTTATAAAACCAATTATCTGCCTGTATGTGGTTTATCGAGGTCGCAGCTTCGAATCCTGCTTCATGGATTGTAATTTTTTTCTGTTAGTTGTAATTTACATCGTAAGGAATTACTAATTAATTGTATATTCCTCTAACTCTAAAAATAAAAACGGTATATACCCTATCTAATTATATTATGAGTATTCAATATTAATTGTATACATATTACACTGACACACTGCCTTGTTGAATGGTCATTATTTATAAAACGTTACATTTTAAATATTAAATTTGAAAATGAGGGAACATTTTAATGCGGTAGTGAATTACAAGTGTTCAGAGACTTGGTGTAGTTGCTGGCATGTCCCTGTATGCGAGTGGCGCGTGGCCACGAGGCCGGGGCGCTGCAGCGCTGCTCACTGCACGATGTAATACTCGTGAGTCGTGCTATTATTGCTACGCACTCGCGCGCCTGTGTCATACACGTGACCCTGTCACTATTGTTTATACATGATATATTTTGATTAATATTCATTTACTTTACAATTTGGGCACTAATTAGATTAACTCTATTGCTGAATAGTAAAACAATAAATATTTAATGTTGTATTGATATTATTAGGATAATAGCTAGGTAGGTACTATAATATCTAAATCACTTCTTGTGTCCGTCTGTCATGGGTGTAATCACCTATGGTATAATTTTTTTACCGGTTGTATTGACCTGACCATTAGCATAACATGGAGTTTCAATGAGAAGTGGGGAATCATTTACAAGAGCTTATTTGCTGTATCATCAATTCATCACAATATGGTTAAAAAGCTACGATAAACGACGTTTAAAAACATCAACTCTTACTTTCCGTTGTTCATTCGTTTGGCATCCACTGAACGTTCGTTACATTAGTTTAGAGTTTAGAGCTTCAATCAAGTCTATAGAATATGCTTTTGAAATTTGCCTACGTCGCGTCGAGTTAAATTCTATAATCTTTATTTCTATATAAATTAGGTAGGTATTTAACGTTTCTTGGACACGTCAATTTAATAGATTTATTCTATTATAATAAAAATAAAACATGACGTGTAATAAATAGGTAAGTAAGTACTTAAGTTGCCTTGCCTTTCTTTACCTTGCTTTGTTAGTTAGTATATTTGGTTGAATAACTAATTTTTAACCAGTTACTTGAAAATGTAAAACTATAAGAATGAAAAATCGCAAGCTTGAGGTTTTCACTATTTCTTATAGTTTCGCATTTAGTTATTCTCACATTTGGAAAATCCACCACAAAGTATAAGTATGATTACAAATGTTTAGACAATTTCACCTGGTATATATAAGGTTTAGACCATTCGATTTAATAACACTAGGTAGGTACTCTACAATAAAAAACGTTTAAATTTGATCACAACAGAAACGAGAGTATTGTATTGTCTCCTAGGTAACACGTTATTTATAAGACGTTACATTTCAAGTACATATTTCATTTGAAAATGAGGAAACATATTAATGCAATAGTGAATTACAAGTGTTCAGAGACTTGGTCTAGTTGCTGTATTTTTAGTTAAGTATTGTTATTTTTTTATTTCTCTATCTTCAACGTAGGTACTTATGTTTTGTTGTTGATTGAAAAATAAATTGATATTACGACTATATTTAGAAAACAACATATTTATTTAAAAAGATATATTTAAAGACAAAGTAACAAATAAATTTTTAAAAAATTAGCATGGTATGGTGAAAATCTTGGTAATTTTCTCTCATGAGGAGTACACACACACAGTAGAACAGTAGTCTCCCAACATCCCTGGATTCCATCGACCTTGGTAACATTTTTCCACATTAAGGATGTCCTAATGGAACTTGTGAGTCTGTTTGTCGTTAATATCTCATACGTTTTCTTCAAGTGAGTGTAAAAATGAAGTTTTAACAAAATTCTACATCCCAATAACTGTTGTTAGTTTTCTAATAAACAGAAGTAACAATCTATAGCATGGCTGGCAGGCTCACGCCAGATCATTGGCACGGCAAAGAGTATAGAAAACGTCTTCCATTCATCCAGTTACTCTAATTTGCAATACAAGTTATACAACAGTGGTGAGGTGCCCATTCTTTATATTGGTGGTGGACAGTAAAACAAAATAAATCCAGTTCTCACATTTTTTATTATTACTATTCCTTGTTTGGAAGGTATAAACGAGCCACATAAAACAAATGAATCAGAATTAACACTGCGCCGAGCGTAAGACAGATAATAAACAGAGCTCGTGCGGCGCATATTCAAATCGGCGCGCGGCCGCCATAGTAAAATTTCATGGAGGATTTGAAGTGCTTTTTTGATAAATATGTATTTTTATTGTCAACCAATAACTTAAATATTTGGGACGGACAAATTGTAATATAACTATTTGTTTCGTTTAAACTGTAAAATAGGATAGATTTCTATTGTTATAATCTAAAAATCACGTAACACGAGCTTACGTTTTTGCAAATTTACGTAATTTAAGTAGTAGGCGAAAATACCTAATTATTTTAAGTCTTTTACACGGAGTAATAATAATTGTAAACACATTCATTGTTATGGTAAATGTATATTATTTTATATTTGTATTAAACAAAAGTGTTGATTTTACACTTAACTGTGACCGCCTGTTTTGGCACATTTCGCTCGGCGCAGTCTTAAGCGATTTTACTCATTTTGAACTACGAAAGTTTACACTACTAACTAACCAAAAAAAAGAAGGGCCACAAAACACTTAGATTAAGCAATAGAACGTAATGGATGACTACAAACATTGAATTTCCTATGTACTCTCAAAATCAAAATACGAAAATACTGTATTGTATGTAACTTGGCCATATCCACACTGTCCAAGTTTGTATATACTTTTGTTGTTATCTATATATAAAAATCTAGTATCACGGTGTCTGTGGTCGCACTCCACCGAAACGGCTCGACCGATAATTATGTTTTTTTTTTATGTATATTTGTTCGGCATGAGCTCAGTGGGGAGACCAACAGACTGCAATGCAGAGGGTCTCAGGTTCGAACCCACGTCGCGCACCTCTAACTTTCGGAAGTTATATGACTTTTCGAAATTATGTGCGTATTGATTGACAATTATCGGCTGCTCCGTGCCTCGGAGAGTACGTTAAGCCGTCGGTCCCGGCTGCCATGAACATCTATGGCAGTCGTTATTGGGAAAGTCAGTACCCTCTAAAATCCTGACACTGGTCTAGTCTTAGAGTATCGTTAGCCTTCGGGTTGCGGAGGTCAGGTGGCAGCCGCTCTATAAAGGCTAAGAGAGAAGAAGATATTTGTTAGGCATGAGAATAAGTCGTAAAGTATATTTCATAGCGCTAGGCGATAAGGGTGTCCCTATCGAATGAATTGATATGGCAGAACAAAGTTTGCGGTTCAGCTAGTTCTCTTTTAATTTAATTTGACGTGATGACGATTTTTGGTGATTGTATGAGTAACCAGTAAGGCCTAATAAATCAAAAAATATATTTGGTTACTCGGTTCGAAATTTTGTAAACTAGTGTAATTGAAAGCTTTCTATTCCTACAAATTGATCCACTAGGATAATAGGATTGCTATTTCAAAGTTTTAGGTTATAGGAATTGATTTTCAATCTCATTAAAAATATCCGGACATTCTAAAGTCTAAGCAAGTCCGAACAAAAGGCAATGTCGTGACACGATGCGATGTCAAACATTATAATATGATGCATGCGCCGCGAGCTTGTTGACACGCATGTGCATGCCTTTAACATACGCCTTGGTATTGACGGAGGTCTCTAATATTAGGGGCTAAAGTATGAAATTGCCGATTTGTACTGAAAATACTCGTTTTTTTCTAAGATGTACCATATTTACTTAATCGAAATATTTACCCTCATTATCTATACATTGCTGCCATCTAAACGAAAGTTCATTTATACCTTTATGATAGAACGCCGGGAATCTAGAACTGTGTGAAAGCATTTTGTACTGCCTCGTAGGAAAAAAAAACAAATCACGAAAAATGATGAAAATGGTAGTCCGTCGGTCTGGCGAGTACGGAGGATGACGTATGGTTTCTAACTGCAGCTCCTGTAGACAATGACAACGGTTTCTCGTGCAGTGTGAGGTCTTGCGTTATCATGGAGCAATAATGGTGAAAATCGATTCACGAGTCGGAGTTGTTTCACTGCCAGTTTCACCATCATTGTTGGAAGTTCGGCACAGTTAACAACTGCTGTTATTGCTTGACCAGACCTGAGAAAGCTATAGTGAATAACACCATGAAGAGACCACCAAGCAGTTACCATTACCTTTTTATTGGTAAGCTTTGCTTTAGGGTACTGTTGCGGCGTTTGACCTGGGGTCAGCCATTGCATTTTTCGCTTACGGTTATCGTAAAGAATCCACTTTTCGTTACATGTCACAATTCGACCCAATATTCCTTCATTTCTGTACCGAATCAAAAAGGCAACACAAGTTCCAACACGCATTTCTTTCTGCAGATCAGTCATATTATGAGGCACCCATTTTTCATATTTTTTTATCTTATTGATTTGAAGCAAATGAGCCAATATTGTAAGTAGGGTAACGTTAAACCATGCCGCAAATTCCTGGGTAGTTTAACTCGGATCGGCTTCAACCATCTCCTTCAATTCAGCGTTATTCATTTGTGTGGGCGATCTTCCACGTGGTTCGTTCTTCAAGTCGAAGTTTCCATTAGGAAAGCGTTTAAACCAAAAACGCACGGTGCGTTCATTAGCAGTTTTCTCTCCAAACGCAGCGTTCATATTGCGAGCCGTTTCTGCCACGTTAGTTCTGCGTCGGAACTAGTACCTATTAAAAAATTACTCGGATTTTAGAAGTATCCTTCTTTCCCGTCTAAGTTGAATAAAAAAAACAATCGAAAGTCGAAAATCGAATGTTGCACATTTTTTAAAAGAAGAATTTTATTGGTGTCATATGAAAAAAGTTTCACTCGAAAATCTCACCATGAAGATTTTATGTCAATTCAAAGTATATATTAAGTACTATACAACGGCAACTTCATACTTTAACTCATATTATTATGAATTAGATTTAGCATTATATACGATTTAAATGAATATGTTTCTAGAGAAAACAAAAATTTATGCGGCATTAAGTAGCTGTAGTAATTTTTTCTGTCAGGAAATTCTAAGTAGTGGCAACGAACCTGCAAATGTGTGGAACACCCCAATAAGTAGCACGCATTATACGTTCCACCTGGATACCGAGCTCCTAAACAATTATCGATATGTATTTCATTTGAAGACTAGAGTCTGAAGCAAGTGCTAGGGCGAGCTGAATCAAGTTATGTGCCTTTATAATATTAAAAGTGGCGTATAAGTAATTAACAACTAATGTAGTTTTCAAGTAGTATAGTAAAGTAAAAATATAGTAATTTTTTATAACCTTGCTACAAAAAGCCTGCTATTTGGATTCATATTTTTCATTATAAGGCAACGCCAGGCAACACATATACTTTTCATGATTTTGGTGATAAATTTAACAATATTTCTTCTGTGATGTTATCTTGTTTTAGCTGATTTACGTGTCATGTTTTTAAAGTACCTAACTCATAGGAAAAAGGCATATAAATACACTATCGTACATAATGATCTTCGAAAGAAAGTCATCCTCTGCACAGTTGAGGCTTAATATGACCTGACAATTATTTAAAAGGCATCAGAGGTCTGTAAGCAACATCTTCTGATCTGTCGCCACAGTACACCTAAGAGACAGACTAGTTACATCTGATTCATTGGGTTTGCTCGGACGCAAACAAGCAGACTAGTTGAATTCTCAGCTAACAAGTGCTCCCGGGCCAGCGGGCACTTGTGGAGCTTAGTGCGTCATTCTTCGTAAACACGATGTGATCATATGAGATACCATTTGTAAAAATTAGAGCATCTACCAATAGGGTGACTACTTATGTACTATCGTATACGTTGCGTACCAGGTACTTATATTAAAGTACCATAAATCCATCAATTATGCCAAACCCTACTGTTGAACGGGTCACCACTAAAAACCAGTAACTTATTTTGGCGTATAACATTTAAGGAGTGTGACTCTAGCCGCAGTGGCGTGTCGAAGTGGCAGCTGGGAGCTGGGCAGCGAGTGGTTGCGTCATACAGTAATAATGACACAGTCAAGACGAGCGTTACCAGTCATCGACAAGATCACTATGAAATATAACGAGAAAGCGAACAGCGATCAGATCCATGAAACGCGGACATGCTCGCAGCCTCGAGTCTGGGGCTGCTCGGGCGCGCGTGCGAGCAGACTGGGGCGAGTACCATGAGCACTTCCGACACGGAGCTGATAGAGAGCACATACATGGTGACGCCCACCTCCACCGGCGGACCTGCAAGCAAGCCCCGACATGTAGTATGAGCGGCGCGACCGGCGCGACGGCGCGGCCGCCGCCCGGTGGCGCGGCCGCTTGCGCGCGCGGGCGCACTGCAGTCTACACGGCGTGCGCGTGCGCGTGCGCGGCGCGCGCGCGCCCTCCGCTCGCCGCCACTGCCGCCAGTGGCGGCGCGCGGGCGCGGGCGCGGGCGCGTGACGTCACATCAACATTATGTTACTGCTAGGTAGCTACCATTTGCACTTCGGACAGAGAGCTGATGGACAGCACGTACATGGTAACGCCCACTTCCACTGGCGGTCCTGGAAACGATACAACATACAGAACACGACTACGTATCGCATCCATATTCGCCAGCTTGCGCAGCTGGCCAGTGCACACAATATCACCATCGGCTACATGCACTCTAAGTACTTCGCACCGCTTCGTTCACTCAATAATAATTATGCTCGAAAGTGAAATGATCGCATGCAGCTACTCGCAGGTAATTCTGATTCTGTTGGCGCGGCGGCCCTACCTAATCATAGACTACATAACGCGTAACTTAATGCTGCAACGTATCCACGTTTGCAGCTCCCAGCTGAACTGATATGTTCATGTACAACTGGCCGAGTAATATTTTATGTAGGTGCTCATGGAATATTTCACTGAACAACAGACCGTTTCACATTCCTAGATGACTATTTCACAAGTTTCCTGAAAAAGGACATAAGGTAATACATAAATATCTAATAGATTTTCCAGGATTGAGTGTTTTGATATGAAACTGTCTGTATGTACAAAGTGTACAAACATACGTAGGTTTGTCACGTAGGTTCGTTAAACCGTCGTCAAAATAATAATAGTCGAACATTATGTCATAGTATTTAGTTTGGTTTTTAGACATCGGCCGATGGTGATTTATAATGCACTAAGTAGTATAAAGTAAATGAAAATAATGGAGGTGGATGAGTTCGCTACCACTCGGAGTGGCGCTCAGGACTCGGGAGTCGAGACCAAGGTACTTCGTCTGATAAGTGCAAACGACTGAATGGCGACACAAGTAACGGCAGAGTAGAAGTGCGGAAAATGACTTACTCACCTCCATAATTTGGTCTCACTCTTTTGTCGTAACTTATGCTGAAGGAGTCCAGAATTGATGATATATTGACATCCCCGAACATGCTCCCGCCGCCGCCGCCGCCGCTGCCACAGGAGGAAAATAACACATCTCAGAGAACAGTGGGCACAGCGCGGGAGCTCCGCTGTCGATACAGGGGCCATGCGTCAGAAGCGGGACCGCGGCCGAGTGCCCCGGGGCGGCCGGGGCGCTCGGCGCGGCGCTGCATGCGGCGTGCAGTGTGCGGTACTCACGCGACTCGGTCGGCGTGCGGCAACAATGCGGCGGCGAGCGCGAGCAGCAGCGGCGCGCGGCGGGCGCGCGGCCGGAGCGCGCTCATGGCGCTCGTGTAGAGTGCGGGCGGCCAGGCGGGCGAGCACGGCGCACTGCCGCCGCCCGCCGCGCCCGCGTGCCGCGCCCCGCGCCTCGCGCCGCGCGCCGCCCCGATCGATCGTGCGCCCGACCGACGCACGTCACACCACGCGCCGACCCGCCGACGGTGACACGTCCGTCACCGCCGCTCGCCACTAATCTCTTTATGTTGATGTGATTATCACGTGCACACTGCACAGAGCCGTGCCCGAACACCGAATCAGTAGCGCGATTCCGCTCAAGTCGTCGATACCGATCCTGTATTACAGCGGCACTGGAATGAATAATTGCATACTCGTTTTTGACATTTCTTCTCCCTAGCCTTTATTATTCCCAAGTCACTTGACGTCGGATTTTATAGTCTAACTAGATTTGTCTTGATATCAGTTTTTACACGGAAGGCTAACGATACCCTAAGGCTAGACCAGTGTCAGGATATTAAAGGGTACTGACTTGCCTAATAATGACTACCATAAATATTCATGGCAGTCGGGACCGACGGCTTAACGTGCTCTCCGAGGCACGGAGCAGGCGATAATTGTCAATCAATACGCACATAATTTCGAAAAGTCATATTAACTTCCAAAAGTCAGAGGTGCGCGACGTGGGTTCGAACCCGAGACCCTCTGCATTGCAGTCTGTTGGTCTCCCACTGAGCTATCGCTGTTTTTGCTGCGTTTTTGACATTTATAGTTAGTTAAATCAAAGTGAGTTAAATAAATACTCAGTAACGTTGCAGCAGCCACATTGTGTCTTCACACGGAGCGATTTGATTTATTATTGCCAACCAGTACCTACTTACGTAGGCACCATTAAGCACGTACGAGTCGATAGACAACTAGGCTTCTATATAGTTGTAGTCGCAATAAATTTAATGATTTGGATGATTTGGATCATTTGACAGCAAGCCCTGTCTCTACCAGAAAGATGTTTGAATTATATTACTTATGTTTAATAATTAAAATATCAAAAATCTATACAGTGTAGAAGTTGATGTGAATTATATTTAGTATATAATTATGGTCGTATGGTATAATTATTAGTCGTGTAAAATAGTTTAATTTCAATCTATTTAGGGCATATCGACGAAAATACTCAAATCTAGTACTTTACCCTTTAGGGGTAAGTAGGGTAAGTGGGGTTTAAATCATAGTATTTATAAAATTAGAAAAGTATTTAGATTTAGCAAGCAAAATACGGTCAATGCTTATATCTTTAATATTTTAGAATATTGGTGTAAAGCAAAATCATAACTTTCTAATAATCTGAAGTTTTAGTCTATAATCTATGCTCTGGCAACATTGTGTAATGTAAACGCTCTCTATCTCATCACATGTCAAATGCCGTCAAAACTCCACACAGTCTTTGCACACAGCACAGCAGACAGCACACAAATGACACAAATGAATAGCTGTCAATGTCACATTTGTCAAACAATTACAAAATAAAAACAGTGTGGCAGATCAGTGCGAGACCGCGTTGTGTAGTGTCGATAGTCGCGTGGCCCGAGCCCCGAGTCTCGCGGAATGTCACTTGTCCAGTAACGGGCGCAGTGGTGTGTGTGACGATCCGCCTGCGGACTGCGAGCGCAGCACGGATCGGCGCGCGGCGCATCAGGTGGGTTTGTTTACGTCCGCGGCGCCATGTGACCGTCGTCAACTGCGCCGCGGCCTTCGCTCCGCCGCTGCACGGTCGGCCACGTGCTCACCAGTGTAATCCAGTTAGCGACGAGGCTCGCTCACCGCGCGTCTTGTGCCGCAGGTGCAGTGAGCAGCGGCGCGGCGAGCGCTGACGCCGGACCCGACACCGCGAGAGAGCGGCCGCGAGATGAAGCCTCAAGACGACTACAGGAACGGCGACGGTGAGCCCTCATACCATCATCCCACCGCCTGATCTAAGCTACCTGACTAACTGCCGCCGTTGCCCGCTAACTTAACTGTTTGACCTTGAGCGCCTTGAGCGTCGTTGATCGACGCGCGTCGACGTTGTCAACTCGACACCGACATTTACAGTTTTTCAATGGCTGTTATTATTGTTGGCTACTACATGACAATGTCATTTTGTTTGCACCTTGCTAACAATCACTTCACCAATCGTTTTTAATCCAGCTATAACTGACCTTTGTTTAGAATTGGCTTGATGACACTAATTCAATAAGTCAGAAGTTTGTCACCTTCACATAGGTAAGTAATTACATGAACAGTGGTTAAGGCTGAGATTATGTGGTTTGGTGCTACCGTGGCCTGTATGAACTGGTTGGGGCCCACAAGTGGCTCGGTTGTGTCAATGCGGAACCAATTAAAGTAATTGACAGTGACAAATGCTCTATTGGAACTCATTGCTTGTGATTAGCTCTACTCTGAGTGACCCATCCTAGAGGCCTGTGTACTATGTCACTTTGATGTTTCACAAATGTTGTAATACTCATAGTGGTAGTCAGTACAAATGTAGAAGTGTTTGCCTCTATACAATGGCATACTTATCATACATATTTATATCTGCTAACAGACCACCTGTCCCTACTGTGGTAATTGCTTATTTATGATTTAATTACCCTGTCACCATGCTAAATCAATTAGGGGTGCTAAGAAATATACACACATTTATAGACACTACAGTTAGAAGTAAAATGATTTAATCTGTTAAGCAATGAATTTGAAATCAATTAATAAAAGTATTGTATGTACATAGTTGATAAACTAACAACATGTGTTAGTTTGTCAACTATGACATGTATGTATTGTTTTAATTAAATTAAATTTGTAGGTACACAGTTGATGTGATAGCAGTGTGCACACACTGAATAGAACATTAGCATGAGGGGTCATCTGCTCCCTGACACACATTTATATCATTTACATTTTGACAGTATAGAGAGTTTCAACATTATAATTAACTTGCTTCTATCGAAAGATAATAATAACAGTATAATATTTGTTAGCACAGCGTATGTAATGACAACTGATAGCAGATATCATTATCTGTGTGATTGTGAACAGATTATTTTATATTATGTACATATGCATGATTAAACAACACAAATATGACATAGATCAGTGACAATGGAAATTATGCTTTCACATGTCCTGTGAACATATTTGTGGTAGTTGAACATACTGCTGGCTTTTACCTTGATATGGCCAGGACTATTGAGGGTGATCTGATGCCTATGAAACATAGTTGTGTGATGGCAGTAGTATTTTGTACACAGATTGATGGTAGTATGTATAGAGGTGTGAGTGACTGATGTGGAATGTCCTGACCTGTCTACTATAGAAGGAGGATCGGCTAGTGAGTTAGGAGAGAGTGCACAGTGAGAGTGGTGTGCGTGCGCAGATGGCGGCGACGCGCTCGGCGAGGACAGCGAGGGCGAGGAGGCGCTGGCGCTCGAGCACGAGCTGTCGCTGCACGACGAGGGGGCGCCGGCGCGCGCGCTCAGCGCGCTCAACGCGCTGCGCAAGTCGCGCCAGCACTACGACACCGTGCTGGTGGCGGGCGGCGCCGAGGTGCCGGCGCACCGCGCCGTGCTGGCCGCCGCCTCGCCCTACCTGCTGGAGGCGCTGACGCCGCCCGCCAGCGCCGCGCCGCCCGCCTACCGCGTGGACGACGTGGACGCGGACGCGCTGCGCGACCTCGTGGAGTACGCCTACACAGGTACGCCCCGCTTGCTGCCTCGACCGTGAGTGTGCAGCGGCGGGCGCGTTACACCGGCCACTGTTGCAGGGCGGCTGCACGTGCGCGAGCCGCAGGCGGCGCGGCGCCTGTACCGCGCGGCGTGGCGCCTGCGCCTGGAGCCGGTGCGCGCGCACCTGGCGGAGCGCCTGCTGCGCCGCGTGGCGCCGCACGACTGCCTGCAGCTGCGCGCGCTGCCCGACCTGTCGCCGCAGCACCTCGCCGCGCTCGACGCCTACATCGCGCAGAACGTCAGTACACCGACCCCCGACCCGCCCGCACTCTCACACGACGTGGTGATATGTTGAGATGACTGTCTGGTTTCGGTTGCAGTTTGCGGAGGTGTGCGCGAGCGGCGCGCTGGCGACGCTGCCGCTCATTCGCATCGAGATGCTGCGCGAGACGAGCACCGAGGGCGGCGAGGAGACGGCGCTCGCCGTCGCCGACGCAGCACTCGTGTGGCTCAGAGACCAGAACGCCGCCGACGTCGACGTGAGTGTTGCATGCGCTTCTTTTCACAATTGTATCTAGTCGAATTTCTCGTATTAGTTTCGGTCGTAGAGCCGCACTGTGAGCGGTGGCGGGCGGCGGCGGACGGTGTACAAGTGGGCGTGTGCGCAGGTGGCGGAGCTGTGCTCGCGCACGCACCTGCTGTACGTGGACGGCGCGGGCGCGCTGCGCGACTGCGGCGAGCTGCCCGCCTCGCGCGGCGACGCGCCCGAGCTGCAGGAGTACCGGCGCGAGGCGGCCGAGCGCGGGCGCAGCGCGCGCCGCGCCGCCGCCGCGCCCCGCGCGCCCGACGCCGCCGCGCGCGCGCTGCCCGCGCTGCAGCTCGGCGCGCGCGCGCCCCGCGCGGACTGCGCCGTGCTGGCCGCCTGCCGGGTCGAAGGTCAGTGCACGTGACTATTAATAATGTACAAAATGTGATCTTTCGAAGTCAACGTTGACGTCGCACGTACGCGGTGGGTGTGTGCAGGCAGCGCGCGCGCCACGCGCGCCCTGGTGTCTCTGCGCGGGCGCCTGGCGGCGGCGCGGGTGAGCTGGCGCGGGGCAGGCGCGGGCGCCGGCGTGCCCTGCGGTGGCGTGCTGGGTGGCGCGCGCGCCGAGCCTGACGGCAGTGAACGCCGCGCGCGCCTGGCCCGCGGCCGCGCCGCGCTGGGCGCCGCGGCGCTGGGCGGGCGCCTGCTGGTGTGCGGCGGCTACGACCGCGCGCGCGTGCACCAGGACGCCGAGCTGTACGACCCCGCCGCCAACGAGTGGGCGCCGCTGCCCGACATGCGGCGCGCGCGCGCGCGCTTCACCGTCGCCTGCCTCGACGGCGCCGTGTACGCCATCGGCGGCAGCGACGGCCACACGGAGCTCGACTCGGTACGTACGGCTCGGACGGGCGCGGCCACTAGACCCCGCGGCGCGCCCGTCTGACCGCCGCCGCGACGTGCGCAGGTGGACGTGTTCTGCGACGGCAAGTGGCGCACGGAGACGCGGCTGCCGCTGGCGCTGTCGCACGCCGCGGCCGCCGCGGACGAGGCGCGGCGCTCGCTGTACGTGGTGGGCGGCTGGGCCGGCGGCGTGAGCCTGAAGCGCGTGCTGCGCTACTCGGCGGAGACGCGTGCCTGGAGCGAGGCTCCGGCGCTGGCGGCCGGGCGCTCGCAGTGCGGCGCCGCGTACTGGGCCGGCGCGCTGTGGGCGCTGGGCGGCTGCGACGCGTGGCACTGCCTGGCCAGCACGGAGGCGCTGCGCCTGGGCGCGGGAGAGGCGGCGGGCTGGGCGCCGGGCCCCGCGCTGCCCACGGCGCGGCGCTCAGTGGGCGCGGCGGTGTGGCGCGGCGCGCTGGTGGCCGCCGGCGGGTCGGACGGCACGGCGTCGCTGCGCCGCACGGAGTGGCTGGCGGCGGGCGCGGACGCGTGGCGCGCCGGGCCCGCGCTGCGGCGCGCACGCGCCGGCCTGGGCCTGGCGCCGCTGCACGACGCGCTCTACGCCGTGGGCGGCTTCGACGGCAAGGAGTTCCTGGCCTGCGTGGAGTGCCTGTACGAGCCTGACGGCGAGTGGACCACGCTGTGCGCGCCGCCCGCGCCTGCCGCGCCGCTGCCCGCGCCCCCCTCACCCTCCTCGACCCCCTCGCCCTCCTCGCCCCTCGCGCCCGCGCGCGAGTACAACGGCGAGCAGTGACCGGCGGGAGGCGCGGGGGCGCGTGATACGTTCGCTACCTCAGGATCGTTCGATGCCTTCACTTCGCATGTTAGTACCGAGTTAGAGTTAAGGCGCGCGCGCCCCGCCCGGCCGGCGCTTGCGCGGGCGGTGTGCGCGTGCGGGTGGCGGGCCCCACAAAATGTGTAGTCTAAATTATTATATCTCGTGCGTTATAACGGCGGGATCGTACTTTACTGTTGGCACGCTTTCCCGTCGATGGTATTATTGTTACATTCCTATTTTGTAAGATATTTTCTATGGAGCGTAGGACGTCGTTGTGAAATATCGTATAGAAATTAGTTTTCCATTGTAAGATTATAATGATATAGATACAAGTGTGATGTGAGGCACGTTGTATACTAAAGTTACGATTATATAATGCATTTTATTTGAGCGCAATCGCGTCGGCTCGCTGCGATGAGTCGCGGATTATCGGCCGCGCGGTCGGCACGTTGTACCGGCGCGTGGTTGCTACCTTGTACCGGCGCGTGGCCGCTACCTTGTACCAGCGCGTGGTCGCTACCTTGTACCGGCGCGTGGCCGCTACCTTGTACCGGCGCGTGGCCGCTACCTTGTACCGGCGCGTGGTCGCTACCTTGTACCGGCGCGTGGTCGCTACCTTGTACCGGCGCGTGGCCGCTACCTTGTACCGGCGCGTGGTCGCTAACTTGTACCGGCGCGTGGCCGCTGGTCGGCGCGGCGCACGGCCGTTCGCCGCCTGGACGCGCGGCTAGGCACTTCTTTATGTTACAGTTATATAAATCGTATCTTCACAGATGCCTTGTTTTATTTGTTGAATAGTCCCTTTCTAAACTCAATGTAGTTAAGGGGCCCAGTTACCTGTTCGTCACATTGGTGTAATGGAGACAATAATAATAAGTTGAGTATATATTTACGAATGAAGTAAATGCAAATAAACGTAGAATTTATTTTAAATATATCAATATCTAATTTAGTTATGTCTATGTTTAAACCTTTAATGCAACTTAATATTTATTTCTCTGCACTGAACTGCGCTTGCATCGCTCTGCACTGAGTGACGTCACAGCGCCCGCCCGCGGCGCTGAGCACACGTAGCGTGGATGCCCGAATGGCCAGCCCAGCTTTGCCCCTATTACCGGCCTTTTCGTCTTTTTCATTTGATAATAACGTTATTAATGGTATTATCTAACAAAGCAATTAAAAAATTTAACACCGAGTAGAAACTGGGGATGGTATGGATAAAAATATAAATTTCGGATCTGGATGTGGATATGGATATACGAACACTATTAGGTATATCGGTTTCAGATACAGTTACGGATATGAAATTATTTAGGATTATCCGTTAGTTTCGGTTTGGTTATTAGAGATTTTGTAAAATACATATAGGATATCATTTGGTCATAAAACAAATTGTTATGGTACTCATTTGAAAGCATTACCTATCGCCTGCAGGAACATAATCACAATAAACAAAGAATACTTTTGTATCTTTTTTATTATACCTACTATTAAATATTTTTACCACAATTTCAGAGTTTAAGTGAGCCATGCGGGTGACACAGGGTTTCATAATAATAATGAAAACTATGAATAATAATTATGAAGGAACCATGACTATACATAATGAATTGCATTCATCTATCTTCTATCTAAATAAATGAAAACCAAAAAATATAAGTACATCTAGTTTCTTCCAAACTTAATCGAAATGAGGGAATTTTAGCTTAATTTTATAAACGAAAAAATATTTTAAAAAATCTAAATATTTATTTTATATTTTCTATAGAATTTTATCAATTTTGTTCGCTACTTTGATGCCAGTATAAACAAAACGGTGTAACTCTTAAACTAAATGATCTATCGCTATGAGACAAACTCCATAGTGGTTGGAAGTAATTAGAAGTCCTCAGAAAACGAAAATTGTGGAAAAAGACCACCCTCAATTGAAAATAAACATGTTTTTAAGCAAAATCTGTATTTTCATCAATTTTTATAATAATCGTAAAATTTCTCGATAAGGGCCCCAATTACGTACCTTTTTTATTATTTTAAGTTATTCTTCATCGTATTAGCCACCTAATGGCAAAAATTTCATGTCTTTACTCAATCGCATCATTTCTTATCGACTGTTAAAGGCCCAGCGAACGGCTACGCACTAATTGTTTAGCAGGTAGATAGCCTTTTTTGTGAAATTTGTTGTGAATGTGTGCGGTCAGGGTGCGGGGAGGTAGGCCCAGCCGAATGGACCTTGAATTATGACAGGCAGGTAGTCGCTCCGAATTATTAGCTGCTGCTACATGTGTTTCGTTACTTTCGTCCGCTGCTATCTAAGTTTTGTAACTTTCGTTCGCTGCTACATGATGCGGCGTTTGTGAATTCTCCCTGGCACACATTGTAGACATTAATTTTTACTATGGAGTGGGACGAGGAAGTGCCAGAGCTGCGCACGCAGGTTACATAGCTGCGTTTCCTAACAGACACCCAGTGCCGTCTGCTCTCAACTTCCAGGCTGTTCACAGACGGTTGTCGATCACTGGACTTGGATCAAGTAGAGATCGTCATGACCCGCCTAAAGTAGTTATTGATGTGGCTATTGAACAAGCAGTACTGAATGATTTGTTTGCTGATCCATCCATAAGTACTAGACGACTGGCTCTTTGTCACGGAATATCCCAAAAATCAGCGTGGCGCATTTTAAAGAAAGAAGGATTGCATCCTTTTCACTACCAAAGGGTGCATCATCTACATGAAGACGTAGATTGGCGTCTAAGGTGTGTGATGTCCACTTGGATTCAAAGAAAAACCAGAGCAATTCCAAATTTTCCGAAAACCGTACTGTGGATGGACGAAGCAAGACATTCACGAACATGCCGTTACACTACTCACCAATATTATCTCTAAACATCTAGATGAGGGATCGGCATGTCTAGGTGTGTTTCTTGACTTGGCGAAAGCTTTTGACCCCGTCTCTATACCGATACTCTTACGGAAGCTTGAGCGTATTGGGATCAGAGAAATCTGTCTGGATTGGTTTCGCAGATATCTCACTGGCAGGAGACAGTGTCTTAAAGTGGCTCCCTTCACTAGTAAAGAACATGAAGTGGTTTATGGTGTACCACAAGGAAGTATTTTGGGCCCGACACTATTTCTTACTTATATAAATGACTTATCCTTGAAATGCTCAACAAATGCAGAATTAATCTATTATGCCGATGACACTGTAATCCTGTTCCACGAAAAGCCTTGGGACAAGATGTTACTAACTGCTCAATAGGAGCTTACTGACGTGTGGGAATGGTTAGAATCCAATCTCCTAACATTCAATTTGGCAAAATCTTCCTATACGTGCTTTCATAAAACCGCTACTACTGCTTCTCCATCACATTTAAATCTCGTAATTCACACATTTATATGTATTATAGACGAGAAACTCGCCTTCAAGGAGCTTGTTGTGGCAACGTCTGTCAGAATCATAAAGCTCATTCATGTCATGAAACAATTACGCGACGTGGCTCCAACAAGCTTATTGAAGACAGTGTACATTACATTAGGTCAGTCTATTTTACAGTACTGCTCTTTATCTTGGCTTGGGGTGGTATTGTCACCTCCCACATGATTATTCTCGAAAGGGCTCGGCGTGCAGTGCTGAAAACAATGTTGACAAAGCCTTTCCCAACCACTGAACTCTTCAGTGATGCCCAGGTTCTTAGTGTCAGGCGACTATATCTTAGTAAGCTTATCCTCTTAACCCATAAAGAGGTACTAAACACAGAAAACTATGAAGACATGGTCAAGAAATGCGTTTTAAGCCTTCCAATCTTACCAGTAAGAACAGCTTTTGCAAAAAAGTTTTGTGTATACCTCAAGCCCTACTTGTATAATAAAATTTGCAAAATCTATTTACTATTATGATGCAAAGATAAAACTAAATAAGGCATTATTCACCTTGACCTACATCGAAACAGAAGACCTGTTTAAAAGTATAATATAGTTAAATATTATTGTAATATGAATGTGAGATATTATTGTGTTATTTATATATTTTTGTTTAATGTTAATTGTACTATGTTTTGTGTTATAATTTTTTTTTGTGTTTTAATTTAATTGTATTTTGTTTTTATTTATGTCAAGCAGAATGCGTCGTTCTTTATATAACTACTCGACACATTTTCACATTTTACCTACATTATAATTTATATTCTCGATTCAAAACCGCTTTATGTAAAATTTACCTTTGGATAATTCGACCTTAATTTACGATTTTCCGCAGGACAGGCTTAGCCTAGTGCGGAAAATTATATCGATTCCAAATAATAATGGAACACTAAAGCAAATTTCTGTTATTGTAATGTTTTGTATTATGTATTTGTAATTTCTTTTATAACAATAAATCTTCTGACAACAAAATAAAAATGTAACACTAGCTTTGCGTCGAAGGACGTTTCTGCAGATGGACGGACGCCCTGCCCATTATGCTAGAAATATTAGATAATTTTTAAACGATAATTATCGTGATAAATGGATCGGCCGGCAAGGACCTGTAGCCTGCGCGATCACCCGATTTGACGCCCCGTGATTATTTCCTATGGTGGACCATGAAACAACGCGTCTACAGTACCCCATCAACAGTGAGACCCATTTGCGTGACCGCATAATTAACTGTGCGAATGATATTCGCAATGATCCCGAAAAGATAAGGAGAACGACACAACAAATTTTAATTCGCGCGGGTTTGTGCCTACAACAACAAGGTGGATATTTTGAGAAACTGATGCATTAAACAAAATCAAACAATAACTGCCATTCATGTTGACTATGGAACGTATTGGTCGGATCATTTACCTCTAATTGTTAGTTGTAATCTTGACGTAATTAAAACTAAGTGTATAATTAATGATTATTTATCTAATAATATTATGTGGGGTGAGAGGGAAAACAAGGAGATAAAAAACTATACTGACATTTGTAATAATAAATTAAAAGACCTTGACTTCCCTAATGAATTTTGTGTTTGTGCTGACAGTATGTGTAGTAACTTTGGACATAGATATATTATTGACAATTTATACGATGACATTCTAAATATTTTATGTGAGGCCTCTGTACAAAGCAAGCGAGTAAGAAAGCTTAAAAAGGGAAAAATAGTAGTGGGATGGAACAGTCACGTTAAAGAGGCGCATAGTCAGGCTAGGGAGGCATATGAACAGTATCTGTCATATGGTAAGCCGGAAAGCGGGCCTGTTCATGACGCGATGTATCTGACTCGTAAAAAATTTAAGTCCAGACTAAAGTTTTGTCAAAATCACCAAGACCAACTTAAAATGGATAGGTTAGCCTCTCACATAACAGACAAAGATTTTAGAGGTTTCTGGAAATGTACCAAGAGGTTGGGTGGTAGGGTTAGTTTGCCAGTGAGTGTGGGCGGGTGTAGTGAGCCTAAAGGAATAGCTAACCTTTTTAAAAATCACTTCAAAGTTAAAGCTCCTATTACCAGCAATACTGTTGTGCCCAAGGTTGAGTCCGTGGCTGTTTGCTAGAATCCAATAGGGTTTTCTGCTCAGGAGGTTAAAAATGTTATTAATAATATGAAACGGGGTAAGTCTCCGGGCAGTGACGGACTCAGCATTGAGCACCTGCAGCACGCAGGCTCACATTTGTATAGAGTGTTGGCTATGCTGTTTACTTTCTGCATACGTCACTCGTACTTACCACCGAAGATGACGGAAACAATTGTTGTGCCTATAGCGAAGAACCGCACTGGTGATGTGACTGACAAGTGTAATTATAGGCCTATCTCCCTGGCTACTGTGATGGCGAAGGTCTTCGATGGTCTTTTGGATATTCAGCTCAGCAAGTATGTAAAGCCTCATGATGCTCTGTTTGGGTTTCGTGAGAATTTGTCAACTGAAAGTGCTATTTTGACTCTGAAGCATACAGTCGCCTACTATGTTGACAGGAAAACACCCATCTATGCTTGCTTCCTTGACCTATCGAAGGCTTTCGACCTAGTCGATTATAATAGACTCTGGTCTAAGCTTGGGGAGGTTGGGGCTCCTGCTGAACTGATTAATATATTCTCCTTCTGGTATAAACAACAGAAAAACGTTGTCAAGTGGGGGAATGTATATTCAGATGAATACAAACTTGAGTGTGGTGTGAGGCAAGGAGGACTGACCTCTCCAAGACTTTTTAATCTCTATGTCAATCAGCTGATCGATAAGCTCAGCAACAGCCATGTCGGATGTCACATAGATAACGTTTGCGTCAATAACATCAGCTACGCGGACGATATGGTGCTGCTGGGTCCATCTGTCGGCGGGCTACGGAGGCTATTAGGTATGTGTGAAACTTACGCTGAGAGTCATGGCTTAAAGTACAATGATAGGAAGAGTGAGTATATGCTTATCAGAGGTAAGATTAAGCAACCTGAACATATACCGCCAGTATACCTTAACGGAGTATCGTTGAGTCGGGTCTCTCAGTTTAGGTATCTAGGGCATGTTGTGACTGAAACCCTACATGATAACGCAGATATTGAGAGAGAGCGGAGAGCGTTGTCGGTACGAGCCAATATGTTGGTGCATAGGTTTGTGCGGTGTACAGCACAGGTAAAAGTAACATTGTTCAGAGCCTATTGCCAAAGCTTCTACACCAGCGCCCTATGGACCAACTACACGCAAAGGGCCTACAATGCTCTCCGTGTTCAATATAACAACGCCTTTAGGATTCTGTTGCGGCTGCCTCCCTTTTGTAGTGCCTCGGGCATGTTTGCCGACGCAAGGGTGGATGACTTTTATGCAATAATGCGCAAAAAGTCAGCCTCACTGATTCGCAGAATGAGAGGTAGTGGCAACGGAATCCTGAGGATGATTGCAGATCGACCAGTATCGCCAGTTGTGGGACGGCTAATCGGGCTACATGTGGTCTGATGATGATTTTTATTTTTTATTTGTTGAATTTTTTATTTATTTTATTGTATTTCTATTTAATTTAAATATTTAAGAATGATATCTATATTTTTAGAATGTTAATTTTATTTTAATTATTTATTCATTCTCTTTTTATTCAACTGGACTACCTATAAATTAATACTAACATAGTTTTTAAGATAAATTGTTACTAACAAATTATGGACATTAATTGGTCTGCAATAAACGAATTAATAATTAAAAATTGTGTATAATAATAAATGGTTTTAATTGAACTCTTTTGTATTCATTTATAATCCCAAATAAATCATCCTTAAGAGAACAATAAATGGCGCGTTCTGAGTGCATCTTTTAACATTAATAGAAAATGATATGATGCAATTTTAGCCATTACATGGCTAATACGATGAAGAATAACTTAAAATAATAAAAAGGTACGTAATGGGGGCGTCTTATTGAAAATTATACGAATATTAAAAACAGTTTTGCTAAAAAAGAAGCATGTTTGTTTTCAATTGAGGGTAGTTCTTTTTTTTCACAATTTTCGTTTTCTGAGGACGCCTAATTAGGTACTTACAATAATTATGGAGTTTGTCTCATCGTGACAGATAATTTAGTTTAATAGTTACAGCGGGCTGTCTACAATTTTTCATCTCTTGCGTTGATAGCGCAGTGATTTGTATTTCGCTGGGACGGCAACTGCCATGTGGCGTCGACTTACAATACAGGTAGGTACATTGCATACTCTTATTAAATATAGAATGTACCTACCAACAGATTCATCAAATATATTATGTAAAATTTCTAGAGATCTCAGTTAACGAACATTTAACATGCAAGGAACATATAGATTTAATATGCATACCTACTAATTAATTAATTTGTTTTTGCGTTGAGGAAGATTAAAGACGAGACGTCTATAGAAACATTGATAACATTTTACCACGCTTACGTTGGCTCCATTATCAGTTATGGCCTAGTTATTTGGGGCAATTCCACAGATATCTTAAGTTGTAGAAAAAATGCATCCGTGCTATTTACAAAATGGACTGGAATGAATCTTGCAGACAGGTAGGTATTTAAAGCAAACAATATTTTAACAGTACCGGGTAGGTACTTATATATTTTATGAAGTTGCTTAATTTGTAAAAAGTGAACGTCCCTTTTCGTATGAAAAATAATACAAACAAGCGTAGGTAAAGTAACACACGTCTTTGGAAATGCCTGTCCTAAGGATAGAAATATTTAGGCATAGTACTAGTGTCGTGTATATGGCACTGCTAATTTATAACAATTCTAAAGTGCATTACTAGTTATTTATAATAATATAATAAGCAAGTGTTGCTTAGCACTCAATTGCTGACTTTTTGGAAAAAAACAATGTCGGTCTTATCGTCAACTCATTTTATATTAAGTATTATTTATTATGTTTGACGTAAGCAAGCTTATAATTTTAATTTATTTAGTTTATTATAAATAATAATAATAATATTTATTTATTAACAGAAAAAATAAGATACATCCTTACACTACATCATACAAATTACATCAACAGTATTAAAGCTTACCTGCACTATGTTAATTTATAGTGAATACAAAATAAATGAAGTTCAAAAGGATACGTTTAAGCCTTTTTTTTTTTTTTTTCTTACTTGGTGGTATGCCTTGCCGCATACCTCACCGCGGGGCGACGGAGAGGTTATGTCAGGCTCACCAGGTGAAAATATACCCCCGTAATACCGACTAAACCTACCACGATGTTCCTCGACATAACCATAGACGGTGAGGCCGCGCGAATCGCTTTCACATGCAATCGCGACCCCGCCGTGTAAAACGGCAGGCCACTACACAGAAATACTTCCTCCACCGTCCCCCTGGCAGGGACAAAGACACGATACAGAGGCGCACGTCGGAACACGCACGCCGCCTCTCGGACCTGGTGCTGATCTGGTGGCGAGCAGGCCCACGCAGCCCACCACTCCCAGGTCAAACCTCAGGGTGGCTGGAGGTCATCTCGCGCCCTCCGGCGCCCGGTTCTGCGGTTGGGGAGAGGGTTTAAGCGCTCCCTCTCCCGCTCCGCCGCCTCCTTGATGGAAATTACTTTCTCACAAAAGGAGGCGACGGCGTTCCACGATCTCTCACTTCGGACCATAGACTGAACCACGGCCGGGAGTGAGAGGGCAACCAGTCCGACTGCCGCGATCAACTCACGGCGCCGCGATGCCCAGGCGGGGCATTCCGCCAAAGTGTGCAGCGCCGTGTCCACAACAACATCGCGGCAGTCGCTGCAGTGATGACATCCGGGCGTCTCCTGCCGGCCTATGTGACACAGGAACTGGCCAAAACAACCGTGGCCAATTATTACCTGTGTCAGCCGAAAGGTGAGGCGCCATGCCGCCTTTCCAGCCACTCCTCAAAACGGCGCTTACCGCCACGATTGTGGTGTGTCCGATGTTTAAGCCTGCCTGAACTAGGATAAACCTATGTTTCAGGACTTCACTTGACAATTTTATTTTATACTAGCGCATTATTAATTCTAATATTTACAGTCAAGTACATCTACGATTAAAGGTGTTTAGGAAGTAATGTACAACTTTAAATTTACTTTTCATAATTCATAATATAATTTTAAGACTTCTAGCAGTTTTTCTGTGTCTGTATGATTTAATTTTCCTAGGTATTCCATTAACATGCAACTACATTTTTTATAACTAACATTATATATATTTAAAATTTTATTTAACTTGTTATATAAATACGGTCCTAAGAATACGTAGAATTTATTGACAAATGCGTGTCTGGTTTGAGACTTTGTACAAACTAAGTCTTTCTTCTCTTATCTAAGACCGGGGTAAACGGGACTTCAGTGTGCTGTTTAAGTATAGTGTGCATAATAAATAATTGACGAATGGTTAGCACCTTGCAAGCGGTGTAAAGCTGATGTGTGGGAAACAAGAATGCGCGACGTGTGGCTACCTTAAGAACAGCTCCTTGAGCTCGCTCTAGGGGCAGGAGAATTGATTTGGCTGCTCCACCCCAAGAGGTTATGCAGTATGTAAGAATAGATTGACACAACGCTAAATAAACCTGTTTTATCAATTTGTAGTCGGCTATGTTGCGCAAGTATTTAAATATATAAATCAATTTACGTACTCTAGTGCATAACAAATCGATGTGTTTGCGGAAGTTTAGATTTGTGTCAATGGTAATACCTAAATACTTTATATCGTCCGTCTTAGTTAATAATAATAATAATAATAATAATATTCTACCACATACACACAACACCATCTAGCCCAAACTAAGCAGAATGTGTGACAAGTGCATGCAGTGTCAGTAATCGTACTACAGTTATTTTATGCAATGATGTTTTGGTTTGTATAAAGCGTGTTATTGTTTCTCGTGCTAAATAAAATGTATTTCGTTTTATCTGCATTTAGAGTCAATATATTTTGTTGTAGCCACTTCGAGACTATGTTGAAGCCACGCTGTGCGTATTCATAGACCTCGGTGCGTGATGAAGCGGAGAATAATAAAGTCGTATCATCTGCATACGATACTATGGCACCTTTTTGGAGTTTTAAGCCACAGAGGTCATTTAAGACTGCGCCGAGCGTAAGACAGATAATGACAGAGCTCGTACGGCGCATATTCAAATCGGCGCGCGGCCGCCATAGTAAAATTCTATGGAGGATTTGAAGTGCTTTTTTTTAATAAATATGTATATTTATTGTCATCCAATAACTTAAATATTTGGGACGGACAAATTGTAATATAACTATTTACAAGTAAGTTTAAGAACAAAGTAGTGCCTAGTATACTACCCTGACCAATGCCGAATTGATTGTTTCTATGAGTGGAACTTGTATATTGACAGATTTTAGTGCATTGGTGTCGGTCAGTTAGATAGTCTGAGATTAATTTATGTTGAATTCCTCGTATTCCTAGTCTTTCAAGCTTGTGCAATAACATAGAGCAAGAAATAGTGTCAAAAGCACTCGCAAGGTTCAAAAAGATCCCAATTGTATGCATACCCTTACCTAGGCTTTTAGTGACGTAGTCTGTCACATAGTGAACAGCTTGGTTTGTAGACCTTTTAGGGCGAAAACCGAATTGACTGTCTGCAAGTATATTATTGTCTTCAAGATATTTTATCAATCTAACATTAATAAGTTTTTCCAAAACTTTCAATAGACTTGGTAAAACTGAGATGGGTCTATAGTTTTTTATACATTTCCTGTCACCTAATTTGAATACAGGAGTAATAACAGCTATTTTCAGCATTTTCGGAAAATTCCATTATTTAAATATATGTGTTATCGGAGGGGCCAGTAAATGCTTAAACCTTTTAAGTGTTTTATTAGATATATTGTCCCATCCAACAGCACAATCTCATTTAAACAAGATATAATCCTTAATACCTCGTCAACGTCGGTGTCTAATAAAACAAAAGAGCGAAGTGTCGTAAAGAAAGTGGTCTCAGAGCAATTTTGGGAAGAATAGCCCAGTCTTGATAGTGCATTTTCTGCTAAGTTTTTACCGACGTTGACAAATTGTGAGTTTATTTTATCTGATGCCTCTAGAGGACTTATCGCTGTTGACAATAGGTCAAACTGGTGTCCAGGAGATTTCAATTGAGATGTATTACTTTTTATAAACTTCCAAACGTGCTTGCTGTCATTACCTGCCTTTTGTAATTCATTTATGTCGGCCTCGATGGCGTAGTGGTTAGTGTAACCGACTGCCACGCCTGAGGTCGCGGGTTCGATTCCCGCACAAGTCAAACATTTGTGTGCATGAACATGGATGTTTGTCTTGGTCTGGGTGTTTCTATGTATAATATGTATGTATTTACAAAAAAAAAGTATATAAGTACCTATGTTTATCCATTGTCTAGTACCCATAGTTCAAGCTCTGCTTAGTTTGGGCTAGACGGTGTTGTGTGTATGTGGTAGAATATTATTATTATTATTATTATTTCTGTCATATTGTATCTTCGACTTTTTTAAAAGATTATTACATAGATTGCGGTATTTTTTATAAGTTTGGGAAAGTATTTCATTGTTAGGTGCGAGTTTTGATTGTTGGGGCAACTTATCCCTATTTCGTATGCGCACGAGGCCCGGCGTTATCCAAGACTTAATATTTCTATATTTATTAGACACTTTTACTATCGATGTGTTTTTCAATATCGCATGCCGCAGTGACATAATACAATAGCTTAAAGAAGCATTTGCATCGTTAGAACTGTAAACGGGGTCAAAATTAATGCTCATTATATCGCGTTCAAGGTTGTTCATATTGACCTTAGAATAGCTTTGCAGACAGTTTTTTCTAGGTGTAAAAAAATGCAATGATAATAAAACAGCATGATGATCGGTAAGAGTAGAGTTAGTAACAAGCGTTATAGAGGGTGCATTAGATTTTATGATAAAATGATCCAAGCATGAGTCGCTTTGATGCGTAGGATAATTATGCGCTGGTAAGAGTCCATGGATAGAACAAATATTTAAGTAATTATGTGCATAAGTGTTGGTTTTCCCGGAAGGCCCATTTAGTTTAAAATTAATAATTTTATAACAGAACATTATATGTAGGTATAATGGTCAAAAATGTCTCTGTATAAATGTAACATCTTCTGTACCACACCACGCATTAAGCAAATAAAATAAATAACAGACTTATAAAAAAGAGGACGTTCTCAATTAATCGGCTTAAAAAAAGGAAATCGTTTTTCTTTTTGTTTGTTACCTCATAAGTAGCTTTGTTTTTGATAAACCAATTAAAAAATAAATAGTTGAAAATAGGACATTTTAAAGACTGCGATAAATAAATCAATAGGTCAAAGTAGATAGTAGCTTAAGAGTACCATCTGGATTTTGTTTTTGTGAACGTCACTGAAAACTTTAAAATAATAATATTGTCTTCTGTTTACGCGAATATTATTCATTGAAATTAAACTACTATATACGGATTTTATCGCGTTATTTATTTGACACTTTATTACATAATTTTGAAAACTGTTACACCACTACTACCTACTATTAAACTTTACTAATTTATAAGCTAATTGAATTATTATTAAAACTATTAAAACTATTTAGATTTAATTTAATTTTACACTTTTCCCGACGTTTCGGTTGCTTTTCAGCAGCCATGGCCACGGGGAGACTAAGATGGCAGTTGTCTCAATGTTCCAGTGCAGTTATTTCAAAGTACCCGGACATAATTTAATCATTGGTGTTTCTATTTACGCAGAATGAGCTCAGTAGTAGAGTAACAGTTTTCAAAATTATGTAATAAAGTGTCAAATAAATAACGCGATAAAATCCGTATATAGTAGTTCAATTTCAATTTAAAATAATAACTTTTAAAACGTACAATTCGATTTCTAACACACTAAACAGAAAATAAACATTTATTTTTTACTTAACTACCAATTGAATCCAATTAATTTGGAGTCGGCGCCAAACAAACAGCAAATGCCTATAATATAATTAGGTACTTTGCAACAATTCAAAACAAGTGATTAGATTCCATTAGTAGCTTTTTAAAGACAAACGACAATAATTATTTCTTTCCTTTTAGTGTGTTGTAAAAAAATATATAAACTGTTATATATTTTTTTAAAGTTATTCGGTTTATTGACGATCAATAAAATATGCCCGCGCGTGTAACATTAGGTACCTATTCTTTTTGAGTTTGCTATTCTAATATTAACATATATGTATTATAGTTCAATGCATTTTAGTGTTAAAAGTCAATTACTGTACCTGATAATAATTTATAAATCTACCTGTAATACCTATATATTATAAGTAAATAAAAGATCTAGTTAGTGTTTAATAACTAGATATTTTTTACGTATTTAGGAATTAAGTGTGATTTTTACAATTTTCTGATCACGCTGCAAGCAAGAATGCATTTTTTTGATGATTGTAGCAGAAAGACAGCGTCTTTTCGCGACCCCAATGGCGGCTGATCGGGCGGTTTGCAACTTTTAAGTAGTGCGAGTATTTACATACTGTGTAAATACGTAGTGTGTACGAGCCGGTCCGGCCGACCTGCGGTGTCAGGTGAGACATTCACTGGTTAGGTAAGTGTAGTCTATAAATCGCTATGTCTACGTTTAAGTCTCACAAATTTTATTTACCTAAGCATATCTAAGTACCTACCTACTTTTATCTGCATTACACATTAAAATTAGTACTTACCCATTTATTTTCTCGTAAATCTGCTGGAAAATCGAAGTGACGCTGAGGAAACGTGCTTCCGGTAAACGTTTTTGCTGAACATCGCAACAACTGCACATATTTGATGTATGTACTTAATTCTTAAAATCTCTGCTCAGGATTGTAAATATACCTACACAGATTCGTCACATTACATAATTATAATAAGTTAGGGCGCATAAAAATAAAATGGCACTTTATTTTTATCGTAATTTTCGTAAACTACGACATATTATGACAAAGCAAACAATAACTCATTAAATAATTAATCAATGTTTTGAACTCAGCTGCAACAGATGTAGGTACCTACATTTCTTTTATGTTGAAAGATGTTAACGATCTGAGTTAGTAGTTCTTATTGGCCGTTGTTTCAACATTTGTAATAATATAAATAAAAATCAATTGCCACATGTATGACGGAGCATCACTTAAGAACGGCTCGACTGATTTGGCTGTTTATTTTTTGTTGTTTGGACAAGATGAAGACTTGTGTAAGGACAAGGTTTGTATGAAACAAGATTTGCGAGAGCCGCGTTAAAAATCGAAAATTTAAATAGTACCTATAAAAACATTAGGAAAAAAAAATTTACGTTTTGATATTGAATTTAATTATACGTACGTGAAATGTATTTTTTTTATAGATTGAAAGGACAAGTCAGTATTTTTTGTAATAAATTTAGTTTTACGTGTGAAAAATTCGCTCTCAAAGGAACTGGGTCAGAGTGTAGCAATGGTGTGCATTTTTTGTTAACCACCCAAAAAAAGGGGCTCCGTTGACTTAGTCTCATTTAATTTTATATTCAATTCAATTCAAAATTTTATTCATTAACAATTTTTACATTGTGTTTGAATTAGTACATAGATAGTTCAAAAAAGCAATAAGAATCGGAAATGTCACAATGCAATTAATAAGTAATACACAATAATACAATGAATGATAACAAAAAAAAAAAAAACATTAAGTCAATACAATCAAAAGTGGTCAATAATAAGTTAGAAATGAAAATAATAATGTCAATGATAAAATGGTATTAATAAATGTCAATAGGATAAGATATAAAATAACAATCATAATGTATGTAAATGAATTAAAATTTATATTGATTGTAATTTATTATTGATCTTCCATATCACTGAAAGTACACTTTGGCATATCATCTACAGAATATAAACAACCTTTCAGTAGAAATGTTTTAAGCTTGGTATTAAAATTACTTTTATAGAGCAAGCTCTTCAAGCCAACGGGCAACTTATTAAATAATCTGACAGCATTGTAATGACTACTGTGCTTCACTATATTCAGCTGTGGTATACAGTTAGACTGAAAATCCTTTCTGCGCGTATATATATATATACGCGTTATAATAATAATAATAATATTCTATCACATACACACAACACCATCTAGCCCAGACTAAGCAGAGCTTGTACTATGGCTACTAGACAATGGATAAACATACATATATACTTTTTTTTTTGTAAATATAACATATTATACATAGAAACACCCAGACCAAGACAAACATCCATGTTCATGCACACAAATGTTTGACTTGTGCGGGAATCGAACCCACGACCTCAGGAATTAATGAATTGCACCCGTGCAGAGAATTTTAATTTTTATGATATATTTTCTAAGTCCTGTTAGCCGTTCATATAGTACAAAAAGACAAAAAATATTTTACTGTGACTCGAAAATCTGGTAAATTTAATTTTTTGTGTGTTCTATCGTATAGAGGGGTGAAAATATTACCATCTTTCTTACTTGTAAATTTTTCGCTACCTCTAATAGTTTCACGGCAGTGATTCAAAGTTTTATCGTCGTAATATTGTCTTCTATTTACGCGAATATTATTTATTGAAATTAAAGTGCTATATACGGATTTTATACGCGATGTTTATTTGACACTTTATTACAAAATTTTGAAAATTGTTACACTACTACTACTACTATTAAACTTTACTAATTTTTAAGCTAATTATATTATTATTAAAACTATTTAGATTTAATTTATTTTTACACTTTCCCCGACGTTTCGGTTGCTTTTCAGCAGCCATGGTCACGGCGAGACTAATAAAGTGTCAAATAAACAACGCGATAAAATCCGTATATAGCAGATTCATTTCAATTTTATCGTCGTATTAAAAACGCCGATTATCTCATAAACCAATCATCTCAGACAAAAACTTCCAGGATTACTTTCGTCTTTTTAGTCGTTTTATAGGATAGAATAAAGAAAACAACGATATAAGAGAATTTCATTTTTTATAAAAAAATAATTTTATCCCAAACAGTTGCACACCCTTTGCTACACTCCAACTAGGAACTGGGATAATGGCCTAATCTGTTGGGAAAGGTCAATGATCTATTTTTAATATGCAAGATATTAGTTAGACATTTCCAGCCTTAGAGTGTTCGTCTGCAGTGACAGCTTACTATCGCTGAACACTAAAGTTTAAATGCATTAGCATTTACTGTGCAAGTAGACGCAGCAATATTATTGAATTCGTATATTGTTGATTCGCTAGGTCGCCCGTAACGAAACTTGGGCGTCCTCAATGGATCCCAACTCGCGACGAGCTTACGGTAAGAAGGAGGAGGAACAAATAAAACTAGTTAGTGTATAAGGCACGTTTTATTGCGTGACGCGTATGGCGCCGGTGGTGGCGCGTGCGGCGGTGTTAGGCCTCATTGTCGGCCTCGTGCTCAAGCAGCAGCTGCGCCAGCGAGTGGCGCGCGCCCAGGTCCGGCCACAGCGCGAGCGCGCGGCGGGCGCGGGGGCGGCGCTAGGCCTCGTTGTCGGCCTCGTGCTCGAGCAGCAGCTGCGCCAGCGAGTGGCGCGCGCCCAGGTCCGGCCACAGCGCGAGCGCGCGGCGGGCGCGGGGGCGGCGCTAGGCCTCGTTGTCGGCCTCGTGCTCGAGCAGCAGCTGCGCCAGCGAGTGGCGCGCGCCCAGGTCCGGCCACAGCGCGAGCGCGCGGCGGGCGCGGGGGCGGCGCTAGGCCTCGTTGTCGGCCTCGTGCTCGAGCAGCAGCTGCGCCAGCGAGTGGCGCGCGCCCAGGTCCGGCCACAGCGCGAGCGCGCGGCGGGCGCGGGGGCGGCGCTAGGCCTCGTTGTCGGCCTCGTGCTCGAGCAGCAGCTGCGCCAGCGAGTGGCGCGCGCCCAGGTCCGGCCACAGCGCGAGCGCGCGGCGGGCGCACGCGGCGGGCGCGGGGGCGGGGGCGCAGGGCGCGGGGCGCGGCGCCAGCACGAGCGCGGGCTCGGGCGCGCGCACGGCGTGCAGACGCGCGCGCGCCAGCAGCGCCGCGGGGTGCGCGTGCGCCGCGCCGCGCCACTCGGCCGCGGCGGCGTCGTAGTCACCGCGGTAGAAGGCGGCCACGAGGTGCGCGTGCGCGTTGAAGCGCCCCGTGTTGGTGGCGGGCTTGCCGCCGCCCGGCGCCACGAAGCGCGGGTGCGAGTACAGCGAGAAGCGCGCGAACGCTAGCGGCAGGTACCACTGCGATCCCGCGATCGTGTTCATGCGCACCTGCAACACACACACGCACGTCACTCCACGAGCGAGACGAGGCGGAGACCACGCGGAGCGACCATGTAGCTCCTTGTGAGTGGTAGCGTCGCAATAAATGTCATATCTTTAGGTTTTTAAATGTTATTAATTAATTAAAGTTTTATTTCCAAAATGTTTTAATATATTCTAAGGACTAAGGCAAAAAGTGTATCATAGATAACAAATAAATAGCTTTGATGTTTCTACTTTGCATATTACGCATCTATAGTTATCTATGATACTCATTTTACTTTATCTTTTAGAATGTAATAAAAATAAATAAATATAATCCTAATTAATTAATTACATTAATTAAAATCTCCAAGGTATGGCAGTTATTGGCGACGTTTTGAGGGTCGCGTTCGCGGCGGCGCACTGGACTCACCCTGTTGAGGAAGTCCTGGTTGAACTCGGCGTGCGGCACGAGCAGCAGCAGCAGCGCGTCGCGCGACATGTGCGGCAGCGCCGCCGCCAGCGCCTCGCCCTGCGCGCGGCCCAGCGCCTCGGCCTCCGCCTCGCGCTCCGCCTCGCGCCCCGCTGCGCGCGGCGCCTCCAGCACCGTGAGCACGGCGCCGGCGTGGCGCGCCGTCAGCGCCGCCGCGTCCGCGCGCAGCGCCGCCGCCGCCGCGCGCGTGTCGTTGGCCTCGCCCACCGCCACCTGCCGCGCGACTCGTGTTAGTGCTGCGCGAGGAGCGAGAGACTCGAGCGAGTGTCGTGCGAGCGAGTGTAGTTACCACGATCAGCGCGGTGTTCTTGTCCTGCGCGAGGCAGACGGTCTCGTAGCGCTGCAGGAAGGCGGCGGCGTCGGCGCGGTGGCGCGCGGTTGCGGGCACGGCCAGCAGCAGCGTGATGCGCGCGCTCTCCGTCACGTAGCGCACCGGCACCAGCCGCGCCGCGCCCAGCGGCCGCGCCACCTCCACCAGCCGCAGCGTGGAGCGCCGCTCGTCCGAGCCGAGGCGCAGCAGCAGGCGGTAGCGCAGCGCCGCGGCCGGCTCCCAGCGCAGCGCGCCCTCCAGCAGCCGCACCGAGCGCGCGTCGCGCCAGCGCCGCAGCGCCCACGCGCGCACCGCACCCAGCACCAGCTGCAGCGCGCGACATACATATACGCACGACATCGACACACGCGCTCCGACCGCGGATGTTTACACCAACAATATTACATTTTATATATTGATCAGAATTTACTCTAGATCATTTCTTCGATCAAGAGTGTTTTAAAAATAAATAACTATGCTTAGTATAGTAGACATGGAGACTAACGAAAGAAAATAAAAAGAACGTGCACTTACATCGAGCGCCTCGCGGTAAGCCCCCTCGATGGGCGCAATTTCGTGATGGTCGTCCGGGTAGAACGCGTGCGTGCTGTTGAAAGAGATCCAGCGCAAGTGGTCGAACCTGCCACACGAGTAACAATAGGTCAAAATTATAACTCTCTGTACGATGTCAACATCGCACATATTCGCGCTCACGTTGTGCGCACTCAGCAATCCTATTTTACACGTTTAAGTTAACCTTTGTATCATTCAGTCATCATTACGATCGCGTTCGGTTTTATCAATTAATCAGTTTTCTCTTTTTATAATATTATCATCTAAGAGGTGTGCAAACCGTACACTCTCATTGAAACGAAAACGTCTATTTATACGAAATATTAGCATGACGTAATTCAACTGAGGGCGTGGTGATGTGTGTCAATATAAAAGCGAGCAGCAGCCGCACCGTGAGTCGGGCAGCGGCGGCGCGAGGCCGGGGTCGGCGCGCAGCCCGCCGGGCCACGTGGCGTTGCGGAAGTGCGGCGGGTGCCGCGCGGCGCCGCGCCACAGCGCCGCGCGCAGGCGCCGCGCGGCGGCCGCGTCGCGCTGCAGGTGCACGCGCGCCACGAACGCGTGCAGCGCGTACAGCTCGGGCGCGCGCGTCAGCGGGAACACCGTCACGGCGTCGGCCAGCGCCTCGTCCGCCGCCTCGCCCGCGGCGGCCGCGCGCCGCGCCACGTAGCGCTCGCCCTGCAGGCTGGGCGCGCACGCCAGCCGCGCCGCGTGCAGCACGCAGCGCCCGATGTTCTCGTGGTGGTGCGGCGAGTACGAGTTGCGCACGCACCAGTCCAGCTCCTTGTGCACCGCGCGCAGCACAGAGTTCGACAGCAGAATGCCACCCTCTGCAATTACACATACTAGTTCAGCAACAGCCGGCAAATATCATTTATTTCATGTACTATGAGGACGTTACAGCATGAATGGTGGAGTAGTTTAAATGGTCACCTCAACAATGCCATTACGCCAAGTGTTGTTGGCTCCCTCACCATACAAGACAATAATCTGTGTGACCCACAAATAGCTTTTGTCCACTGTTTAAATGTTTGCGAAGTCTCCTACAACACAAAAATGATTACCAGTGCGGCAGTTGTCTTTTATAAATTCAAAGTAACTATAAATTGCAATACTACATTTCTGCTACAAATTGTCAAGCATGGGTGCATCCCATCCACCTCGGTTGTCCCTCCCTGTTAACGGGACAGTTGGGAAAAATTGTATCATCGACCCCGGTAGTGACGACTCCGTCGTTTAATGGGGTGGATGGCACAGATCAAGTATCATCTACCCCGGTGTATTTTTAACGCGGCGGATAGCACAGATTGAGAAGCATATGTTCCGGTAGTTCTTAAAAGGGAAGAATAGAGTACCTACTTATTTTATATACTTACAAAAAACATTAACTAAATATAATAAAGTGTTTGTATATAACAATCAGTTTTTAATATTGGTAGTATTTGAAGCTATCAAAGCAATCTGTGCCATCTACCCCGTTAAACGACTGAAACTGTCGCGTTAACGGGGCGGGACGACTGGGGTGGATGGGATGCACCCGACAAGCATTGGTAATCACATTAACCTATTGAGTTACAGCGGCATACCAGCTGCCAGGCACAAAAGATTTTATGTTATTTCTGGCATTCTAAGAACTAATAGCTTAAAACGAATTTACATATAATATTAAATTTTCCTCTAACATAAAATTGTTTATAGCTGCATAAATAAATGACTATAAAATGAAACTCATTAATAGTGACAGTTACATTACCTACTTAATTAATGAACTCTAGAAAATTAGAAAATCATACATACACAATACAATGACATTTCACTTCATTTTCCTACCCTCATAAAAGTAGTCTAGATTTGACCAAATCTCTTGTAGTACTTAACAGTCTGTATGAAATTATTGTTCCATATTAGGAAAGAAATTCCAACAATATTCTTAGTACGTGTATTCCATGCTGGTCTATTCCAGGAAGGGCCATGATGTCATCGCTATAATATTTAATGTCCTGTATATTACTAATTACATAGAAATAATATATAGGTAGGTACCTATTTTTTTTAAGAGTAACTTATTATTAGATATGTAAAATATTTTAAGATATATACAGTGGTGGACATATAATTAGAAACACTTGCGATGTATTTCACATTATACCAGGCACATTGCCGTAAAACTTTGTTATTGGAAATCAAACAACAAAATGCATAGAATACGTTCAACAACTTATAATTCATTAAAAAACAAATAAATATCCCGAGTTTACAACTACCATTTAGATATTTAGTTACGTACAAACAACTAAACGACATTTGCAGTTCCATCCGTCATGGATAAGTAATTAGAAACAATAAACAAATGAGGTAAAAATCGAAAGTTATTAACGTGTTAACGTCATCAATTTCAAATTATTTATGTAAAATTATGTTTGGTTTACAAAATTTCTTAAAAATTAATATTTGGTTGCATAGCCTTTCTTATTAATGACGGCTCTGCAACGACGTGGCATTGATACAAGTAATTTCATACATTTATCGAGTGGGATCGAGTTCCATGCTTCAACAAGCTTCGTGAAGTTCATTTTGACTGGAATTATGTTTAACGGAGACTTTTTTTTTAACGACGTACCATAAATTTTCAATAGGATTTAAATCGGGACTATTTGCAGGCCTGTCTAATATGGTAGTACGTTGCTCACAAAGAAAGGATTTAACACTGCGGGCCGTGTGTTTTGGGTCGTTATCGCGTTGAAAGATCCAGGTCACAGGCAAATGGTCGTCGGTGTAGGGAATCATTGTCTCTTCTAAGATGTTTTTGTATTGAAATTGATCCATTATACCTTCAATCTTACGGACGGATCCAACTCCGCAACCAGAAAAATATCCCCATACTTTAATGTTACCACCGCCGTGTTTGACTATGCTTCTTGTGTATTTATAATCAAAAGCATGGTTTATTGGACGTCTAACGTAACGTTTTCCGTCTGAATTCACCATATTTATTTTTGCTTCATCCGAGAATAACACATTTTTTTCATTCTCATACGGTCCAGTTAAGATATTTCTTTGCAAATAATAATCGCTTCTCTTGGTGTTGCTTGGTAAGAAGCGGTACCTTTCGAGAAACCCTCCCGAACAATTTAGCTTCCACTAATCTGCGGCGTACCAGTTTCGAGAAAATGTTCCTTGGGTCATCAGGTGAAAAAACTTCATTTCTAATCTCGTTGGAGACTTTAAACGGGTTTTGTTTAGCTACACGTACCTACTACCCCCTCCCCCCCCCCCTTAAAAGGAAAAGTTGCGGAACCCCACCCTACTCGAGTTTTTTAATTTTTAATTCTTAAGAAATTTTCATTTTATACTGATTTCACGGACTGATTCAAAGGGATTTCTGTATTTATTTTGAGACTGCAATGTCTCCGGCGCTGCGGGAAGAGCAGCCTCTACACCCTTGCGTAACAAATCGTAGGCATCCTTCCTCGCCTCCGCAGCTTCGGCTTGTTGGTCGCCTTCGGCGACCAGCCTTTGCCGCTCCGGCTCGTCCGATGCCTACGATTTGTTACAGCGGGCGGAGGCTGCTCTCCCTACGCGCTTCCGGCTCTATAAAACACTCTAGGGGTAGGACAGACTCGTACCAGGTGAAGATAACAAATAAAATAGGTTAGGTTCAACTTATGTCAAAGAACCGACTCTTTGACATAAGTTGAACCTAACCTATTTTATTTGTTATCTGCCCTAATAGTGCTAGGGACACAAACGATGTCTGTGATGACAGTTACAATACGAAATGGCGTCAGTTTTACGTTTCGCTCCACAAGACGGTAAACACACATTTAAAATTTTATAGTTCGTAATGAAAATAATGCTGTAATTTAATACATATAAACTGTTCAATATATATATGTGCATGAAAACTATTCAAATGAGTATAAAATATAATTATTTACGTAAATTTACATAAAATAAAATGTTACCGAACGTATGACAACTTAACCGTAGATAAAACGAAACATTCAATGGCGGGAATTCTATATAACCTGTGGTAGGGTTAGACATAAATATTGGAAAATAATTGATTTTCAATACTTCTTTTCTCAAATACTACGCGTCTCCGCATGTTGAAGCTTTACGTGTGTGCTTATAATAATGTAACCTTTCTGTAAAAAAATAAATTTTTTAAATTAAAAATATGGAACTTACTGGATTCATAGTAAGTTCCATTATTTTTTTCTTTCTAATTAGTTGTCCAAGCGGCCAGTAATAGAAATTCGACTATCATTTATATTTAAACTCTTTTAATAATTTAAGATAGAACAGATTTCCTTTTTTTTATATTTTATGAGGTTTTTAACTCATAAAATTAATTTTAATTTTGTTTCATTAATATTCTGGCATAGTTAATAGTGATTTAATCTATATATTTATTACTCATGTACTGTTTCTAATTATATGTCCACCACTGTATATATATATATATATATGTAATTGTGTAAATAAAAATTAACTCATTAAAACACACAGTGTATTATTTAAGTTCTAGCTTAATAACATTTTGTAATACATTGTAGAACAATATTCTATATGTAGAAAGAATGGATGCTAAAACACTGAACAAGAATAATGCAAGGCTGTTGTGAAGGTTCTCTGAACACATCAAATATTATAGAGAAAGGTCAAGTTGCAACTAATCTACACTATTGAGTGTGCATGAAGAAAATAATTAAATGAAAAAAGGAAGAGCAATTTGCCCGCACTGTAACAAATGAAAATCCATAATCTCTGCCCTGCCCTCTGAGACGTAAAACAATAAATTGGTTTCCAACAATATTGTTATTGTACATGTAACAGAACACATACCTAGGGAACAGTAGTGACTGTCATCCTCTGCCACCATGCCCATGTACACATCCTGACTGACACTCAGCTGGGACACCAGTTCTGTCAGGCGGCGAGCATTCACATAGGCTGTGTCCGACACCAGGAAGAAGAAGTCATATTCCTCTAAGTAGTTATCGGCCAAATATTTTAATGCATGGAAAGGTTTAAGCATCTCTCTTGTATCTGTGAAGCCGACAACATTAGCTAGCCCGGGCACAGAGCTCATAGCACTGGCGGTTATAAAGAATTTCAATGCAGGTTGCAGACGGGCTGTGGTTAGGTTCAGTGCTGCAATCTGACTTTTGAGAGCTTCCTCTGAGCTTAGAACTCCTGTTAGTAAGGAACCTGTAATTAATGATTTATCATAAGTTACAATATCATATGCAAAACAGTCAGTTGAAACATAATAACCATTTTAAGCACTATGCTAATACTGAATTAAGATTTATACATATTATTATGTATAAGCAGGTGTTATCTTACCTCTCATGCCTAGTTCTGTGCTGTAGTATCGAGGTCTTTGCACACTGCGGCCAGCCGGGTGTCCCCCGGGACCCAAGGGCCGCTCCTCGCGTTGGGGTTCATACTCGTCTGCAGCAGGCGCAGCGAGTAAGGCGCTCGAACAAGCTACGGTAGGTTCCTCGTCCAGTGGTATCACGGCCAAAGACACCCATAGCCCCAGCGCGAGACCCACCAGGAAGTAGGAGTTGTGCTTCACTTGCGACACCACGTAGCGGGACAACATCGTGCCCGCTACACGACACCAATCAATAATATCACTCTAAAGCGGCACTCCGTTACACTGAAATGCTTTTATTGCCGATCAACGTTGATGTTAATCATCAATTAGTTGCCTTTATCTCGAGGCCAAATCTATATCACTAAATTCATTGTTGAAGATTTTGATCACGAAGTACTTTGTACTGTTGTTACTTGTTCGTTCGTATGTCGTAACTCGTATCGGGTGTTGTCATCAAAAGTCAAAATTATGGTCGTGTTCCGGGTACGGGGTAATGGAATAGCGTCATATAGAACATGCTACTTTATGGTTGACCCTATAGTAAATATTATTGGCAAGATACTATAAATTATTGTTTATTAATTTATTATTTATAACTTTAGTTCCTCCATATAATGCTTAATTGTTTTTGTGTACAAATAAAATGGACTGGCTATATTTCGCCGCGACAGAAACCGTTAGGAGGACAGATAATAATAATATGGGATCATCATAACCATATTATTATTATAATAAATGACGTGTTTTTTTGACGTAATTATATAATTAACATAATATATACACAAATTATTTACAAGAAATATAAACTAAAGAGAAAAATAAAAGGATTACTACAGTATTAGTATTAGTATACATGTGATAGTTAGTTATTATCATTATTTTTGACTTAACTATGTTTATTTTATATTATTGGTATCAGATTATGTGAGAATAGATAAATAACAATTCTATAGCACGGCCACATTTGGCTATAATTTTAAAGTATATTTCTTTTATATTATGTACATCATAGTACACTTACATAGTAGTTTATAATTATTGTACGTATTAATACAAATTAAACTTTTGGTACATATGCTACTGAATATTTTAATATATATATAAAATATATAATATTTTATTATTTGGTTACATGCTAGTTTTGTATAGCTGTTATACCTGTTAAGCTATTAATTCAGACATTTGGAATATATGGATTGAAACGCTTCCTTTCAAATTGTCATTGTCAAAGATTTGTTCTGTCTAGATACGTCAAATACTAAGAAGCTAACTTTAATAATGATTTCTAGCGTTACTGCTAAAGTTATGGAGCTTAGGCCCGGGGGGTGTGTGTCAGAAAACCTCCTCGTGGTACACCCTGGGTAACGCTAATATTCTGACAACCGGTGCCTTGTGCCGTCGCGTTTGGCACCGGTGGCGGGGGCATGGACGCTAGTCCCATCCCCAGGACGGCGGCCCTATCTTTGAGCCCGGCTCTCCGAGTACTGCTCTGTTTTAGAGTGGTCATAGGAGAGCCCCTTTGACGGGTTCGGCGTGCACTCACCTTGCCACTGAACAAACAACGGGGTCTCTTTTCGTAACTCTGACGATTCTTCCCCTTTCTTTGTCCCCCTTTTTGTTTTTGTCCCCTGTTTTGGTTTTGTTTCCCTTTGATTTTTGCCCCCTTTTGTTTGTACCCTTCTTTTATTTTTGCCCCCTATTATTATTGTCCCCTTTTGTTTTTGCGGCCCCTGTTTGTACTTGCCCTCTTTATGTTTTTGTTCCCCACATTCTTTTGACTTTTGTCCCCGTTGTCACCGTCTAGGACACATTGTAACCCCGTATTGTGCAGTGTTGTGGATCATGTCTCGCGGCTGCTGACGGAACCGAGGGTCTTGGCTTCACCGCCCGGACTGCGAGGGAGTGGCCCTCTATAAAAACCACCCCGAGTCTCAAGTTGCTGCCGCACGACGAGGAGATGCATGGCTGATGGGTAGTTCAGTCACTAGTGCGGCCCCCTCAGGGCACCGGCCGACCTCCTGAGTGACCCCCGGGTATTGGGATCTCTGCCCGGATCGACAACCCTTTCTCCCATACTCGTGGGTTCAAATATGGAATCATCTATTAAATAAATTTTAAAAAAGAAGTCGGAGGTAGTTGATAGTCGGTCGCGCACGGCCAGTTATGCATGTTCCGAAGAAGATGAGGAGTACGTGCCGTCGGAGCACAAAGTTAACATTGTGTCTTCGGACGCTAGTCCGGAAAGAGTACGTCGCGGTCTGAGCAAAAATGAGAGTCAGACGGCTCAAATGAGGACGCGGCTCCGGCACCGAAGGTTGCGACAGCGCGACGTGGTCACGGTCGTCTGCCCACCCACGGCAGATACGTGGGTCTAGGCCAGGCGAAGGCCGAACTTGCCGCCGCATTAAGGAAAGCTGACGACGAGGAGCGCACGTCCGAGGAGGTCACCCTTATTGCTGCGACAGCCCGGCGAGTCGCTGCGGGACGGAAGCAGCCGGTGGTGGAGCTGGATGCCGAGGACCTGCCGGTGTCACACCTCAAGACCCGGCTCAGTGATGCCTTGGAAGCCATACAACTGGTTTCGAGGAAATCGAAGTGATTGAAGCGCACGTGCCAGAACTCGCTCAAAGACTCCATCGAGGCCATTTGGGAGATTGCGGAGGCCGTCTTCAACCGAACAGCCAACGAGGAGGTCCAGAAGCTGCAGACAGAAAATGCTCGATTGGCACAGGAAGTTGCTGAACTCAAGAGACGTCCGGAGGATATTGAGAAAAGGCAAGGCCAGGTTACAAGCAAAAAGGAATCGGAGCTGGTGGCGCTGGTCCGACAGGAGCCTGGCCCCAGTTTGGGCAGAAAACCTAACGGCCCCTAGGATTTCGGCGCTTCGTGCACCACAGCGCGCCATGGCCGTCTGGTTGATAAGAGGTTACCGCATGATCTCGTTCGAGGCTGCGAGCCTCCTCGCCATATCGATGCCATGGGACCTGGAAGCGGCGCTCCTGGCGTCGCTTTATCGTTGGCGCCAGGAGGCGCTAGCACAGGCCGAAAAACCGGCTCTTCCCGCTCTCGAGGCGGCAAGGTCCTAGCTCTGCCAGGTCATAGTGGCGAATTGGAAGGAGAGACTTATGCACCCCAATGCTGGGCACGTCACGATTGTGGCGGTAAGTCCCGTGTTTGAGGAGTGGCTGGAGAGGCGGCATGGCGCCGTCAAACACAGGTAATGACTAGCCACGGTTGTTTTGGCCAGTTCCTGTGTCGTATACGCCGGCAAGAGACGCCCGGTTGCCACCACTGCGGCGACTGCCGCGACGTTGTTGAGGACACAGCGTTGCACACTTTGGCGGATTGCCTGGGCATCACAGCGCCGTGAGGTGATCGCGGCAGTCGGATTGGGTGCCCTCTCGCTCCCGGCCGTAGTTCAGTCTATGGTCTAGAGTGAGAGGTCGTGGAACGCCGTTGCCTCCTTCTGTGAGGCCTGCCGTTTCATACGGCGCGCGGCGGGCCGAAATCTCGGCGAGGTCGCGACCGCATGTGCAAGTGATTCGCGCGGCCCCGTCGATAGCGGTTTTGTCGAGGAACACCGTGGTAGGTTTAGTCGGTATTCCCGGAGGTCCATTATCTTTTCAACATCTTTCTTTTACCTCGGTGAGTCCGACATAACCCCTCCACTCGCCCCCGCGGAGGGGGATGCGTCAATGCATTAGCGAATGTAAAAAAAAAAGAGGCCCGATACCTGTATTCAATAACGAGTCTACAGATCCTCCTATAGACTGGTAATATTTGAAATATTTTGCATAGACCATGTGTCAATAATTAACTGTCTGTAGGTACAACGACTCATTAATATAAGAATCGAGCCTTAGTAGGCAGGTATAGGCTATAAGCACTATGGTAAGTTGTTTTAACGTTCGTGTATCATAATTATCAATAGTATTTGCTTGTTAAGAAATGGCTTTAATGGCTATTTCAAAAAGCAATTCTTTCATCGAATTACAACATGAATTCAAGTACCTACGTCTGAAATTAGATGTACGTACTGGCATTGTGTGCCTAACAACATAAAACTTTTAATCACACGTCTTGGACCCTATTCCATAATGATCTACCTATGACGTTCTACAGTTGCCAGTCAAATTCAGTTTCTCGATTACTATTAACCATATAATTACATGGAAAAATACTACAATCAACAGGGGGCTTAGGACCTACTTTAGGTCGTACAATAACGTATACTGTAGCGTCCAGATATTATGTCGTTCTGTTGTGCGTCCGCTGTCCAGACTTGTTCTGGACGTGTTATTGATTATGACGATCGCGTGTAGTTAAAGACAAGTAATACTTTTGACTTCCTACTGACAGTGGCAAAGTGTCAAATCACACCTTTTATAAAAAAGTGATGTCACCAGAACCAAAAGTGTGTGCAACATTTCAGCGCAGTCTGTGGGGCACACTTGGTTTTATATAAAGATGCAAGATTTGCCCAAACCTTTTCTTTATTAATTGGTTCCAAATATAATCAGGAAACAACAAAGTAAGGTAAATCAAAACACACAGCCAACTAACGGATGCTTGTAATAAAAATTAAGAATATATTAACAGTTAATACGAGAATAGTCGTCATTGAACGTTACAAGGTGAACAACAACAGTTTTGTAACGCATTGCCGTCCCGCCTGCCAGTTACCTCTAATATCTTTAATCGTCGTCCGAATCGTGTGATTAGCACACGACTTGGTAATTTTACGTACAACTATTCATTAATGTTGGCGGCAAGGTTTGCGCATTGGCCGAAGTGGTCATGACGCCGCACCGGATGTTACGGGTTCTAACCGCACGGGGCAAAATTTTGCATGTGCCACAAAAATTGATCCGAATTTGTTAAAATGTGGTCATTGTGTGTTTTGTTAGGACTTTCTATAGTAAGGTAGAGATGTGTAAGTCTGTCTACCTACTCGGGAATATACAAACGTCTACGTATGAATGTATGACGCGGTAAGGTTCGTACTATGCTTAGTTCCTTGTTGTCAGTATTTACTATAATTTGGTTGCACGTCACTGTCGCGTCGCAGCGGTTATGCAGTGCACTGGATGTAGAATCAATATTGCAGTATTTTAAAGTACGTCATACCAAATAACTGATCAAAATAACATGATTAAACTGTTAAAGACATTATTCAAGATCGGCAGCGCGCAGGCTACGTCGAGTAAAGGCGGTCCTACAGACACGCGGTCGTCGCGCAATGCAAAAAATATACATCGACAAGTTTTCACCGTTGCGTTGTTGTTATTATTTTACCAATAGCTGGCAGACACTTAGAATATCGTTACTGTTCTTTATCCTGTCAGCTTAGCCTTATCAAGACCTAATGATTAAAGCGTTGGTCGATTTTTATTATTATAAAGTATAAGAGATTGTTTTAATGTTGCTTAACTCGCGCACATTACATATTTTAATTAAAAGTTAGATGGGGCTCGGGTATCTTTACAGCGTATAATTAATAATAAATAATAATAATAATAATAATAAGTATTTATTTCCAAAAACCATACAGCTATAACATACAAAGGAAATTAAACAAATTTTTTTTGAAAATTTAGGACACAAAACATTTAGGAACACTGATACCCATGGTAAGATCTAACTTGAGTTATGGGTATCAGGCCACAGCAAGTAAATTGTTTACAATAATTATCTTCATACAATTTATATGATGTTTGAAGGATTAAAATACTTGAAATACACATATACCTACATGAGTCATATCATAATAAGCTACGTGTACTTGTTTGTGTGTGGGTGTGTGTGTGTGTGTGTGTGTGTGTGTGTGTGTGTATATGTGCGAGTGCATGTATGTGCGTATGCATGTGCGTTTATGTATATACATGTGTGTGTATGCGTGTGCTTGTGTGACTGTCAGTAATTATAGAATGGATATTTTAAGAAGGTCTTCAGTTTCCTCATAACTTTTATTCATGAGCCAATCGGTTATTTTTTTCTTGCATTCAGATCTAAGATTCAGATTAACGGCAGTACTCCCAGACTCGGAACAATACTTTATGAATCGTACAAATAGTTCCGGCGACAGAGAAGATTTGTCCGCTTACCTGCTGTGACATACTTGCAGTCATGTAATGGATAGGATGTTAAAAACTCGTATCGTGTGATATGAGAGGCCCGCACTGCTCGTACTGTTCGTACTGCTACTATGGAGCCGCTCGTTTGTGTGCGAGGAGGTTACCATGACGACGGCGGCAACGTCGATACTGCCAGGTGACTTCCACCAATAATATCGAGTGACTTTAAATGTAAACTAAGATTAATAGTGCGCCGTACACCTCGAGGCACTGAAGCGACCTACCGGTCGGTACCAGAAGCCACGTTGTACCTCCGTTATTGTAATTAGCCCACTGCTATCACCGCCAGTGAGGACTCCGCGACGTCCCACGTATCGATTGTGTGTGTAACCGTGCTCACAGGGCTCACAGTGCTCTCGCTGATAGTATGTGATGATATTAACTATACCTTGAAATCGGTAAGTCATGTTAAAATTGGAATTTAATTGAAGCGCGGTCCGTGCTTTGCGCAGTTAGTAATTAGAAAATTTTCATTAGTTTGCTGACACTGTCAGTGGATCTAAGGTGTTAAACATAGCGACAAAAGAGCTAACCGGTGCTTAGAGTTGTCTGTTTTATGATGTACGTCCATCGTACTTAAGATCGGAGCAAAAGATCTCGTATTCTCGAGGAAGGTTTTCTAGATTTCTAAGGAGGAGCTGTGCTGCCAGTAGCAGGCGTGGTGGTGTCGTGTGCCAGCAGTGCAGCCACTTCTCTTTTGGCAGGTTGGCATGCTGCTAGCTACTATAAAACTGCCGTTATTACAAGCTGCGCTTCCTGTCAGACAGGTAATTATGCATGTACGCCATCTTGGTGGCGAAAACAATTAGCAACGCTCAGGTAGAAAATTATAATATTTAATTAATATTCTGCCTCCAGACAGATCTGTTCGGTGTGCTTAATGGCTAATAAGGTTGGTGGTATAGACTATATCTTTACGAGTCGTGGTTCTTCTGTGTGTATAGAAGCACAAGATAACACATCAAGTTCTCCAGAGTATTTATTGAGCTATATAACAATGTACAGCGTAGTTATTAAGACGATAGAATAAGCTGATAACAGTGAGAGTAACGCGGTGTGACTTGACGTTGCAGCTGTTGTAGTGGTCGGTGCGGCTGAGCGATGGGTTTGCTGGACAAGCTGTCGGTGTGGCTGGGGCGCGGGCGTGCCGAGGTGACGGTGCTGGTGCTGGGGCTGGACAACAGCGGCAAGAGCACGCTGCTCAACGCTCTGCGCGCGCCCGACCAGCGCCTCGCGCACACCACTCCCACCGTGGCACAGCACCAGCAACAGTTCACCAGTGCGACCTTTCTACTACTTACTTAATACGTTTCTGAACAGGCCTGTTCGAGGGTGACTGATAGCTACTCAGATCCATGCGAGAATCACTCGTGTCCATCATAATTAGACCCTCATGCTGACGCTGCCGCGCGATTACACAAAGCTCTCTTGCACTGTTATCTCGCTATACAAACTCAAGAGTTTCTAAGATACCTACTGCATATCTGATCTAGAATTCCATTAATTATTTTAGATATTTTATTAAGTATATATAGGTATTAGCTGAATCGAGAATATCCAAGTCAAATAACAGCAAAAAAGCGCCGGTTACACTTTAAAATTATTTAGAAAGGTCTTTGGCTGAAGTTTTCTATAATATGATGTACAGTTGCAAGTACACAATACTTGCGTTGCAGTCGGCCATAGTTGCGTCATCCTAGTTAGCCAATGTCCGCCTCGTCCAACAAAAAACCCAGCTACTTGCGTGCAAATTATAAACTGTAGAGTGAGCAAACATGCAATACTCTCATAGGATACTCTCCATAGGATTCAATACAAACTTATTATTTTTTACTTTTGTTTTTTTTTAAACTTGTTTAGTGTTATATTTTATTAATACTTGCTTACGTAATTCTAATGACGATCATAGTAAATGTACAATCTACTATCAAACTGCTTATTTCGTTAATCTTAAAGGCATATAAGTGTACCACACAAGTGGTACAAGAAAGAAAGAGAGAAAAGAAGTCATCGAGATGAATCAGCACAGCTGGCGCCCTGTGTCCTAAACGTTCTGTTATGTATAGGTACTAGTAAAGTATTATTTTATGTCATATATACAGGGTGTCCCGAAACTCAACGATAACCTGGTACCGGGCGAGAGGCCAAGGTATACCAGATCAGAAAAAAAAAGAAAAAACCATGTCAAGTCAAATCAAGCGATAATAGACATATTTTGAAAAAGTTGAAAATTTGGCACCCGTGGTCGCATCTTAAGTACAGTGATCACAATTTTCACAATTTTACGGTGATATTTTTAATAATGTAATCTCATATAACAGTTCTATTAATCGCAACCACAAATCAAAGTAATAAACATTGTTAACTAAGTAAAATAAATTAAGTATTGACGACTTATGGTTTACAAAATTATTGTCAGTTAACTTTGACACTCCATGTATAAAAAAAAATGTACCACACTACCCTTGGCAAGTTATTTCAAAAGATGGCCCATTTAGTCTAAATTTTAAAATAGTACAACACTTGCCACTTTTCTTGCCAATGAAAGTGCTACTTATTTCGTATTTCTGCAAAGGGATCCCTCATTTAAAAAAGAATTACCTGATATGAATAAGTAATGGGGCCATCGATCGCCTTGGTGTGTATAGTATATACACACCAAGGTATAGGCAAGGCACCTATAGTATATAGAAGGTGGTGGAACATCTATGTAATGTGAGTGAAACGGGTCTGTGTGTGCGTGTGCGCAGGCTCGGGCGTGACGTTCAGCGCGTGGGACGTGTCGGGCGCGCCGCGGCACCGCGCGCTGTGGGAGCGCCATTACCGCCGCGCGCACGCCGTGATTTTCGTCGTCGACGCAGCCGACCATCTGCGCCTCGGTGTGTACTTCCGTGCTCACAACACTTGTCACACCTCGCACCTCTCTCTTAAGACTGCGCTGAGCGTAATACAGATAATGACAGAGCTCGTGCGGCGCATATTCAAATCGGCGCGCGGCCGCCATAGTAAAATTGTATGGAGGATTTGAAGTGCTTTTTTTATAAATATGTATCTTTATTGTCAAATAACTACTTAAATATTTGGGACGAACAAATTGTAATATAACTATTTATGTTTCGTTTAAGCAAATTTGCAAATTTACGTAATTTTGTAGGCGAAGATATTAATTATTTTAAGTTTTTTACACAGAGTAATTGTAAACACATTCATTGTTATGGTAAATGTATATTTTATCTTTGTATTTAACAAAAAGTGTTGATTTTATTTACTTAACTGTCATCGCCTGTTTTGGCACATTTCGCTCGGCGCAGTCTTAATACGGCTAGTCATTCACCAATCATGGAACACTGCCATATAAACATCGTACAGAGTCTACAGAGTAAACATAAGTATTTTATATAGTATGCAACTAAGCTTCGAACATATATTCAAGAATCGTGTTGTCCTCGCGAATAAGGAAAACCCAAAACACATAAAAGTTCAAGGTTTATTCACTTACAAATACCGTTTGCGAATCGATATCACGGCCATAACATGTTGTCGCAACTGTAAATATTCTAACAGAAAGAATAACTGACATGACTATGTAATAAACCTTGATTCGCAAAGTAATTGGTGTTAATAATAATTCAATTATAAGAATAGTTTATTTTCAGTATGAAGGAACCATCAATCGATTATATGTATCTTTTCAAACAGTTTATAGCCTGATACTGAATTATGAGAACATGTGAATGTACCCCATCTTCCTTATGTACTGTCGGGGACTCCGACGCCTGTTTACTTTGAAAACAATATCGCTTGGCACAGGATCGCGGGGGTGGGATTGGTTACAAAATGATTAGTATTGTATTTAAAATTCTTGATCACTCGTCACCCAGTAACATACAATTTCCTTACTACTACTACCTTGTGGCCTGTTTTATATATTCAAGCAATGAGTAGTTTTAGCTACGGACACTAAAATTTTACTTAAACTTTTTATATAATATGTGTGAAAAATCGACAATCCTTATCTTCAGGACCCGAGTAGATAGGGTTTCGGGGAGAACTACGGGTCTCCCCCTTAGGATCAGGGTACTACGGGGTCAGGCTAGCCCACTGCGCCTCGAGAGGCGTTTTCCATCGGCCGCTGATTAGAGTGCGCTCGGGCGCTTGCCTGCTCAGCAAGTAAGAGTCATAGCTAGAGTAACTCGGGCAGTACCCGGCTTGTAGGCCAGAATGGGCCGGCGTGTGGATGAACGTCGGGAAGTGAGCGTGCCTTACAGCTCCTGCACCATACCGGAGATGTGGGAGGTGGCTTCTCCGTCGGCGTCAGCGAGGTTATCGTTAGCAACTCTCAAGAGTTGCGATTGGTGAGCGGCTTTATTGCTCCGGCACCTATCTGGACAATAGGTAGTGCCACTTGGGCACGAGGTCGCTTGCTACGACGAGAACCGGATCTCTAGATTTGGGGACAAGACCTGTCTATAACTGGACCCTGAAGGTGCTTTCGTACACTAGAAGGTACAGTGGCTCTCACTTTATACCGAAAGGTGGGTGAGTGGGAACGCTATATCATAGACTTGAGTAGTCAGTAGAGGAAGGGTCTGTCCCCAGGTAAAACAACTCGTTTCTTGGATATAATAACCGGATCAATATCGTTCTTAGGGCTATGTGCATCCCGCCGTGGGATGAGTTCCGTGGCTTACTGACGAATGTATGGAGTGGGGCGAAATGTAAGAGAAACGCTTGCCGAGTAAAATCGCGTTAAGGTAGTCAGGCGTTCGTGTCCCAGATTGTCCGTCGAAATGCCTCATTGTTGCACCAGAGAAAGCCTTGTATTTGAGCGAACCTTTAACTTAAAAAAAACACAATGCTGGCAATGTTCGAAGGAGTCCACAAACAACGTCGCTTCTGTATAATAAGAGCTATAATTTGTTCCATTGTGTGTAAACCGGCGCGAGCAGTGGTGGCGCGTGAGGAGCTGGAGCTGCTGCTGGCGCACCCCGACATGTTCGGGCGGCGCGTGCCGCTGCTCGTGTTCGCCAACAAGTCAGACGCGACGCACGCGCTCGCGCCCATGCAGGTCGCGGCGGGTACGTACACACGACACCCTACATAATACACAGTGGTACTGAGGAGGCTGAGAGGTATGCACGTACGTGTTGTTGCAGCACTGTGCCTGGAGCGCATCTCGGACAAGCCGTGGCACATCTGCGCGTCGTGCGCGCTGTCGGGCGCGGGGCTCGCCGACGGCGTCGCGTGGCTCGCGCGCCAGCTGCGCGACGGACTCGTGCCCGCGCACCGCTAGTGCGACACACTACACAGTGGTAGGTACTGAGGCGCATGTGTATGTAGGTACGTGTTGTTGCAGCGCTGTGCCTGGAGCGCATCTCGGACAAGCCGTGGCACATCTGCGCGACGGACTCGTGCCTGCGCACCACCAGCGCCGCCACACAACACGCGCCACGGAACCGTAACAGTGACACGAGTGAAGCCAGGACTATGAAACTGATGAACTGTCGCATTACAAGTTTTGAAGAACTTCCTAGAGATCACTTGAGAGCTAAATGTGATATAAGAAGTTATTATTATACACCTAATGTCTTATAGCAATGATTGCGGGCAGTAATGTATTAAACAGCGATCATCAAAATCTTCTTGAAGTTTGCCTCACTGTATAGGGCTCCGCCTAGCCTGTGCGCGGTAGAGAATAGACTATTGATGCAGCAAGAACACCATTTCGTGGTTAGGAATATAACTGAACGGTTCGTTCAGTTATATTCCTTAGAGAGATAAACGTAAAATGATTGCTACATTCGAAAATGAAAACGTATGTATTGGTATCCACAGCAATGGACAGCGAAGTATTTCACAACAAGTATACATAGCAAAATAAATATTTTCTTAGAAACCCATTGTAAACTGTTAAATGTTTTAAAGACGAAACTATGTACCTAGATAAGATATTGTCCACTGTAACGATGACGTAATCAAAACGATACTCTGTAGAAAATACATATTGCCTGTAACGTATTGTTTTGAGAGGCTGTTATTCGTATTAAATAGAACAATACAGGTGAAGTGAGATTGGCAAACCTTAATTTAGTGATGATGTGACGTCATCGTGTTGCTGTCGCTGTCGCCACGCTCAATGTGAATCAGAAACGCGGGATCGTTACATCACAAGTGCGTCGTCGCGTCGCCGACGTGGATGTTCGCAGGTAGCTAACAATGCCACGAAGTTGCACAGTATGCCGACACAAAATATATCGCGAGCCACCAGACTACGCGCCGCCTCGCTCCCTCTACGGGTGTATGAACCAGTAGTTAGTCCCTACTTATACTCGCAGATACCTAATTTACTTGGTGACAGTATTTGTGCAAGCCGACTGTACACACACGACGACTATGCACAAAAACTGTTTTAACTACCTATGTTCAGACAAGAACATGATATCTCAGTATATTCATAAATCTATTTTCATCACAGCCAGTACGTGATCAAGAAATTATACAAAAAATATCACGTATTGGCTAATCGACTGATTTTAGATGAAAAGGTTATGCTGAGGTGACATATTACACCCACGGCACACATACATATTAACCGCAGAAGCTTTAATTTAAATTAAATAGTTAAGATTGGTATATTATTTTTTTAATCTTTATTTTTCAATAAGTGTTTTTTATCAACAAGGATTTTTTTTTTTACGTGGGCTCATGCATGACGCATACCCCTCCGTGGGGGCGGGCGGAGGGGTTATGTCGGACTCGCCGGGGTAAAAGAAAGATAATAAAGATGTTAAAGTACCTCCCGGAATACCGACTAAACCTACCACGGTGTTCCTCGACAAAACCACTATCGACGGGGCCGCGCGAATCATTTGCACATGCAATCGCGACCCAATCTACAAGGATACGCCAACCCCATCGTACCTTATCATATACAACACAACATTATCTTAATATTTACCAGATAAGGGAATTATTGACGATTATTGCGGCAAACTTCAACCAAAGCACACAACCCCATTGCGATTTCAGACTTTGGATTCGCCAAAATACTTCGACTAAGCCCAACATCCAAAGTATTCGATTTGAATTTTCTGATCAATAATTCCCTTTCATTCCTGTTCCTGACACAATCCATCAGCAAATGCTGCACGTCTTTAATTTTGCCACACGTGTCACAGTTAGGTGATGGTACCTTACGCATCAGAAAAGCAAACTTTGCTGATGGATAGTGCCTAGAACGAAGTCTTAACGCTAACTTAACATCATTTCTGCTAATATTATCATCATCAAATCACGGCGTACAAGAAGGCTCGTCCTGAATTACTTTATACTAGATACCTTTCTCTTCAGAAATATCATAATAATAAAATTTCCATATGTATTCCTAATAATCTGGTATAAATGTTATTTTATCACCTCTCTCAGCTGCAAAGATTAGTATATAAGATAATTAATTTGTAATAATAAACAGTCACAAATAGAATCCGACTTTGACTCATTACCTTTCCACCACCTCTCACTGCGGCCAAGACACTTTTAACGGTCAGTACGATAGGTCATGTGACCCTGCTTGACCGGCAGTGAGAAAACCATTCGAACGAACCCAATTTCTACCCACATTCTGTCTGTGGCCTTAGGACTCCCGGCGACAGATATCCCGCACCTATCTATATAAGGATTGTAGGGACATAAGGGCTAGGGTTTGTAGGTGCTTACGAAGCGTAGGTCTGTATCACCGAATACCACCGTAGTGCCACGCTAGTACGCATCTTATTGCTAAGGCTTGTAGGTACGTACGAAGTGTAGGTCTGTATCTCCGAATACCACCGTAGTGCCACGCTAGTAGGCAACTTATTGCTAGGCAACTAGGTTATTTAGATATAGGGCTTAGGGTTATCTAAGATATACATAGACACATAGGTTATATAGGATAGGTATAGCGTACCATAGGTAGTAAGTTAGGTTACATTTTTACATGTACAGTTCGGGTTCCACAGACAGGTAAGGGCCCATCTGTACAAGCTATCTTTCCTTTTATTTGTTTATAAACCAGTACTATAATTAAAGTGAAATATAGGTAGCTGTAATTATTTTAGATAAATAAACTTTATGTAATTGTAATTAAGTATACATATTTATATATATTATACATATTTTATTATTGTCTATGTAATGTTAATAAAATCATATAATTATGAGTATATAAAGGACTACTTTATAGGAACTAGTAACTAAATTGTTTTGTATATATTAATCCTTAGTTATACCTACTCGTTGTAAAACTGATAAACGAATTAATAAAATTTCAATTTACGCGATATCGAATCGTTTGTTTGTTGCATCAGGGGCCATCACCATCACCTAAAGCATTGTCATTGCGTGCGTGAGAGTTAGACGGCTCGTTACTGAGTGTATAATTCGATCTCATTCTCATGGAATAACATGTCGATTTAAAAGAGTGGCCGTGATTTTCTTGCAGGTATCTTGTTTAAAGCTCAGGACCCTTCGCGCGGACCTAGCACCTAGCACAAATGTAAATTCTGTAACTCGTTAAACTCACTAGCTCTGGTGTTCGTAAGTGTTGCCTTGTGACCTGATTTAAAAGATGACTTTTGACATTTACAATGCTGCATTTACAATGCTAGAGAACGAGAGACGAAAAGGCCTCAGTTTTGCCATATTGTGTAACTACATACATAGATATAACCGAAGTCCGTTTGTGGTTTGCAAAAGTGTATCGGTGATGCAGACGTACGTACGTAAACAAGTGTGTGTGTGTGTCATATTATGTGGAGCTGAGCACTGGAGCGTGTTGTCTTGTGTAACACGTAATGATGAACGCTATGGTGTAGCTAGGGGTTGAGGACTGTAACTAACACTCCATATTAAACATTTATGTAACTAACTGTGTTATCAATGAATTAGTATCTTAAATTCACAATAGACACAAGTTGATACTAATAAAACCTCGCAACCGCACAGTTAATCCTAATAATAGAAATTAATAAGATTAACTATGCGGTCTCTTTTATGAATATCTCGTTGGTCTAGTGGCTAGTGTAGACGCCTGCAGATCATGAGGTCCCGAGTTCTAATCGTGGATTCGGTCAAAAAGCTTCTTGGTTTTCTGCCTAGGCAGCTAGAAATCAATTAAAGCCATTGATATTGTCTCTAATCTTTCTGTGGTCGTGTCGGATTGCCGTCCCAATGGAAATAGAGAGAATGCGACTGTAGTAAACTCCATACAAAGGTCTCCCCGTGACCATGGCTGCTGAAAAGCAACCGAAACGTCGGGGAAAGTGTAAAAATAAATTAAATCTAAATAGTTCAATAATAATTTAATTAGCTTAAAAATTAGTAAAGTTTAATAGTAGTAGAAGTGTAACAATTCTCAAAATTTTGTAATAAAGTGTCAAATAAACAACGCGATAAAATCCGTATATAGCAGTTTAATTTCAAAAAAGGATAATATATGAAAATATGTAATATATGAAAATATGTAATAAATGTAATATATGCTGTGACGCCTTCACAAGTTGTACATTAAGTGTTAGTATTGGTATTACTTTTTGTTACAATAAGCATTCAAGTACAGACTACTGTATTTCCTAGTTAGTGAATAAATAAGTATGGCTTTTTTTATACAAGGTGGCAAACAAACATAAGGCCCACCTGATGGTAAGTGGTCACCGTAGCCTATGGATGCCTGCAACACCAGAGGCATCACTGGCGCGTTGCCGACCCTTTAGAAGAAAAAGGAAGTGGGCAGGAGAAGGAGCTGGTAGGGAAAAAGAGAGTGATTAGGCCTTCGGCACTCACTCTCACCGAACGAAATACAAGAGTAGGAATACTGCTATTTTCACGTTGATATTCTGTGAGACGGTAGTCCTTCCCCGGTCATTCATGCTGAAATCAGCGAGGCCTCAATAATCACTCTATTATTGGTCTCCCCGTGACCATGGCTGCTGAAAAGCAACCGAAACGTCGGGGAAAGTGTAAAAATAAATTACATCTAAATAGTTTAATAATAATTTAATTAGCTTAAAAATTAGTAAAGTTTAATAGTAGTAGAAGTGTAACAATTTTCAAAATTTTGTAATAAAGTGTCATATAAACAACGCGATAAAATCCGTATATAGCAGTTTAATTTCAATGAATAATATTCGCGTAAATAGAAGACAATATTATATTATCCTTTTAGCAAGGATCCTAAGTTATAACAAACAGTGTGTGTCCATTTTGGCTACATAGTGCGCGGTATTGTCGGCGCTGGAGGTGCAGTTGGCATTGTATAGAACTTGGCATACAACTGCTAAATAAAATATTACGCGAAGGTGATATTTCAAATTGACTGATCTTTGAAATAATTATTGCCTGGACACTACTGCGTATCACTTCTAATGGATTAATAGGGTTGCCCGTACCGTGCCCCTAGTGACTCTAAAGACGTAGTTAGGGCCTTTTATTCCAGTAGTACCCAAGCATGAAGCTCTAGCGCGTAACGAGATGCAATTGCTACGGAAAGAGAAATTTAAAACATGTGTGATCCCGCATCCGAATATCAATGAATATATAAGGTATTCAATGAATACCTCGCTACTGATTATAATTCGAAATGTAATCGCATCGAAATTTATAATTTGTTTAATTGTACAACGCATTGGTGTATGCTGTTATATTATTCCAAAATTTCAATTTAAATATTTCCAATTTATTACGTCTGTTGCCTGTACGTATTTTCACGATGACGGCAAACAAGCATTCGGTCGCCTGATGGTAAGCAGTTACCGTTGCCTATGGAAGTTGGCAACACGAGAACTATCACATATGAAACTAAATAGCGGTCGAAGTTTAATGTCGCTTGTGACCATTAGCCATATTCCGGTGGCATGCTCGTGTTTCACAGAGTATTTTGGACCACAGCTAAATAACAAGGACAAGCGGCGCGATATAATGAACGTCTGTAGCGATAAAGCTTAGACCCGAGCGCTGCCCGCTTACATAACTTAAACAACTCGTGTTATTTCGCAAATCGAACAGCTTTTCTATTTGGGGCTATTATCTTAAAGTCACAGAAGTAGAAATATAAGCCTTATATTTTACGTCAGTGACTATAATATTTATACATTTATATAAGTTATTAATAGTCTTCAACGTGCTAAAATAGCTTGTAGCTTGAGCAAAGTACTATAGTGCACTTTTAACTAAGCTACCGTACAACTAAAGCAGATTGGGACACTGCAAGGAAGGTAGTGGATGAAGGGAAGATTGGATAGGCTTTAAATGGTTTTCAACCGTTCAAGTCACCTGGTCCAGACATGGTTTACCCCATTATCCTACAACAGGGAGCTGCACTCTTGGTTCCGCATTTGTGCAGACTATACAGAGCCTGCATAGCTTTTGGATACATTCCAAAGATATGGAGGCGAGTTAAAGTCATCTACATACCGCACCTGTGGTTCCAGGTTTTCGACTGCGACATATTGCACGTTCGGAAACGATTCGCGATGGACGGGGTGGGGGTGTCGCATTCTATATTAAAACTGGCATCACTACCCGAATAAGGTCTCACCCTCACCATCCTCTAGTCGAGCAAATGTGGATGACCTTAAACACTGCCTCAAAAAGTTATTAATCGGCACTGCGTACCGGCCGCCATGGCTGGACGTAAACATCTTTCTAGACGCTTTCACAGACAGTATTTATGCATTATCCCTGTTCGACAACGTAATCTTGTTAGGCGATTTTAATGTTAACTTGTTAGATACTCATAATTATAAAACTAAACAACTCACCGCATTTTTGAGTTATAGTAATCTGAGTCAATTAGTTACTTCGGCTACACACTTTATTGGTGACAGTGCAACGTTAATTGATGTGATCTGTACGGACGCACTGTGCCGGAGGGTTGTTGTAGATCACATACCAGAACTCGGTCACCATTCTTATTACTTGCGAACTATTATTTAAAAAAGATAAACCTGTCCATAGATATGTTACTTTTCGACCTTTTAAAAACATAATACTGGAGTACTTTGAGATGGACTTGAAGGAGATACAGTGTGGACTAATATGCCAATTCAATGATGTAAATGAAATGGTTGATTTTTTTAACTATCACATTAACACACTTTTTGACAAACATGCACCATATAAAACTAAAGCATTTAAGGGTCCACCAACGCCTTGGATAACGGACAATATTAAATTAATGTTTAAATTACGTAATGAAGCTCGTATTAGATATCGTCATTCCCAGCTCGAAGTACATAAACAATATTATTTAGATCTCAAACACCAGGCCGCGACAGCGCCATACAGCGAAAAAATACCTTTTTTAACAGGTACATAAATGACAACCAAAATAACTCCAAATTGTTATGGTACAACTTAAAAAAACATGTACTACCAGCAGGTACGGACGATGGTATGCTTATAGGCCAATTTGGGGATCCTGAGGGGTTGAATTCGGCATTCCTTGATGTACCAGGGGAACCTAATGTTTCTATTTCGCAACTCACTTTTTTCGTGTTTAACAGGTATGGCACAACAACTTTTTCACTGCGGCCTATAAATACTCATACAATTCGTAATATAATTAACAATATTAACACCAATGCACGGGGAATAGACGATATATCCAAGGAGATGCTATCCCTTACCTTGCCGCAGTCACTTACTGCCATAACAGACATTATAGTTAAGTCTACCACCTCTTTTACATTTCCCAAGCTATGGCGGAGTGCCATAGAGAAGCCGATTTAAAAAAAAAGTAACCCTCGAAATTACAAAGACCTTCGCCCTATAAGTATTTTGTCATGTTTGTCAAAGGTGTTGGAGAGGGTGGTGTATGTACAAGTCCTGAATTACTTGTAAGATAACGGTATCCTGCCCAACCTTCAGTCAGGATTTAGAAGAGGACGTAGTACAACAACGGCTTTAGCGGATGTCGTGGGTAATATCCTCGAGGCTCATGATCGCGGAGAGGGTACGATACTGACCCTGCTTTATTATTCGCGTGCTTTCGAATGTATTAATGTTTCACTGCTGCTTTCTAAACTTTCGTGTTACGGTTTTGAGTCAAAAACAATAAAATGGTTTGAAAGTTATCTAACGGGTAGAATGCAGTAGGTTGAAATAGGTAAGAGGGATGGCGTCAACCGCTTACGTGGCAAGAGGATAGCACCGGGTCCTGACGGGATACAGGGGCGGGTCCTCCAGATCGCCCTCAGAAAGATGGGCGATCCGCTTCGGGAGCTGTTCGACGCGTGCCTCACGTCTGGACGGTTCCCGAAGCTGTGGAAGGACGGCCGATTGTGCCTGTTGTGGAAGGAGGGGCGAGACACAACCTCGCCTTCCGCATACAGGCCAATCGTGTTGCTGGATGACACGGAATAGTGGCTTCGCGTGTCATCCAGCACTTAGAGGGAACTGCGCCGGCGCTATCGCAGGACCAGTATGGGTTCAGAGCAGGGCGATCCACGATAGATGCCCTGCTCTGGCTCAAAGACTGGACGCAGGAAGCGGTCGGTGGGGGGAACAAGGCGTTGGCTGTCTCACTGGACATTGCCAACGCCTTCAACAGCCTCCCGCATGGAACAGTACAGGAGGCGCTCCGGTATCACGGAGTGCCCCTGTATTTGCGGAGGCTGTTGGCCGACTACCTCCAGGACCGCTAGGTGCTGGTGGAGGGACGCGACGGTTTGAGGCGCCGTCGCGTATCCTGCGGAGTTCCACAGGGGTCGGTGCTGGGACCGCTCCTGAGGAACGTTGGCTACGACTGGGTGCTTCGGGGCACGGTTCCCGCGAGTATGCGGGTGGCGTGCTATGCCGATGACACCCTGGTCGTAGTCAAGGGGAGGGACCTCGGGGAGGCGGTGCGGTTGGCCGCGGTGGGAGCTGCTCTAGTGGTCGACCGTATCCGCACCCTGGGATTGGAGGTTGCCCTCTCCAAGACCGAGGCCCTATTGATCCATGGGCCTCGGGGAGGACCTCCTCCAGGTACGCGAGTGGCACTGGACGGGGTCTTGGTCCAGGTTGGGACCCAAATGAGGTACTTGGGTCTCATCCTGGACGGGAGGTGGACTTTTGGGGCACACTTCACCCAGCTGGCCCCAAGAGTCCTGGGAGCGGCGGCCGCCCTGGGGAGGCTGCTGCCCAACGTGGGGGGCCCGAGCGCCACTTGTCGCCGACTGTACTCAGGAGTGATCCGGAGTATGGCCCTTTACGGGGCACCGGTCTGGGCGGACGCCCTCAGTCGTGACAATAAGACCCTGCTGCGACGTCCGCAGCGGGTCGTCGCGACGAGGGCCATACGCGGTTACCGGACGGTGTCCTGGACGGCAGCGTGCGTGCTGGCCAGTGACCCCCCCTGGGAGCTACAAGCGGAGATCCTCGCCGAAGTTTACCACTTCGTGGCGGCGAGGAGGTCCCGCGGGGAGCCCCCGGGGTGGGAAGAGGTCGCACGCATACGGCGACAGGCGCAGGCTGCCCTATTGAGGCGGTGGACGGAGGACCTGGCTCCACCGGCCCCGGGCCAGTGGACGGTGGAGGCCATTCGCCCGGTCCTCCGGGGGTGGATAGGGCGGCGATTCGGGTCGCTGACCTTCCGACTGGTGCAGGTGCTTTCCAGGCACGGATGTTTCAGAAAGAATTTGCACCAGATCGCGAGACGGGAGGTGATCCCGGCCTGCCACGAGTGTGGGGCGCCGGAAGACACGGCGCTCCACACGCTGGAGGCGTGTGCCGCGTGGGGGCCGCAGCGGCACACGCTTTCGGCCATAATAGGCGGAGATCTCTCGCTGCCGAGCGTGATCAACGCCATCCTCGGCGGCGAGAGGTCGTAGCAGGCAGTGGTCTCCTTCTGCGAAGCTGTCATGGCGCAGAAGGAGACCGCGGAGAGGGTCAGGGAGAACAACCTCCTCGCTGACCCTCGCCGGCGCAGACGGACGGGAGCGAGAAAGAGGCGATTCGCTCGCCTTCTCGCTCCTGTATAGTGGGGTGACTGGTACAGAGTCGGGGGACTCTGTACCGGCTTGCACGGCCCCACACGTCTGAGAGATGGCCTTGGTGAGCAAGGCCTTCCCTCCGCAGGTGCTGAGGCCCGGTCACCATCAGCCGGGCCAACCGCCGGGGCGGGATGGTGATTGCTAACGCGACCCCACTCCGTCGGCGGAGGGACTGCTCACCCCAGGTTTTTAGTGTGTATACCGACCCCCTTCAGGGGCGGAGAGTCTCACATAACCACCCTTTCCCCCGGGGGAGGGGGTATCCATAAAGGATTCTCCAGGGTCAAAAAAAAAAAAAAGGTAAGAGGGATGGCTCTGTGCTGTTATCGCCACCGCGGTTCGTGCCTCGGGGTGTTCCCCAGGGATCCCTTCTCGGTCCGCTCCTGTTCGTTTTATACACAGCTGACGTAACTAGTAGCTTCAGGGAATGCATCTACCACATGTACGCCGATGACACGCAAATATATCTATCCTTTAACCCTAATAACACTGCGTCTGCGGTGCGTACTATGAATGCAGAACTCGACAGAATAGCAGCATGGTCTAGGCGTAACTCACTGGTAATCAATCCACAAAAATCTAAATTCTTGATTATGGGAAGCAAAAACCAAGTTAAATTAATATCATCTCATAATCCAAATATTGAAATAATGGGTGACAGTGTAGAACAAGTGCAAACAGCACGAGACCTTGGTTTAATGATCGACCCGGAGCTGCGTTTTGAGGATCACATCAGTGGCATTGCAAAAAAAATTTTCTACAGGCTCAAAATTCTCTACATAGTACGAAATTATCTTAGTGTCACTTTGAGAAAAAGACTCGTAGACAGCTTGGTGTTATCCTAAATGAATTATTGTGATGCTGTGTATGGTCCCTGCCTCTTAACCAGGACACAACATCTAATACAGCGTGTGCAGAATGCGAGTGCCCGGTATTGCTTTGATATACCCCGGAGAAATCATATAAAACCTCACTTAAATAATAATGATATACTTAAAATGCTAGCGCGGCGTAAACTTCATTTTGCAACATTATTATTCGGAGTGATGAGCACGGGTGAGCCTAAATACCTTTATAATAAAGTAAGTTGGAGGCAAGATCACTACAGCTACTCCATTCGCTCCACCGCCAAGCCGCTGTCAATACCTCGATACAAAACCACAGCCTTCAGGGGATGTTACAAGTATGCTGCTACTCACATATGGAATGACCTGCTTCCGCCGATAAGATCCCTGAGAACAAAGGGTACCTTTAAAATACATTTAAAAATGTATTTTTTACAGCAACAGAAATTCAGTCAGGATAAACATAACAAATAAATTTAATGATATTTATAAATGTAATTTGTAATACTTACGTTATGTTTATGACAGACAGGCTATATACCAACTATATATCCATAATTGGGGTAGGTATATACTCCAGGCTACGGTACATAGGGTGGCATGGCTGAGATTTTATCATTGCAATATCATGGGGTTGCATGGAGTTTCAGGGGTGAGCTGAACATTCTGAACATTGTGAGGGTTTTTAACGGAGAACCTGAAGCAAAAACATATGCAGTAGATAGTAAGTTAGCATTAATCCAATTTACTATTATGTTATATAGTTATAGTTTATATCAAATATTATTATTATGCATACCTGTAATAATTAAGTTCTGGGTTGTCATTGCAGTGGTCGTTTCCTCGAGTTGTTGGCTTTGTGCAATAACATTCCATCCGTATCAAAGGGCGCGGTCCTTTATTATTGCACAATGTTTTGGTCACGCGACCACCGTGTTGATGCGGCGCGACGGCTAAATTGAATCACGCGAGCTCCTCGCCACCGTTGCCATCGCGTTGCCAGACGAGTGAGACACAGTTATGTGCAACCGAGAAGCAACATGGGCTAGACAAGACATTTAAATACCGGATCGCTAAATCATGTATGGCAACCGTTAGTGGGTTTTTATAGAATATTATATTTATAAACATTATACTATGGCGCCAATTTATTTATTATTCTTGTTATATCTATTTTAATTTATATTTTTATATATTAATTTATATATATATGTTATATGCTTATCAATTATAATTTATATAAGTAATATATATCTTACGTAGTTTTGTGTTTTGTGTTTGTAAATTATTACAAGAGTAGCTGATGTACGTCCGAGCGTCACTTGGGGTTACCAAATAATATCAGGGTTGGTTTGAGGTATCAACCGCAAACCAACAATAAACCTGAGTGGTAACCTCATTTTTCATGATATATGTACTTTTTTTTGTTTTGTTTTCTGTGTTCTAATATTTGTACTAGATTGTGTACCTACATATATTGTGAAAAATAAATTTTTACTTTACTTTACTTTACCGAAACTGGGTAAAGCTGACTACGAAGAAGCCAAGGCATACCGACCTATCAGTCTTGAGTCGTTCTTCCTGAAAGCCCTGGAGAAGTTAGTAGATAGACATGTCAGGAAGGGAGCATTAGGGAAATTCCCCCTCCACGGGCTACAATGTGCTTACCAGTTGGGAAAATCCACTGAGACGGCACTGCATTTTGTGGTAAATAAGGCAGAACATGCATTAGATAACCGGGAATTATGCATTGCTGCATTCCTGGATATTGAGGGAGCTTTCGATCGGACCACCTTTGATGCCATTAGTGTGGCATCGGCAAATCATGGCATAGAGCCAACCATTTGCAAGTAGATCGATTGTATGCTCAGGGGAAGAATTATTAGGTCTGAGTTGTTAGGAGATGAAATGATTGCAACGACCACCAAAAGCTGCCCTCAGGGTGGAGTACTCTCACCACTCTTATGGTGCTTGGTGGTTAATTCACTCTTAGAACAACTCAACAAAGGTCCGTACGTAACGGTCGGATATGCGGATGACTTGGTGATACTCGACAATGGAAAATTTCCGAGCACAGTATCCAGTCTCATGCAGAGGGCCCTGATTATGGTAGAAAAATGGTGCAGTAGTAACCATTTATCGATCAACCCAGGGAAAATTACTGTTGTGCCGTTTACTAGGAAGAGGGATCTGACAGGGTTGGGAACTCTATCCATGTATGGTAGACAGCTACAATGGTCCACGGAGGTGAAGTATCTAGGCATGACCCTGGATAGCACGCTAACGTGGCAACCTCATGTAGACAAAGCCATAGTGAAGGCCCAGCGGAGCGGCTACTTATGGGAAGACCTGGGGCCTGAAGCCCAAGGTAATCAAGTGGCTGTACACGATGATGATAAGACCCATACTCATATTGAATAATACTCAAGTTCCAAGGCGAAGACAATTTATTAAAATAATAATGCCAACTATTTATACTGTGTCTGGTAACGAAACCATAGCGCGATTCAGCTTGCTGGTACAACGCGATCTATCGAGCATCTGCTAAAACAATCGCGCTATGTAACTACTGATGTTATAATATTTTATTGAGTTTGGACACATATATGGAAGCATTGTCTGGTGGCCAAGAACTAAACTAGCAACATGCAGGCAAGCGCTTTCTAAGGTGCAGCGATTGGCCTGCATGGCTATAACAGGGGCGTTCTCAACTACGCCAACGGCTGCGTTAGAGATCCTGCTGGACCTTACGCCGCTACACATTGTTGTGGAGTTAGAGGCGTTGAAGGCGCTACATAGACTATCTGGGCATGGGCTGTGGAGCGTCAACATGCCGGTAACTCGACACACAAAACTGGAGATTTCAAAGGATCTCAAAGAGATTACGAGCATGGGATGCGACAAAATGCAACCAATGCACGTTTTTAAAAAGAATTTTAAAATAAAGGTCCCCGCTAGGGATGAATGGAGACAAGGTCTACAATCCCCTAACAAGGGTTGTCTCATCTGGTACACCGATGGTTCCAAAATGGATACCGGATCAGGCGCTGGTATTTATGCCAACGACTGCAAGGTGAGCCAAAGCATAGGCAAATATGCAACGGTCTTCCAGGCGGAAACCTATGCTATAATTGCCTGTGCGCAGGCGAATATCAACAAAAATGTCACTGACAAGACTGTTTACATTCTCAGTGACAGTCAAGCTGCTCTTAAGGCTCTGAACTCCTGTAGGGTGGATTCCGGACTGGTCCTGAACTATGTTAAAGCCCTTAACAAACTTGGCAGGAAAAACACAGTCAGGCTGGTGTGCGTTCCGGGGCATGCAGGTGTGCAGGGTAATGAGGAGGCTGATGAATTAGCCAGGAAGGGCTCGGAGCAACTATTTGTTGGACCCAAGCCATTCGTAGGACTCTCTGAGAGTACCGTCAAGGCAGCTATGAATGCACATGGCAATGATAAACGCAGGCTGGAGTGGATGGCCCTTAGGGGGCTGGAACACTCCAAGAAATTCATTGCAAACAGAGCCATGGGCTTCACCCGGAAGTTCTGCGGGTATAACAAGGGCCAAATACGCCTGCTCACAGGAGCGTTCACTGGTCACTTTGGCACCAACGACTTCCTGTGCAGATTGAGTTTGGCAAACAATTTGATCTGTAGAGCCTGTGGTGAACGGGACGAGTCCATATTACACCTACTGTGTGAATGTGACGCGTTGGCTGGACTAAGGATGGGTCTGATGGGATTGGCATATCCGAACCCTGAAGACTTCAGGCTTCTACCTCTGAAGTGTACGCTGCGACTGATGCAGTACATTCATAGGGAGATAGCTAAGGGATAGATCTCGAGGCCGACACAAAAGATCCCACTGGGTCGAAGTGTCGCCGGTCTACACTGACTGGCCCCCGTAACAAGATAAGATACCACTACAGTGTAGGTTCCCACAGTCACAGAGAGGCGCGAGGCACGGTGAGCCGACTGGACCGACGAACCGCGGCGACGGACCGCGGGCGACATCTCGACTCGCATACTCTGCTTATGTGTAGTCATGTGAAGATATTTAGCTGCGCGTAATACAATTAATAAAGAAATAATTATTGCAGTAGCGTAATAACAAAATGTGTTCATAGATATTTCGTGTATTTAGTATTTACGCGTTAGGTTTGTGTAATTAAATGACTAAATACACGATATATTTGACGCCGTCCTGCAACAATGTACTCGATACTGCGGACGCAATAAACACTTGTTTTGGACGCAATATTCACGCGTTGTACGGAGCCGAGGTGCACAGATGCACACGGTGTAAACATCGGCATTGGGCTATACACTAGACTAGAGGAATGAGTGGGTCAGTGGATCTACTCATGAATATAATAATTAATATATAAGAGTTGACTTGCTTGTTAATCTTTTATTACTTTTCATTATTGTTAATAATTAAATATAATCATTTACATCAATATTTTAGATCAATAAGTTAACTGTTGCCTGCTCGGATGGCGTAGTGGTTTAAGTAGTAGCCTCGCCACTGCAACTATGCCGAGTGTGCTAGGTTCGAATCCCGCCGCGGGACGACCTCCAGCTACCCTGAGGTTTGACCTGGGGGTGGCGGGCTTTTTGGGCCTGCCCGCCATCCGTTCAGCACCAGGTCCGAGAGGCGGCGTGCGTGTTCCCACGCGCGCCTCTGTTTCGAGTCCGTCTCCCCTCTAGAGGGGACAGTAGGGAGTGTTAGAAGTGCCTTTGGGTAGATCTTTCGTGTAGTGGCCTGCCGTTTCATACGGCGGGCCGAAACCTCGGCGGGGTCACGACCGCATGCGAAAGTGATTCGCGCGGCCCCGTCGATAGTGGTTTTGTCGAGGAACACCGTGGTAGGTTTAGTCGGTATTCCGGGAGGTACTTTAACATCTTTACCATCTTTCTTTTACTCCAGCGAGTCCGACATAACCCCTCCGCCCGCCCCCGCGAGGGGTAAGCGTCATGCATTCCCCCACGTAAAAAAAAAAAAAAGGTTCGTATCCCGCACAGGATAAATTTAATATTTGTGTGATCCACAAATGGTTGTTCCGAGTCTGGATGTTCTTTGTGTCCGCTGTTTGAATGTTTGTAAAGCCCCCTGCGTCACGGGATTTATTCCTAGGGCGGGAGTTGTCTTATATTAAGAATATAAAAGAAAATAAAACTTATATTTTTTTAAATATAAGTTTTATTTTATTTACTAATCACCGCTGGCCTAGTGCGGGTTGACGGACATATAACTTATAAATTGGTGAATATGTCTGAGAACATTATGTACAACTCTCATATAAATTGTGTCTAAATGCAGTAAAAATTCAGCTATTTAAAAATTTATAGCAATACTACTAGTAAACTACTTAATCAATATAACCCTATTCATTTAGATCATAAAGTAATACTTCGGGATATCAGAGTTACACTAACTTAGCTATTTCATATAGTATATATATATTATATATTCCCTATACCTGTTGCCACGTTAAGCAACAAACAGACGGCTACTCTTTTCAATCGTTTGTTTTATTAATCATATTTGTAAAGTCCTGCAGCCATTATATAATTGCTCTTGTAAATATACTGCAGATATTACAGAGACGACTCCCACACCTGGCATTGTTCCTGTGCCTTTACAAACGTCCGGACATAAGGAAACAACTACACTCAGAACAACTACCTATTTGTGGCGCACACAAATTTTTATTCCGTGTGGGGATCGAACCCACAACACCCGGCACAGTTCCAGTGGCGAGGCGACCACCTAAACCACTATGCGCCATATAGTCAGCCAGTCGTATAGTGACATAAGAGCTTACCCTTGGATCTATACGATAATAAAGCAACGCGTGAACACATTGTAGCTCGGGGTGAAATCTGGATTAATAAGATTTTTTATTATAATAATAAAATAATAATAAATTACATTTTTAATAGGGAACTAAATATTCCGAAATCCTAAATACCATGTCGATCAGCCACCACTAGTAAATGGTGTTACTGCACTTGTTCACGAGTACGACGCATGGGACCAATTACTAGCATTCTTTTTAACACCCCCAGCTGACTTAGAATGCTCGTGTAAGGAGTGGGTTCATGTTGATATTGCTATGTGTGGGATTCGAACCCGTGACCTCTCGATCGCAAGTCCGATGTCTTACCCATTTACTTTCTAAAACAAAATTTCATATTTTATACACAAATTAGGGTTATTAACTTATTAATCAATAGGAAAAATAATGTGTAATGTGTGTTTATAATTTAAATAAATATTCATTACTATTAAACAAACGTTGCGCCCTTATTATAATGTAACCCTGTCTACTAATGCCATACGATTTCTTGCTCCGTACGGATATCAAATCTTGATACTCGGTGTATGGGTAGTAGAGAGAAGACCGTTTTAAAACAAATCAGTAAATAAATTAGTAACAGTTGTTGACGTGTCTTTCACCAATCCATATTATTTTGGTGTGGGACAAGAAACGAGCCCGCAGATCAGAGAACAGATTCAGCCGGAGGGAGACGCCGCAACTTGAGACAGCGGCTCCAATTCGGTGAAGCCGTTGATTAAATGATTTTTCTAAAGACGTTTGCTTTCGCCCATTTGTCTGTAGTGACACAACACTCAGTCACTCGTAGAGCCGCCGCCGCGCAAGGAGAGGTCTTGCCTGCGCTGGACGATGCTATTTATTACAAGAGTATAACTCCGAATAGTCGTTAGCACAGAAATGAAAAAACTTTCTTTTATTATTTTCTGTAAGCGATAGAAAGATAAAGGCGGAGTTATGAAACGGCGAGCTGAATAGGGCGCGTCGTAAACACCCGCTGACGCCAGCTCCCGTACTCGGGGAAATTCTCCAACAATTTCGGGAAATACTACACTATATAAACTTTATTTTTCGAAAATATGTAATTTACTTCATAAGTTAATTAATACATTAGTTATATTATGAAATATTAGTAACTAAATGTCCACCTAAGTTAATTTTATTAAGTGCTTTATACGAAAACAGTATTTTTGCCAGTACAAATGGAGCTGCTCTATATTTTGTCTATATTATTAAGAATAAATCCACAATAGTCATATTTTTAAGGTTGGATAGGGTAAAGCATGTCTCTGGAGCGTGGAACTCAGCGAGTTGAATGGGCGCCAGTCGGGTACCGGGCGCGGGCCGCGTCTACACGCCGTAGCCGGAGCTCGCAGCGCGTCTACGCCGTAGCCGATAGAACGTGCGCGACCTAACAAGTGGCTGTTTCGGACGCTACGTCGCTACCACTGTGGACATTATTATCTCCTGATGTATTTCTATGTTTTACTTTAGATATATATATTTTATCTGTTGATCATCGCTATATTTTGATGTTGAGCGAGAAAAGTAAGTTTTAATTTATTTATATAGTTTTTCTTCTAAGTTTGCTGAAGATGTCATGTTTGTCATCCTAATTAAAGCTGTGACACGCACGACCTGTAGTTGCTTTACTGAGTAGAAGCTCTAAGTTTATAAATAAAAAATTATTATATGTCATTGGAGTGCATTGGAAGTAGAAGTGCATCCAGCGCGAGCGGTGGGACACACCGTTCAATCACGTTGTTTGCGTTCAAACATTGCGTTGAAAATTCAATTACTGCCCAAATGTATAGAAAATGTTGAAAATGCTGAAAATGTCCAGTCATTTAAAAATGTATTGAAAGAATTCTTAATTATTAAAGCATATTATTCTGTAGATGAATATTTCAATGATACATTAATAATGTAATGTACATAATTATTAAAATTTGAAATGTGTTGTAAATAATTGACATTTGTAATTATTATTTAATCATTTGAAATCAATTAATCTGGACATTACATAATTTATATATAAATATGAGTTGTATATGTATCAATTGTAATAATTAATTATTCCTTATTATTATTTGTACACCGCGTAATGTGGTAGGATATAGTGGTACTCTAACATAATATTTAAGATCTGTAATAACTAACCTATATTCCACAAATAAATTATTATGAATTATGAATTATGAATTATTATGCAACTTAATTAGATTACCTTCTGAAAATACTTGAAATAAACGACATTATGACCTCAATCTCTTAGAGCGAGATCTGATCTGTTAGATATGTTAAGATTAAAGTGCAATAGATTATGAATATTTTAAAATTTGTAGATAAAATCACAAAACACTCTTGCCGAAATTAATTAAAATCTTATTGCAATAACATTCCATCATTTGTTTCCGCTTCCAATGTTAATGTTTATTTCAACCCTTTAAATTTAATTTACTGCATTTATTATTATTTCGTTAAATTGTGCGTCCAACTTGGGATAATTACTTTCGCAGCTTTCAACGCTAAAGTGAAAACAACTCGGGGCAACACGAATGTTTGCAATGTGAAAGTGCTAACGGTGCAGTGAATCGTGAAATAAAAGTGAAGTACCATACTGAGAGATCAATGTACAGTGAACAACTCGATTGTGTCAAACTGTTCGGGTAACTTCGGTCAAGTTCCGGTGAGTTCCTTTTGATCATATAATACGTTTTAATGACGGTGCGCCGATAAATAATCCTATAATATAATTACAAAGTGCGCGTAGCGCGTGGCGCGTGGCGCGTGGCGCGTCGGTCAGCCGCGGCCGATGCCTCCGACGAGTGGTGGCCGATTATTAAATACCTGTGGCGGCGCATTGTGGCGCGACAATAGGACGCGCGCTGGAATGTCACTCCGACACAATACTCGCGCTCCTCGTATTATGCCCAAAAGTGATTCATGCAATCACTTACTTATCACTTTTGGGTGTAATATGTACTAGAGTTCAACGACTCTAGTACATATTACACCCATTGGTTGGCTGGTCATTGTATTACACTTCTTTTTATGTGCTTAGTGTTTCGGCTATTTAGGTGTTCTTCTTGATATGCGGTAGTTATTAGAATTATTCTATAATTGTATGCGTCTATTGAACAACATTGTGATTTCGTTTCGCCCGATCCAGACATTAGATGTAGTGTGTTCAACAGTGAGAGGCTAAGTACCAACGTACAGTCGTACATGTATAATATCTATTTGTATTTTAGTAGTGACATAGGATGGCATATCCATCGCACAGTACCCGGCTAGTCAGCAAGTCTAGAACGTGGTTTATGAGACGTCGTTTAATTATGATAAACTAAGCTGGTGACTTGAAATTGTTGGTTCATTGTGCGTCAGTCTGGTGTCGAAAAGTAGCATAGCGGAAGGCAATAAACTCTTGTTTTTTTTTTAACGTAATGACTTCGTACAATTTAATTCGAAAAGTTGAGTCAGAGTTATCTAACAAGGCGTGACTATTTCGCATGCCCAAAGACTTGAAAGTCTTGAATCTTCAAATATTATTACAAATAAGTCAACATTCTAATGAGTGATATACCGTATGTGCTGAGCGGGATGTCTTACAATAGTCGAGTCGGTGGGAACGTGTGTACGTGTGTGAGTAGGGCGCGAGCGGCGCGGTGAGCCGGGAGGCGCCGCCTGTAATGTCTCCCGGAGTAGCCGAGAGGCGGCGGTGGCGGCGCATTTGCCACGACGCGGACGTCGCCTTCGCACCAGTTACATAGTACAAAAAGGCTATTTAAGCTTCAATGCTACCAGGAAATTAGTCAACTATGTGACAATGTATTTGTAAAACTGACATTTATACATACCAGTGTTCCCCCAGTGATCGAGATTTGTCCATAATCATTATTGAACATTTGAAGAAAACATAAATTAATATACATAAACAAAATATTTTTTTGTTGATCACTCTTAAATTAGTTAGTAGTTAGTGACTAGTTTTAGCGCTATCGATAAAAAGAAATTGGAACCAATTTAGTTAGCTACTAAACAAAAAAATAAGAAAATCGTTTGTCGAACAGAGGAGCATAAGGGTATTGCACTGTCTTGTCTTTGCCTATTCATACATATAGATGTACGTTTTATCTAAAGTTAAGGCGTTCCTCAAAAGCTCAAGGACGATGAACTATTACATAGTTCCGTGGTGCTCAGTGTTCGATATATTATATCATTATTATTTAAAACTTTAGTTTTGACATTGACGCGCTTGTCAGTCTTGCAGTTAGTTCCCTGATCTGGACGGTTAAGTTAATTGTTTAGAGGAAGCGTGCTCAGTGGGAAACAAGTATACTTACATATTAATAGCTACCCAATAGTATAAATTGCAAAGGGATGAATATATCACGCAACCGATATTAGACTGAAACGAATTGAATGAATCATTCGCTGCGAAATTGTCCCGAGGATACCTCATGCAGACGCGATACACACGAATTCATGCAGAAGCGACATACTAGTTGGCGTACGCCCAGATCTCACGACGAGGCTGTCCACCATCAGAGGTTTCAGTGTGCAATTGTAATCTATTGCAATAGCTAGGGCGAGAGCGATCCGAGAATGCGTCGTCGGTTCCTTTGTTCGCAATTACTATTTCGGAAATAACGTCTAACTCGAACCACTCACATGCACGGAATGGTAAATCAAGTCAGCCACACATAGTCACACTCGTTAAGATAAATGAAATCAAGAAAGGTAAGTAAGAATAGTTCCGGAATCTGATGTATTTAGATCACACAAATGCCATAAAATTTACGCAATAAGCTATGCCTATTTATATCTAGCTACTTGTAGCTTCATACCCTTACTAATAAAAAAGTGACAGCTGAGTGTATTGTTTAACACGACCTGGGAAAAATCATAATTGCCACTATAGCCCGTGCGAAAGGGTGTAGTAGTGGCTCATTCCAAGCTTCCGGGGGACTGAAACAATTAGTATACGTATTTAACCGCATGGACGAACAGCACGTGCGGCACAGGACGAGCATGAAGCCGTGCACACGTCGCGCGTTGGGGGACGCACGCGGCGGATAGCGAGCTACGATACGTCCTCGTTGAGGCGTGCTACGAACAACCATAAGATGTAAAGTGCATGCTTAAGATGAATTAGAGTAATAAAGACGACAATGCTGTTTTTTTCGTATTCGTTTGAATATTATTGATTCCACGACATTATTGTTTGACATTTGTGTGCATGAACATAGATGTTTGTCTTGGTCTGGGTGTTTCTATGTATAATATGTATGTATTTACAAAAAAAAAGAATTTATGTATGTTTATCCATTGTCTAGAACCCATAGTACAAGCTCTGCTTAGTTTGGGTTAGATGGTGTTGTGTGTATGTGGTAGAATATTATTATTATTATATTATTATTGTCTATACCAATTTTAATCAATAGGTAAAGTCGAATAATTTCACACAGTATTCTGATTTTATAAAGCTTTTGCACCTTGTACAAAAATTGAAGTATGAGTTGAATTGAGGTAATACGTGTGTAGATACGTCCGTATGCGGCGAATGCTCTCAGCACGCACGTCCATACAGCCTACAGCGCCAGGCGCGCCAGGCGGCGCGACGCGGCGCGGTGACGATTGTGACGAATGCCTCCCAGTCTTTAAACTCAGCTTAGCTCATGTCGTGGTTGCCAGTGACGAACAGTTCTAAACGCTGCGGATAAAGTAGTGTGTACTGAGCACAGCGAGTGCTCTAGTGATGTATTAAATAAGTTCCAAGCGTCAGCCTACATACCTAGTATTCAGTTTTATTATACAGAGTAAAGTTTGTTAAGTATAACCTTTAAATTTATAAAGAAAAGATTTCGGCATATATACTAAGCACCGGCGGCTCTATCTAATCAGGAAAAAGTTGGCAATTTAACGGTCGATATAATACTGCATGAAATCGTAAGATGGTAAAAGTGTGTACTAATTGGTCTATAAGGCATATTGATTCTCGATTAAACAGACACTATAAGATTACAATCTAACGATAATAAATGCGCTGTTTTATTAATTTTATATCACACAGATTGTTTGACGTTTCGGCATAGTATACTGCTAATTCACAATCTAACTAGTTATATTGTAAACTAATTGTTTTAACAATGTGCTAGAAAATAACACATGTTTGTGATCCGTGCCACGTAGCGTTACCGATGCGCTACGGCTGTGACACTACCTACGCTGCGCCGTAGCTCCGCTAGCGCTGATTGTCAATGTGCTATTGATATAAATCGTTCGCTATTTGCATGTAGATGAGGTCATTTTTATTTGATTGAGTATCTTATGTCGATGTGATAAGGTTTTAAATTGTGCTATCGCCGCGTCTACGTGATAACATGGTGTAATAAGAAGTAATGGTACTGGGTGGAGATCTCTGTACAACGTTTTACATAGTAATATATACTCGTATACATATATACATCGGATTGGGCAGCCGAGTATTAAGCCTACAATTGACATGTTTTGCCAGGAAATGTAATATAGCTATGACCTCATTGTTAGCATTTACACAAACAGATGCAATTTTTTTTACAACTTATCCACTAAGTAATATGCCGTAGGTAGGTGTACACACATTAAAACAACATACAGCTGTAGAACAATTATCTATGGATCGGACATAATACGCACTCTTAATAAAACAGCGACTTAACTCGAAATTTGAAAGTAAGGCAATTTGAACTCTAGTTGTATATGTTTAATTCAAATATTATATTTGTGTTAAATCATTGCAATAGAGTTCAAATTTGTTTAATTCAAAATACTGAGATAAGTCTGTTTTATTAAGAGTGCGATATGTATGTTCCCTCAGTACCGGATCGAAATCGTAACGTCAGGCTTAATTCGGCGTCTTCTCTGAAGAAAATAGTATTAGCTGCAGTATGCTCTGAGTGGGTCTCATATCTATCTCTTCTCTCGCGCGGCGCGCTCGGCATGACAGACCGATGCGTGGGCCGCCATCGCAACTTATATTGAACATCCATACAATTCAACCACAACAAACTTGAACAAGTTTGGTAATTTCAAACATTATTTAGGACGCTAATTAGATATTTAGAAATTGTAAATAAGTTTCGTCGCCTACGTGTTACTTGGAATCTTAATATAATTAGCGAAATAAAGCTAGAATAGATCTTGTCCTAACTTATGAAGGATATGAACATGTGCTGTGTTGTGATCTTGCGTATGTTAGGAAATAAAATGTGATTACGGATCACAAGTGTGTCCTCACCCTTAAGCCACCGAACGAACGGAGGAACAACTTATAATTCAGTAAAACTCTTAAAAAAACCGTCGAGAGCATCAGATACATCGCTGTTCCTAAATACTAATTATCCGATTGTACTGAACTCGAAAAGTTATACACTGTTACGCCGAACTTAACTTTATGTACTACTTTACTAGGTGCGTATTAAATTAACACGAGGCTAATAGCCTGTCTGATTAAAACATCCTAGAAGTAACTTAATGCTAATTTGCTATCTTCTTCTCCCGCACTCTTGTTGGTTTGTTTCTTCGTCGCTATGTCCTCAAGGCCTATGTCCAGCAGTGGACGTCTTTCGGCTGTGATGATGATGATGATAATGTCTTCAAGTCAGGCATCACGGCGATTATTGAATAAGACATATCGCGTGCGAATAGAATTCTGCGAAAGAAATACCTATTACTTGTAAATATGATAAAGACTTTTATGTGTTCGCAAAGACACAAAGTACACGTATACACAGAAAAGTATTGATGTTTACTTGAGGACAAAGTACAAACAACTAGTTGTAGTTATATATCATGAGCGGTAGAGCTGTATTTTAATATTTTTTTATACATATATGTTGGCAAACAAGCATATGGCCCATTTGATGGTAAGTGGTCACCGTAGCCTATGGACGCCTGAAACACGAGAGTCATTACTTGTGCGTTGCCGACCCTTTAGGAAAGGAAGTGGGAAGGAGATGGAGCGGGAAGATGGAAAGAGAGTGATTGGGCCTCCGGCGCTTTCGCTCACCGTACGAAACACAACAGTAGGAACACTGCTATTTCACGTCGATATTCTGTGAGAGGGTAGTCCTTCCCCGGTCGAGCCGGCCCATTCATGCTGAAATCAGCGAGGCTCTACTACTCAGCCACCCATAAAGCTTACACAGATCGGCTCGTACGTGTGAGCCGCGCCGGCGCGAGCGGATGGCGTTCTCCTGTAGTGTCGCGTGGACTTTGTACTGTCCATCCTAAAAATCTTCGTATAGTAAACTCTACTACTTGTTTATAATTTCCAGTATAGGTAATCTAAGAAGGTATCTTTTATTGTAGTCTAAATCTGAGTAATTATATTACGATTAAATAATTGCCGTTGGATATCATATCCAGGTTAAAACTATGTTATTATAGTGTGTCATAATGTAACTTAATAATATTTGTGCAGTACCTTCTAATTTGCTATGGCTGTAAAAGCCCGCTAAGTTTTAAGCAACTTTTATAAAATATTTTATACCTAATGTGTATACGCGTAGTATGCAAATAAATGATTTGAATGAATTTGAACTTCACGCTTGCATACAGCCAAATATTTAAGCAGAGGAGTATTACACATATATTTTGACACTTACGTTTAGAATTTAGATTGTTTAGAGCCAGGTCATCCAAGCCCTAGTGACAGATGGGAGACGTTTTTTTAAAAATAAATCATAACACAGTTCACCAGCGCGGACATTGAGCGGCCGTAGGACATTACACCAGGACTATTAGCCCAACAAAGCAGTCTATCAGTATTCCGTCAACAGAAAGTTAAGCTATTATTTGAATAATGATAACAGGAACACAACTATGTGTCAGGTTAGAGACAAGCTGTACGAGTAGATAGAGAGCCTTTCGTGAACCAGGACATTCAAAGATTTTGCAGTTTACTCTTATTTGTACATTTCTCAGTTCCGTTAGGGAGATGTTTACCGTTCGAGGGAGATGATGACGTGAACTTTAACTCGTAAATAAACGCGAAATAATTGTTAAGTTGTTTACACAAAACACTGTCTAGTAAACGTCGATTTAACTTGTTTTTGAATATGATTGCACAGTTTTTTTATATACTTTTATAAAATATTTAATTACATAATATTTACATTAACTACCTTCATACTTTTTGTGTTATTTGTGTCGAGACCAATGCACTTATTTTAGTATTATAAACTTCGCATGTTGAAATAATTATAGGTTTGTTGTAGCTATTGTTTAATTATAAGCTACAGTTATACTGTATACGATGCTGTCCGAGCTACCAATGTATGTACGAAGAATTAGTCGCGTCAGGTACCCACAGGACAGGCTTACCTAGTGTGCTAGTGTGGGGCCACAGGATACGACTTTTAACATTGTAAATACTTTTAGGCCATAAACTAATTTTAATTTTTATTTATTATTTAATTTATTAATCTAATTAATTTATTTTTTTATTTAAATTTTATAATTTATTATTTTTCAATGGTGACTATTCAAGAATATATTTTCTTTGATTTTGCCTGCGGCGTCGCTCGCGTAGATGATATAATATGATGTAGATGTAGGTTACGTTAGGGTAGTAACACTACTTTTTCTGGATAAATGATGTATATGTACTTTTTTATTTCCCTAACAGCGTGTATGCGATCTTTCACGTTGCTCGGTCAAGTAACTAAGGCGTGAAAGCGTAACAAACAAACTTACATTCGCATTTACAATATTAGTTAGGATTCAAGTTGACCTAGATATACGACACGTGGAAGTGGATCTGTCGTTCCGGGGCGTCGCCCAGGAGTCGTCGCCCGCAAACCTTTCCTGTCTGTATTGGGCACTGCTAGGTGCAGTTTTAGTTCCAGCGACCGATTGGTAATGTATGTGTAACCCATACACAGCAGCGAGTTGGCACACCGTGGTAGTTTTAGTCAGTAGGCCCGAAGTCTCGGGAGAGCCCGACATAACCCTCGCGCTTCCCCTTGTGGCGAGAAGGTACGCATACGAAGCATTTCTCAACGTTAAAAAAGAGACATACGATACGTACGACAAAAATATTTACTTCCAAATATATGTTATCACTAAGTTGTATCTAGAGAAGCGATGGCTCAGTGGGGAGACCAACAGACTGTAATGCAGAGGGTTCGTACCCACGTTGCGCACCTCTGATTTTCGGAAGTTATATGACTTTTCGAAATTATGTGCGTATTGATTGACAATTATCGCCTGCTCCGTGCCTCGGAGAGCACGTTAAGCCGTCAGTCCCAGTTTGGGAGAGTATCGACACAAAAGATCCCACTGGGTCGAAGTGTCGCCGGTCTGCACTGACTGGTCCCCACATAAGATAAGATAAGTTGTATCTATGTTCATGCTCGTTGCATATCACTTCTAGTCTGACACGCGTATGTGACAGAGGCTACTATACCGCGGCGTTATTCTAGACCGCGTTACAAGTTCACAGTCGTAGAAAGTTATCAACGTTATCAGATGATAATGTGTGAGCCAAGAGAGGCGTAATTGTAGGTGTTATCTTCGAATGTTGCGTCCCTTCGCGGAGAGATGGCGTGACTGTAGACCTGAGTGCGCGACGTGCGACTACAGTGCGAGCCTCGAATAATGCGCGGTGCGCTTTGTTCTCGTTACAAATCGAAGTTTATAGTATGGCGAACAGTCTGGTATTTTATTAACCATATTTTATGGATTTATAAAAATGTGTTATGTATAGGTGTGTGTGTATATGTGTTAGGTGGTTGTCGATAAAATAATATTTTTATTTATTAACGAGTTATTAACAGTTCGGGTGATTCTGAGAGACAACGTGATAGTAGACAACAATAATGATAAGGTGAACTAAATATTTAAATATGATTTCTTTTTTAATGAACCGGTTTCACTCAGTATGCTCAATTATAAAAAGTCATAAAGAATTCAGGCAGCCGTAAAAAATACATATTGGTTGAACTTTAACAATCCAAAACATTTTAACTTAACTAATAGATATAATACCTTGGACATTCCAGGGTATATGAGAAATAGTGTTAGTTTATGTATGACTTATATGACATGAGCGCTGACGCGTGGCGTATGGTCGGTGAGCACAGATAAGCTCATGCTATTAAATCTCCGCACTCCGGCACCAGTAGGGACGTGTGCCTGCAGTCCTACATTATGTAGCATTATTAATTAATTAGCATTATTATTGTGTGTATGTTATTTTTAAAAATAAGTGTGTTATCCAAGAATGCAACAATTATCGGGGAATAAAGTTAATGCCTCATAGTATGAAAGTATGGGAAAAAGTTATTGAGCGACGCCTGCGAGACGAGAGTGAGATCTCACGTAACCAATTCGATTTTATGCCTGGTCGAGGTACGGTGGATGCCATTTTTGCACTTCGCCAATTATGTGAAAAATACAGGGAGGCGCATAAAAATTTGCATATGGTATTCGTCGACTTTGAGAAGGCATATGACCGGGTGCCGCGTGAGGTCTTATGGTGGGCCCTTATGAAGAAAGGAGTGCCTGAAAAGTACCTGAAGTTGATTTGAGCCATGTACGCTGAATGCCGTACACAAGTCCGGTCCGCAGCTGGTATCACAGCCAGATTCAATGTAGCGGTAGGCTTGCACCAAGGGTCGGCTCTTAGCCCATACCTCTTCCTGTTAATTATGGATGCTATAACATCGAACATACAGGAAGAGGCACCCTGGTGCATGCTATTTGCCGATGACATCGTTTTGGTAGCAGAGAGTGGACAAGAGGTGCAGAGTAAGCTGGTGGAGTGGCAGCAGAGACTGGAGAATGTAGGCCTTAGAATAAGCAGAACCAAAACGGAATACATGTTCTGTGACTTTGGCGGTCTCTCCAGTCCTATACCGGTTACACTCGGTGGTATACCTCTACCAGTACGCTCCGACTTTCGCTACCTAGATTCACTCCTGCTAGATGACGGCGAAATTGATCGGGATGTTAGGCAACGTATCAACACAGGATGGATGAAATGGCGACAGATCTCGGACACAATATGCGATCCTAAACTGCCTTTGAAATTAAAGGTTCGCATGTATAAGGCGGTTATACGGCCTGTCGTACTGTATGGAGCTGAGTGTTGGGCTACTAAGAAGATGGATGAGAAACGATTGCATGTAGCAGAGATGAGAATGTTACGATGGATGTGTGGAGTGACGAGAATGGACATGTTATGCGAAGAGATGATACGTATGTAGGTAAGCCAGTGATGGATATAAGGGTAGAGGGACGAAAAGGGAGAAGAAGGCCAAGGAAAAGATGGATGGACTGTGTGAGAAAGGAAAAGGGGTATATGATCAGATGACGGGTGACAGAGAAGTATGGAAGCGAAGGACATACTGCGCCGAACCCAAATAAATTGGGACCAGGGCAAAATAATGATGATGATTGTGTGTATGTGATAGAATAGGATTAATAAATTGTATGCAATATCGATTTGTACACTACAATAAACGCACGTATATTTGGCCATCTGCAGTTTTATTCGTACTCACCCGTATTTAGTTATACGTCCATACATATATATACAGAATTCAATTCAGTCTTTACTCCTAAGACGATCACAGTTAAAGGTAATGCAACTTTAAGCGAATGGGCTACTGCTGGCTTACATAATAGTAGGAAAAGACTATACGAGCTATATGGAGAACGAAATTATAATAAAAGTGAACAATTCCATGAGTATGTCAAAATATATTCAAAAATTTTTAGGAATACTTGCACAGCTGCTAAGTCTCGATATCTGAGCTCAAAGATTAAAAGTAGTCATGATAATATGAAGATCAATTGGGGTATAATTAATAGCGAGACCGGGAAATGCAAATATAGAAACACAGAATTTTGTTTGAATGTTTATGATACTACTATCACATTAGAAGTAAAGGTAGCCACAGCGTTTGAAAATTTTTCACAGACATTCCAGTCATTACTACTCAATCTTTGAACTCAACACTCACTGCTGTTGAATCCCTTCTAAAAGAAAATGTTACCAAATGTGACAGTGATTTTAAATTTCAGTATGTTAGTCCATCAGATATTATAAAAGTTTATTATTACTTTAGCAGCATTCAGACTAATTTTAACTTTCAATAAATGCGTAGATTTTGGTGTATTTCCTGATTTAATGAAGAATAGTCAAATAATACCTCTCTTTAAAGCAGGTAACACATCAGAACCAACCAATTTTAGACCTATTTCTGTGTAACATACGTTTAGAATTTTTTTTGAAAAGTTTATTTTGAATCAATTGTGTACTTTTTTTAATAATAAGAAATTACTTCATAATAAACAATTTGGTTTTATAAGGTGTCGCTCCACCACTAACACCGGTGTTGAGCTTGTAAAACATATTTTTGACGTCTGGGAGGAATCACGAGATGCGCTAGGTATTTTCAGTGATGGTCTAAGGCTTTTGACTGTGTACTTCTTGAAACATTAATCAGGAAATTACATCACTATGGAGTCTTTAACGCATTAATAGCCGGCGGGCATGAGCCAGGTCCGTAGCTGGTAACCGTTAGGGTTATAGATCAGCCGGCAGGCATAAGCTAGGTCCGTAGCTGGGGTTATATTGAAACACGTAGACTGATTCAACTGAGAATATATTTTCGATTTTTAAACCTTATATCCCGTTTATTGTTCATGCAAGTAACGCTAGCACTAATGTGTACAATTCACTAAACTAAAACTAAACTCAGGCGATCTCCATGGGCAGCATAGCCCTACCACAGTTGAAGCTCATGGGTGAGAACATCGAGTGGTCCGCGACGGTAAAATACCTCGGCGTGACCATCGACCGCGCCCTCTCCATGAAGCCTCATGTCAACAATGTAGTCGTCCAAACGCGCACCGCGCGCGCTTTCCTGCGACCCGTGCTATCGTCCCGACGGCCGCAAAGCTCGGCGTGTACAAGGCGTACATCCGCAGCCGACTCACGTACGCTGCCACGGCCTGGTTCGCGCTCACCTCTAAGACAAACCGCCGTCGGTTGCGTGCGCAGCAGTCGCTCGCGCTCCGCGCCATCGCCGACGCCCCTCGCTTCGTGCGGAACAGGACGATCTGCAGGGACCTGTGCATGGAGTGCTTGGACGACTTCGTAAGACGCCTGAGCACGAACCTGTTCGTGCGCGCTGACGGATCGCATGCCCGCCATCTGCGGGAGCTTGCGTCTTATCATCGGCGACCGCCGGACAGGATGGCCTTGCCGCGAGACCTCGTCTCCGTGGCAAACACCACCGGACCAACATCAACGCTCCCCCTGACGCTGGCTGACGGGCGCTCCCCGGGAAACTCTTCCCGAAGAGCTCGACCTCGCCAAGCGCAGCAGGGACCCATCGGACACGACCCGAGCGCTGCTGGCACGCTGGTCGCCTGCGGGGACTCACCCGTGCGGGCTGGACCTCGCTAGCTGCGCTACCCACCGGCTCTGACGACCTGGACTGACCAACGGGCCCATACGAGCCCACCCCAGTGACCCGCCTGTATTAGCAGGTGGCGACGACCACCACCAAGACAGGCCCACGGCCTGGTCTGGTTACCCCGAGACCCCGTACGGGTCTACGAGGAGAACCCCTGACTGCGCGTCGCTTAGTCTGTAGATTGGTTTCGTCACGGCTAGACGTATGATGCTCCGTTCGATCGCCTTCGCGCGTCCCTTGGTTTCGGCGCGGCTAGACGAATGATGCTCCGTTCGATTCCAGGTTCCTTATAAACTTATATGTTGCTTGTGCTTATATACATACGACACAAGTCAAAAATTTTGCATTGAATCTTCTTACATCCTATTTGAGTAACAGGATTCAGAAAGTTGATGTTAATGGTAAGCGATCTCCAGGGTCTGTGGTTAAAATGGGGGTTTCTCAGGGTTCAATCCACGGCCTGTTTTATTTTTAGTTTATATTAATGATTGAAATTAAACTGCTATATACGGATTTTATCGCGTTGTTTATTTGACACTTTATTACAAAATTTTGAAAATTTTTACACCACTAAGTACTACTATTAAACTTTACTAATTTTTAAGCTAATTAAATTATTATTAAACTATTTAGATTTAATTTATTTTTACACTTTCCCCGACGTTTCGGTTGCTTTTCAGCAGCCATGGTCACGGGGAGACCCGTCCCCGTGACTTAAAAATTAGTAAAGTTTAATAGTAGTACTTAGTAGTGTAAAAATTTTCAAAATTTTGTAATAAAGGGTCAAATAAACAACGCGATAAAATCCGTATATAGCAGTTTAATTTCAATGAATAATATTCGCGTAAATAGAAGACAATATTATATTAATGACTTACCCCACCTCGTGAGGGATAAACATGAGATAGTACTGTTTGCAGATGATACCTCACTATTATTTAAAACGCCAAGAAACGGTTCTGGACGATGTAAACATTGCTATCTCTAAAGTAGTTCACTGGTTTGATGTTAACAACCTACTTATAAATGTGGGAAAGACCAAATGTATCCGATTTCTAACCCCAAATGTCTCGCCAAATGAGTTTATCGCTTGGCGAGCATACGAAGCGGATGTGCTACTCTTAATTATAAATTATTTTCAAATCCCGTACTTTCAAAAATTCTCCTTATCTGACAAACACAAAGTTATCAGATAAGGAGAATTTATCAAAGTTGTTATTAGTGTATACCGTATAAGTGACATTAAACATTACACTCGTGCGCATCCAGTGTCTCCCCCCACCTGGGAGAAAATGACGATTGCTATTTTTTGGCTCGCTCACGCAGCCCTACCCACCTCTTTCAAGTACACCAGTAATATCCAGTAAGTAAAACACAGATCAATATGACACAATGATCACCATCTGGAAGCGGCATTGGACGTAGCGGCTCATATCCAGAATTAACCAAAACGGATGAAATGTCTGATCCATCTGACACAACTCAAATTCCATTTTGCAGTACACGGAAGTTTGGCCGTGGAAACCATGAAATAAAGCTGGAATTCACAGATATAAAGACTGAATTTGCAGAGATGAGAAAACAGATGACCGATCTGCAGAATCAAATAAGTGAAATGATAACATGTCTAATATCTAATATCAATAAACAGGTTGAAAACTTTAACAAATTATGCGATAACATCTCAGCGGCCAAAGAACAAGTAAATAATATAAAATATATCACTGACTGTGTAGCTGAAAAACAGAATATAAAGTCTCAATGGAAGAACCGCTGCTAACAGAATCGAATTGTCTCTTTTTAAAGTTAAACTCTGCTACTTGCATTATTGGTATTTATCGCCCTCCAGGTCAGCGCAACACAAATAATTTCAACACTTCACTGGACACGATATTAAGAAAAACATCAAACTACAAAAAAAATATTATTTGTGGAGACATAAATATTGATGTAACTCCCAATAGTAACGATAATCGCTCATTTGAATACCTAAACATCTTAGCCAGTCATTGTATTCTACCTGCTCATAATATATCTACTCACGGCTACACTTGTATCGATCATATTATGATTAAAACGAAATTTGAAGCCACCTGCTTTGTTGCTGAATCATCTATAACCGACCACGAAAGTGTTGGCATTATTATTAACCAACTCCTGAAACCATCCTATCACTCTATGGCGCTAAAACTCATTAATTACAAAATTTTAGACATTGCAATAAATAAAATGAACTTCCAATTGATACTTGATTTCAGCGATGCCAACTCAGCAACTGATGCACTCACCTCTTTACTCAACAAAGCCATACAGAAAAATACAAGTGTAGTAAAAATTCCTAATAAGAAAAGAATAAATAAACTGTGGATTACCGCAGCCGCCGCCGCCGTCATAACGTTGCATGCGCAATAGAGATAAACTACACAAAAAGCTAAAAAGAAATCCCAATGATGAAACTCTTCAAATAACATACAAGAGATATAGTAACTTCTGTAATGCCTTGCTAAGGAAACAGAAGAAACTATATGACAGACAGGAGATTGAAAAGTCACAAAATAACGGTAAAAGTTGTGGGATGTGGTAAAAAATATATGCAATTTCGACAGGAAAGCAGACAGTTCTTCGGCCCTTATTCGTTATGACAATCCAAAAAATGGTGTTATGAGGCTAATAAATATTTTACTAGCGTTGGACAGAAGCTACGGCGCTGCACACTTTGGCGTTTTGCCCCGCCTGGGCATCGCAGCGCCGTGAGTTGATCGCGGCAGTCGGATTGGTTGCCCTCTCGCTCCCGGCCGTAGTTCAGTCTATGGTCCGGAGTGAGAGGTCGTGGAACGCCGTCGCCTCCTTTTGTGAGGAAGTCATTTCCATCAAGGAGGCGGCGGAGCGGGAGAGGGAGCGTTTGAGCCCTCTCCCCAACCGCAGAGCCGGGCGCCGGAGGGCGCGAGACGACCTCCAGCCACCCTGAGGATTGACCTGGGGGTGGCGGGCTTTGTGGGCCTGCCCGCCATCCGTTCAGCACCAGGTCCGAGAGGCGGCGTGCGTGTTCCCACGCGCGCCTCTGTGTCGAGTCCGTCTCCCCTCTAGGGGGGACAGTAGGGAGTTTTTAGATGTGCCTATAGGGTAGGTCTTTCGTGTAGTGGCCTGCCGTTTCATACGGCGGGCCGTAACCTCGGCGGGGTCGCGACCGCATGCGAAAGTGATTCGCGCGGCCCCGTCGATAGTGGTTTTGTTGAGGAACACCGTGGTAGGTTTAGTCGGTATTCCGGGAGGTACTTTAACATCTTTACCATCTTTCTTTTACCCCGGCGAGTCCGACATAACCCCTCCGCCCGCCCCCGCGGAGGGGTATGAGTCATGCATTCCCCCACGTAAAAAAAAAAAAAAAAAAGCGTTGGACAGAAGCTGGCGGAAAATATTATTGGTAATGACTGTCAACCCAGAAACTACCAATCTTCTATTTCTACTACTTCTGCCTCAATTGTCTTTCTTCCAACTGATGAAAAAGAAGTTGAACATCTTATTATGGACTTAAGAGAGGATGCGGCATCAGGGATAGACCAAATATCTAGCAAAATTTTAAAACGCTATATTAAGTCTCTTACTCTTCCAATCACCCATATCTGCAATCTATCGTTTGCCACCGGCACTTTTCCTCTAGCATTTAAGATAGCGCTCGTCAAGCCAATACACAAAGGAGGTTCCAAAAACTACATTTCCAATTACAGGCCCATCTCAATTTTACCTACGCTATCAAAAGTCTTGGAACGATTGATTAACAAACACATCATAAACTTTCTTGAAAAGAATTCCCTCCTCTCACCTGTTCAATTTGGTTTTCGTTTTGGTACGTCAACCAATGATGCTATGCATCAACTCGTTAACGCTATTGTTACTGATATAGACAATAAGAGAAAGTGTATCACTGTGTTCCTTGACTTAGCCAAGGCCTTTGATACGGTACTTGTTCCATTGCTCTTAAACAAATTGGAACGAATGGGTGTCAGAGGACTTCCACTACAATTACTCAAGGATTACTTGAATGATAGGAAACAACGTGTGGAAATTGGCGATTGGGTTAGCGACGATATTTCTGTGCATTACGGCGTGCCTCAAAGCAGTGTGCTTGGTCCCAGTCTTTTCCTAGTCTATATTAATGACCTGTGTCAACTGCAGCTAAATCATGGCAAAATTGTTTCTTTCACAGATGACACAGCGCTCTTCTTTAGTGGAAATTCTTGGGAACATGCTTTTCATAATGCCCAGACTGGTTTTGATCAGGTCTGCCAATGGCTAAAACATAATGTTTTGACACTTAATATAGACAAAACCAAATATATTACGTTTGCGCCAAAAAAAAATCTTCTTTCGCCTATAGCTCTAAACGTCACTGCTCACACCTGCGACCAGACAGCGATTCCTACTTGTCAGTGCCAACTTCTACAAAGATCTAGATCCATTAAATATCTTGGTGTGTACATAGACCAGACACTAACCTTTAAGCCCCACATTGATACCATTGTGACTAGGATTCGCAATATGATATATATACTCAAAACGTTAAGACATGTAGTGGATACTAGGACTTTCAAAATTGTGTACTCTGCACTCTGCCAGTCAATAGTTAATTATTGCATAGCTTCATGGGGAGGAGCAGGCAAATTGCACCTTATAGAAGTTGAGAGGGCGCAAAGAGCTGTACTCAAGGTTGCTGCTGGATTGCCTTTTCGGTATCGAATCACTGATCTTTATAAACGCTGGGATGTCCTTACAGTCAGGCAAACCTTCATTCTCTCTATAGTCATTATGAAACACACTCAGTTGCCATACAACCCAAATTTAAATAAAGACAAACGTAGAAAGGGCAATGCCTGTCCAACTGGCTCTTTTCACACCAGACTTTCCCAAAGATTATACTGTTTTCTTGAAGGATATCTATTTAATAAAATAAACACATATCTTACTATATATCCAATGCGCAAACCAGCGTGTAAACAAACAATATGTAAATGGCTCAAAACTCTTGACTATAATACAATTGAGAGTTTATTGATACCAATCAGCTGATCTATCTCAAACACATACGCTCACACACAAACACACACTCACACACGCACATACACATGCACACACATACACATACACACACACACACACGCACACGTTTACACACGCACACACCTTAAATGTACCTATCCAATATACACTCCAATAGAATTAAAGGCATTATTTGTATTATTCCTCATCGTGCATTAGGTTTATAATTGATCTAATAATATGTCTACCATCAAGTCTTGGGGGCCTGGTGACCCGTAACACTCTCACAGATGTTTTGTTCTATTTATATTAGATTAAGCCATAATATACTGTACAATAATAATAATAATAATAATAATAATAACAACAATACAATTATAATAATAACAATGGAACAGTCACAAGAGGAAAACGTAGGCGAACGTTTCTTGATCAGATCGGAGGCGTTCTGGACAAAGGCCAGGTTAGGAGCACCTTGAACCGACGGGCGTGTATAAGGAATGTGATGAAAGTGAATGAAGCCAGAGAAGTGTGTCAGGATCGTAGCAAATGGAAATCCGTAGTCTCTGCCTACTCTATGTAAACAGGCCTGACTCTATGTATGTATGTATGTATACTGTACAAACATTTGTAATGTTAAAATAAATACAAATTATTATTATTATTATTATTAGAATAACCTTAAAATGGAAATAACAAGTATGACAAATTTTAAAAATATTACAGAAAATAAAGTCGCATTATTAGACACTTGCTTGCAACAAATAATGTCGACTACACCAAAATCATCCTCTTCTACATTACATTTGCAAGAAGAAATATTAAATAAGATGCTAATCTTATTTAATATTTCTATATTATATATAATATGAGCGTAATATGAGATGCAAAAATATTATTTTATACGCCATCACTGAGCGGAACTTTAAAAGCCTAGAAGAAAGACAAGAACATGATAAATCTGCAGTTATTAATATATTAAAGGCCTTACTTTCTGACTGTCCAACACCAATAAGAATCCTACGCCTAGGGAAATATAATCCTAACAAAAGTCGGCTTATTAAGGTTTGTTTTGCAACTGAAGATACAACTAAATTCTTATTGAAAAAGAAACAAAACTGTAAAATAGACAAAGTTAGATTGTTCTCTGACCCGACACCACAGCAACAGGCATACATAAAAACACTCAAACAGGAGCTTGAGCGCCATAAAAGCTGTGGCGAAACAGATCTTATTATTAAATACATAAAAGGTATAACATCATTATCATTATATAATAACATTCCACACGTGAAACGAATTGGAAAAATACTATTATAGACCATGTAAGCACAAATATAACACAACAACAATTCAACCTAACAATAGTGGAATCAGATATGTCAGATCACAAGTAAATATACATGGAAATACATAACTACAAACCACAACGGATAAAAAGAATTTCCTATGAAGCTATAAATTATCAAAACTTATATGTAATGTTTGGAAAACTAAATGAAACAAATTTAACTGATGATTACACTAAACTAGAATAAAATCTGATATTAAGTGTAAAACAAAGTAAAACCAGAAACTTCTGAAAATTTTATCTACCGAAGCATGAATGGATTAAACGAGATATATTAGATTCTATAGATAGAAAGAACACTTTATGGCGTGAGTACAAAATGAATCCTAGTGACAAAGAAGTGGAAGAAAACTATTTCAGGTCAAGAAAAACCGTAACACAAACTATTCAAAAAACCTAATTCCCAATACTATTACAAAGCCTTCACAGGTTGTCATAATAAGCCCAAGAAGCTATGGTCACTAATAATCGATCTCTGTTATAATAATAAAAAGGAAGTGGCAACAATAGCTACCTTGACTGAAGTAATACCTATTACCTATCATATTAATAATACATTTACTGATGGAAAATCTGCGACTAAATTGAATGTAACCGAGCAATCAGAACTCGAACCTGTGACTGTAATCGAAGTAAGCAAAATTATTGACAATCTTAAGTGTAACACAGCTGCGAGTATAGACGGAATCAGCACGACAATGATTTTATGTGTAAAACCTCTAATTATTGAGAATTTAACCAAATGTATTAACAAATGTCTTGAACGAAAATGAAAAATGTATTAACAAATGTTTTGTAATCATGTGATACCCAAAATGAATTGAATGAATAAATGATTTATGATTTATGATTTATGAACGAGGTACATTTCCTAATAGTTTAAAAATAGCCAAAGTTACCCCAATACATACATCAGGTAGTAAATCTTATCCCAGTAACTATCGGCCCATATCATCAGTATTACCTGTAATATCGAAAATTTTTGAAAACGATTTCGTACAACCGTCTTGTAAAATTCTCTCAAACAATCAGTATGGATTTAGATCAAAGTCTAATACCCTATCTGCTACAATAGACTTAATAACCAAAATAAAACTCAACATAGACCAAAAACATATAGTGCTTGGCATATTGATAGACTTAAAAAAAGCATTCGATACTGTAAGCCCTACAATCCTTTTGAAAAACTAACCGACATAGGTATAACGGGCTCTGCGCATAACATCTTTAAGTTTTAAATTACCGATCTTCTCTTTATTACTGATCTTAACTATCTAGCTGCGATTTGTAAGGTAAGATATCAAGTGTGGAACTGTCAGTATGAGACATACAGGTCGCGCATTGAGAGAGTCCAGAAGAAGTTCTTACGATATTTGGACTACAGAGCACGACAAATTTCGGAGGACTACCAACATCGATGTAAGCGGTACCATTTTCTGCCATTGGAAACTAGACGAAATATAAGTGACATATGTTATTTGATAAATATTGCGAACGGTACCATAGACTGCAAAGAATTAGTATCTAAATTGAATATATGTACTAATCAAATAGGCTTCAGAAAAAGACCATTACTGTATATACCGTTTGCAATAACAAATTATAGACGAAATGCCTTTTTCCTACGCACTGCACAACATTTTAATAGATTGTCTAAAGACTTTGACATATATTTATTTTGTAGTAAAGCTAGCACAGTGCGGCGGCACCTGGCTAACTCATTCTTTGGTAATGACTCTTTTGCTCAGAATTTAAATTGTGTTAATGTGAATATTGATATGCAACCTAACTTTACAACTAAAGATTTTTTTTTGATCTATTTAAAGATATTGCGATCAATTTTAAATTATCAGTGGAGGCTTGTTATTAGCAATTAGGTTATATATTCATAAGTATTTAATTTTGTTATTAGACTGTAAGCCTTCCTCAAAATAAATAAATAAAATAAGACAAATCGTAGCCAGATAGTTAAGATCGATAATCACGAAAGTCAACCCAAATCTATAACGTATGGCGTCCCTCAAGGATCAATATTAGGGCCTTTGTTATTTCTTATATACATCAATAACATACACGATCTGAGTCTTAAAGGGGATGTTACGTTATATGCTGACCATACTAGTATATTTTGCTTTGCTCATTTAATAGATACGGTCATATTTAATGCCCAAGACGATCTTAATTTACTCAACAAATGGTTTCAATATAACCTGCTAACTATATACATTTCAAAAACAATTTACATGGTCTTTGTAGTGTATGCAATAATGCGATATAGCATATATACGTCTCGTGTGCTCCTGTATTGGCAACACTGTCGTTAACACAAACTGTCAGATAGACAGAGAGAATATAGGCGGAAAAGCCGGCAGGTGAAAAGACGAAGTGAATTATGATATAGAATACGTGGGCATTATCGAGCCAGTGTAGAGGAGGGATTTAATAATCCTACAAGTGGCGACGAGCAAAAGGTATCGTATTTAAATAAATATGTTTTACAAAACGGAAACGTTCGACGTTGGCACATTTTGAGGTTACGAACCCGACATGTAAATATATTTATGTAATATCACAAATTCAGATAACATTTTGTACGTTTGCTTATTTCTTAGTATTCATGTACCTAGTGAGTGTTAGGAAAAATATCATCATATCTGCTAAACTTGGGCCTGATTTATGCTCGACTGTGTGTAATCGTGTTGGTAAATGAATACCTACTTATCTATCAACAGATAGAATATTAACTAATTGCGTAGCTAAAGTTTATTTACGTTTTAAGTAACGTGATTGGTTCAATCTCTATGAATTAGTCAGTAATTATTTGCAATTTATTATTAAAGGACTTACCTTAAACTCGAACTAACATCATTCAATTAGGTACTGGTACCTATGTAGTTAGTAGCCTACTACTAGTAGGGTACGTAATAAGACTAATTTCATTATTATTTTAGTAGCCTGGTAGTTCAAATGAATACCTCCATTAAATTGGAAGTGGTTGATAAACCCCATTATGATTGAAACTGTCTGGTATTTCAAATGAATATCTCCATTGAATTGACAATGGTTGACATAACCTCCATTAAATTGGAAATTGTCTGGTAGTTCAAATGAATACCTCCATTGAATTGGAAATGGTTGACATAACCTCCATTAAATTGGAAATTGTCAGGTTGTTCAAATGAATACCGCCATTAATTTGGTAATGGTTGATAAACTTCCATTATTCTGGAAGCTGTTGGTAGTTCAAATGAATGCCCATTAAAGTCGATATTGTATGGTAGTTCAAATGAATACCTTATTTAATTGGAAATGGTTGATACAATCTCCATTTAATTTGACACTAGGAGTTATATATACCAATTAAATTGCATATTCCAGGTTGTCCCATCAGGATCAGGTAATGGCTCAACAACCGTTACTGGCTTTAGAAGGACTTGATTTAGATGGTGACAGGAGTTCCATTGGCTGTAAATGGGAGAGATGGAAGAGATCACTACTCATATATCTTGATGCAGCGGGAATTGAGTTGTCGCAGAAAAAACGGGCAACATTGTTGCACTTTGGAGGGGCGAAGCTGCAAGATATATTTTATAATTTACCTGGTGTTGATGTTAAAGCTGCAGAAAATGTGGATGTTTTTGATGTAGCTATAAAAAAGCTTGATGAATACTTCCTTCCAAAACAAAACCATGTTTTTGAACGTCATATGTTCAGACTAATCAAGTAAGAGGATTATGAGAAGTTTGAAGGTTTCTTAGTACGATTACGGAAACAGGCCGAAAACTGCAATTTTGGTAAAGCCGAAAAGCTTTTAGTAAAATGAAATAGAAAAGTGTGATGGCGTTATAAACTTAATTGATGATATATTAGTTTTCGTTGATAAAGAAGAGCAACATGACGCTCGACTGAAAAAAGTGTTGCAAGTTTTAAGAGAAAATGATGTACAATTCAATGAACAGAAGTGTAAGTATAAAATAGGAAAAGTGAACTTTTTGGGTCACGGATTGTCTTCAAATGGAGTAAAGCCATTGCCAAAATATGTCGAGAGCATCACCAACTTCAGAGTCCCTACAACCATAGAAGAATTACAGGGCTTTTTAGGACTAGTAAGCTATGTGAACAAATGGTTACCCAACTTGGCCACAAGAACCGAACCTTTAAAAGAATTGTTGAGGAAAAAGTTAGGAAGGAAGACTAACATTAAACCGTTTTGGACAAGTGACCAAAACAAGGCGTTTGCTGAACTAAAAGTAGCGTTGACCGAAATATAATCTCTGGGATACTGCGACATTAAAGACAAGACAAAGGTTATTGCAGATGCCAGTCCTGTAGGCCTCGGCACCGTTCTTGTGCAGACTGATTCACAGAGCCCGCAGATCATCGCATACGGTAACAGGACACTGACAAATTGTGAGAGGAAATATAGTCAGACAGAGAAAGAGGCTTTAGCTCTAGTTTAGTCTGTAGAACATTTCAATATTTTTCTTTTTGGCAAAGAGTTTGATCTCATTACGGATCACAAACCATTGGAAATATTGTTTGGGCCAAAATCTAAGCCCTGTGCACGCATAGAGCGATGGGTACTCAGGCTACAATCATATAATTACAATGTGTCCTACATGCTAGGAAAAGTGAACATCGCCATTCACCATCTGAGAGGGGAGACGAGCACGTTCATCAAACTGTGGAGTCTATGAAAATGAGTGGCACGAATCCATCAAAGGCTATAAGATATTTGAGAACGAGTTATGTTTCTGTGGAAACACCTAATCGCCTTGAGCTTCTGGGTATGACATTGACTCCAACCCTTAACTTTGGCTCCTATATTGAGGCAAGAGCCCAACTAGCTGCCAAAAAGCTGGGCATCCTCAGTAAGGTGAGGCAGTATTTCATGCCGGAACATTTGCTTAATTTGTACCAAGCACAGGTTCGGTCTTGCATGGAGTACTGTTCTCACCTCTGGGATGGCTCTGCAAAATATCAGCTGGAGGCTTTGGAGTCAATTGAGCGGAAGGCCAGGAGACTTATCGGCGATGACTAATTGGTCAACACACGACTCCAAAGCTTGGAGCATCGTCGTAAGGTTGCTAGTCTCTCGGTTTTCTATCGGATACATTTCGGAGAGTGTGCAGAGGAACTGCATAATTTGATTCCTCCTTCCCCATTCTACCATCGGACGACCAGACAATCAGGCCAGCGACACAGGTACATGGTGGATATACCACATTTACGCACGAAGCGATTTGCTTCCAATTTTATAATGCGTACCGCTAAGGAGTGGAATTCGCTACCTAAGTCTGTGTTTCCCGATGAGTACAATCTGGGTGTCTTCAAGTCGCGAGTGAATAGGTATCTTCTAGGCAAGCGTGCTCCATCGTCGACTGCATCTACACTTAAGATCAGGTGAGATCGCGGTCAAAACGCAAGCCTATTAGAGTATAAAAAAAAAAAAAAATTTACTCCGAGGCAACAAAATCGTAATACCTAAAAAATTACCCAATGGTGTACTAGACGCTGCACACGAGGGCCATCCCGGTATTGTTGCGATGAAAGGAAGGCTAAGGTCAAAAGTGTGGTGGCCAAGAATTGATAAGGACACAGAAAATTTGATCAAATCTTGCAAGAGCTGCACACTAGTGGGATTGCTAAATCCCCCGACGCCCATGAAAAGACGCGAACTCCTCCTTGGATTGATGTTGCCATGGATCTGCTGGGTCCACTTCCTAATGGCGACTACTTACTCGTAATGGTTGACTATTATTGTCGCTACAAAGAACTCAAGCCAACAAAAATAGTGACCAGTTTCCAGATTATAAAATTACTTAAAGAGATATATAGCAGACTAGGTTACCCAGTGTCAATCACTGCAGATAATGGGAGACAATTTGTCAGCGATGAATTTCGATCATTTTAGTAAGGAATGCAATATCATCCTTTATAATACAGTGCTATATTGGCCCCAACAAAATGGAGAGGTCGAAAGACAAAACCGTGATATCATGAAGCACCTTAAGATCAATAATTTGGAGAAAAAGACCTGAAGGAGAGCCTTATGGAGTTCCTATTAAGGTATAACAGTACGCCTCATACAACCACATGCAAGTCGCTATCAGAATGGTTTTTTAGACGTCAAAACAGAGACAAAATTGCGTCGATTGATAGGCTAGGAAGTGCAGAGTGTGGTCTCAAGCGGTCGTCTGTTTTCATGCGCTGGCGCGCCGAAGGTCGAACGGCGCCGGCCGGCACGTGTAAGTCCCCTAGCCAATCGCGTTGGCCCACGCACCCGTCGTCCGTGTAGCCGAGGGCTGGCCCAATAACCATAAGCAGAGCGGTTTACTCCGAATTGTAAGGTGGGGGTCCAGAGACATAATTGTGGTGGATAGTCGCCACACGTCTGTTATAAAAAAATATAATTAATAGTGGCGTAAAATAAAAATATAAATATCGAAAAATAAAACAAATTTTCAACTTTATTACATATAATAGATACCATACGGTATAGATTAAATATAAGTATATATAGAATACAGTAAAACACAAATATTGTTTTAAATTACTAAACTATTATATCATCATATTTAATATACGAAAATTAAAATGTTGTTTCTAGCTAAGCGCACTAGAATCCTATATCTTTGAATAGTGCGATGTCCGTTTACGCTCGATGTGGTGACACGCACTGTCACAGTTAAAACATTATTATTTTATTACTGCTTGTGTGTATGCTCTCAAGTTATATTATTTTGTATTAGTATAAATATTTTATGTTGATAAGTGAATTGTATTATAATTCTTAATGAGAATAAATATCTAAGCCCAAATATCAAACAAGTTAAGACATCTAAGTATAAAAATTAAGGACGACGTGTTGGACCTTGTTGATACCACCCAATTTCTAGAGATTACACTAGATTCAAAGCTGCAGTGGGCCCACAAATTAGTAAGTTGTCGAATAAGCTCAGCTCTGCAGCGGACGCAGTCAGAAATATTCGCCAATTTACTGACATAGATACCGCTAGGCTAGTTTATCATAGCTACTTCCACAGTGTAATGTCGTATGGTATTCTATTGTGAGGAAATGGTGCCGATATTCAAACTAACTTGATACTGCAGAAAAGGGCTATTCGAGCAATTTACAACATGAAAACAAGGGATACATTAAGAAATAAATTTTAGGTAATAAATAAATTAACAGTAGCCAGCCAATACATATATGAAAATTTAATTTATGTATGTAAGAACATTGATTTATACTATAAGAAAAGCGACATATATAATATAAATACAAGTAACAAGAACAAGCGACCAGTGCCGGAATCCCTCTGCTTAAAAAAAATAATAAGTTGTTTAAAGGTCAATGTGTTCGCTTTTACAATAAACTCCCAAGTGACATTCTAAATCTGAGTTATAATAAACCTAAAACAGTTGTAAAACGTAAATTATATTCGAATGGTTATTACTCAGTCACTGAATATATAGAAGATAAAATGCTTGGGATGGAGTTGCTTCCACTCACAGGTTATTTGTAATCATATTATTAAGTTAATGAATGTCAGACTTTAACTGTGAGACAGATCTTTGTGCTCGAAACTGTAACTCGTCAACATATCTCCCTAGAATACGATCCTAATTATACCCAAAAGCGTCGTTCCTTTAAAGTTTGTCAAACCAAGAAATTCAGGACCACTCTTGCTGCAAAACATTTTGGAGTGATCGGTGGCCACCTATACAATATCCTCAATAAAAATTGCAATATCTATCGACTCCTTAGATCACAATGCAAAAAGGAAGTGTCAAAATGGCTTATGAATAGAAGTTACGCAGAAACTGAGGATTTAATGAGACTATCGATACTTTAACTTAGACACACAAACCACACACATACACACGCACGCACACACACACATACACACACACACACATACACACACACTCACACTAAAATCACTTCACATTTAATAAAAACATAAGTAACTTATCACACGAACATCTCAACATAATGTATTTAAATAAGTTTTTAATATCCTGCGAGAGCCCTGGTACCCAAAACTCAAGTTAACTCTTAACTTGGGTACCAGTGTTTCAACAAATGTATGCTGTAGCTTGTTTCTAGATCGTAAGTTTTCTCTGTGTTCATACTGTTTGTAACCTTTTTGAGAAATAAATTATTATTATTATTATTATTATTATTAACTGTAATATGAGTTGCTGCGACTATTATTTCATTTGTTATTAATATGTATCTTAGATTTAACAAATATTTACTTTTTAAATCTTATTGAAATAAATAACTGTAACAACTACACACAGCAGCTCATATAAGGAAAATAATATAACATTGAATTGTATTGATGTAAACATTTAGCGATTGAAAAGAGTGGCCATGAGTTTCGTGCCTGCTTCTTCTCATGAAAGCTCTACTCCTCGTACAGGCTTCTTTCAATGCAAAATTTTTATTTCCGTCAATTTATTTTTATTATTGTTTTTTATTAATATAATAGTGAATTGACGTGTCCAAGAAATGTGTTCACATTTTTATGGAAATAAAGATTTTTGACTTTGAATTAACTTTGACTTATAATTAATTGTTTAATATCCAATATTTGATCTGGGTTATAGCTACTTATTATTATAATTATACAGCTGTACAATAGTTTGAATGATATGAAAAATATGATAATAATTTACGAGTCCTAATCGTAAATATGGATAATAAGCTTAATCTTTTTCTTCTGCAAGTGACAATTAATAGTTTAAGCGTGTGTGCGTGTAACTAGAAGCTGATTGAACCGCCACAGCGTGACTCTGCCAGAATACGTATACAAAGGTGTTTAGGTAGATAACACGACTTTATCGAGATAAGGCATCACTAAATTGAATACATTCTCTGAATTGACGGCGGCATTCGTGCAAAACGCCCACAAACTGATTTGATACGTTCACTCTATGTAGTTATACTATACCTATATACTCTATATGTATACTACATGCCGTGTTTGTCGTATAGCATATACGACAAACACGGTTCAATTTACTAAGCTCTCAGTGCGCTAATGGTATTTCATTGATTAAAGTGGTAGAAGGCCCTTCACTCTGTATCGGACTTAGTCGAAATGTTCCGACAGTATTAGAGACGAAACACACCAATCTATTAACGCATTCATTATGAATGACCTCATTATACTTTTAAAATGATTGTAATTCCATTTAAATTCTAGAAAAACGGGACCAACGGAAGCATTTATGACGTCGACATTTGATAATTTATATTAGATTTTATCAGCAGTTGCTGGAAGCCTGTAACTGTGATCTGACTGTGGTAGACATCACTTATTAAGTCCCAAACCACCACATGATTGGTGAAATATAGGTGAGCAATACAATTCTACCTTACACCTCAGTACGAAGACAAGGCATCATGTTATGTTATGTTAAATCAGTTCACTGACTTTCCATTCATATAAGTGCTCACGACAGATTCATACCTACCGATATATCTGATGCGCGATCGAAGCTTGCAGCAATACTTGATAAATTACAATATTAAGCAGTCTACAAACTGCTGACTTCCTGGAATTCCTTCCAGAGATTAAAACCGACGGCTATTTATAAAGGATCGACCATATACGAGGCCTGAGGATATGTCTATAATGTGTTCACATATATTATGTATGGTATCCACCTTATCTTCCCCAAATATTTATTATCTTGCGATAGCACATTTCAACGCTTATCTTATCGCTCTGAAGAGGCCTTCTCTTTCTGGTATGATCGTGTTTCTTGCCTAGGCGTTTTGCAGATAACTATAGAACATTTTCTATCCCAAGCTACTAATATTTCGGTATTGTATGAATACTTTGTTGCTATACAAATATGTTAAATATAATGTTCTCAGTCTCGTCCTCATCACCATCGCCGTGTCGTGTGTGACGCAACATTTACTGCTCTTTGTGAACATTGCGCTCGTCTCTCTTGTTGTAGGCATCGACTGATATAGGTCGACATGTGAGAACTTTAAATCGTAAAGACTCGTCATCGTCTAAAGGGTGAAATCTCAAGAGTTTTAAATCAATAAGCGGATGCAGCACATTGTTGGACTAAAATAGAGTGATTAATTAAAACGAACATCAATATTTATGTTCATTTATTAATAATCAATAATGTTATGAACAATACTAATTGACGTCCGAGAAAAGGTAATCACTTTAATGCAAATAAAAATGTTTGACTTTAACTTGACGTTGAATTGATGCTCATTATAAACTATCACATTCTTAACATTTAGTCGTTGTCTATAGTACGGCTCCAGTAGATGTACTCTTAATAATAATAATAATAATGAAAAACTATTTTACCAAAATTTGAACTCAGGACACATTAAAATAACACAAGCTCTAAATTTAATAGACATACAGCGGTATTGGCAGAAGTTTTTTTATTTATTTCACACACACACACACACACACACACATATAACTATTATTACAGATACTTACTATATAATGCAATAGCCTAAGTACAAAATATAAAAAAGGAAACAAAATGGTAACTCAATAATAAACTAAACAAATTACACAATAAGCGGACCGTGTGAATTCGTTCAGTGTACACGAAAAGAGATCCATTCTGTGAGCCAACGTGTTGAGCGCACGCAGCGCACGCGTGAGCAGTGCGCGCTGTAGATAGTAGAGTCTATTTTTTAAGCTCCAACTTACTATGCATTCGATATCTCGCTGTAGTGTAGCGTGGTCTACGTTATGCTCAATTTTATGGACCAGTTGTAGGTCATCCGCGAAAAGGGCGTAGACCTGCTGGCTACCTTCGGTAAGTCGTTGACTGTCAAAATGAACAGAAGAGGCCCTAAATTACTCCCCTAACTCAACCCCAGATCTTGGCGGGTAGGGATCCGAAAGATGTCCGCCACAGTCGACATATTAACATCTGTCCCGAAAGTAACAGGCGAAGAATGTTAACGTATGTAGGGTGCACCCCATACCTGCCAGCTTGGCTAGTAGGATGTCATTGTCGACTGTGTCGAAAACCTTTCAGAAATCAAAGTAAGCGACGTCCACCTGCAGCCCAGCATCCACCACGGGTACCAAATGTATCATCAGATCCAGTAAGTTATCAGTCGTCCCCCGCCCAGGTCGGAACCTGTGCTGAGCGTCGGACAACTGATCGCTCATCTGCGGATAAAGACAACCGTGGATGGCCGCCTCGAATACCTTCGCCGGAGTACACAAGATCGCCATAGGTCTGTAGTCAGTGGGCGTTGAACCTCCACTGCCCTTCGGTACTGGCACCACACGAGTAAGTTTCGCGGTGAGCGCGAGGCGCACGTGCAGCGCGGGGTGGTAGGCGACGACGGGCTGGAGCGCCTCGTCCGCGCCGCGCACGCTCACGCTGGTGCCGCGCGTGCCCAGCACGCTGTCCAGCTATCGCCCACTATAGTTCGGTTTCTCGTTACACTGAGCGACTTCACAGAATACCATAAAATATTCAAAATAATTACCAATGTTACAATTACAGGAGTACAAATTAAAATCACCTAGAACTACTAACTTATTTTTATACTTTACACATATTATATTTTCCAATATTTTAAACAACACCATATACTCATTCTCGTCAGTCTGCGGAGGAATATATACCGTACAGCATGTAAATAGAAACCGATTCTCCCTATACACACACGCGCTCTCGCTCGCCCCGGCGTGGCCGCGGCCGGCGCCCGAGCGCTGTTCGCGATGTTGTTGCCTGACGATGTATCTACGCTAGTAGCTCCTGGTGTAATTATGGCACATTTTTGAGTATGACCGATGGGATCACTGTTTTCTTTAACAATCTGTTTCTCACTATCTATTATTGCAATCTGTTTCTCATAAGAACTACATTTTTCGTTGGCTTGCTTTAACTTACTATGTTCTAAAACTAACATGTTTATCGTAGTTTGTATTTCTTTCGTAAGTCTCGTTTCAAAATCACATAACTTTGCCATAATTATGCTTTTAATTGTTTCCGTCATCTGTGAAAATTCTCAGGCTCCTTCAATAAAATACTTAACACCCAACTCGCTGCCAGAAACAAAATTAAGGCAATATACGTGTACGCCATCCCAATTTTAACTTATTCCTTCGGAATAATTAAGTAGTCAGATACTGAACTCGAAGCATTAAACATACACCACATTCATTTAGCTGTACAAAGTTTTACACTCAAAAGAAGATTAGGCGATCGCGGTGTAATAGATATAATAAACCTACACTACAGGCAAATAGACAACCTAAGAACATACTTCCGTAGAAAAGCCAATGATAGTCAACTACATAGAGCCATAGTCAGCCTTTCTCAGTCTGGAACGCTCCTACAACTAAACAATATACAGTATAAACCTAAACTCAAAATCATAACCGACGAACAAAAAATTGAACTTTGGAAAGGAAAAGCACTATATGGTAAATACCCACACCAGATAGAACAAGAACATATTAACTGCATATTGTACATGGCTATCAAAAGGGAACATCCTCGGTGAAACAGAAGGCTTCCAGACCAGATAGTCAAACCACGTAATTATAGCAAATATATTCTAAAAGAAAACATAGCCACTGATAAATGCCGTTTATGCCACCAGACCACTGAAACAATAGATCACAATACAGGAGGATGTAGTATACTAGCAAACAACGAATACACCCACCGCCGCAAACACATACACAAATGACTAGCACTGAAACACAAACTACTAGATACACATGCAGCATACTACAAATACAAACCGAAAAATGTTATAGAGAACAACAATGCAAAACTTTATTGGAACCGAGACATCATCATAGACCGCACTATACTTAGCAATAGACCAGACCTAACACTCACACTCAAAACCTCAAAAACAGCATACTTAATAGACATTGCCGTCCCAAACACACACAACCTTAAACAAAAACATACAGGAAAAATACGGAAATACATACTATTAGCCGACGAAATCAAACAAATGTGGCACCAAGATACCGTTAAAATCATCCCCATCATCATTTCTTCGACTGGTGTCGTACCAAAAAATCTAAGTGTAGCACTAAAACAGCTTGACCTCAATGAAAACACATTCATACCACTTCAAAAATCTATAGTAATAACACTATAAACTAGTACACAAGGACCATGATACCTGCTATAAACCCGTACCTGTTTCTAAAAACCGACCATTGGCCGAGAGTAATAAAATTACACAATATATTGATATATATAATTCAATTGTCCTTATGGCGGACAATTGAATCTATTTTACAAGAGCTCAACATCACAAAGCGGTTTCCATCCATCTGCGAAGAGCGGACCTTCAGTTTCTTTGGACATATCATGCGGTTACCTAAGCACTGTCTAGAGAAGCTCTTAGTATTGGGTCAAGTTAACGGAAAACGCGCCAAAGGTAGAACACCAAAAAGATGGTCGGAACTTATAAAAAACGCAGTAGGCGGCATCTTACAGTAAGCAGTCCACGCAGCACTCAGCCCTCTCATTGGAGGGACATCATTTGTGGTCGCGATCCTCAGAATTGAGGGAACGAGGAAGAAGAAGACCCGAGCAGGGCACTCTTCCGGCAGGCCCACGAAGCCTACCCCCAGGTCAAAACTCAAGGTGGCTCGTGGTCATCTCGCGCCTCCGGCGCCCGGTTCTTCAGTTGGGGAGAAGGATCAAGCGTTCCTTCTCCCGTTCCACCGCCTCCTTGATGAAAATTACTTCCTACTATCAGAAGGAGGCGATGGCGTCCCACGACGTCTCACTCCGGACCATGGACTGAACCACGGCGGGAGCCAGATTTAACAATTAGTAGACCTATTATAAAGATTTAACAATTAGTAAATGTAGAAGTAAAAACAAAAATGTTAATTTATAAGTTACAATTTAGTAACAGAACTATTTAGAGATTTTGTCTGCCTAGTCTTAATTATAATTTATTTATATAACTATAATCACAAACATATGTTCGGTCTGTGTGATTATAAGCGGTTACAGTATCCCATAGTCGCTTGTAACACCAACTTTACTAGCTGCGAGTGGCAGATTCAACGGGGAAAAGGCATTAGAGATAGGAGTAGAGGAAAGAAATGGAGGAGTTAGTTATTTGAACCTCGAACCAAACACTAGTTCCAGAGAACTGGTAAAAGGATTACTTAGTTTACTGACGCGATAGCTGTAGCATATGGAAACTTATAACAGAACATGTTTTTAATTTGCAAGCTGCTGACTTTACAAAAGCATTTTAAATGCTCCTGTCTCTTGAATATAAATAGGCAACGTTTGTTTTATTTTTCACTTTAGTTAATACTTCTTGTAAATAATTTGTGTATATAATATATTAAAAGGTACTTAAATATATATTTTTATTCAGTTATTTAACTATTACACAGAGCTATTGCTCTGTAACGCATAAAATGTACTTAAAAGTGTTATAACATAATACTTAATACTTTTAAACAAAAAATGAAGGTGCGGGTGATCGGCCATGTTTACGATGCAGTCTACTGTGTGATCGTTGGCGCAATAAACGTATTTAAGATGTAACCGAATAACGACGCGCCATAACAATAAACTATATTTTTTATTACCGATTTGCCGAGTATTACCGAACTACAAAATGTTGCTATAAACTGTGCTACAGAGGCTGTTAACACTGAACACATAAAGGCAGAAATAAAGATAAAATCAAACCAAATTAGAAATATGTCAATACACAGGTACCTACATTTATAAGTACACTTTGTTGAGTTGTTAGGCAGTTTGTGTATCACATTTCGACAGCTATTAAGAATCCTAAGTTATAGTGAGCGTGCCTGTTGCCGACTACCGCGCACAGTTTCAGACTCTGTTCTGCTGTAGAGTATTTCTCGACAGGAAAACCTAATAACTTTATGCCCGACACGGAAATAGAAACCTGAGCGCGATTGGCCCCATCTCAAAATACGAAATTCATGTAAGACAAATCCCCGATAAAAATACCTCTCAATTTAGGTGGATGATTAAAACAACTGTAATTAAATTTGTGAACTTGCGTCAATTGTGTTAAACACAGACTTACATACAATGAGCTCTATTGCGACACACGGATTGTCATATGAAATCATATTGTAGCGAGCAATATCCGCTAACGTAACCGCTCCCGCGTTTATGAACTGCGGCCCAACCAAGAAATCACGGCACCTTACGTCATAATTCGCACTCTTAATAAAATAGCGACTTAACTCGAAATTCGAAAGTAAGGCAATTTGAACTCTAATTGTATATGTTAAATGTATTCTAATATTATATTTGTGTTAAATCTTTGCAATAGAGTTCAAATTTGTTTAATCCAAAATACTGAGATAAGTCTCTGTTTTATTAAGGGTGCGATATGGCGAGATGTTGTTGTGATCCGACCGTAGACGCCACCCCTTTCAACATGGCTACTGCTTTCCTGAGCCGGCGGCGCGAGCGCAGCAAGATGTCCGCCGATATTCTATTGTATTGCGGTCGGAGACCATATTGTGGGCGTCAAACTCATTAGCAAAAGTGTCAAGCGCGAACCATAATTATTATTAATAATGTTCACCTATAAATACCGTGTCTCGTATTTGTAATGTACATTCCGTATTTGCTTTCGCTTGCTCACAGCTACGCTTGTATATTCTTGTTTATATTTATAAATAAATTAATTACTGCCTTCTGCCTTAGTTTTCTTTTCCGCCTATAATAAAGTACCTAACATATCGCGCATATTAAGGTTCGATTCCTGCGTCGTGAACGATTATTTAGAAGCGGCCACGGATATTAACAGAGTCGCTTCAATATCATGAATATAGGACGTAGGTACATAACTATGTGAGTATAACGTTATACTATAACTCTGTTCATCTTACAACGCGGCATACATTGTGGCTCCACGAGGAAACTATGCTGAATGCAGCCGCGTCCTCGTTCATCGTTATTAATTATATTACGTTTGATAGATTTAGATTTATGTTTTCCGCAGAGCAACAGCACAATGTAAATGGTTCAAAGGAAATAAGAAAATAGCTCTTAAACTAATATGTAAACGCTTCGTCATCAGTCAGGCTCTGTGGAGCAGTCAGAGTCAGTTCACTTCTTTCTTTTATTTAAGATAAAGTTCGAAACGGTTCCTTTGGCCGTCAGCCAGGAACTCTGCTAAAATAATTTCTATAGAATAAAGGTCGACAATTTGTCACTTGAAGGACTTTCCAATGACACCATTACAATTTCCTGCGTCTAGCTTATAAAAATATTTACAGTAGTAGAATTTAAAAAACAAATTCCTTCTGATGTGTGCCTTGGGAGTGTTCATTATTAATGCTTACTCCCGCAATGAGACTGATGTCTGTATCACGGAACATTATTAAAATTCAAATAACGGACGAAAAACAACATTCCGAGTTGAATCAACTATCTGTGAATCACACAATGTTGTGTCCTGTGTGTGTGAATTCGAACTTGTAACGTTCAGCGTAGTAGCATGGCTACCACTGAAAATTAAATTACCACGCCACCTCTGCAGTTATATCGAAAGTTCCACGTGCTCTCCTTACGTCCCACGGCATTAAGCAGCTGCAGATATAGCGGAGTAGATGCTGACCTTTATTTTATTTTCATTTATATTTAAAAATACATCTTCCGCAGTAGGTGTCCCCTGTGTCTCGGGGGACTTTATAAACATTCAAAGAATGGACACAAGTCTTGTGTGAGTAAGATGGCAGCAGTTTGCCTATAGAAAACAGGCTGATAAGCTACTAATAGATTGTTATCTATCAGTAGCTTATCAATAAAGCTTTGCTCAACTTGAAATTTATTTGCATACCAATGAAGCAGTACATGGTATAGTACCACTTAACAATACATCATGCACAAGTTATCTGTTAGGTACATGAGTTTCCTTGTATTTACCGTATTTACGAGCTTATTTACTGCACGACACACGTAAATAAATTAATATATTTACACGGCATGCGCCCGGGCGGCGCGCCCCGCAGTTATCTCAGCGTACCACACCGCTATATGAGTCAATGACGTATTTTACATCGCACATGCAAGTATACGTACTTGTGAAGTACGTATGAAGATATAAAACGGCTGATAATGTGCCTAATGTTGTAGAAAACCTGCACACAAGGAGTATTTTTGCACGTTTATGGTGTGTACAAGTATGCTCGATGGTGATTGTGCGGAGTTTAATACATGGAGAACTCGTTACATCACAGATTGTACGCTTGAGTTGAGATTTACAGTTATATGCTCACGTAAGCATGCAAATATTACTATATCAGACTACAGCATTCGTGAACATAATTATGATAATGTAATGTGTGAACATAAATGTATTTGACGATATGTGACTAAATGACTGATTCTACCGATGTCAGAGTCAATGAGTGGAGAGAAGAGATAAGGTAATAAAACTGGATTGCTTGTTTAACTGTGTTGTGAGTTTCATAAGCCTAGTACCTACTTTCGAGCAGTAGGCACGCTTGTACTGCTCGAAGTTTATACTTCAGAGTGTAGCACTTCTAATGATTACTAACGTGACAGGGTCAGGTTTTGTTGCTTCTATTGATGTCCAGTAAATACTTAACATTATTATACCAATATAACTATGTCAAATGCTTTCTAGGCATTCTGTGAAGTGCTTAGAATACTATCTTAAGCATATAGGTTATAAATATAAAGTGGGGGTTAAAATACTGAACTTGTAAGAGTATATGTCTGCACAAAAGAGTGGCGAAATCTTTAAGAAATACGGGTACTACCTCATTGTTATTTATTTTTGGGATCAAATATAATAACCATCAAAAATACTAATTGCACAGCAAATATTGCACAACATAACGAGCACCTATACGCCTCAAATCACTACATTCCGTTTCGGAAGGGTTAGGTTATGTTAGGTTCCTTCTTAAACCCAACCAAAAATAGTAGCTCCGCGAAGCGGGACTCCGTCGACTTAGTTTGATCTCTTTAAATATATTTTGCTATGCAATTAGTATTTTTGGTAAGCATATTTTGCTGTGCAGTTAAATACTACCCTTTATTATTCAATACTCCATTGCAGTATGTACACAAACATATAATTATATAATCACGCGTAGGTATATATACACGTAGACGTAGTCAGAGATTCACTACACCCAAATTTTCGCATTTTAGGTCCTACGTCATACTGGGGGCACAAACTACCGTCTACTTTAATAACATTTATAGACTCCGTGCTGAGCATTAAAAACCTAACAGCAGTATGGCCGACTAGAGCAATTGTGAGGACACGTGTTCGAACACGTGTCCTCACAATTGCCCATAATATACTCGAACACTTATTCAACGGGAACAATAAGGCGCTGCAGCCTAAATTCAGACTCTAATCAAAATCGTTACAGTTACAAAGTTATTATTGCTTGAAGTGTCAGAACTCTGCCTAGTTCTTCGATATGTATGTTTCCTGTCTTCGCCCATAATATTAACAAAAATGATAAGCCGCATATAAATATTTGTTTTGCATAACATAGTTATAACATAACAATAATATCAGCACTGTTTATAACCTACATACGAGAATGCAGGCCCTATGGGTCCGTATAGGTATGTACTACGCGGATCCGACAGTGAAAGATTTCTTTGAGCTTTTCTCCCTTTAAATAAAATCTCGCCTGTACCTATATGCTGGGAAAATAAAAGGAATACGCAAAAATAATATAATCAATAATATAATATAATGCACTAGGTTTATATTTTGAAGTTTATTGTCTTCATTGTAATATGCATAAAGTGCTTTTGTGAAACTAATTAGTTGACGATGTACGGACTAACGTTATTTGTGCTTTCAGTTTTATGTGTCGCATTAACAAGGTGACAAAGTTATTACTGGATGAGCTAATATCCCTCACATACACAGTCACTTACGAACATACGGGCGGTTTGAACAACTCTTGACAACAGGTTGGCCACTAACCACACGAAAAGAAGAAGAAGAAGAAAAGAAGAAGTCTTACGAACATTATTTTCATTGTGAAGGACGCCGCTTAAGTAGTAAGATTGGTTCTATTTTATTCTCTTTTAAAAAGACAAGACGACTAGAAGTAACTCCAGTATCGTAGGGGACTTAACAACTATTTAAACAACGGATTTGAAGAACATCCAGACTCGGAACAACCATTTGTGGATCACTAAAATTTTTGTCTCGTGTGGGATTCGAACCCACACACTCGGCGTAGCGGCCATGGCGGGCCGACCAGTTAAATTACTACGCCATCCGTACAGTTATGATTGACTTTTCAAGACCTATGGTAACGATTTTTCTTTTAAGTAATCTTGTGGCAGTAATAAATGTTCATTATTTTATCATACTAATATACGAGGTGAGACACGGAGAATACAAGGGACCGATGCCAAAAGGAATGTAGTCTTCACTAAAGTCGGCAATAATTATTTTGTTTGCACCTACCGCGACAGTTGCGCTTATACTTACACTCATCAGATGAACAATTAGTCAACATGCCTTCATAACTCGTAGACATGTCATCATAACTCGTAGACATGCCTTCATAACTCTTAGACATGCCTTCAAGATAGGTCACCTTCCTTTAGAGTGTGAAGCTCCGTCGCTCTTGACTCGAGGGTACTTGACAGCTTAAGGTCCCCACATCAGCAAAATATAAAAAGAGTGTTTTACATTTGGCACCTGGCATCTCGCCTTTTTGGATATCCCTGCATAATAGGTACTCGAAAAATCGTTACGGCTAAGCTCTACACGAGCACTCTAACCTGTCCACTAAGACTTACAAAATCAAAGATCATTTACGACATTCACATTTTTATACAACTAAGGTGTCAAACATGCATATAGCTCACCTGATTGGTAAGAGTGGGAAGAAGAAGGAGTGGGAAGGGGGAAAGAGGGTGATTGGGCCTCAGGCAATCTCACTCACCGAACGAAACAACAGTAGGAATACTGCTATTTCACGTCGATATTCTGTGAGAGCGTAGTCCTTCCCCGGTCGAGCCGGCTTATTCATGCTGAAATCAGCGAGGCTATACTACTTAGAGATAATATATGTATAATACCTACATAGTCATATTTTGTCAGCAATGATTTTGAGTCCCACGTAATAGGGTCCAATGGCCTTTCTCTGGATTCAGTTATAGACTTCATGTAGCTATTCAGAAATTCTGACCCGATCCAGGAATTGAACCCAAGATGCACAGCAAGTGTATACCGCTGTGGTCCGGTCGATGAAGGAATCGATACCGCAACGTCAATATATAAGCAGTAGCGAAATCATTACTCAAATCACTGCGTCATCCGTATATTCGAATAGACAACGTAGACGTCGTTGGCATAAACATTTTATCATAGGGCAACCACTCAACAAAGGCAATCCCGATTATGTAGATCGAACGTGTACAAAGATTTATAGCAAAGCACTATGCATTCTGGCTATATCTATACTAATATTATACAGAGAAAAAAATGATTTTTGTTTGTTTGGTTTTAAGGGTTTAACAGGAAAACGACTACACCGATTTAAAAATTCTTTCACCATTTGAAAGCTATATTATCACCGAATAACATAGGCTATATTTTATTTTGGAAAAATTGCTGTTACTAACATAACGTAACCTATTTTGATGCGAGCGAAGCCGCGGGCTAAAGCTAGCAAGTTATATACGACTACGTCTACTACTGAACAATAAGTATGACATCTACGTATACTTAAACTCTTGAGTATTATACTTCATACGCTGGGGTTGAATTAGCAGTGGTTAACTTAACATATAGCGGTGCGTATGATCGTAATCGCGAGAGGCATTCAATTGCGTGAAGCTCGACACTCAGCCGACAAAGATTCAGAGATGCCGCACACCAACTATATTTATAAATAAGTTGTCAGGCGATGGCGGGGCGTTTGGTATTTATTTATTAGGCTCACATAACATATTTTCTTTTAATTTTTTAGAAGTTAACGCCTGCTCTAAAATAATTCCTGCATCGCGGGGGACTTTACAAACATTCAAACAACGGACAGCAGTGGCGAGGCGACCATTTAAACCACTAGGTCATCCGTGCAGTCAGTTTGATGAATACTCGTAGTACAAACTCAAGAAACCTTAACGAACATTTTATTTGCGGCGCGCGCGGCGGTCGTGTAGTAAACATAGCTTGGACGGCGCGCTATGGTCACCTTCCATACAACGCCGCCTCAAAAAGGTTTTAGCGAAAATAGGGTTTCCCGAATACTTTTGACAAAAATCAATAGTTTATTAAACAGATCATTTAAATCCGATATATTTTTTTTATTATTTAATAGGTAAAATGAGTTGCTAAAAAGCAGTGAGTCAAAGAATTGTTTCGAGTGAATTACTCATACAGCCATTTCAAATGAGTGTTTTAGAAACTTTTCCTTCAGAACTATATATGTGTTATACATTTTTAGAAAGCGCAAAGCTTGAAGTATTTGTAAAAATTAAAATCACAATGATATGTATTTTGAGTAAGATAACAATCTCGTTTAAAGATGACTCTTTGTTTATGTGTCGTTCTTGATTTTTTAAATATACATAGTTCGTCCTTAAGAAGATGACGTAGGTATGATACGGAATCAGTCAGTAATTATTTAAAAGAAGAAGCTTTGAATTTATTTATTGACTTGAACTTAACAAAATCTCCATAAAGCCTTCCTCTCTCCATAAAGTCCTCATTCAAGGGTAAAGTGTTATTATCAAAAGATGCACAAGAGGCCCGGAACACAGAATACTGACTATACCGCCTATAACTAATGAAGATGTTGTACATTCATTATTATTTACATCAGATCCATATATTTCAAGCCTTAAAACACCAGCAATCATTGTAGGAATGGGGTTGTTTGATGAAGCCAAAATGCTCTTGGATCTTCCCGAAAGTGAATTCTACAATAAGTAATATACTATGCTCTGATTAATAATAAAAAAAACGATAGTTGACTTTTAAATAGTTATTATTTCATTATTTTATTATCTTTTTGTAATATTTACGTCAAATCTATTTTTAAATCTTGTTTATATAATAAAGTTTATAGTTTACTATATTAAATCTTATTTCATTTGAAAGCTCATATATTCAAAAATATTTGTCCCAATTTTCAAGTTATTATCTCGTAAGGCGAAAGAGATACATATTTTAGAGACGGTGAACTTGTTTCGGGACCACAGTGCGGCGTAGCGGTAGTGTATGCGACGGCTGTCCATAATGTCTCGGGTTTGATTCCTAAGTCAAGCAAAGTGTTATTAGGTTTTTCTATTAACAAATTCTCAGTAGCAGCACAGAGTTAGGCACTATGTGCGATAAACGATAATAGGATCGCCCCTTATCACATGCCACTTAAAACAATAAATATAGCCTGCGAAATGTGGGGTTAGTGCACACGCTATGTACTCCAGCAACTCCCGTTTAGACATAATCCTTGGTTGAACGAAGTGTACAAAAAATATGTGAAGAACGACTTCAAAACATACAGACTCAGATCAATCTCTGGTAACACAATTTTTTGTTATGCATCCTAAACTGATCACATACAAGAATGCAGCATCACTGTAGTTAGAGGCCTGAGCACAGCACACGTCGTTGACGAAGATTGTCAGCTCAATATTATGTGAATAGGTAGCAGCGATAGCCTAGTGGGAGACCGTTGAACTGCCACGCAGACGTCTCGAGTGCGATCCCAAGGCGCGCATATCAGACTTTTCGAAGTTATTTGCATATAAAAATAGTTAATTATAGCTTGCTTTAACGGTAAAGGAAAACATCGTCAGAAAACTTACATGTCTGTGAGTTTTCCATAATGTTCTTGAAAATATGTGAAGTCTGCTAACCCGCACTAGGCCAGCGTGGTGGACTATAGCCTAACCCTTCTCACGCTGAGAAGAGGCCCGTGCCCTGCAGTGGGACAGTTTAATACAGGGCTCATATTATTAGGTATCTGTATTGCGGTATAAACTAATCATGTATAATACTGGTATTATTATCACGTCAGTCGATCTTTTGAGGGATGGCGGGAGTTAAATGCAAGCTATATTTTTCTTTCGTATATATTATGCGAGAGTACTTCATCTTGCACAGTGACTAGATACTTATCCGTTGAGAGATGGCGGCAATATGAATAAACAAAGCTCTTTGATAACTCTTTGTTGTCGCGTCGACAAGTACGAACTAAATCGGTTTCTGATTTTATAAAAGACGTCGTTCTCTGCAGTCGGATATAATCCCAGTATTGTGCAGACACATTTACGCGATGCCAGGACGACTAGGTTGTATAGGTATACAGGTTGTCCAGTAATTAATGGATAACCTTGAAATGTATTATAGCAGATCTTAAGCAGTTCAGAAAAAAAATTAAAAATCTTTCCTTACTGCTACCTGAATTATGTTTTTTTTAATTATCTCATTTAACTTTTTTGTAAAATACGACTATAAATGAATTAATTCCATCGGTTTTTTGTTGTTTTATTATTAAACACTAATTATGCTAATAGATAGACAGTCAAAAGTGTGACTAGCTACTGCACTTTTTTATGTTTCATTTTGTTTTCTGCCTTCAATTCTAAAATAAGACATTTCAAGGTTATCCATCGATTACCGGACACCCTGTTTATTAAAATCCTAACTATCTTAAACCTAACTAATATTATAAACGCGAATGTAAGTTTGTTACGATGTCACGCCTTAATGACTCGACTGATCATCGTGTAATTAAGCAAACATGTTGTCAGGTCTACGGAAAATGACATACATTATCTTTCACCCAGAAAACAAGTACTGTTTCCGAGGTATAGGAATTTATTGACAAAATCAATACAAACGCGAGCGTAGCCGCGGGCAACATTTAGTAATATTATAAATGCTAATGTGAGTTTTTTAGTTTGTTACACTTTCACATCTTAACTACTGAACCGATTATCATAAAAAAATTACATACACGTTGACAGGGATACAGAAAAGAACATAGGGTACCTTTGATCCAAAAAAGTACTGTTTTAATTACTTTTGTTTTTTTTTTAACTTAGAGAATGCATGGCGCATATCCCTCTGCAGGGGCGAGCGGAGGGGTTATGTCGGACTCGCTGGGGTAAAAGAAAGATGGAGTTAGAATAATGTACCTCCCGGAATACCGACTAAACCTACCACGGTGTTCCTCGACAAAACCACTATCGACGGGACCACGCGAATCGCTTGCGCATGCGGTCGCGACCCCGCTGAGGATTCGGCCCGCCGTATGAAACGGCATGCCACTACGCGAAGAGGCTTACCTATTAGCAAAACTCCCCCCAAACCCTACTGTCCCCCCCCTAGAGGGGAGACGGACTCGAAACAGAGGCGCGCGTGGTAACACGAACGCCGCCTCCCGGACCTGGTGCTGAACGGATGGCGGGTAGGCCCACAAAGCCCACCACCCCCAGGTCAATCCTCAGGGTGGCTGAAGGTCGTCTTACGCCCTCCGGCGCCCGGCTCTGCGGTTGGGGAGAGGGTTTAAACGCTCCCTCTCCCGCTCCGCCGCCTACTTGATGGAAATGACTTTCTCACAAAAGGAGGCGACGGCGTTCCACGACCTCTCACTCCGGACCATAGACTGAACTACGGCCGGGAGCGAGAGGGCAACCAATCCGACTGCCGCGATCAACTCACGGCGCTGCGATGCTCAGGCGGGGCAAACCGCCAAAGTGTGCAGCGCCGTGTCCTCAATTACGTCGCGGCAGTCGCCGCAGTGGTGACAACGGGGCGTCTCTTGCCGGCGTATACAGTAACTGGCCAAAACAACCTTGGCCAGTCATTACCTGTGTCAGCCGGAAGGTGAGGACGCCATGCCGCCTCTCCAGCCACTCCTCAAACTCGGGACTTACCGCCACGACCGTGGCGTGCCCGACTGTTGCTACTAACCTAATCAACATTTACGTGAGCGAAGCCTTAGGCTAAATCTAGTAAGTTTATAATATACAAGTTTATAATATACCTATAAGTTTATAATATACCTACAAGTTTATAATATATAAGTTTATAATATACAAGTTTATAATATACCTATAAGTTTATAATATACAAGTTTATAATATCGACGCATGCTGCCTGCAAACAAGCTTACATAGAAATGCCGTTCATCATTACTTTGATTCTCGGTTGGCACTTATTGGCATTTTTATTTATGTATTTTGTTGTTATTTGTTAACGTATGAATATTGAATGAGTTATACAATATTAATTATTTACAGGTCCATAAAAGATTTTCCTTTGCTATAACATCTTTATAACTATTCGTCGTATAAAAATATAGAATATTAATAGGCTGTTATAGGGAGACAAATATGAAACAAAAAATTTACAAAAACAGACTTCTACGAGACAACAGCTAGACAAGTAACAAATCAAAGTCGAAGTCAAAATCATTTATTCATTTAGGTACAAAGTAACACTTATGAACGTCAAAATCTATTGGTTAGTGAGTTTACTAAGTTACTGAAGCTACATTTAGGTTAGTTGCTAGGTTCAGGCAAAGGATAGAGCCTATGAGAAGAAACCTGCAAGAAACTCATGGCCACTTTTTTAAATCGCCAATTATATAATTTCAGTATTTTACAACTCATACCAAGAAGGCGTTGCAGCCATTGTGCCATATATTACTGACTATATCAATCTAATGCTTATAATAATAATTTTAAATAAATAATCACGGAATAATGTAAAGGAGATGAAATAATAAGAATTTAGTAGAATTATTTAATATTAATCTGTAATAGACATTAAGATGGCATGAGGGCGCATACACTTACACTTACACTTTACACGTGACTAAATGCGATTGTGCATTCATGTTTAATTTTATTTTCAATAATAATTGAAATGGGAACCACGATACTTGAAAACATCACAAATAATCACGATGTACCTCTACATCATTAAATTGACTTAAAAGTAATACAAAACTTTAATCCTGTATAGAACAAGCAACTAGTTCCATGAGTTTTTGTTATACATTGAGAACATCGTCAATGTAGTCGAAGTCTACCAAATACACATTAATAACGATAACTCAAAAACTACTGCTCAGATCTTGATCAAATTGAAATGGGACCACATGTGATGCAGCTTCCAAATACAAAAAGAATCACCAAAGTCGGTTTACCTAAGTAAAAGTTTTAATGTAACACACATAACAAAAATACAGTCGAAATTTTTGTTATATTATCTTAAAACTTTTATTGAAGTCAGTTAAAAATTATTTGTTCCCAAGCTGTTTACAAAGTTTCACTATTCCATTCATTGTTCATTTATTGTAACTGTTTAAACTTTGTAATGATGTATTTTATTATTAATAACCCTTTTATCTTAAAAAAAAAAAATGTTTGGCGTGTAATATACATACATTACGGAGCGATTACTACTGGATATCGATCCAGTAGTAGTCGCTCCGTAATGTATTGGGTCGCCAAGTTTTGCCTTAAGGATAACAATACTCCTGTATAATATATACTAAGAACAAATGCTAGATAATATATTATTATCTGTGAGTACTGATACCTCATAGATATTGAGGACAGCTGGAAGCTATGTTTATGTGTGCCCTAACGTTCAGAGGATATTATATAATATCATCATCCATCCATAAGTATAATGGAAACAACGTTGGTTAACAGGTTACATCTGCGCGGTCACTACTGTATCAAGTCTTACAACAAATTGTTTTATTATATCTCCGATATCTATATAAGATTCTAAAGTAACAAGATCCCACTGAAACTTTCTCCGTCTAAATTTATGATGAGCTCGGAGCATGGGCCCCCTTAGACTTAATAAGTAAACCTTATTTGCGACGAGAAGTAAAAGTAGCCATAAAAGTTTAGGGATCAAAGAATTCTGTCAAATCAAATCACATACAAAATAAAATTGTCCTGTGTGAGTGCCAGCTACATTAATATTCTGTTTGGTAAATACCTGTTTGACTCACTACACGATCAAGCGGCCGAGCCAGGCGGGCGGGCGGATCAGTTCAGCCCGTGGATACTGGGCGATTGAAGTTGGATGTCGTTGTCAATATTTGTTCATGTCGATACTAATCAACAGCGTGGATTGCAAGTACTGTGATTGGTCAGAGTGCAGTTTTTGGTGTTTGCACAGCCCAATTTGTTTGAATGCCAAATCAATTTCGATTAATAGCATAATTGTCGTGACGCAACAATATACAATTTTGATTGGATTGACCAGTAAACACTACGGCTGTGAAATAAACGCCTAGTACTATACGTACGTGAATCGTAGGAACATGCCAAGTGCGTTAGAAATGTGTCATTGTACCGATGGGTCGGGAGCATATTGGAGTTGTGAGAACGCGCCTCCGTCATAACGTCGTCCCTGAAACATCGGCGCGTGTTTATTACTTGTTTTGGTACAAAATAAATAGGTAGTCCATATATTTTATTACAAGATAAAGCCGAGATTCATGTTTTTATTAACACACTGTTCTTTGGTATATTTACATCATATATGTAATGTTATTGGTTGGTTTAGATATGAACAGTTTTCTTAAACTAAAACAATATTTGGTAGCGACAACCTTCTTCTTCTCCCTAGCCTTTATTATTCCCAAGTTACTTGGAGTCGGCTTTTCTAGTCTAACCGGATTCGACTGGATATCAGTTTTTACACGGAGCGGCTGCCACCTGACCTCCGCAACCCGAAGGCTAACGATACCCTAAGGCTAGACCAGTGTCAGGATATTATAGGGCACTGACTTCCCAATAACGACGGCCATAGATGTTCATGGCAGCCGGGACCAACGACTTAACGTGGTCTCCGAGGCACGGAGCAGGCGATAATTGTCAATCAATACACACATAATTTCAAAAAGTCAAATAACTTACGAAAGTCAGAGGTGCGCGACGTGAGTTCGAACCCGAGACCCTCTGCATTGGAGTCTGTTGGTCTCACCACTGAGTTATCGCTATACCTAGCGACTACCAACCATGACTAATTAGTGACCCACCACGAAAAGCACTTAAAGGTTTTTAACGATTTTATAAGTAGACTACAACGATAAGATTTTTTTTTGTTATGGAATGAATAAAGTTTATCTATGTAGATAATACCTGTTAGATCATAATTAGTAAAAGCGCTGATTCAGGTAATATGCCTGCTAGCCATCAATAAGCTCGCCAGCTATTACTTATACTCCAGCCCTGCTGACTTCTTTGGGTTCTACCTACAGGCGTATATATAGGCGTGCATATTCTAGTATTTTATAGGACACCCAGGGATTTTATACAATGCCTTTAACGTTCCTAACACTTTCTACAATACCGAATATTTAGCTGGCAAAGTGTTAAATACGTGGTTTGCAGGATGGTGCGGTTAGTCTAGTATAAACAACGGATTACCACCTAAAACGGTTAATCGACAGAGTACACCTATTACGTTTACAATCCGTTCCGTACCTATAGGTTTTCTATACTATACCGGATTATACAGATCACCGATATCATATAAACCTATGTATATTCATAGAATTTTATGCGATGCGGTTAGTTTTAGTCGTAAAACTTTACCGTATCATGTTCTAAGACTGAAGACGACGTCGACAGGTAGTAAAACATAGGCCATATACTTACATACATAAGTAGTGTGCGAGTTTGTCTGAGGTACTGGCTCCACATACTCTAGTAAGGCTTGCTTCATGAATACAGACGACGTATCCAATATCACGTGTTTCTCAAAGAGCTGGTTATGTTTTAGGGTGGTAATATAATACCTGATCCATGATATGTCCCTCAGATAAAAACAGCATCGCTTTTGTTCTTACCTTCAAACAGTTTTTTTTTATTGCTCTTGGTATCAGACGACCAAGTGGCCCACCCAATGGTAAAAAAGCCGCTGCCTACCGTGATAGAAGAACTCTCTTTAAACCTCGTTTGAAGAAGGACATATCATAGCGCTCGGGAAACACCGAAGCAGGCAGTTCATTCCAGAGCTTGCTCGTACGTGAGAGAAATTATCGCCGAAAGCGTACGGTCTTGGATTTGAACGCTTCCAGGTGATATGGATGAACTCTGCTTCGTTGTCCAGTGGTACGGTGATAAAAGGGACCGCTGGTACCAAATCAAACAGTTCTTCAGAGCACTCCCCGTGTGAAGTACCGCCTCGCTCTGTTCAGTACACCCAGTTCAGAACAACAACAGACAAAAATCAACTCTTACGAATGTCAAAATTAATGTGAACATAGCAACAGGTATTTACCTGTAATGTCTTTTTGCCTCTGTGTTTTGCATGTAAGGCAATGCTCTGTAGTATCTATCGTATAGTTATAGAACTACGCGATCAGCGAGTACATATAATAACAATTGAATCTAAGGTGATGCTTTGTGTCATAATTTTCTTTTTGCAAATATCTCAATTGTTGATGTAGGATCATGAAAAGCTTTAGTTGGCAAAGATACGACACGTTTTGTAGGGACGCAGGTGCAAGTCCTGCTTCGTGAATTGTTTTTTTCATCTGTTATTATTAACCAATATCCTATATTGTAATGCCAATTTTAACCAATTTGGATCAAACTAAGATTAAAGTGGCCACCTTGCTGTCAATGAAATAATTGTTTTTATCTATTATGTATCTAATTGTATTGTTTGCTAGACTTAAGTATTTTGTTCGCCAATCATTGTCAAAACATAGATCTCAATATTGTAATCCTACCATCTTTCTGCATCTTGTTGCAAGTTTAACAAAACATGCGCACGAATGTTTTGTTTTATCGATAGATGTTATGGATACTTTTTGTTCATTGTTTTATTACATGTAATGAGATGACACATAGTAATCCCCAGTTTGTTTAAAGTAGCAGTAGGTAATAGCCCGGCGTCAGTAATAGCGTCCGGTAGTTGCCAACAGACTGACGCGGGACGGAAACATAACTGGCAAATGTGAGTGCGGTATAACTCAGCCTAAACCTTTAAAGATGTACTGCGCTGATAAGTTATGTAGTTGTATAAGAAATACTTTGGTATTTTCCGCATGTCTCTTTGAGGAATAAAAAGATTATAGTACATATTTGAATAAATATAAGCTTTTAAGGTGCATGTATGTATATACATAAAATAAAAACGTAGTCGAAATAGCGGACTTATTGTCGTTAAATACAAAAGTGTTGTCTACTTTCAACATTAGGACGACATTGTTATACAAAAATAATGATATGATAAGTAGTGTTCTACTCACGTAAGTTCTATGCTTCATGGGCATCCCTTGTCTATTATAACATAACCATTCGTTTGTTTGTAACTAAACACAACAAACACGACACCATCAGGAGGAGCGGCGCGCGAACAGTGGTGGCCGAGTAGCTTTATATTCTGTCCACGAGCCCATCTCGACGAACTCTCAGAAGGACAAACTTAGATAACTAAGGACTGGCCACATTTATTCTGATAAATAAATTTAATTTACGTTGCTGAACTTTACACGAGGAAAACGCCGCATTCCTTTCATACAAACACAGATTCCAATATTATATTCCTGGTTCCCTATTTATTCGCATAAAATTATATTATGTCATAATTTAACATAGCATATTTTTACTTATCCTAATAATAGTTACGCACAATATTAATTTGGCATAACTGTTTAGACATAATAATTCCAAATCAATTCTCCTTCCCTAGAGCGAGCTCAAAGAGCTGTTCTTAAGGTAGCCACACGTCGCCCTTTCTTGTTGCCCACACATCAGTTTTACACCGCTTGCAAGGTACTAACCATTCGTCAATTATTTATTATGCACACTATACTTAAACAGCACACTGAAGTCCCGTTTACCCCGGTCTTAGATAAGAGAAGAAAAGACTTAGTTTGTACAAAGTCTCAAACCAGACACGCATTTGTCAATAAATTCTACGTATTCTTAGAACCGTATTTATATAACAAGTTAAATAAAATATTAAATATATATAATGTTAGTTATAAAAAATGTAGTTCCATGTTAATGGAATAGCTAGGAAAATTAAATCATACAGACACAGAAAAACTGCTAGAAGTCTTAAAATGATATTATGAATTATGAAAAGTAAATTTAAAGTTGTATATTACTTCTTAAACACCTTTAATCGTAGATGTACTTGACTGTAAATGTTTGTATTAATAATGCGCTAGTATAAAATAAAATTGTCAAGTGATGTTCTGAAACACAGGTTTATCCTAGTTCAGGCAGGCTTAAACATAACTTGAACTTGAACTTCATTTATTTTGTATACACTATAAATTAACACAGTTAAGACATACATACATAGATTCACGCCTGTTTCCCAGAGGGGTAGGCAGAGACTACGGATTTCGATTTGCTACGATCCTGACACACTAGCCTTATAAACTTTCTTAGTCAGACTTTCCTCGTCCATTCTTTCTACATGCCCAAACCAGCTTAACATACCCTTTTCTATTTTTGTCACTATATCCACTTTCATGCCACATCTCTCTCTAATCACACTATTCCTTATTCTATCTTTCAGAGTCACACCACATATATTTCGCAGCGCTCTCATTTCTACAGCATTTATTCTGCTCTTATGCTAGTTTTGCCATACCCAACTTTCACTTTCATACATAAGGTGGGCACTAATAGTCCTCTATGAACAGCCAAACGTGCCTTTTCGGAAACATTTCGACTGTTCATAAAAGCGCGTAAAGCTCCATTCACTTTGTTGCCCGCAATCGTTCTCCTTTCAATATCTCCCTCATGTTTACCATCCCTTGTAAACAAAGTACCCAAATATACAAACTCTTTCACTTGCTCCACTTTTTTTCCATCAATCATAATATTACAAATTGTCACGCACTCTTCCTTTTCAAACACCATTACTTTCGTCTTGCTTACATTTATTTTCATTTCTTTACTCTTAAAAGCACCATGCATAATAGTTACCATCGCCTGCAACTCTTCTGCTGATGACGCAAGTATTACTTAGTCATCGGCATAAAGAAGACATTTGACAAGTAACTCATTCATTCTTAATCCCCATTCAAAATCTTTTAAATCTTTTCAACAATTGTCCATGTACAGGTTAAACAACCAAGGTGACGCTACACATCCTTGTCTAACACCTTTTTCGATGCTAAACCATTCTGTGTAGGTCCCATTTATCCTAACACAAGCTCTGGAATAATGATAAAGAGATTTCAGAGCCCGCGTGAGGGTGCTATTCACTCCATACATGGACAATACCGACCAAAGTTCATTCCTCACCACATAGTTAAGAAATCATTTTAATTTAAGCTTTAATTATTTAAGGCAGGTATGCTTTAATACTGTTGATGTAATTTGTATGACATAGTGTAAGGATGTATCTTACTTTTTCTGTTAATAAATAAATATTATATTAAATAATAAAAAATAAAATATTGTTATGCGTACTATTCTACAGCAATAATTTGGAATTTTGTAAATTTTGTGTTTGCATTTAATAAAATGCATTTAATAAAATACTTTTCCGTGACTTAGTAAACTCACTTACCTATGTATATATTTTGACGTTCATAAGTTTTACTCTGTGACCTAAATGAATAAATGGTTTGTGACTTTTACTTTGACTTTGTATATAAAATAAACATGTTGGCGGCTTAACCTATTGTTACACTATGGTATCCAAGTTATATATGCCTTATAAATTTATGCCAATCAAAATTAGGGCAAAAATCATTAGCCTAAATGATATTTATGCCTACTGAATAGTATGCCAAAAACAATTATGTCAAAGTATTACTATGACAATAAAATTATGCCTAACTCGTTATGCCAAATTAAATAAGGACAAAAAAAATTGTCGAAACAAAGCGTTCCCTATTTTTTCCTTCGATGTAACACCACACTAATTATTTTCTTTAAGTCGGGTACATGTAAGTTTATTCTTTCGACGTACTTTAAAGCTGTTTGCACTTAGCGCCGCACTGCGATGGTGCTTTACTTTGTGAAGAGGGATACATTATTTTTGTTTGTTTGTTAAAAGTCGACGCCAACGGGAATTTATCAAAACGGAAATGTCATAATATCTTTTATAGCTATGTTTTTAAACATTCATCTCCGAAATATATAGGCATTTAAATAATACATAGTCTTATATTTTTATTTTTATTTCGTTACGGAAGTTAAATCAATGATAAAATAAATACTGCCCGTTTATAAAATATCAAAATTCAATTTTAAAGAGACTCCATATTAAATTAGGTACTTTCTTTCGCCCGCAGCGTTGCTCATTCGGCAACAGTACCTACTTTTTGTGCTTGGTAGAAAGGTCTTATTCTGCACCTCTGACGTTTGTTGGGGATATATGGGTTCAGTAGGAATATTACGAAGTGAAAATAAAATAATATTGCTTTCGTGTTAACGATTTAATGGCTTCTCTCCCTGCCCACACAACAGTTCATAATTATAAAAATATTAAAGCGCCTACAACAATGATTAGTGCTATTGCTAATGTAAGTCAAATAGGCGTAAACAATGTTTATGCGAAATTTCATGATGATCGTTCATATCGTCCGGGCGAGGAAGCGGAACGAACAAACTTACACACATATTCACATTTGTACTATTACTTAGTTAGGATTATTATTTTTAGATGCAATTAATATTTTTCTATTAAACGTATATTAACTTTGGCACAAATAATAAGTGTTAGATCAACCTAGGTTCTGTGCTACTAACCTTTTTCTAAATAAGTTTTTTAATTAAGTAGGAATATACTATTTAATCAAATGTCGTCTCTCTAGTGCCTGGTGAAACAAACACACAGGCTCCACAAGATTTTAATTAGTCGCGCATATTGTGACTGCTTACCGCTGCTTCTACACAAAAATTTATGATAAAAAACACAAAAATAATGACATGCTTTTGGCATTACTGCGAATGTTTTCGGCGGGGAAATGCTTCTTGCTGTGAATTATACGCGTATTGCGCTGCAGGCGGGGCGCGGCGGCGACGCGAGCGCACGACGCGACGCGCTGCGCTTTAATTAATAAATATAAACTTGGAACATGTTCGTTGTTTGAATCATAAAACAAGTTGTTTGTACGTAATGGCGGCGGCGCGGTATTTTCTCAACGATTTACTTTAATTATATTGTTTGTTTATACATACGTGTCGCATGCCAGACTGACATATTATGTTACCATGTTATATATTATGCAGAGCAGTTTCTTATATGTTCTAACTTAAAGTTTGAAATGGCAAGCAGTTATTGTAATGATGGACGCTGAAATTCTGGATAGCCACTTGCTATTCAGATATACCAATAATGGACAAAAAGGTAAACAAATGTTTCTAATTAGATTTTGCCCGCGGATTTGCTCGCGTAATTGTAGGTTAGATAAGTAATATTAATAATAATATTAATTAATAATATAAGTAATACTTTTTCCGGATAATAGAGTATGCGCAAATTTGATGGTCGGTCAAGTAGTTAAGGCGTGAAAGCGTAACAAACAAACTTACATTTGCATTTATAATAATAGTTAAGATTAGGATTTTTGTAAAATTATAGGCTATTTTATTTATATTATTGTAAAATCCATTGTTTTACAGATAACTGATAGCAAGACACCGCATTCATACAAATTCGTATAGTTCAATGGACAGCTTGTAGTGTAAGTAAGGCACGCAAGCGGCGCGACTTACACCGCGCCAGTGTCGGCGCGCGATTTATCTCTCAATAAATGAGTCGACAATCTAATCAACCATGATGCTCCCTCTCCCCCTCCCCTGCTGCCAATGCCAATGGGTGAAGGAGGGGGGATGAGGCGGTTCGTCGTGTCGAACGAACGGATTACCACCTAAAACGGTTAATCGACAGAGTACACCTATTACGTTTACAATCCGTTCCGTACCTATAGGTTTTCTATACTATACCGGATTATACAGATCACCGATATCATATAAACCTATGTATATTCATAGAATTTTATGCGATGCGGTTAGTTTTTAGTCGTAAAACTTTACCGTATCATGTTCTAAGACTGAAGACGACGTCGACAGGTAGTAAAACATAGGCCATATACTTACATACATAAGTAGTGTGCGAGTTTGTCTGAGGTACTGGCTCCACATACTCTAGTAAGGCTTGCTTCATGAATACAGACGACGTATCCAATATCACGTGTTTCTCAAAGAGCTGGTTATGTTTTAGGGTGGTAATATAATACCTGATCCATGATATGTCCCTCAGATAAAAACAGCATCGCTTTTGTTCTTACCTTCAAACAGTTTTTTTTTATTGCTCTTGGTATCAGACGACCAAGTGGCCCACCCAATGGTAAAAAAGCCGCTGCCTACCGTGATAGAAGAACTCTCTTTAAACCTCGTTTGAAGAAGGACATATCATAGCGCTCGGGAAACACCGAAGCAGGCAGTTCATTCCAGAGCTTGCTCGTACGTGAGAGAAATTATCGCCGAAAGCGTACGGTCTTGGATTTGAACGCTTCCAGGTGATATGGATGAACTCTGCTTCGTTGTCCAGTGGTACGGTGATAAAAGGGACCGCTGGTACCAAATCAAACAGTTCTTCAGAGCACTCCCCGTGTGAAGTACCGCCTCGCTCTGTTCAGTACACCCAGTTCAGAACAACAACAGACAAAAATCAACTCTTGCGAATGTCAAAATTAATGTGAACATAGCAACAGGTATTTACCTGTAATGTCTTTTTGCCTCTGTGTTTTGCATGTAAGGCAATGCTCTGTAGTATCTATCGTATAGTTATAGAACTACGCGATCAGCGAGTACATATAATAACAATTGAATCTAAGGTGATGCTTTGTGTCATAATTTTCTTTTTGCAAATATCTCAATTGTTGATGTAGGATCATGAAAAGCTTTAGTTGGCAAAGATACGACACGTTTTGTAGGGACGCAGGTGCAAGTCCTGCTTCGTGAATTGTTTTTTTCATCTGTTATTATTAACCAATATCCTATATTGTAATGCCAATTTTAACCAATTTGGATCAAACTAAGATTAAAGTGGCCACCTTGCTGTCAATGAAATAATTGTTTTTATCTATTATGTATCTAATTGTATTGTTTGCTAGACTTAAGTATTTTGTTCGCCAATCATTGTCAAAACATAGATCTCAATATTGTAATCCTACCATCTTTCTGCATCTTGTTGCAAGTTTAACAAAACATGCGCACGAATGTTTTGTTTTATCGATAGATGTTATGGATACTTTTTGTTCATTGTTTTATTACATGTAATGAGATGACACATAGTAATCCCCAGTTTGTTTAAAGTAGCAGTAGGTAATAGCCCGGCGTCAGTAATAGCGTCCGGTAGTTGCCAACAGACTGACGCGGGACGGAAACATAACTGGCAAATGTGAGTGCGGTATAACTCAGCCTAAACCTTTAAAGATGTACTGCGCTGATAAGTTATGTAGTTGTATAAGAAATACTTTGGTATTTTCCGCATGTCTCTTTGAGGAATAAAAAGATTATAGTACATATTTGAATAAATATAAGCTTTTAAGGTGCATGTATGTATATACATAAAATAAAAACGTAGTCGAAATAGCGGACTTATTGTCGTTAAATACAAAAGTGTTGTCTACTTTCAACATTAGGACGACATTGTTATACAAAAATAATGATATGATAAGTAGTGTTCTACTCACGTAAGTTCTATGCTTCATGGGCATCCCTTGTCTATTATAACATAACCATTCGTTTGTTTGTAACTAAACACAACAAACACGACACCATCAGGAGGAGCGGCGCGCGAACAGTGGTGGCCGAGTAGCTTTATATTCTGTCCACGAGCCCATCTCGACGAACTCTCAGAAGGACAAACTTAGATAACTAAGGACTGGCCACATTTATTCTGATAAATAAATTTAATTTACGTTGCTGAACTTTACACGAGGAAAACGCCGCATTCCTTTCATACAAACACAGATTCCAATATTATATTCCTGGTTCCCTATTTATTCGCATAAAATTATATTATGTCATAATTTAACATAGCATATTTTTACTTATCCTAATAATAGTTACGCACAATATTAATTTGGCATAACTGTTTAGACATAATAATTCCAAATCAATTCTCCTTCCCTAGAGCGAGCTCAAAGAGCTGTTCTTAAGGTAGCCACACGTCGCCCTTTCTTGTTGCCCACACATCAGTTTTACACCGCTTGCAAGGTACTAACCATTCGTCAATTATTTATTATGCACACTATACTTAAACAGCACACTGAAGTCCCGTTTACCCCGGTCTTAGATAAGAGAAGAAAAGACTTAGTTTGTACAAAGTCTCAAACCAGACACGCATTTGTCAATAAATTCTACGTATTCTTAGAACCGTATTTATATAACAAGTTAAATAAAATATTAAATATATATAATGTTAGTTATAAAAAATGTAGTTCCATGTTAATGGAATAGCTAGGAAAATTAAATCATACAGACACAGAAAAACTGCTAGAAGTCTTAAAATGATATTATGAATTATGAAAAGTAAATTTAAAGTTGTATATTACTTCTTAAACACCTTTAATCGTAGATGTACTTGACTGTAAATGTTTGTATTAATAATGCGCTAGTATAAAATAAAATTGTCAAGTGATGTTCTGAAACACAGGTTTATCCTAGTTCAGGCAGGCTTAAACATAACTTGAACTTGAACTTCATTTATTTTGTATACACTATAAATTAACACAGTTAAGACATACATACATAGATTCACGCCTGTTTCCCAGAGGGGTAGGCAGAGACTACGGATTTCGATTTGCTACGATCCTGACACACTAGCCTTATAAACTTTCTTAGTCAGACTTTCCTCGTCCATTCTTTCTACATGCCCAAACCAGCTTAACATACCCTTTTCTATTTTTGTCACTATATCCACTTTCATGCCACATCTCTCTCTAATCACACTATTCCTTATTCTATCTTTCAGAGTCACACCACATATATTTCGCAGCGCTCTCATTTCTACAGCATTTATTCTGCTCTTATGCTAGTTTTGCCATACCCAACTTTCACTTTCATACATAAGGTGGGCACTAATAGTCCTCTATGAACAGCCAAACGTGCCTTTTCGGAAACATTTCGACTGTTCATAAAAGCGCGTAAAGCTCCATTCACTTTGTTGCCCGCAATCGTTCTCCTTTCAATATCTCCCTCATGTTTACCATCCCTTGTAAACAAAGTACCCAAATATACAAACTCTTTCACTTGCTCCACTTTTTTTCCATCAATCATAATATTACAAATTGTCACGCACTCTTCCTTTTCAAACACCATTACTTTCGTCTTGCTTACATTTATTTTCATTTCTTTACTCTTAAAAGCACCATGCATAATAGTTACCATCGCCTGCAACTCTTCTGCTGATGACGCAAGTATTACTTAGTCATCGGCATAAAGAAGACATTTGACAAGTAACTCATTCATTCTTAATCCCCATTCAAAATCTTTTAAATCTTTTCAACAATTGTCCATGTACAGGTTAAACAACCAAGGTGACGCTACACATCCTTGTCTAACACCTTTTTCGATGCTAAACCATTCTGTGTAGGTCCCATTTATCCTAACACAAGCTCTGGAATAATGATAAAGAGATTTCAGAGCCCGCGTGAGGGTGCTATTCACTCCATACATGGACAATACCGACCAAAGTTCATTCCTCACCACATAGTTAAGAAATCATTTTAATTTAAGCTTTAATTATTTAAGGCAGGTATGCTTTAATACTGTTGATGTAATTTGTATGACATAGTGTAAGGATGTATCTTACTTTTTCTGTTAATAAATAAATATTATATTAAATAATAAAAAATAAAATATTGTTATGCGTACTATTCTACAGCAATAATTTGGAATTTTGTAAATTTTGTGTTTGCATTTAATAAAATGCATTTAATAAAATACTTTTCCGTGACTTAGTAAACTCACTTACCTATGTATATATTTTGACGTTCATAAGTTTTACTCTGTGACCTAAATGAATAAATGGTTTGTGACTTTTACTTTGACTTTGTATATAAAATAAACATGTTGGCGGCTTAACCTATTGTTACACTATGGTATCCAAGTTATATATGCCTTATAAATTTATGCCAATCAAAATTAGGGCAAAAATCATTAGCCTAAATGATATTTATGCCTACTGAATAGTATGCCAAAAACAATTATGTCAAAGTATTACTATGACAATAAAATTATGCCTAACTCGTTATGCCAAATTAAATAAGGACAAAAAAAATTGTCGAAACAAAGCGTTCCCTATTTTTTCCTTCGATGTAACACCACACTAATTATTTTCTTTAAGTCGGGTACATGTAAGTTTATTCTTTCGACGTACTTTAAAGCTGTTTGCACTTAGCGCCGCACTGCGATGGTGCTTTACTTTGTGAAGAGGGATACATTATTTTTGTTTGTTTGTTAAAAGTCGACGCCAACGGGAATTTATCAAAACGGAAATGTCATAATATCTTTTATAGCTATGTTTTTAAACATTCATCTCCGAAATATATAGGCATTTAAATAATACATAGTCTTATATTTTTATTTTTATTTCGTTACGGAAGTTAAATCAATGATAAAATAAATACTGCCCGTTTATAAAATATCAAAATTCAATTTTAAAGAGACTCCATATTAAATTAGGTACTTTCTTTCGCCCGCAGCGTTGCTCATTCGGCAACAGTACCTACTTTTTGTGCTTGGTAGAAAGGTCTTATTCTGCACCTCTGACGTTTGTTGGGGATATATGGGTTCAGTAGGAATATTACGAAGTGAAAATAAAATAATATTGCTTTCGTGTTAACGATTTAATGGCTTCTCTCCCTGCCCACACAACAGTTCATAATTATAAAAATATTAAAGCGCCTACAACAATGATTAGTGCTATTGCTAATGTAAGTCAAATAGGCGTAAACAATGTTTATGCGAAATTTCATGATGATCGTTCATATCGTCCGGGCGAGGAAGCGGAACGAACAAACTTACACACATATTCACATTTGTACTATTACTTAGTTAGGATTATTATTTTTAGATGCAATTAATATTTTTCTATTAAACGTATATTAACTTTGGCACAAATAATAAGTGTTAGATCAACCTAGGTTCTGTGCTACTAACCTTTTTCTAAATAAGTTTTTTAATTAAGTAGGAATATACTATTTAATCAAATGTCGTCTCTCTAGTGCCTGGTGAAACAAACACACAGGCTCCACAAGATTTTAATTAGTCGCGCATATTGTGACTGCTTACCGCTGCTTCTACACAAAAATTTATGATAAAAAACACAAAAATAATGACATGCTTTTGGCATTACTGCGAATGTTTTCGGCGGGGAAATGCTTCTTGCTGTGAATTATACGCGTATTGCGCTGCAGGCGGGGCGCGGCGGCGACGCGAGCGCACGACGCGACGCGCTGCGCTTTAATTAATAAATATAAACTTGGAACATGTTCGTTGTTTGAATCATAAAACAAGTTGTTTGTACGTAATGGCGGCGGCGCGGTATTTTCTCAACGATTTACTTTAATTATATTGTTTGTTTATACATACGTGTCGCATGCCAGACTGACATATTATGTTACCATGTTATATATTATGCAGAGCAGTTTCTTATATGTTCTAACTTAAAGTTTGAAATGGCAAGCAGTTATTGTAATGATGGACGCTGAAATTCTGGATAGCCACTTGCTATTCAGATATACCAATAATGGACAAAAAGGTAAACAAATGTTTCTAATTAGATTTTGCCCGCGGATTTGCTCGCGTAATTGTAGGTTAGATAAGTAATATTAATAATAATATTAATTAATAATATAAGTAATACTTTTTCCGGATAATAGAGTATGCGCAAATTTGATGGTCGGTCAAGTAGTTAAGGCGTGAAAGCGTAACAAACAAACTTACATTTGCATTTATAATAATAGTTAAGATTAGGATTTTTGTAAAATTATAGGCTATTTTATTTATATTATTGTAAAATCCATTGTTTTACAGATAACTGATAGCAAGACACCGCATTCATACAAATTCGTATAGTTCAATGGACAGCTTGTAGTGTAAGTAAGGCACGCAAGCGGCGCGACTTACACCGCGCCAGTGTCGGCGCGCGATTTATCTCTCAATAAATGAGTCGACAATCTAATCAACCATGATGCTCCCTCTCCCCCTCCCCTGCTGCCAATGCCAATGGGTGAAGGAGGGGGGATGAGGCGGTTCGTCGTGTCGTCTGGCGTCGCAGTTCGACGACGGCGTCTAATTGTCGCCGCTACAACTCGGCGCGTAACTGTTGCACGTTGTTTGCGAGACTCGATTTTTGTGACTTCGTGAACGGGTTCCGTTTCATCGTGTAAGGTAAAAGTAGGTCCTTGGTTTCTTACTCCAATTATACACGATAAAACTTAAGGGTAGCTTTTTTTGGGTAATATGTAATTATTTAGGTAATTATTCAGGTCCTTATCCCGTTGCTAAAATTGGTTGGTGTAGGATTCCACTCTCGTTGGCTCCAAGAGTGGTCTAATCAGCATTTTCTGATATGGCAAATATGTAACTTTTTTTAGAATGAGAACCTCTTTATTCCGTGCTTTCATTGTTTATCAAGGCGTCATCAGTAAATTATTTCTAGTCGCCTTTATTTTAAGAATAGTTTATTTCCTCCAAGTAACTGAAAATAACTATTCAAGCAACTTCTTGTAAAATTTTGTTATGGACCAAAGTGTAAGTGATTGCCCCATACCAAATTTTGAATTGAAGATCTGTTTAGTAATTGTTGACTGCACACATGAGAGTCATTTCGTGAGCGCTGCAATCAATCCGGACGGATAGAGGCGAGTGTCCGGCGTGTGTGCGGGCAAGTGTACGGGTGCGGGCGTCAGGTGGCGACACCATTCACGCCGTACCCGGCCGGCTGTTTGCTCCGGAGCCTCTTTGTGCTAAGCTATATTGCGACAGATTGAATCGTTTTGTACTGGACCCATTCTGTATGTATACAAAGTGGAGGCGACGCGCGACGGTAGAGCCTTCAATGAATACATGGCATACTAGATCATAAAAATATATCAAGCATTTTACTAAAATGATAACATTTATGTTAAATACAGGAAGCTCGGTTGTTTATGTAGTTAATAGTTTGAAACGCAGTCTCAATTTACGTAGACGTGTGTAGTGTGATCCCTTATTTATATACATAATTATGTAAGTCACAAAATAATTAAAAAAATATTATCATAAAAATGTTATAAAAAAGTGATATCGTCGCATCATGCCGAAGATAATAAATGTGTACCTGGTTATAACTGAAATCTCTTTCTTATATGTGGTTCTGGACTACCACAGCCGCAGCCGACGTTGTCACTTTGTCTACATACAAACACTTTACTTATAACAAAATGTTCGAGGACTTTATATCTATAGTCAGCTCACGTTTGTTTGTTCCCAGAAAAATGTTTTCGTTCACTATTGTGTAAAGGGCGCCATTGCCACCTGCCGGTCACCATATTACACTTTCTAGCTACTGAGTAAAAACCTTATATTTTGCTGTTGTTCCGCCTGGTGGGAATCGAATCCCGGACCTTACGATCAAAATAGCACATGCGCTTATGCTACAGCATAAATTAAGCACTGAACCGATTTAGAAGCGAGATTATATTACTTTAAAATGGTTCAGTAATGTCGTTAAGCTCGTGTTAAATAATGTTTCGTAATGTACCAATTATGAGGTTAGAATGTCTTTTATAGGACATACTAGTGTCATTAAAGACATATTTAGTGGCTTAGGTCCAGTAGGCGGCTATAACGGCCAAGGATTCGCATAATTCGTTCCTTAGTGATGGCTGAAGTTAGTTCCTATTCGCAATAACAAGAATGGGGCACGGCGCGGTGCCTTACTTGCTAATAAAGGATTATGCTTATTAGTAATAGCGATCACTGTAAAGTGTTACAAAAATAAACAATCCTGACGCCAGCATCTTTCGTTTACGAAGCTGTGTGCATGTTATTTACGCATGCTTTATTAGCGCAGGCAAACATTGTGAACAAACCATCTTGTCTGAAGTGCCCCGAAATAATCTCTCAGATCTTTGATCCTGTTAAGCTTTTATGGGTTGTCACGCAGTTTAAGTTATGGTTGATAATGTTAAGTCTTACTTAGAAAAATATCGCTAGCTAATACTTAGCCATGTCTAAGCTGGATAGCTCTAACACCCTTGATCTATGATTAGCCGTCGATCAAAGGCCATATTACTGAAGTATTATTCTATTAAAACTCAACTTTAAGTAATATTATAGGTATGTTTTACTGATTGATAACACTAGTTAATGCTTAGCAACCTCTCGAATATTAAAAGTACTTTAAAAGTATACCTGATTATAACTTAACTTAAAAGGCATTTAGTAATGCATAAAGCACATGTTAACCTCCATTTTTTGCGCGTACCTATTCAAACGGCACAACAATATTTCTGATATATTCGACTAGTGTGCAAGCGGGCTAAGACGGAATAGATCGTTGGTTTTGTATCGTCAGCAGTCGCGGTGCGGCTGGCGGCTCTCAGATAACATACAATATAAAAATTACCTACGTCGTCGCGTTTTATTATAAAGTGTTATGATGCCTAGTTTGGTCTGACTTCCTTTCAGCACTGCCAGTATTCAGTATTTACTACGACTATTTCCAGTTTAAAAGGAGAATACAAGCAGTTCCTAGTCACTGATTAGTAGATGATTAATACACAATCAGTATCTAGCGCGGTAATTAGTAAAATACCGACAGCATTGACGAAGCAAGCTAGCGGTAGCCTTTCCGCTGGCACCACGTTGTGTTTTGTTGGTTCGAATTCCATACGGTATAATTACTTAAGTGAGCTATATCACTATCAAATCCAATCAAATCTCTTTATTTCAATGAATGAAAGTACAAAAAACTGAAAAGAAATTCAACATACAACAACAACATATCCTGCCACAAGAGTCAGTGATAAGTATTTTACCACCCTAAAATATAATATAACCACAGCTGTCTGTTACACGCTGTACACAAACGAAATGAACAACTCCTCTTTTTGAAGTTATCGCAAATGTAATTATATTCTAAAGAGATTTACACTGCCGGTCAAAAGTTTGAGACCACCTACATCAAAGTTGCAAATGGATGTAAAACTCAAAATAAAAAGCTAAACATGAAAGGATTTATTGTGATATTTATTAAGTATGGCAAATGCAATTAAATATAAATAAAAAATATTAAATATTTCGACAATTTAACTTAAAATATATGTTGACAAGCTAAACAGCTTTTTCATCAAAAAACCCTCCCTTGCATTGAATCACTTTGTTGACAAGTCTTGGCATGCGGGCAATCAATTTGTCGATTGTTTCTTGTGAAATATTGTTCCAGCTTTCTTGCAATGCTCTCCACAAATCTTCTTGTGAGCTGGGACAACAACTGCGCACGTTTCTGTCCAGCTCTTCCCACAATAGTTCTATAGGGTTAAGGTCGGGGCTCTGAGCGGGCCACACCATGTTTTTTAACACCCCTTCTGCTTCTTTTGTATCTAAATAACCCCGGCATAATTTGGAGCTGTGTTTAGGGTCGTTGTCTTGTTGGAAAATAAAGCCATCTCCAACTAGCCGAAGTCCCGATGGTACAGCATTACACTCCAATATTGCTTTGTACTGCTCCTTTTTCATAATTCCTTCGACTCGTACCAAATCTCCAGTTCCACGGCTCGAGAAACAACCCCAAACCATAACGGAACCACCGCCATGCTTCACTGTGGGCAGGACACAGTCTGGCATCATCTTTTCCTCGGCACTCCGCCGAACAAAAACACGTCTTTTGCTCCCAAACACTTCAAATTTGGACTCATCTGTCCAAAGAACTCTTTTGAAGTCTTCTTCACTCCAGTCTCGATGGGTAAGGGCCCACTGCATTCTCTTCTTTTTGTTTTGTGGCCTTAAGAGAGGTTTTCGCACTGCTACGCGACCAAATAACTTAGCGTCTCTTAGTCTTCTTTTCACTGTGGTCAATGACACAGGTGTAGACCGGGATTTGTTCACTTCAGCGCGGATTTCTGGTGCTGTCAGGCGTCTATTCCGCTTGCTTGTTACCACGATGAACTTATCCTCGCTAGAAGTGGTAGCTCTCGGCCTTCCCGACCGCGAACGATCTTGATTATTGCCAGTCTCCTTGTATCGGGTTATTGTGTTATGAACACAAGTCTTCGACAACTTGAGCTGAGTAGCAATCGCACGTTCAGATTTGCTTTCGTTGTGTAAAGCAATGATGACAGCACGAGTTTCACCGCTAATTTGGCGTACTTTTCCCATAATGAGATGTCTTCACTGTAAGAACGACGAGCTCGGACTAACCAAGATTAAGAAATATTTACTCCATGGAAACTCAGGTGTTCACAGTGTTTTAGGAAGTTAAAATTTCCTAAAATTCTGTTAACACAAAACAAAGCCCAAATAATGAATAATAGTCAGGTAACAATAATATTACAATGACTTTAGCGCGCGGTCCGCACGCGGCGCCCATTGATGTTTCTAGACAAAAGACCTTTGTACGATGATTACATAAAAATAAATAGAAATAATGACTTCGAAAAATAGTTAAATATCCATTGTATATGCAGGTGTTCAAATTAATTGTTTATCATATGTATTTTTAACAAATTTTATAGTGAAACAATATTTTAACTTGTGGTCTCAAACTTTTGGCCGGTAGGGTATGTACCATATGTACCATATCCATATGTTGTGGTTGTGTGTCTGCCGCGGTGTTGTTTGATGTTGCACGCGTACGCGGCCGCGGTCACTTCTCGCTGTGGTTGCGCGTTGGTTCAATTAATCGTATGTGGTGGTGGACACATGGCGGATGGTACGCAACACTAGACCGACCTAATGTATGCTCTGTGGTTAGTTAATGTGGTTCAAAGTTAAACTTTGAACCACATTATCACAATCATTTTTTTATCTTTGAAAGTATCCATACTAATAACAGGGGTTAAAGTATGAAGTTTCCGTTGTAAAACCTTCATGGTGTGAGATTTTCGAGTGAATCTTTTTTCACATGATACCTAAAAGATTCATCTTTTAAAAAATATGCTACATTCGATTTTCGATTTTCAATTGTATTTTTTATTCAGCTTAGATGGGAAAGATGGATACTTCGAAAATCTGAGTAATTTTTAATACGAGTTCCGACGCGGGTCTAACGCGGCAGAAACGGCTCGCAATATCAACGCTGCGTTCAAATAGGAGACTGCTAATGAACGCACCGTACGTTTTTGGTTTAAACGCTTTCGTAATGGAAACTTTGACTTGAACAACGAACCACGTGGAAAACCGCCCACACAGGTGAATAACGCTGACTTGAAGGAGATGGTGGAAGCCGATCCGAGTCAAACTACCCAGGAATTAGCGGAATGATTTAACGTTACCCTACCTACAATATTGGCTCATTTTCATCAACTCAATAAGATAAAAAAATATGAATGTGGGTATCTCATGATTTGACTGATCTGCAGGAAGATATGTGTGTTGAAACTTGTTGCCTTGTTGAATCGGTACAGGAATGAAGGAATATTGGATCGAATTGTGACATGTGACAAAAAGTGGATTCTTTACGATAACCGTAAGCGAAAAATGCAATGGCTGATCCCAGGTCAAACGCCACAATAGTGCAAAGTTTATCAATAAAAAGGTAATGGTAACTGTTTGGTGGTCTCTTCATGGTGTTATTCACTATAGCTTTCTCAGGTCTGGTCAAGCAATAACAGCAGATATTTACTGTGCCGAACTTCAAACAATGATAGCGAAACTGGCAGTGAAACAGGCTAAACTCGTGAATCAATCTTCACCATTGCTCCATGATAACGCAAGACCTCACACTGCACGAGGAACCGTTGTAACTCTACAGGAGCTGCAGTTAGAAACCATACGTCATCCTCCGTACTCGCCAGACCTTGCTTCAACGAACTATTTTTTTTGCGAAATCGTCAATTTCTTACTTGATAAAAATTTTCTTTCTCGGAGGCAGGACAAAATACTTTCACACAATTTGTCGAATCTAGATCCCCGGAGTTCTATCGTAAAAGCATAAATGAACTTGCGTTTAAATGGCAGCAATGTGTAGATAATGACGGTAAATATTTCGATTAAATAAATGTTACATCTTAGAAAAAAACGAGTTTTAATTTTTCAGTATAAATCGGTAATTTCATGCTTTAACTCCTAATATTATAAATGCGAAAGTAATTCCATCCGTGTGATTCGCTTTCACAGCTAAGCCTTTGAACCAAATTTGATTTAATTTGGCAACGAGATTGTGTGAGGGCTGTCCTGGAGAAGGATATTAGGTTTTACATGTATTACCTTGTGATCCACGTAGTAAATTGGCAATTGATTCATATGAATTTAGTATATAGGTATACATATATGTATGTAGTTTTGTTGCATCTTTAGTACCAAAAATACACTATTTTTACGTTCCACCAGAACTATAATCACTTACCTAAATTATGTGATGCTTTATTACATGAAATCCAAATTCAGAATCCCTGCAGGTACTTTTGGCTCGGGATTCTGGGTATCTAATACACTTGTTTAATTTACTGAATTTAATATTATGTCGTTGGTAAAAAGCGCAACATTTCAACAAAGTCTTCAAGTCTTTTTTGTTTCACCATGTCAATGATTGTACTCGAATAATGTCTTTGACTTGCCCGTTTTCAGTAGTACTTTCAAAGCTGAGTTTGCACGTCTGTGTGTGTGAGTGGCGCCACAGCCACGACCTCTGTGTGACACTGAATAGAACATGAGCAAACTGTATACATTCTGTAAAAGCTTCGCGAAGATTGTTTTCGCCTTTGAGGTTTGAAAGCAGTGCAAGGTTATTTAGCGCGATGTTGCGTGGCCGGATGTGTGCGGCTGATGTGCGCTGTTGACTTGACTAGATTACCGTTCCAAACGATAATATATTTAATATTCAGTTATATTTATTAGGGTTATAATCATAATCTACTCGATATTTGTAAGTTTGGTCCATACACAAATTTAGTTCTGGAGGGGCTCCTAATTAAGTAGATATTTTAAGATATAGACGGGAAAGCAGAACAGGATTTAAAAAAAAATTGTGAATAATTTTGACGAAGATTACGACCGGTGCAGGGTCATAAAACTTTTCTTGGCTAAAAAAAGTCTTATCATTGAGAAGTTATTCGACGAAAAATTTTTTTTATAATTTTAGTCTCTACTTATTTAGAATAAATGTGTAAATAGTGCGAGACCAATTTTATGGGATCGATTCGGTTGTCGAAAATGTGATCTGTAGATCAATCAATCTGTAGATTGTTGTTCTGAGTCTGGGAGTTCGCTGTGTCCGTGATTTTAATGTTTGTAAATATCCCACTAGACAGGGATTATCCATATTGCTGAGCAAGTCAATAAGCTTAGTGCAAATACAATATGAGCCCGCGATACTTGTTGTTGTTTGTATGGCGGTGCAGCCTTCTCCCCTCGCACCCTGCACCCCGTTCGCTGCTCCGGCGCGATGCGTGTGCTGTTGGGGGCTGGTCGGCCAGCTCGCAGATCGTGTTTACCCTCACACATTAACATACATTACTGAACATCACCGCTAGGGCTGCCATAGCCACAATTACATTTTGTTTAACATAATATCACGTTTATAAAAAGTTAGGGTGATGTTTTCACAAATATAAAATTTTATTAACTAGGTATGTTTGAGTTAGAAATAATATGTAAGTAAGGACATGCATGGCATGCCAATGGAAAACCATAAACTACTTTTTGATGGCTCTTATTCAATTATATTAGTAATTATTATTATGATAAAACACACATGTATAATACATGTGTGTTTTATCATACGGATCAATAGTTGTTCCATTAGTATAGCGGCGTAGGCATGCACCCGTTAGTTATTGTAGGAATAAAATGGTGTTGGTACTTTGTCGTGGGGTATCACACAGTTCCTACATGAAGGTATTATGATGGGTGCCAAATGCTTGTTTCATCTTCTCTGCCAGTCCTTCCGGCGAGACTCGGCTTACTTAAAACTTTATTATAAAGCTTCATGAAGCACATTGTTCAATAAAGCGAAGTAAGTTTGTTAGTAGTACCTGAATCATCATAGTTAGTGTCGCCAGCCCTGTACTCGTGTGAGATCACGAGCTACATAAGTGCCACTTCACGTTCGATTGCACTCCGCGGAAATGAGCCGGTGCCAGCAAACACACGGCGCGCCACTGTACGATATTGAAGTTGACGCACTGACATAAGTTATTAATTATTATATAAGATCAATGTCATGTTTATTAAACCTTAAAATTTCATTAATGCTTTAAAAGGAGCTTACACTAGGATATTAATTAATTGCCGCAATTGTATAATAATAAATAGCAGACAACTTATGATTAATTCATTAATTTGTTTCCGCCCGTGTATCTCGACGTTTAAAGGTACCTATTTTAATTGTTTTATAAAGTATATGGAAAAAGTGTAAAAAATTATACAACGCAAGAAATACTTCCGTGAGTACACAGATTTACTGATTAGGAAGCATTGCACTACTGTAAACATAGCTGCTCGTATAAATTGCACTGATATGCCTGCCAGTAAGCAAAACCTGCGTCCCAGGCAGGCCAGTAGGTAGTAAGACGAAGGAGCTAGATTGGTGCAAATTCTTGGTGCCTATTGAGGGAAGCCGCCGGTCATTACAATAATCTAGCAATGCCGAGCCAAATAAAAGCCTTCGTAGATCCGGGGAAGATTTAGTTTTGGGTTTCATTGCTAAGCGGCCTGTATTTTACGGGCTATACGGAGTTATCCTGCAAGATATCTCGCATTAGTTAAATCGTATACTACAGGCAATAATAATCGCGGACAGTTATTTATTATACTTATGCAGTAACTACTCATTCAATTATGAAATGAATTCACTTTGGCTAAAAATAAATCTTAAGTTACGTCAGCTAGTTGAAAACTTAAGTTATGAAATAGCTAAGTATAGACAACTGAAGGACAATACTGGCACTTTAAGATTATACATACGTCTTAGAATAAACTTGAATGAATGAATGAATTAACATGATTTTACAACTTAGAACTATTTATATTTGACATTTGGAATAATAAATAGTGATTCAGATACCTCTGAACTTTTTGTGAAAATGTGTTAGTTTATAAAGAAGTTGAACTTAGTTTAAAACAATAAAATTAAAATTACAGGATAGAATAAGTTAAAAGTATGATATTAGTATAAATATAAAACATTATATTATAGCGTAGAGCCTCGCTGATTTCAGCGTGAATGGGCGGCTCGACCGGGGGAGGACTACCCTTTTACAGAGTATCGAAATGAAATAGCAGTATTCCTACTGTTGTATTTCGTTCGGTGAGTGAGAGTACCGGAGGCCCAATCACCCGCTTTCCCCCTTCCCGCTTCCTTTCCTAAAGGGTCGGCAACACGTAAATGATGCCTCTGGTGTTGCAGGCGTCCATAGGCTACGGAGACCACTTACCATCAGGTGGTCCGTATGCTTGTTTGCCACCTTAGTAGTATAAAAACAAAACATTTGGTACTATTTGTGATGATGCAATAAAATGAAGAAGGGATAAAACGCCTCTGAAACTTTTTTTAGTGTATTATCAAGTGATTATCAAGTTGATCGAGGTATAATTTTGTGTATTTCAGAGAAGTGTGTAACAGAGGTGTCGATGTGTGTGAGCGTGTGCTTCGTCAGTTGAGGAGCGAGGCATAAGGCGCGAGACGCGAGGCCGACACCTGTTGCGTCTGATTAAATAATTAACTAACTTTCTCTGTATAGTTCTACGCCTCGTGGTGTCCACTGCAGTAATTAGCTGAAAATTACATATTGCAGTACGGTGCAGTATCTTAACTAATATGATAAATGCGAATGTGAGATTGTTTCTTTGTTATGCTTTCATGCTTTATTTACTAGACCGATCATCATGAACTTTCGCATACCCGTTGTCAGGGGTACAGAAAGGGACATAGGGTACCTTTCATCCGCAAAAATACTGTTCCCGAGGGATAGAAAATTGACATAACCTACATTTACGCAAACGAGGCTGAGGACATAAATTGTAAACAAATAATGTCGTGTTGTAACTATTGTTAATCTTGTTTTTTTAAAGACAACTGCTCTCCCAGGCGTTAATCCTGTTTCGCGGGTGACTTTACAACTTTTGAAACAACGGATACAAAGAACTTGCAGACTCGGAACAGCCATTTGTGAATCATACGAATATTTGTCTCGTATGGGATTCCAACCCACAACACTCAGCTACTACTACGCCATCCGTGCAGTCAATAATGCATATAAATATATGCATTCATTGTTACATATACTTAAAACTATTTCCAGCAAGCGAGAGCAACGACTGCAAGTTGTTATATACATTCCAAGATTTTTAAAATTCATACCCACCATTTTATTAGTACCTACACAGTATATGCTCGTCCCTTCTTGTCGTCTTAAGTGCTAGTAAAACATAAAGTACACAAAATATATGAAGAAGAGCGCGATGTTCCGGCGTGGAAGTGTCGCTCTGAACGACGTGAGCGCGGGTCTTCGGCGTCTCGCTGCGGAAATCGAACTCGTCGATTGTGTGAGGCCTCGTTTAGGGAGACGCGGGGCGTTACGCGGCGCGTTCGTCATTGCATCGCGCGGTCAATTCAAACATATGGGAATGTATGAAAGCGTTCAGGCACAAGCGTGACCACGCGCGTTTTGTTTGATATTGAGCGCTGCTCGCGGCGGTTCACGCTTCGCCCGCCGCCGCGTCGCCCGCCACGTCGCTCGCCGCGTCACCCACCGCGTGCCCCGCCGCGTCGCATCGCTCGTCTGTCAATCAGTTTGTTGATTCTCCTTTAGCGGTAAACAAAACACTCATGCTTTAAGTAACAATTAAGTTCTAGTAATGTATTGATGAAATCGTAATTCATTGTAACGACACGTCTGCGTTGTGAGAAGTTCAAAGAAGATTGTCAAAAGTGGTAGCTGCGGTGCCCGCTACGGCAGCCGCGGTGGACAGTATTCCGCCCACCCCACACCACGCGCCGCACAACGCCTTGCGTCTCCTTTAACGCAACTACACTTTGCCTTGTGTTTGTCTTTGTGCGTGCAACACCGCGGGCCCCGTCTGCCGCGCCGCGTCTCCCTCAACGAGGCTGAGGGACCAGGCGGCGGCGGATGTACGCGACCGACACCGCGACGAACTTATTGAGAACGAGATATAACTGGTAACATACTGCGAACCGTACCACATGTAAGTGGCAATTTTATTTAGAGAATAAATAGTCTCCAACAAGATACTTACTTACTGAAATATCTGCCTGATTCTTACATTCTCATCATAAATGAAATAGCAGAGTAACCGATTTTTGAAAATGTTTGTTACGATGAATTTGTAATTCGCTTGAATCTTCAGTAAAAACGTTTTTGAAGGTACGGGTGATCAACTGTGATATAAATAACAAATAATATCAACCAAATATAACCGAATATCAACCTAACGTTCGTTTTTAAATAAGTTTGAAAGTATGTTATACTTCAAAAAGCTGGACGCCTTATAACTTTCGTAAGTTGAAGGAAAAGAAGAAAGGAAATATTCTCTTCAGCCTACAGTAATTAGTCAGTCTGGGGAAATTACACTACCTTTTGCTCCTTTCTATATATTTACACGACGTTATCCCCAAAAGGGTCGGCAGAAGTATATTGCTTTCCACGTTTCGTAAAATTTGTTGATCCCACGTCTCGATGGTGTCTCTACTAATGTCTATCGGGCATACATAGTTATAGACTTCGCGCTGCAAGCAGGCAAACCCTGCGGCACACCAGGGAATCAAAGTGTGAGTCACATGCTCAGCAGTCGTATTTATTACCGCTGCGTCATCGAAGCGGTCTCTTTTCTATATGTTTATATATTTAGTTATTATTTTCTGAGTGTATGGAACTAAGTACAATTCGTTGTTGACGCAACAAAATCACTGCGTGAGAATAGTGTTAGGAACGTGAGCTGTGACGGTTGTTTAGTATTATCAAAGAATATTTATTTAGTCAAGGATAAATAATATCCTTTCTGTGTCACACGTATGTATCTCTGATAAACTTTTAATTATTTATCCGTGTATTTTACTAATAGATCAATGCTTCTATACTTTTAATATGATAGAAAGGTCACATTTGTTTATACGAAGGCAGCAACTAGGGGAACTACTGAGTCGATTCTATAATATTTAACTAATCGATAGCTGCACTATCCCTGTATACCACAGTAGTGCATTCTGAGTAATATAGGTCCTGTTTTAATGATATAACACAAGGAAAATCATAGTCGAAAGCCAGTCAAAAATTTACATAAAAATGTTAACCCATCAAATATGTAGGTAAAATAAGTTTGGATATTTTAAAATGCTGTATAGTCCCTAACTCAAGCAAACAGTGTACCAGTTTGCTTGAATTTGGGACTTATTATTAAAAAATAAAGTCATTATTAAATTATTCACAGGAATATAAAAGCGATATGGTGTTTACTTTGTATCTAGGAAATGTTTTCGGAACATCAAAGAACTTTTCACTTAATTATTTACAGTCAGTATTTTCCTTTGAATTTACGAAAAAATAATTTACGTCTTATTTTATCGAGAATAATGTAGAGGATTTCTCACGGGATATACATCGTAATGAGTATGTTAATTTATAATACAAGGTGCTTCGGTTGCAATCTACTTGTGCAATCCGTTTGTTAATCCCTCCAGTTAAATCGTCTCGTAGCTACAATTTCTCGATTGCAAGTCGATGCCTTGGCCATTCAGTTACCATCGCTTATGATATGAAAAGTCATTAGAAGATCCTTAAACTAATGCATTTAGTAAAAATATCATTGAATCTTTTTGCTGTAGCCAAAATCCAGACACAATGATGTGTGCTCCTCGCCCGAACTTTGGCCGAGAGTATTAATCGTTCTAGTATTACAAATGCGAATGTGAATTTATTTGTTTGTTATGCTTGCTCACCTTAACTGTTTGACCAATCATCATAAAATTTCGTATAGGTATATGTTATCAGGGGTACAGAAACAAGAGCTGTTTTGCGAGGGATAGAAATTTATTGACATAACCTACATAAATGTGAGTGACGCTGCGGGCAAAATCTAGTCAAATACATTTTAGTTTATTTTGTTAAAGCTTAGAGTAAATTAAACTTACTTGCCGCTTTATTAATAAATTCACCGTTAAATGATTTAATATTTGTTGTCATCATTCGAGTCGATTCTTCCGTAATCAGCTCGCTCATCACCGCGGGTAAGTAGTTTAATCCTCTTTGGCATTGTTATGTCCTTTTCGTTTGTTTATTACATGGGGAAATCTTGCATACGTAATTATGCCGCATGGCTTTAGTATGAATAAATTATTTACTTCACTATTCGACAAAGGCTATGAAGTATGGTTTATAATAAACATTAAACATTAAACAGAACTCTTGAATGAATAGAATAAGCATTTAAATATTATTTTGAGATTAAATTATTCGTGCTGTTTCGTTTTAAAACTGGTCTAGCAGTTTCTCTTAATTAATATAATAATAATATTAGAAACAGGTATACAATGTAAAAACAGACTTCATAAGGAACGCTTTTTGTGTACAATATTTAAATTGTACATGTTTTCCTTTAGATTAAATAGTTTTAATGTGAAATTAATACAATAAGTAGCCTGTAATGTGTTTTGTAAAGACTTTTATTTATTGAATAAAAGAAAAATTATTATTATTATTATGAAGATAGAGATATACAGGTGCCCGAATGACTCTAACTTAAACAAGATAGAGTCATTCGGGCATCATTACTCGAGAATCATTACGACTATTCTAAATTATCGGACTTTATTAAACAATAACGCTCATAATAATAATAATAATAATAAAATAATATTTTAGACTAGTTGTCATGATTCGTCTTGCATGTTCGTGACAGATAGAATCCATGTCACAGCTGAACTGTGTGAAACTAATCCGTACAGTTTACTAACTTACCAATCGCGCGGCAGGTTTCGGGGCGTTAGTGCGTACTGTCTTGATTAGTAGTTATCTACATCATCTGTAAACGATTGTTAGACTTAGCTCCGGTCTTAGCTAGACAGTGTCTAATGATTGCATGTTCCTCGGCGACGAAATTAATACATACATAGTTTCACGGCTATATGCCGAAGCGGTTGGCAGATGTTTTTAGGTCCCACGTTATAGACTATTATTACGTGGAGCCTATTGCAAGCATGGATCCAGACTCCTCTTCATGTTGTGACTGAGAATTTTTGTCAGGAAAACCTAAGAACACTTTGAGTGGTAATCGAACCCGAGCACCCATGTACAGCTTTAAACTCACTAACGCTGCACCACCAAAACGGTATCAATATTGCCTGAAAATCCAATATCACTTAACCCAGCAATTGAACACATGCTTAATCTACTGGACAACAATGCAGTCTGTTAGTTTAGAACTATGTAGAAATTAATATGTCGCAGTAAACGTCATCGACGGGGCTTAGTGCCAGTGGACGAGGCGAGTGCTACAACGTGGTGTGATTACGTCTGCAGCTGTGGCTTAGCCCTGTCGTGTGTGAAGTCAGTCTCAGGCGTGGCTCCTGAATTACTTTCACGTAAATATACGTAAATGTTGCATGCTCTTTAACATAGTGGTTTCCCGGTGGCATCGTTTTGAAGATAGGACTGATCGTGTGGCGAAATTGAATATCTGTCCAGATATTCAATTTCGCCACACGATCAGTCCTATCTTCAAAACGAAATTATTAATTATTAACTTTTAACCGTTATCAGCAGTCCTGCTGATAACGGTTAAAAGTTAATAATTTCGAAATTTGGTGCGCATATCAAGTGCAAGCCAGCTTGGACAAACCGTAACGTCATTGGACTCAAAAGTTACTAAAGTACCTATATATTTCTAGGCAATAGATTAGGTCAGTCTTTAATGCGGCAATTCAAACACTGGCTTCTCTTTGAAGTTTTATGCGAAACTTATAGTTGACAAAAGACTTGATTTATATAATAAAACTAGTCCGCACTATGGATAGATCCTGTGTCGCAGTAGACAAAGAGTCACACAACGTTAGATATGTTCCGTATGAGAAACAAACCAACACTCTACACAAAGCAGTCATACGGCGTTGATAATCACCTGCAACACGTTCCAACGCAATCTAAGGAGGTTTTAAGTTAAAGTCATTATAGAATAGCAAAAATCACATACAAGTTTGATATTATTATTGTACATTAATTTATTAAATGCAAATAAAATAAACTAAGCAGTTCCCAGCGAAGGTATTAAAATCGATTATCTTTATTTACTTCCACATTGAAATGGAATATTAATAAAAGCTCAGAGTGACAAAGAGTTCACAAGCAAACTCTGTAGGTAAACAGAGCTATTCGTTTTCAAACTCTGCACCCTATACTTATTTGTATTCTGGGATCATAATAGGTATTATAATAACAGTGCATCATAAAATATTTACATGTCGCATCCTGTTCACTCGAGAGCTCTCTTTTATTTACAATGGCATTATTCTTTACAAAACAGCTATTACAAACACACAAATGGCTGTCATATGGGACACAAGAAACAATAGGATTTCCTTACAAATGGTCCATTAAAACATTCCCGACGGAAGGGACTCAGGACGAAGTATCATAACATTTGCTTTTATTTACGTCATCACTTTGCATGTGTCGCCAACATGTACATATGTAAATAAAGACGAGCTTTACAACATTTATTTAGAACGAGCAACAGACATTCCTACAGCATACATATTTTATAGTTACTTGCAAACTGTAAATAAAATTTTGCTAATTTCGTTTTAAAGTAGATTATTAAACTTATTTTAATTGTCTTTACTTTTATTTTTAGTTTATTATGAAAGTAATGTAAATTTATTTGTACTGAAAGTAGTATGTAAGTTTTTTCTCACTCGAAACAAAGGTATAACCTACTTCAGGCAAATAGGTATTTATAAGTGCGCTTTTACATAAAGTAATTGTAAAACTGAGAAATTTTACTAAAATAAATATTTATCATTTTTTTAAATATTGGTTTGTGTAGACTCAAACCTGCTTCATAGAGTGATAATCAGAGCTTATGAATTGTTACTTGCTGCCATTCTGGAATTGAGGGCATGCTTAGCTATGGACAATTATCGATAAAAAAATTGAATCATCAGAATCGAAACATTCAAAACTTTGTAATATTTATATTTCATATTGATTTATTATTTGAGGAGCAGCGATAGCTCAGTGGGGAGACTAACAGACTGCAATGCAGAGGGTCTCGGGTTCCAACCCACGTCGCGCACCTCTGACTTTCGAAAGTTAAGAAATTATGTGCGTATTGATTGACAATTATCGCCTGCTCCGCGTCTCGGAGAGCACGTTAAGCCGTCGGTTCCGGCTGCCATGAACATCTATGGCAGTCGTTATTGGGAAAGTCAGTACCCTCTAATATCCTGACACTGGTCTAGCCTTAGGGTATCATTAGCCTTCGGGTTGCGGAGGTCAGGTGGCAGCCACTCCGTGTAAAAACTGATATCCAGTCAAATCCGGTTAGACCAGAAAAGCCGACCCCAAGTGACTTGGGAATAATAAAGGCTAAAAGAGAAGAAGATTGATTTATTATTTGATTACCTATTAGCTTCACGCCTATATGAATGCAATACCACCATTTCGTTATTACGTGGCGGAAGACATAAGGCTTGCATATGTCAGAAGGATAATTTAAGGCACATAAAGGGTACAGAAATAACAAAAAATCTTTCTAATATACGGATTTCTTCTTTCTTCATTCACCTGCATTACGTTTGGATAGCATGTTTAACGTCTGTGACGAGATGAAGAATAATAAATAAAATGATCATATGAACAGAAAAGTACAACTTAAGAAGAATAACATAATAATTTGTGATATTACACAAGTGCAAGACTGTCTAGTTACTAAGAATTTGCTAACAGCTGCATTAACATTATTTTTTTCACTTTGCGAGCAAATTAAGTTTAGATAAAAGTAATATTGTCTTCTATTTACGCGAATATTATTCATTGAAATTAAACTGCTATATACGGATTTTATCGCGTTGTTTATTTGACACTTTATTACAAAATTTTGAAAATTGTTACACTTCTACTACTATTAAACTTTACAAATTTTTAAGCTAATTAAATTATTATTAAACTATTTAGATTTAATTTATTTTTACACTTTCCCCGACGTTTCGGTTGCTTTTCAGCAGCCATGGTCACGGGGAGACTAAGATGGCAGTTGTCTCAATGTTCCAGTGTAGTTATTTCAAAGTACCCGAACATAATTTAATCATTGGTGTTTCTATTTACGCAGAATGAGCTCAAAGTATCATGAAGTCTAGCTGTGGTTTGCTTCTTCTTGGGTTTGACTATTTTTATTACTGGATCCCAAGCTGGTGGTACATTCCAACCATCTTCTCTATTAAAATTAGGATGTTTTTTGATTTCAATAGCCTCGCGAAGCATCCTTGGTAGGAATCGGTGTTCTTTAGCGAGAATCTGTGGTTTGTCAAATCTCAGGTAGTGGTTGGTCCCCTGTTGCACATGTTCACACACAGCAGACTTCAACGAGCGTTGGTGTTTTACATCAGCTATGTGTTCTTTTATGCGGGTGCCTATGCTTCTCTTGGTTTGACCAATGTATGAGAGTCCGCAGTCACAATCTATTTTATAGACCCCTGCATCTTGTAAAGGTAGTTGGCACTTGACGGATGGTAAAAATTGACTTATCTTCGTTGGCGGCTTGAAGTATGTGTTGATTGAAGCTCGCTTCAAGATGTAGCCAATCTTGTCAGTGACACCCCTTACATAAGGCAGTATAGCAGGCTGGCGCTCGACTGTGGCTGGCTTTTCTCGGGATCTGTGACAGCGGCGCGGTTGTTGGAGCTTGTTGTCTTGCAGTACTTGCTTGACATGTTGAAGCTCGGCGTCCAGGTGTTTCTTGTCACAGATCCCATGGGCTCTCTGAAACAAAGACATTCCCACGGTAGCTAACTGTTTAGGATGGTGGTGAGATTCACCGTTTAAGTACCTATTTGTATGGGTCTTTTTCCTATATACAGTGTGGCTCAAAGTATGATCAGGATTCCTGATGACAAGTACATCTAAGAAAGCTAATTAATTATTTGCCTCTAATTCCATAGTAAATTGGATGTTATTATTAATGGAATTAAGATGTTCTAGGAATACACTTGCACTATCTGTTGGTAATATTGTAAAAGTATCATCTACAAACCTCTTATAAATCCTGGGTGTGATGGGGGCAGTATGTAAAGCTCGAGCCTCGAAGTCCTCCATATATATGTCAGCAACGACAGGCGATACTGGGGAGCCCATTGCGACACCATCGACTTGTATGTAGAATTTATTGTCCCACAACAGATAGCCAGTTGTTAAGCAATGCTTAAGTAGTTCTGCATATTCCTCAGGCATATTGTATTGTATTAGCTTCCTTTTAGTTATTTCAATACAGTCATGTGCAGGTAAGCATGTAAATAATGACTGTACATCAAAACTAACCATTGTTTCATTGTTAGTGAGACGTAGGTGTTTAATTTCACTCACAAAATGGTATGAATCCTTTACATGTGCTCTCAAGTTGCCTCTGAGTGGTGAGAGTATCTTCGCTACGTGCTGAGCCAGCCTGTAAGTTGGTGTGTCGATCTGACTCACAATAGGACGTAGGGGAGCGTTTTCCTTGTGTATTTTTGGTAACCCATACAGCTTTGGAGGTTTTACGCAAGCTGGTATTAATTGTTTAACGTCTAGATCTAGTTTTTCGGAGTATTTATGAATGATGTCTTTGGTTTTATTCAATATTTTGTTTGTAGGGTCTGTTTTAACCTGTTTATATGTTGTTTCATCCGAAAGTAAATTTTCAATTTTATGTTTATAATCTGACGTATCCATTATGACCGTAGCGTTTCCTTTATCAGCACGGAGTACTGTAATATCTGGCCTAGCCCGCAAGTTCTTCAGTGCGACGAATTCGTCTTTGGGAAGATTCGGTCTGGGCACTTTACTTCGACGCAAGACCGATGAAATGTCCTGACGTATCGCCTCCGAGACAATATTATGTAAATCAGTACGGACTGGAAACAGCAACAAAAATACGCCGGTTAGAAGATCTACAAACTAAGCGCGCAAGATATGTAACATCTTTAAATTTCTTGAAGAGATGTCGTGATCACAGTCTCATTCCTACGTGTGTCAAGATATCAGCCAAGAAAGACATACGAGGAAGCGCTAAGATCTTAAAACAGGCAAGTCAAAAGTTATTAATACAAGTTATCAGAGAACATCGCGCTGACTTACGCAGCATAAATAGGAACGTTGAGATTTTGTCTAATGAAATACAGAGATTAATAACTCCATTTGATTTTAAACAATGCATCAATGCTTTAAATCACAGAGAAAGATCAAAATATAATGCGTGTAAAACGAACAAAATTCAAAAATATGAAAAATTATCATCTAAATCAAATGCCAACAGCAAGAAACGAAACGTCAATGCACGGACCAATGACACGCCGCCGTCAAGTCAAAGACAAGCAGTTATTAATCTGTCAAAACAAACTTTAGACAAAACAACCGAAAAAGTATTGAGTAGAGGTTTAAATTATGCAATAACACCGGCTAGGATACCGTATGAGGCCATTATTTGCAACGTCGAGGACTGCCTAGTCAAGAATAATATAAAAAAGGAAGATTTGGAGGCTATACGTCAGGACATCTCATCGGTCTTGCGTCGAAGTAAAGTGCCCAGACCGAATCTTCCCAAAGATGAATTCGTCGCACTGAAGAACTTGCGGGCTAGGCCAGATATTACAGTACTCCGTGCTGATAAAGGAAACGCTACGGTCATAATGGATACGTCAGATTATAAACATAAAATTGAAAATTTACTTTCGGATGAAACAACATATAAACAGGTTAAAACAGACCCTACAAACAAAATATTGAATAAAACCAAAGACATCATTCATAAATACTCCGAAAAACTAGATCTAGACGTTAAACAATTAATACCAGCTTGCGTAAAACCTCCAAAGCTGTATGGGTTACCAAAAATACACAAGGAAAACACTCCCCTACGTCCTATTGTGAGTCAGATCGACACACCAACTTACAGACTGGCTCAGCACGTAGCGAAGATACTCTCACCACTCAGAGGCAACTCGAGAGCACATGTAAAGGATTCATACCATTTTGTGAGTGAAATTAAACACCTACGTCTCACTAACAATGAAACAATGGTTAGTTTTGATGTACAGTCATTATTTAAATGCTTACCTGCACATGACTGTATTGAAATAACTAAAAGGAAGCTAATACAATACAATATGCCTGAGGAATATGCAGAACTACTTAAGCATTGCTTAACAACTGGCTATCTGTTGTGGGACAATAAATTCTACATACAAGTCGATGGTGTCGCAATGGGCTCCCCAGTATCGCCTGTCGTTGCTGACATATATATGGAGGACTTCGAGGCTCGAGCTTTACATACTGCCCCCATCACACCCAGGATTTATAAGAGGTTTGTAGATGATACTTTTACAATATTACCAACAGATAGTGCAAGTGTATTCCTAGAACATCTTAATTCCATTAATAATAACATCCAATTTACTATGGAATTAGAGGCAAATAATTAATTAGCTTTCTTAGATGTACTTGTCATCAGGAATCCTGATCATACTTTGAGCCACACTGTATATAGGAAAAAGACCCATACAAATAGGTACTTAAACGGTGAATCTCACCACCATCCTAAACAGTTAGCTACCGTGGGAATGTCTTTGTTTCAGAGAGCCCATGGGATCTGTGACAAGAAACACCTGGACGCCGAGCTTCAACATGTCAAGCAAGTACTGCAAGACAACAAGCTCCAACAACCGCGCCGCTGTCACAGATCCCGAGAAAAGCCAGCCACAGTCGAGCGCCAGCCTGCTATACTGCCTTATGTAAGGGGTGTCACTGACAAGATTGGCTACATCTTGAAGCGAGCTTCAATCAACACATACTTCAAGCCGCCAACGAAGATAAGTCAATTTTTACCATCCGTCAAGTGCCAACTACCTTTACAAGATGCAGGGGTCTATAAAATAGATTGTGACTGCGGACTCTCATACATTGGTCAAACCAAGAGAAGCATAGGCACCCGCATAAAAGAACACATAGCTGATGTAAAACACCAACGCTCGTTGAAGTCTGCTGTGTGTGAACATGTGCAACAGGGGACCAACCACTACCTGAGATTTGACAAACCACAGATTCTCGCTAAAGAACACCGATTCCTACCAAGGATGCTTCGCGAGGCTATTGAAATCAAAAAACATCCTAATTTTAATAGAGAAGATGGTTGGAATGTACCACCAGCTTGGGATCCAGTAATAAAAATAGTCAAACCCAAGAAGAAGCAAACCACAGCTAGACTTCATGATACTTTGAGCTCATTCTGCGTAAATAGAAACACCAATGATTAAATTATGTTCGGGTACTTTGAAATAACTACACTGGAACATTGAGACAACTGCCATCTTAGTCTCCCCGTGACCATGGCTGCTGAAAAGCAACCGAAACGTCGGGGAAAGTGTAAAAATAAATTAAATCTAAATAGTTTAATAATAATTTAATTAGCTTAAAAATTTGTAAAGTTTAATAGTAGTAGAAGTGTAACAATTTTCAAAATTTTGTAATAAAGTGTCAAATAAACAACGCGATAAAATCCGTATATAGCAGTTTAATTTCAATTAGATAAAAGTTTTATAAATTCATACAAAACGCGCACAAAGTAGATCTTGAGGGCGACGCGACCGTGGCGGCGCGCGGCGGCGGCGGCAGGTAATACGATTAGCACTGCTCTCGTTTAGTTTTCCATGAGCACCTTGTTATTTTTCCTAGCGTTCCGTAGTCTAGCTCAAATATTAAGAAAATTACTTTTTAATAAAAATAAGAAATTACAGAAATCATTTATAAAAGGGCGGGAATGCATGAGATAAAAACGACCTACTTGTTAAATAAAGCATTATTTCATAATAATTCAGAAACTTCAGATAAACTCACGGAACAGTGTGATCGAATAATTATTAAGAATAACACAGTACACACGTGCCTGTCGAAAATACTTGGTCATCAAATATTAGGGGGTACTTCTATGTCGAGGAAAACTTAACAAATAGTAAAATGCATAAAGCCACGCCTATGTATGTGTAATGTATCTGCGACGGGTAGACACAGTTGTACTACACACCCACATGTCACCAGGCTCACGTAAAAGTGGGCGAGTTGACAATATCTTGACGGAAAGACACAATAATATTTTACTCGGCAAATTAATCGTATTCACAACCGCTACCTCACAATTAAAGATAATAAGGAAATTAAAAAGTAACAGGCCTTAGAGATCTAAGGTAAAGCCTATGCTCGAAAATTCACTCAATGCAGCCTAGCTCGGCTGAGAAGGAGAAACTTTTGTTGTATCGAAGCCTATACATATTTATTTATAAGGCTAAGTATTTATTTAAAGCTAAAATGGCAGCAGTCTCACTAAAATATTAAGACGTTAACAAAAAAAACTCAAGATCCTTTAAAGTTTTTCTCTAATTAACTATTCTTAGCTTATTATTAACTACATATGAGTTATTCATGATCTTTGAGAGAGATTATAGAGAGATTATCTATGAGAGTAAAACTCTTATGCCTAATTGTCTGGCTTTGGACCCAAGTTAAACCGGCTATGTTTTAAGTATCACGTAATAGAAACAAGCCTAATACTGACCACCAGTCATAGTTGTAGACTCCGTGTAGTTACTGAAAATTGTCTACCAAAAAGCTAATAAAGTAATAACACTTTGTCCGGTTCTGGATCAAAACCGCGACATTGCCTCGGGCAAACGTTTGGGTTTAAATTTTAGTAAACTTAAAATAATGTAAGTGTATTCAATTAATATACGGTAATAATCTTGTTAATTACAGTATAAGTAGAGTTTATTTTTAATCCTACTTTAGGTGCCAGAGCCGGCGCGCGGCGCGCGGCGCTCGGTTCAAGTGTAGAGTATTATTGGGTTCTGTTGTTATAATACTTCTACCTGGCAGACCTGTTTTCGGCAATGTCTATTTTGTTGGCTATTTACGCACTACTTATAATACCTTACAGATTGTGTGAGTGATGCAAATATTGGACATAAAATACCCATTGTTGTAAAATATATTCTGCCACATTTTTTTGTCCTGTTTGGATATCAAACTTATAATAGTCGACGTAGCAAGGTGATCACTTATGCCACTATGCCATCCTTGTAGTCTTTACTCCGTGGCCTTAAAACGAAAAAACGTATCGAAATGCGCATACAGAATGCCCTTGTCGAATGGGTATTCGGGATTGAAATGTGGATCTAATACACCGCCTACGCCGGCAGTCGGGATTTATATTTATTCATATGCAATACAAACTTATAGTCTAAAACCAAATCGCTTGTATGCTGTGAAGTTATACATTACTAACACTATATCTAATCATTGAAAACATAAACTCTAATTTTAACTATTACTTAATTATGTGTATATACATACTTGTATACGGATACCAGAGTCCGAAATAAAGTATTATTATTAAAAAAGTTAATGAAATTCTTAAAATAACAATATATAATATACTTTAAGTTAAACAGTCAAATAAATTATTAATATGCAATTATTGTAGAATTATTAGAAAAATCATTATTATTATTTACAATACATTAAGACTACGCCGAGCGAAATGTGCCAAAACAGGCGGTCACAGTTAAGTGAATAAAATCAACAACTTTTGTTTAATACAGATATAAAATATACATTTACCATAACAATGAATGTGTTTACAATTACTCCGTGTAAAAAATATAAAATAATTAATATTTTCGCCTACAAAATTACGTAAACTTGCACGAAAAATGCAAAAACGTAAGCTCATGTTACGTGATTTTTAGATTATAACAGTAGAAATCTATCCTATTTTACAGCTTAAACGAAAGATAAATAGTTATATTACAATTTGTCCGTCCCAAATATTTGAGTTATTAGTTGACAATAAAGATACATATTTATCAAAAAAGCACTTCAAATCCTCCATACAATTTAACTATGGCGGCCGCGCGCCGGTTTGAGTATGCGCCGCACGAGCTCTGTCATTATCTGTCTGACGCTCGGCGCAGTCTTAAACAATGTCATTCACATCTTTAGTGGTACTCGGCTTGCCACAGCATAATATGTCTGTATCCGGATTGTGCTGTAAGCATTTATTTATAAAAGCGGTCGCTGAATGCTCGAAATTCGATCAAACTCTGCTGTTTGCCTGTAAGATATTGCTGTTATAATTATGCCATTATAATATATTGATGTATGTAACCATAGTCACGCGCTTTAACTACGTGTGTCAAATACATGGTTGTGTGAGTGTAGTGTTTTCCCATTAATTTAATATATTTCTAATGCATATTTATATAAATATTAGGATTCGCCCCTCCTTCTTCATATAAACTTTAACTGTGTGCTGAATTTCATACTCCTCCATCCGCGCAATTTTCGTAAAAAGAGGTAGGTATAAAGTTTTTGCTTCACATATTAATATATAGATATGTAAGCCCCCCCCCCTCCTAGCGGTAGGGCTGTTACGAGCATGAAGAAAACGCCAAGCTGGTGCGCAGGCGAGAAGTTGTCGTAGACGACGTCCAGTGCCTCGCAAATAGTTATCGGGCACATACAAATGAATGCACTCCCGCACTGATGGATTATCAACTTTATTGTATAGCAACAAGTAATAATGAATTAGGTGCATTAATTCCCTTCTTAATAGCAAGGTGTTGAGACTAACCATCACCATACATGCTTAATGTGTTCGCGAAAACTCAACTTGTTGTCCATAGTTAACCCTAAATCCCGTATACTTGTGACACGCTCAAGCCTTGTACCTGCTAATTCGTACGTCGTTGTGATTGCAGAACGAGATCTAGATAACGTTATTACTTTTTACATTTAGTAGCATTGAACGACAGTTTATTTCTTGTACTCTATGCCTTAACCGCATCGATATCGCGCTGGGGAGCTACACAATCTGTAAAGTTGGCGACAAAGCGGAAGAGCTTAAATCGTCAGCAAACATTCAGTGTTAGTAATAACACTAGGGAGGTCGTTTATCTTAATTAGAAATAATGTAGGGCCTAACCCTGGCTTATACCCGAACGTGTATAGTATTCTTGGGATCTATAATGACCCAATTTGATATATTGTTTTCGGTCTCTTAGATAATTCGCTATCAGATTTAGTAGTAGTGTAGTAAAGCCTAATGATGAGAACTTCATAAAAGGACATCATTATCCACAAGATCGAATGCCTTTCGAAAATCGAAATATGCCGCGTCGACTTGACGGCCTGCCGATACTTTAGTGGTCAAATAATCTACAAACCTAGTATGGTTGGTTAAGGCCGAGCGTCCGGGAAGGAACCCATGCTGAGAATCAACCATATATTTACTAACCTGACCATATATACAATTATTGATGATAGATTCAAAGATCTTTCAAAAAACCGACAATACTGCAATAGGTCTGTAGTTAGTCACAGTTAATCTAGAAAGCTTCCATTTATTGGGATAGACACCCTACTGGAGTGAAAGGTTGTAAATGTGTAAGAGAGGCTTTTGCAAGGCTATCTGCCTTAACAACCTTACAACCTAACAATCCTTAACCATAAACGCCGGTATATTATGAGGGCCATAAGAAGATGTCACTTTAAGACGGCCAACTGCTCGCTTCAATTCCGAAGGATTAATGTGCTGAATACTGATTGCGGACGCAAAACCAGCATCATTGCCATCACGCTTAGCTGCTTCACAATCAAGTAACGGAGCATTCGGATGAAATACTGAGCTAAAATACTGGGCAAATGCATCAGTAGCAGCCTGTCCCTCAACAGTTGTGTTATTATAAATATATTCCTTAGCTTGTTGTCTACTTTTACGTTTATCTTTCACAAATTTCCAAAATGTTGATGGGTCGCGAATTATTTCATTTTCTATCGTGATTATATATTTTTAAAAGCTTCCTTAATTAGTTCCTTGACCTTAGGTCTACAATATTTAAATATTTCTTTGTTGTATAGTATATATAACCCATTAAGCTTGAAAATTTTTAAATTAAAATATTTAAATTTTATGTAACATATTATTTCGCTAGTGTTCCATGAGGGATACCTATATTTATGACTAATTATATATTTTTTTAACGTGACATGGTTATTAACAGCCATATTAAGCCTATCGTAGAGCGTATCTACAGCTTGTCAATGCCCATCATTAGCTCCGTTCAATCGATACAAGCAATATCAAAATATAAGCCGAGAAAATTGGCTTTGCGATAATTCCACTCGGAGGGTAAATTTTGGCTATCATGCGGAATTTGTGGTCTAAACCCTATGCTATTTTTAGGTATAGTAAGCATTACCTCGAGTGCAGGGTGATAAGCATCCATCAGTACCAGAGGTTCAACTTCCGATGTGACAAGGACAATATTAAAGTCACTATTAGTCAAGATCAAATCCAAGATACACCCATACTTATTACAAACAGAGTTACATTGCTTTAATCTACAATACTCCAAAAAATTATCAAACTGGGTTTTAACATAATTACTACACGAGTTTAAATTGAAATCGCCAACTATTACAAACTGATACTCAGAATAAGCAGTAATAGCATGTTCAATACAGGTTAGAACATCCAAGTACTGATTATCATTATAGTTGGGTGGTAAATATACAACACACATGAACAATCAAACATTTCTCGACGTTATTAAAGCAAACAATATATCTTTGTCATCTGTTAAGTTGTCTATTGTTGTAATTATTTTTACTGTATAGCAATCCTTCACTGCTAATAAAACACCACCCCATCCAACATCGCCAGCACGATACTTACGTAGTAATACATAATTAGAGGGAAATAATTCTGCGTCATTTATAACTGAGCTATTAAGGAAAGTTTTCGTAAGAGTAACAAAATCACACGAATTCAATGTTATTGTAGAAATCATAAGTTTTTGTTTGAAGACGTAATTTATTAATTTATTCTTAGACTTACGGGTCCTTCGATTATGAATATTAGGTTTACCAGATCTTTTACAATAATTACCTCTGTTATGCAAGAGAAAACTTTAAAGATATGTCATCCGAGTTCATCAGTTTAGGTGTCATAATATATTGGAAGCGGTGGCTGTGGACAGTATACATAATATCGTGATATATTTTATTATCGCATTTTATTCAATTTTCTTGTTATGTATGAGAACATTTTCATAGTTCGATAAGTTGCGATTTGTGTCAATCAAACATGCATAGTCATCATTATGTATAACTGAATATAAAAAAACATGCGGGGCAGTTTTTGGAGTCTGCCGATAAAAGTGAAAAAGCGTTCGGTGACGATGACGCGAGTTTCACGCTTTTCGTACACCCAAAAAGTGCTCACCGCGCCTAAAGAAGATTTCACATCAAAAATATTAAATAATTCTACCTTATAATTATAATTTAGAGCGCCACATAATTATGTACGTGGGTGCACATAATATATTAACATTAGTGTGAGTTATATGCTCTAGTGATTTTCTTATTAATTTAACTAACTGACTATAATCGCATGTATACGTAAAATCTATCCCCCCCAAAATGACAGTATAATAGTCATTCTTATTGAAATCTATTAATTTACTACCAATGTTCTTAAGCATTCTTTCGATATTACAGTTACGTGAGACATACCGACAGCAGTCGAAATGACTACCGAACATATCCTCCACAACTTGCAGTGTACCACAGGTATCGCTATTGGTCAATACAAAGTTTAGTTTTATTTCGATGCCTAGTTTGGACAGACACCCCGGGACGGACTGATATTAATCGTATTCGACGAAGCTTCTCGCCCAGTAGCTGTGACGATATTGTGCTCGGTATGTTGTGTGTTCTGCGCATGTTGATGTTGTGCCGGTGCAACCACTTCTTGTATAGCTGTTCGTAGGCCTATCGGGTAACCTATTAGTATTGCAATCTGAGCTTAACTTTGCTTTTTCTATTATTTTGGGCAGTTTTTTTTGGAGTATGAGTCTTTATTTTGAGAGGACTGTTTGTAACTTTTTTGTATAAGTGATTATTTTTAAATAAATCTTCATTCGCACGTTTAAGTTTCTGTATTTCTAAAGACAAATATTGTATTTCGTGATGAGCACTTTTTAATTCCTTTTTCAAGTATTCTACTTGCTCCTTCAAATCTTTATTTTGCTCGCTTCTTCCGATATCTCCGGCTAACTTTTGGTTGTGTTATCTAGGCAGCTACAGGTATCATTAATAGTCTCGGATTCAGATTGAGTGCGTCTAAGCCTGAATAAAACATTTTCAAAAAAATTCATCTACTGTAAAATATAAGATATCTCAAAATTATAATATAATATCCAATTTAATAAATGTGTCAAAATATACTTCAAATGTCCTTTACAGTAAATGTGTTAAAATGTTTATTGCTACGTCCAGCTCTTGTCCAAAATATGTTAAATAAATTGTATGTCCAATCCAATAATAAAATTAGCAAAAATTTCAATAAATAAACATTTTATTAGCAATATTACTGTCCTACTTGATTTCCAATAATGCGACTTTGTTTTGGTCAGAATCGATCCTGAGCCCACGCGTCCGCTACGTCGGCGTCGTGACGTAATGCCAAGCGCAGTCACTACTGCACGCGCCACGTTGCCGACAGTCAACTATAGCGAAATACTGTATTGCATGAAATTGTTTGGGTTTTATAGATCTAAGTCCACTTGGAGTTATAGATACATGTACTTATGTCACTTCTATACACTAATGACTGGTCGCACAGTTCAGTATTTGTTAGCGATTTGAATTTGTAACAGTTTTTACGTCAAACAGATATTTGTTATGCTTAATAACTTCTTTACGTTTATGTTTCGGCTTGTCTGGTATTTATTTCGACGTAAGCACTGTTGTTTGTCACTTTTTGATACTTGTTTACGATGTTTGTTTACGTTTTCTCACTTTTATTTATGTTGATGTTAGGTCCTTTTCCCGTCACTTATAGCACATGTTGTCCACCGATAACGTTTAGCCGCATGTAGCTATTAGGGTCTGCTGTATCAATTTAACGTAACTTCATACTATAATTTACAACAATACTATTTTTATTGATTTAAATATACGGAGAGTACTTTAACCTAAGGCTGGTGTTGCCATGCCAACATTTAAATATTTTGTAATAATTATTCAAATTTGTATTGATATGGTATGCTAATGGACGCGGGAAACCAACTGCCTTTGTTATATTTCAATACGAAAATAGTTAAATTGTAACGGAGTTGAGTTTGTATATTAATTATTTCATACAAATACTGATTGTGGCAAGTGATCAGTAAAGAGCCAGTGTGCATTACTAATCATTTAACGCGAATTAATTATTAGTGTAAGTAGATCAGTATCTACTTTAGACGCAAACGAAGTCGCGAGCAAGAACTAGTAATAGTTAAAAATCCATATGCTGAGTTTCAAGATCCTCCTTTGATATAAATTTAGGATGGACCGAGAGAAAGTTGTACTATTCAAGAACTTTCTTAGAAAATATGTTAGAATAGTGCAGTAGCGTCTGCTTTACATGTAGTTTTATGTAGCAGACGCCGTTAGTAGATCTTTAAATCGAATCTACTCACTGCTACGCGTGTAACACATGATTATATCGATTCCATAAATACGTTTATTGTTAAACCAAAAATTGTTTATGTTGTTGGAATGCCAGACATAATTGAAAACCTATAGTGTTTGGCCGCCGGTGTGCCGTTACCACTCAATAGGTTAATACTGTTAGAACACGTTAGCAAACAACACAGGTTATTTAATAAACTTATACATTCAGTTTCACCGCTCTTTGTCTACTGTTTTTGTAGCTGCGTTTATTTCTTTGTTTATTCAAGTACTCTAGAAATATTTAACGGCGAAAGAAAACATCGTGAGGAAACCTGCATGTCTGAATGTTCTTCATGTTGTTCTCGAAGATATGTGAAGGATGCCAACCCGCACTGGCAACGTGGGCAACGTGGGCAACGTGGTGGATTACAGCCTAACCTTTCTTACAGTGAGAGGAAGCCCGTGTCCAGCAGTGAATTTTTATTATTATAGTAAAAAGTTTCGAAGTATCTTTATAATCTCAGTCTGTCTAGTCAAATCTATGGCATACAAAGAAACTTAAATAATATTAAATGTTTTAGCGAAGAAGATATTGTGATATGAAATTCTCATATCGTTTTGTTTTTCTTCGTTTTGACTTTAATGTGGATGAAGCAATGTTGCTAGATTATATCCTAAGATTGACACGTCGCCAGTGCCCATTTATATTAGTCAAATATAATCTGAAGGCATTAATGTCTGCCTCATCCTAGTGCCATAAGTGTAATCGCATATGTAATTGGTGACTAAAGGGTGGATGTTAATTAAGAAAGGAGGTTTGAAATTAGTCTGATAGTTAATTATGGGTTTCTTTCCTTTATAAGGATCCTAGAATGGAAATTTCGGTATGTGAGGACTACAAAATTGACTAACTTCTCTATAATTTTTCATTCCAGGAAAGGAGGGCTAATTGATTTATTATACTATATTACAATATTGTAGCTAAATCGTGTTTCGGAGAGCACGATAAGCCGTCGGTCCCGGCTGCCATTAACGTCTATGGCAGTCGTTATTGGGAAAGTCAGTACCCTCTAATATCCTGACACTGTTTAACCTTAGGCTATCGTTAGCCTTCAGGTTGCGGAGGTCAGATGGCAGCCGCTTCGTGTAAAAACTGATATCCAGTCAAATCCGGTTAGACTAGAAAAGCCGACCCCGAGTAACTTGGAAATAATAAAGGCTAGGGAGAAGGACAATATTGTAGCTAAAATATTAAAATAGTACATTGAAATAAGATTTTATTTGATTTATAGAAATAAAAGTACCCGTAGGCTTAAAAAATAACAAATATATGAAATTAATTAAAAATAATATATTATAAAAACAATACGAGACCACCACGCGAGTTTGAACCTTTTTCTTTTCGTACGTAAATGCAAATACAGCTGGCATGCTGTGTCGTGACGTCACATGTTGCTCGTAGCCTCTGACTGGTGATTTACATTCCAATACATTACGCGATGAGTCGCCTCACTGACCGGCTCATACATAAACACATTCACATATATTTTACTTTACGTCTGCACATGTACACACAAACACACACACACACACACACACACACACACACACGCGTGTGTATAGTTTTGTGAAATATTGAAAGTATTGCTCGTTTATTGAAAGGCTCCATCAGTTATCATATCACTCAGTTGAGTGAATGTTAGTTGCGGATGAATGTAAACATATATAAGGTATAACGGAATAGATACAATATGATAATAATCAGCACATTCACATCCATCAGCTGTGTTTAGTTCTCATATAGGGACTTTAAACAAGTCGCCCTGTTTGAAATTCGACCTTAATGATTTAATTTATAAACGGAATGTTAGCTTTTTACAGTCCTTCTTCATATGAAATGTAAGTGTGCAAAAACTCACATTTCTCCGTGCATACGATTTTAACAATTATTATAAATGCAAATGTCGGTTTTTTTGTTATGCTTTCGTGCCTTAACTACTTGACCGATCAGTATCAAATGTCGCATACATGTTGTGAGGGACACAGAAAAGGACATAGGGTTCACCTTTAATGCACAAAAATACTGCTTCCAACAGATAAAAAATGACATAAACTACATTTACGTGAGCGAAGCCACGGGCAAAACCTAGTATGCTATAAAAGGGTACAAAGTTTTCTTCCCACGTATTAATATGTAGATAGTCATGTACTAGTTGATAACATCATCACATTATCTTACACAAAATGTTCCGCACAAGTGATAACCGAGATTTATCCTAAAACTTTGTAAAGAAAATCAAACAATTGGAAAAGAAACTCGTAAAATGTCTTGTTATTTGTTCAGAGGGGGTGTCTGGACGACAAATTTAATAGCGCTGACCGTAAAACGTGAAAAGCGATGAGAGATTTATGCGTCATCAAGATGTTTGCAAAGTAAACATGTACCGCGCATTCGGCGCGTGATCACATCAAATAGCTATTAATGAAGCTTTCTCAATACCGGGATTGCTGCCGATCGACCTGTGATGTTTTAGTATCTTCCATTGATGCTAAAAATATTATAGGTGCCGCAACTAAGTAAAAATCGAATGGTTCAACGCCCTTGTTTTGCTGAACGGTGACAGGTAAATTTAAATTCATATGATAGTGTAATCTTGACGTTCATAAGTGTTACTTTGTGACCTAAATTAATAAAGATATTTAGAATTTGATTTTTGATTGATTCTAATATCGTACGAGCACGCATTCCAATGTCGACTTTTATGCTAAAATTGGGTTCTACTCTATAAATAAAAATATTTAACGATTAATATTTATTTATTTTAATAATTATAACGGTTGTGCACCAATAACAATTAAATTAAATATTCGAATGACTGGTCTGTTTGTTTATGCTACGGAAAACGCACTGAATGATTTTGACGCAATTTTTACAAGTGCTTTTACTTACATTCACACATAATTATTATGTAGTCTGACGTGCATACTGTATATTCATTAATGGAAAGGCAGAGGTGTACATTACACCCACATTATACCAGCTACGGCTTGAGGTTCCACGTAGCAAGGAACGAGCCTATTGCGGTTTACCGGGTAAATTTTTAGAATTTTCTGCTACTACTTAGAATTTCCTAACAGACAAAACCAATGTCACTCTGCGTGACCGGAAATCAAACCCGAGACCACATGTACAGTAGTCACATTCAAAACCGCTGCACCACAGAGGCTTTTATTTAAATGGGGTATAATAGTTGGATAATGTCATATGTCATGAGGATAGAGATATGCGTCACTGAAGTACGTGACCCTCGTCACGTGGTGCAGAGACAGTCCGTAATGTCTGCCGCCGATGGCAACCGGAAATACGATAATATAGTAAAATTTATGTTCAACCAGGAAACCCCTTTCAAATTTAATACTTGAAGGCTTTTCTGGCTTAAGGTGAAGCTTTGGGCTTGCTTCCGTTTTGTCCGCTTGATGTGAGCACAGTTTAACTAGAGAAAGATTATCCGCGCTCGGGTCAGCGTTTACAGTCACTTGGGATTACTGGACGAAGGTGAGAAGAAATCAGTAGTGCGGCAGGCAGAGTATTTCCATCAAAGCAAAGGACATGTATATACATGTCTAAACTTAAACTGTGTCCAGAGAAGCTAGGCGGAGCGAAAAAACATGTTCAGAGAACACAGCGATGTTATCTCATTTGTCTCTCTGGTGAGCTGTTGTCTCGTCTGGCATTAAAGGCAATAAAACGGGGTTTAACTACAGGTGTTAACTGTTAACTAGACGGGTAAGAAGCTAGGTTAATAAAATTGTAATGAACTTGTTTTTCTGTTGCAGATCTGTCAGTGTTTGTGCACAAGTGACTCGTGGTGTTTACGCCAGTGTGTCTACTGTAACACGTTGCGTAGCTTGACAGACAGTTTGAAATATTTTGGGGAGAGTAATTTAGCTGATCGATCTTCTTTTCATTATATGGAGCTCAAGTATAATAATACATTTTGTTAGATTTACTACTATGCTATTAACATATATATATATATAGAACGTTAATTCCCCTTTTTATTAATTCAAAATAATGATGTGCTACATCAGTTTTACTGATAGCTAAGTATAAGCATAATATTAATTATTATAATAATATTTTTGTGAATTCTCAGTAGGAGCACCGAATTACATAAGGAGGTCATAGTCACAGATTTGTATCTTTTACTTGGTTTATCAGCTTGGGATATCGTCAACTTATTTTGAGACTGGTTACTTTGACAACATACATACATGTTACACAACATACAACATACGTACATACATGGCAGCCGGCTCCAAAGGTCTTGAGATACAATTGTGTGTATCTAAAGACCTTTGGTGCATAACCATTCCTAAAATAAGTTGATGATATGCCAGGCCGTTAAACCAAGTCACAGGATTTCAAGCTCTATAGTGCTAATAGTGCGTCTTTGCCGACATTGGGACGTTTCATTTATACTAAAGTTGATAAAGTTCTAAATATTGATCAGAAAATCAGATATGAGTGCAAAAATAATGTAACAGAATGGCTTTAAAAAATCCTTTGAGGACACGGGAAAACTTCTTCATCCACTAGCATAAGTAATTCCTATGACAATAAAACAACAGAAAAATGACATAAATTTTCACCCACATTCACACTAACGAACATACACACCACATACCGTAAATTCTTACACACGCAAGCATGGTTTACTAATATTAACAATATTATTTAACTTATTTTTATATGTATTCAATTTAATTTTCTTTTTTTCATACCTGTTATTGCCATTACAGTATTCATTTTAGATTACGCGAAATTTAATTATAAGTGAAGTGACGGTTACTTGCTTTAGGATTAATTAATTTTGGTTAGATCAGCTGTCTGTAACATTGGCAGGTCGCTGTACTTATAGCACAGGATATCCTATTTGAAGCACCAGCAAAACATTATAATGATGTTCTTTTCTGTACAATAACCTGTATATTTACTATGTTACTTGTAATAAATGCGGCAATAAAGATTTTTTTGCCACTAGTGTGTTGTGAATTCAAATCCCACATGGAACAAACATTTTCGTGATCCACGAATGGTTACGAGTCTAGGTGTTCTTTGTGTTTGCATGTTTGTGTAATCCCCACTATAAAGAAATTATTCATAGTGCGGGCGGAGTCTTAAAAATGATTTAACCACAAGAAAAATATTATTCAGGTTTGGTGACCTACACAATTGTCCATGTATCAGACGACTTGACCTAGAAAGTCGCCGAGCTGCCCGACATATTTATTTACCTTTAAGTAATTAAGCACTTAATAATCTTTATTAGTAATTAGCACGCAATACTAAATAATAACTCAGTTACAAAATTAATACTGGATTGAGCGCTCTATTCTATTTGTAATTTAATTAACTAAGGGCGTTGCTAATTGTTGCATGTGGTATTAATATATAGGTTTGTTTTAAATATGATAGAATACTGCTCTCCAATTTTCTATTAGTGGGTGAAGTCAAAATCAAAAATAATTTATTAATTTAGGTCACAAAGTAAAACTTATGAATGTCACTGTGTATGGGTTAGTGAGTTATGTTCGTGCCGAGTGATGTACGGCGCTAAGCGCAGGCAGCCATCAGTTTCACAATTTAAGTGTCATATTAGTATCGCAGGTGTAGTCGTCATTGGTACGCTTAGAGATTTTACAAAATATGAGATATGGAGGCCTGTTCGTAATATTCTGGAAAATCTCGTCGAGTTTGACTTGTTGTCTTTAAAGCTAGAGTATGCCGTACTCTATGAGTTGTATTCATATCATCGTCAATCGATAAGCAGTCGAATATTACTTATTGGTTGAATTAATAGTCAAGAAAGACATTGTTGTGAAGCCTGTGTGCTTGGATATTAGTATCGCTTATCTTGGAGAAGATACTCAAAAAGTAGCGATAATTGGTTTTATATTACATATTTTTCCTGTAAACTACAAAACGGCATTAAATAAAACTTAACTAGGATCATCATAGGGATATGTTAAAATATACTCTATATGTAAGAATGTGAGTTTGTTTGCTTGTTTCTAATAAGCATTATCAATTATCAAGGCGTGAAAGCTCACGCCTTAATAGGGTACGCCTCATCTAGGACAAAGTATTGTTACTAACTTAAGCTTTTTTTTTTTTTTTTTTACGTGGGGGAATGCATGACGCATACCCCTCCGCGGGGGCGGGCGGAGGGGTTATGTCGGACTCGCCGGGGTAAAAGAAAGATGGTAAAGATGTTAAAGTACCTCCCGGAATACCGACTAAACCTACCACGGTGTTCCTCAACAAAACCACTATCGACGGGGCCGCGCGAATCACTTTCGCATGCGGTCGCGACCCAACTTAAGCTAACCTAACCTACATTTACGCGATTGAAGCCGCTGGTAAAATCTAGTAAGTAATCAAAGAAATTCAATATCAAAACCCAGAATTCTAATCGATATGTAAAAGATACTGCGTGAAAAACCCCAGAAGTAATACTCGCTGATGTTTGTGTTCAGTGATCTGTTTGCGGAGGTCGTTTCATTACGTGCTTATTTGTAACGTCACCCCGCTCAGTCGCTGGTCGTCGGTCGTCGGTCGTCGGTCGTCGGTCGTCGGTCGTAGGTCGCGTGGCAGGCGGCGCTGATTTCCCACGAGCTTTGTAAGATTTGACATAACAACCCTGCCGATGGTGGCTTTGGAACAAACAATATTATATACCTACAACAAATAATATGACTGCAAGGTTTGCTCGTTTCGTCACTACCAAGGTATTGTAGATTTGAACCTCATTACCTTCTATAACTTCTGTAAAGTCACTAACTCATAAACTTTGAGGTGTATAAGTTTGTGTAATTAATTAATAAATATATATTTTTTGTAAGTTTTTTATTTTAGTCAATTCAATGTTTATAAAGTCACCCGTGTCAAGTTGTGACCCGTGACTTCTTCTTTTTTTCCCCCTAATGGAGAAAAGTAAAATAGACAATACGTTTAAAATTTTCTTACTTTTTTATGTCGGCATATAAGCACACAACTCTAGTTGATATAATTCTATTGAATACTACTCGATTATAAACGCCTACTTCATGCTAGTTTAATAAAACTATAATTCCGGTGCGCTGCCAGTGAAGGAAAGAAAAGACAGTTAGTAGCTTTGAATGAAAGCCGTATTCATTGCAGAAACACAACACAAGGCTATCTTGCTTCTTTTTTTGTAAAGGTAGTTTGCCGGTTTTTTGCTGATTACATTGTACTAACGCAAGATGTCATTACTCAAGTTAGACTAAAGATAACTCGATTAACTGCGTCTATTTAAACATTACTAGGCTTACTACCATTTAAACATAACAATTCTCCACCTACGGCAAAGATTTCTCGATTGTCAGACAATTAAGTCTGCAATAATATGAAGAATTTTGCTTAGGACATTGTTATTTCAGCAAACACAAGATCGCATGCCTACTTATTCGTAAGCAAAATTTATCCTTGAAAACACCCGTGTTTTCGTCGTGTTCAACAACAAACAGTCAATATCGTCGAGTTTAAGGTTAGTCAGCAGCAATCTGTCAAAAATAAAGTCGTACATAAATCACAAATAGACTTATGTATTTGACCTACGACCGCTACGCGCCGTAGCGCCTCTACGGCGGCCGCCTACGCCTTAGCCTCCGGCGTGGCTCGCTTATCAATGCGCTATTGATATAAATCGTTCGCTATTTGCATCTAGATGAGATTGTCTCGATGTAATATGCGCCGTGCGCAGACGTGATAAGGTTTATAATGAATACGAACGTGATCGTACCTACGTACGTGATAGCATGATGTAATGAGCGGTGGTCGTAGGGCAGGCACTAGTTCTAAGATGTTTGTGGCCTCGTGAGATGACATCACGTAGGTGACCTCTCATTAATTAGAGCAAGACGGTGAATAACTAATTACTTATTATATTACATTCAAACAGGTTCTATTTACTACATTAGGAGCACTAAACTATACTATTACCACTATTTTATTCACAATGAAAGTAAATTTTATTTAATAATTTTTAATTAAATTCATCAAATAAAATCAATCAATATCAAAGTTTTACGCATTTGCATCACAATTTCGAATTAAAAAATTTTTTTGGAGATTCGTGTACATAAAATATATACAAAATTTCAAACGCTGAACGATCATCGCTAGATCTAGACCCGTAATTGTAATAATTGACATTCGAATCATAGCTTAGCCATCGTAACTCTGATTAATATCTTTAATACTAATAGTAACCATCTTATAAGAATCATCTTCTTATTTTAAGCAGTATACCACATTATATGCAGGTATATAAAGATGTATGTAAAGTCGCTACAGACGTGAAATAATGAGCCTCTAGACGTGTCCGCAGTGGTGCTCTCGACGGCAACGTGCACGAAACAAGCGCCGACTGTAGCGAAAATGTTAAGTACCAACGAAAAGTTAAAAAAAAAACATTATCGTAACCAATCTCCACACAAAGTTGAAGATACTTTTCTGGACTTTCCCATGTCAATTTGCAAAATTCGTGCGTGAATGAGATAGTATTATACAATCGTCATCTCTTGCGACACAAATTCGTAGAAAGCGTCATGGTTTACGTTTGAACAAAAGAATATTTCGTATACCATTTTATTTTACGCTTTTGTTTGTCACGAGTAGAATGAACCTTATATACCTTAACGTAAGGTTCAAATTAAAGTTCATCTGATTAGAACATGTTGAGAATAATAGTATGCTAATTTTATAGCACTTCTTGATTGTGATACAGTAAGTCATCACGCAGCGCCGGATAAGGCTTATTGTCAACGCTAAAAAAGTCCCACTAGAATAAGATAAATGCGGCGGTGTCATGACTAACAAGTTTTTATTTATTTATTCATATCCGCTCTCTTTTTAACACCTAGAACATTTAAGTTTTCATAGCTACACGCCTGTAAATCCCTGAAGTATTAGGTAGAGATGCATTAAATTCAAACGCAACTAAGTTTAGATTCTAGGTAATAGAGAATCGAGCCGATTACCGCCGCTGTTAACAGTTCAATGCTAAAATGCGTCTCACACTTTAGACTTTTGGTCAGCTGCACACCATAGGTTTACACATTTTGCCAAAAGTAAGACCAACATTTTTTATAGATATAGATATAGTATAATTTCATGGCCAAGAAGTTTGTTTGTGGTAAAAAGAAGTAGTTAATAATTTTATGGCCAAGCTGTGGCCGTATTAATCTTCTTATTCAATGATTCGTAACACAATTTATAGGCCATAGACCTCCTGTATTGTAAATACTTTCGTTTAATTTTATCATATTGTATCCTTATTTTAATGTAAAATATAATATGAAATCAGTCCGGCTTATAACCTGTCGTACTGCCACCAGGCTGGCCAAGTGCGGGCTTCATACATCTTCAAGAACATTATGTAGAACCCTCATACATGTACGTTTCTTCACGGTATCTCCTTTTACAGCTAAAGCAAGCAAGAAAAACAGAATTATTTTCACACTCACGACTTTTAAAAGTCAGAGGTCTAGGTATTAGGTCCTTAGGATCAAACTCGAGACCACTGCGTGGCAGTCCAACGGTCATCTAATACGCTACACTAAATATATATTCAAGTAGCTTTTGCTCGGGGCTTCGCTCGCGTAACAGTAGGTTCGGTAATGTTTGTAACGGTACGCCTTTTTAAATGAAATATCCTATGTTACTTGCTGATACTATTGCTTTCTTATGGTGAAAGAATTTTTAAATTCGGTTAACTGGTTTTTGAGTTATGCCTTTACAATCAAACAAAAAATAAATATTTCCTCTTAATAATATTAGTATAGATAGAAATTGGTTTTGAATCATTAAGATGTAAGCTAGCATTCAGATAACATATTAATAGTTTCATGTGAAGTTTTCAAACATTAATACGAAACGTTTTATTCAGCTGTTTTGGTCCGACGCTTCAAGTAATAGCTACGCAAGGAGCCGGCTGTGCGTCATCAGGCTCACATGTAGGGAGATAACATCTCGGCCAAGCATATCTCCACCCCGTGACGACTTCCATATTACTTCGCCTTTATGGTCATGGGATGTTTATGGGCTCCATAGAGAAGTTAAGGCGGAAACTTCGCTCCATAAATCCGAGTAGTTTAGTGAGTTGTTTATATTAAACACTCTTTGGTAGAATTGGTTTAATTTAATCTGTAGCGCCATTGATTTATTAAAGAGCGAAAGTTATTAGAAACTATTTGTTTATTGTATTAACTTGTAACCGTGTTGATCTAAATGCGAATATTGATGAATTAGAAATGTTGGTTCGGTAGATACGTAACACAGAACAGAGAATTTAATTTCTAGGGTATGCAATATAACTAGAAATCATATAAAGAGCCGTCATGTAGACTATACCGAATGTGTACCTGGGGCACTAAGATGTCTGACCGTTCGTTCAGTCACCATTTTCTTACTTATATACCTACTAGCTGCTGTGCTCGCCACCTTGATTATATAAACTTAAGATTCATTATTATTCGATTTGGAAACTTCAAAACAACAGAATAATTTTAAATTTACACTACTCGCCTCGGTGGTGAAGTGGTAGTGATTATCACTGGTGTCCATAAGGTCTAAGATTCATTACATGAGTGGGTAAATTGATATTGAGTTTTCTCTCAATTAATCCTTAGTAGTAGTGCATGCTTGCTGCTAGTTACCAATGGCAATAAGCTTGAGATATGACACCTAAAACCCTAGCTGGCAAAATGTGGGTACTAACTACTTCCCTAACCCTTTAGGTAGATAGGCGTCAGATTATGTACGTATGTTATTTTGACTTGGTTTGTTCGACATGAAACAAATCAAGCGTAGCTGCCCGTGTAAAAGTTAACAAGAACACATAGCTGATATATCATAAAATACGTGTACGCACACGTGCGGAAGGGAATCAATTCTATTTCCTGGAATTTGACAAAACACAGATACTCGCAATAGAACACCAATTCCTAATATAGATACGCGGCTATTAAAATAAAACATTCTTATTATAATAGAGAAGATAGCTGGAACGTACCACCAGCTTGAAGTGTAGTAATTCCTTCACTCAAACCCAATAGAGAGCAAGGTATCAACATATTTTGTAACAATTTTACTTAAATCTGTTACGGCGTTTTACTACGATATTTTAACATAGAAAATAATTATACTTTGCAAAGATAAGACAACGATTCCATTAATAACAATAATTTAATTATTCACATAAATACGCAATTACTTTTTAACTTTTTAGTGCATACTAGTAGTTTTAGAATATTCTTTATTGAAAACAAATATTTTTTTGTAAATTTTTTTTTAGTAAATGCAATCCCTGTCTGGCACTATGTTTCAAATCTTATGTAAAAGAAAAGTTGATCCTCTATACCACAACATTAAATATTGAATTGATAGAAAAATTAAACGCAAAGAAAACCCAGATTCCAAACAAATAATATTTGCACCGGTATCAAACCTTTGCAAGTTGCCTACTCGTCAATTTAGCTTCAGTAACAAAGCAAATCCGACTGATTAAAATAAGGAAGCTGTTATTATTATCTACTAGCTTTTACGCGTGGCTTCGTTCCCTTAACTCTAAAGATATGTCCCACAGGAGCCGTGGATTTTTCCAAGATAAAAGTATATAACTCTCTTATGTCACCCTCCGGCCCATAAACTATCTCTATGCAAAGAATTACGTCGGTCCGTTGCGCGTTGCTCCGTTGTTGCGTGAAAGGAAGATTAACCAAGCATCCATAAATAAACTGTCTTGTGTGTAATATTAGCAAGCTATATGTGACCATCATTAGATATTTTTCACTTGTCACTTGGGTAAATTTGTATGTTATATATTTCTATTAAACATGGTTCTTTATATTTAGACTGACCATTGCTTTGCATTCGTATTCTTATTGATGTCTACAACTAAATTAAATACTTATGCGATCCCACAATCTACCAGTCTCATTTTAACACAAACATGTAACATAAATGTTTAGGAATGCCTGTATTTATGTATTTAGCTAATGGCGCTTATGTGATGAGAGAATCAGCTCACAGATCGAACACTAAATAAATGTAAGGTACATGCACTTAAATCTGTCAATAATTGTTAGAAACAATGCATTTATAAGCAACTCCACTCTGTACTCTTCAATATCCCAGAGACGCAGAACTTTAAAAATATAAAGAATTCTTTATAAATAACTGTTTTACAAATAGTTTATCTATTTGCACCGACAATAAAATATATGTGAAATAGTTAATAAAGTAGCAAGTAATTACATGAATTAACAACGCATAATAGATTTCTTCTAATTGATTTTAGTCGAATGGATTTTTGTGGTATACGGCGTACCGTTTAGCATGTATCATTTTACGAATATTTCTTAATCAGCTGTCTCAATTTTTGAACGTAATAAGTTAAATCTTGATGTTGTTACGCGCATGCTTTATTTAGGTATTTTATAACAAATGATTTATGTACATATATGCTTCAGGGCGATCTTATCATAAAGACTTTTTTAATTTCTGTGATATATTCAACATTTGATTATATATGATGATTATAGTCTTACGTCAAATTCACTAACGAATTAAGGATGTTACATGCTTTGCACTTCATAGTATAATTAAATTCTTATATTGTTCTTAATTTGTAAATGTTAAGTATGTACTCCGTCTTTTCCACTCATTTGTATCATGTGAGAGTGCGAACAGTCATGAGTTTATGTATGAGCTGGTCAGTGAGGCAGCTCATCGCGTAATGAAATGGAATGTGGATCACTAGTCAGGGGGCAAGCGGGCATCTCGTGACGTCACCGATACTTGACATCAATTGACTTTATACTTAAACGTCAAAGGGATAAGGTTGAAGGTCTTGAGACAGTTTACAGACTTGTAAGAGTGTATCTTATGAATGACAATACAGTTCGGTTATGTTCTCCATTTGCAAATAATCTGCGGCTGACACTATTAGCCGACATCAAAAAAGGCAAGCTTATAGTCTCCTGCCGGGCTCAGCCATGTGGAACTGTGCCCGTTAAGCAACTATATGTAAGAGCCGACATTCTATTACGGAAGTACATGGTATACTATTGTTTCAGAAGTACCGGGCTAATCATTGTAGAGCCAAGCTCATAGAGCAGGATATGGATAATAAACATTAATTGTTGCTTTATTATATACCGATATCGAGAATTTTTATCTTATCACTTATACAATTTGGATCTTTGCTAGCAGTTGGCTCAGTGTGAACGAGTACAAGTAAATTCGTTATGTGTATCTGGAACACATCTCACATGTAAATATATATATATCTACTGCGCTGTTGTCTGCTTAAATTCGTTTCAGCAACTCTATTAAATATAAAAGCGTTAAAGATAAAGGAAGTAATAACACGACGTTGGTGAATATAAATCGACTTATACGAATGTGACATATCTTTCCTATGTTATGTAACCCATGCCTATATAATCCCTAAGGACTAGATAGAGATATATTACACGTACCTTTCGTTAGGTAATTTCAGGTTCAAAGTAATAGAGGGCGAGCCTTCTTCTCTACCAAGCACATTTTCAGACACCGAGCTTTTACTGAGAATTTCCTGAGAGAAAATCTAGTGATAGTTTGGTCGACTTAATTCGTATTGTGGGATCGTAGGCTACATAAGCGTAACTGCCAATGGACCAAATTACAAGGTATATTATGTTGATTAGTCAATAAGTAATTTTAGAACGTACCTGCATAATTGAGATGATGTAAAATCGGTACTTTTAGTTCAGTGAGGAGTTCGTTGCTTTGCACGCAGAGCACACATTTGGTTAATTTTTGTTTAGTTATATGATATAGAATTATGAGAGAAAATTTGCTGATAGGATAGGCAGTTTTCATTATGCCCATATTTCATCAATAAGGTAAATTCTATTGCTGTCTATTGATTACATTTCGAGAATTAACTAACAAAGGAACTCTGTAACTTATAACTCAACCCGGAAACCCACGATCATATTATAATTACGAAAACAAACGCAATCTTTAGGCACAGAACGGACCCCATACTCCAAAATGGATATAAGTCCAATCAGCTTATATATTGTACAGGCTACTACAGTAATGTTACATGTATCTATGAATAATACCACTGCGTGCGTGACCACTCATATGGCATACGAACGTTGAACACGAACGTATTGTACAAAAGTATGTTGTGTTAAAGGTCATTCATCGAATTGCTAATGTGCCCAATCAATAACGTGTACCTAATCTAGATGAAGCACTTCTGTCGAGTAGTTCTATCTATTTCAACAAATATTAATAGAGAACATGACATTTGACTGCACAGATTCCGTAGTGATTGTGGGTTCAGTCCCCACACGGGACAAAAATTTGTGTGATCCACAAATGGTTATTTCGAGTCTGGGTGTTCTTTGTGTCTGTTGTTGGAATGTTTGTAAAGTCCCTCGTGACACAGGAATTATTCCCAGTGCGCGAGATACCGTTTTATATAAAAAAATCAGGAGCACTTTGCAAGTTAGTGTTTTAATTGCAGTCAAAATTACACTTAAACGTGTATTGAACTTAACCTAGAACGTGAATTCTACGACGGCGGTGTGTTTCTGCTTGCAATTTACAGACCATTACAGCTAAACCAGCCATGTGGCCTTGCGTTGTATTTCTCTAGTATTTAGAGTTTCCAAATCGTCTTAAGCAGACGACGACGTTAGTAAGCAGCCGGCATAATCTGCGTCTCAGTTTTTTACAGGGTGTGTTTTTTGTATATATTTATTTATTTAAACACATTTATAATATCTTTACAGGATATCTTAAAACGATATTATAAGCTATATATACATAATATAAGATAAATAAGACAATTAAATAAAAATATTACATATTAAATACTATGCATTGTCCGCAACTTATTTGAATTTTGGCAAGCTGCAGTGATAAATATGAATGTCATTGGGAATTATATTGATAAGTCGTATAGCGCGCGGCAACGGGGCAAACTTGAGTTAGTGGGTCTTATATATATAGAATACATATATAAGTGGGATCAAAACCGAAAGACATTTTCAGAATTGTACTTGTTCATATATTTAACTAGATTGTCCCTGCGGCTTCGCTCGCCTAAATGTAGGTTAAGTTAGCCATAGTACCGTTTTCTGGATGAAAAGTAACGTATGTCCGTTTCTGTACCCCTGACAACGTGTATGCAAAATTTAATAATGTTCGGTAGAGAAGTTAAAGAGTGAGAGCAGAAAGCGTAATAAACAAACAAACTCACACGCGCATTAATAATATTAGTTATGATATAGAAAATTGCAGTTTTATGTGTGTTGTACACGTACCCTATATAACCCCGGGCTATGTCGCTAAACCAACGCAAGCTGTGTGAAACAAATACAATTTAAAATGACTGAAATACATTCAATAAATGTATCAGCCATTTACCGTTTTATTTGGTGGCGTGTTATATCAATAACGATGCGATTACACGGCGCTGATAATGTTTACTTAAATTATTTGTTGTACAATCTGTTTGTTTGTGTTGTGCGTGCTTTTGCATTTAACACACGCTGTGCACGTGGCTAGGGTCGTCGAATTACTGCATGCAAATAAATAGTGACAGAAAATTTGTTAAATCGATTATTATGCTAAAGTATTCGAAGTATTAAATGTGCTCCTCATACGATATGTGCGTTTTAATTGCTCACAAGATTTCTTGGCAATGCGGCATGACAAGTTATTGAAGTTCTAATTTGAAAGTAGAGTATTCAATTTGTGATGTTGTTTACATTACATACATTAGAATATGCTGAAATTGATAAATCGATAAAAAAGAATATGTTACATCTAATGAAAATAATATAAAGATAATTAATACTCGCGGTTTTCCATTGTACAGAGGCTATATTATGCGGCCATTACATATGACCACACCTTTCTGTTATGCGCTGCAAAACAGATATATTTTTACACATTTATTTCTTATAGGTAAAACACCAATCTGGTAATGTTTAAGGTGCATTTTAATGCATAACAAGAATATGCACGAAGTGTGACTTTGGAGTGTGCATATTTTTAATGAGATGGATAATTTTATTAATCTATTTATCTTATTATATACCTATATTAATATTTCTATTAATTGTATTATTTATTTGAATTTCAAGCATATATTCGGCTTTAATATAAAAGACTACATTTTGTTTGCGGCTTCGCCCACGCAAATGTAGGCTAGGTTAGGTTAGTAATAACACTTTTTTTGTGGATGAAAGGTACCCACGTCTTTTTCTGTCCCCTTGACGATGCGTATGCAAAATTTCATGATGATCGGTCGCGTATTTAAGACGTAAAAGCGTAACAAACAAATAAACAAACAAACTTACATTCTCATTTATATTATTAAGAATACATTCTAAAATTATTGTAATTTGTAGCAGTGTACAAGCTACCATTTATTTACCTGTCTACTCTTTAACGGCACGTGGAAAGTTTGATTGCGAATCCAACAACATAGTAACGCCACATTGAACTTGTAATAAAAGCTTCAATTAAAACCGTTGGCAGTAGTTAGCAGTTCAGTTCTAGTAACAGTTAATAAGAGCGCGGCGGCGCATCAAAGTGCGCCCAGAGTGAGCTCTTACACTCGTAATTAAAACTATAGCGCTCTCTTTGAGTTCTTCACTTTGATTGTCCTTTGACAGATTTAGGATACGGGATACTATTACAGAAACTGAAACATTCAGAAGTAGATAGGCCATATTTATTACTCATTGATATTTATAAGAACACGAGTCATTGATAATTTTAAGAACATAAGTAATTTTGGAACAAAATATAGAAAGTAATTTTTCCTAAGTATTTGCCAACCACAATCAGAATTTGAACGAGTGTGCGTTTTATATTCTCAACCTTCTATAGTAATAGAAGGTTAGGATAGCATGGTAATGTAATCGATGCCATGGGACTTGGAAGCGGCGCTCCTGGCGTCGTTCTACCATTGGCGCCAGGAGGCACTAGCTCGGGGTGAAGGACCTGCTCTTCCCGCTCTCGAGACGGCAAGGTCCGAGCTCCGCCAGGTTCTGGTAGAGAAATGGAAGGAACGACTTGTGCACCCCAGTGCCGGGCACGCCACGATCGTGCATGGCGCCCTCACCTTCCGTTTGACACAGGTCATTACCTGTCAGTACCAGTCATTACTGGCCACGGTTGCTTTAGCCAGTTCCTGTGTCGCATAAGCCGGCAAGAGACGCCCGGTTGTCACCACTGCGGTGACTGGCGCGATGTTGTTGAGGACACGGGGCTGCACACATTGGCGGATTGTCCAGATTGGGCATCGCAGCGTCGTGAGTATATTGCGGCAGTCGGTATGGTTGCTCTATCGCTCCCGACCGTGGTTCAATCTATGGTCCGGAGTAAGAGGTCGTGAAGTGCCGTCGCCTCCTGCTGTGCGGATGTCATTTCCATCAAGGAGGCGGTGGAGTGGTCGAGGGAGCACTTAAACTCTCTCCCCAACTGCAGAACCGGGTGCCGGAGGGCGGGAGATGACCTGAAATTTGACCTGGGGTTGGTGGGCTTCGTAGGCTTACCCGCCAGCCGATCAGCATCAGGTCCGAGAGGCGGCATGCGGATTTCCACGCGCGTGTCTGTGTCGTTTGTCCGTCCCACCCTTAAGGGGGGACAGTAAGGCTTAAATGTAGTGGTGTCCAAAGGGTAGTCTTGTTGCGTAGTGGCCTGTCGTTTCATACTGCGGGCCGAAACCTCGACTGCGTGTGAAAATGATTCGCCCGGCACCGCCGATTACGGTTTTGTCGAGGAACACCGTAGTAGGTTTAGTCGGTATTACGGGGAGGACCATTTTCATCATTACCATCTTTCTTTTATCCTGGTGAGTCCGATATAACCTCTCCGCCCGCCCCCCGCGGACGGGTATGCTTTAAAGCATTTGAACATTCGAAAAGCATGGTAATGTAACCTACATCATTATTTAAAATATCATCATTGTAATTAATTATAATAATATTAATAAGTTTATTTATCACCAAAAATTAACTGGTACAAAGCACAATTTAATTACTATAATAGCATAACTATGTACAATTTTAGTAGTGTAATTAACTAATAAATATAGCTTTAAGTATCGGTAAAGCATAATATACAATGCACCCTAAAGACATATTAGTATGTATCTTTAGGAAACTAGACACGATAACAATTTGAGCTTGGTATGTTGTTTTATTACACATTGAACCACTTTATTGGGATTCGGGTCAATCGGTGCATATGTGTGGTATATGTTTTAGTATTGTTCTTTCGTTTGAAAGGTTATTAAATGACTATAAACACTGTGCGGCCTGTTCCTGTAAACAGAACCTCCATTAATGTGCCAATTGATAGAAACGTCAAATGAAAATATTACTCTAAGTGAATATCTAAGTACGGCGTGTGTTTCAATTCACGACTACTATGGTAACACATATATACACCACCACACCAGCTACGGTGGCAACGTTCTAGTTTGTCTGATACAGCTTTTATTCGTTCATTAGAGGGAGGCTGGTGTTATTTATTGCTATTGTTGCAGCTACGTGTTTAATGTGCTTCCACGCCGGACCCATATATTTAAACTACAATTTAACAATGATGAAATGTGTTAACCCTTTGCCAACGTAATATATTTTGTTGTTTCAAATGCTGCGTGGAAATAAATATTTGGTGCGAGAGAGATAGATAGAGATTAGACAAGTCATGTGGTGATAAAACCTACATACATGTATAAGAGTTTTGTATTATTTTTCAACATTGTATCAATAGACAGAAAAGTTCCCTGTTCATAAGATTTAAAAGAAATATATCACGTGAACAGAACTTTGCAGTTTAGGAATGAGAAATTCGGCACAGTTAAAATATATACAGAGTAGGATTGCGGATATTAATTCCGAGGCTGAGAGTATTTTATATCCATTATTTCCATAATTGTTAAGTCCCCGTGGCGCAGAGATTATCCTTAGCCGGGAGATGCCTTTACATAATAAGTTATCTATTTCTCATAAAAACATCGTGAACATTATCTTGTGATGCTGGACACAAGACACGGCAACGTTGTGATTATATTGTTATCAGCTAATTAACTGTGTTGTACTTTTATACGGAAACATAATCTCTTTGAAACGCAGCAGGATATGTCTGTAATTACATTAGTTGAATCATACTAACGTAGAACCCACTCCGCTACAGAATACAAATGTCGCCTCTACACACGCCGACGCCTGTGCATAACGCGTCATACACACTAAAGTAGAATACATACGTTTATATTAACTTGTCTCGATTTTAAATTGCACACGAGTATGCAAATGTTTATTATTAACATTGGCATTTTATTTGGTTTGCCTACACAGCAGAAAATTAAGTAATAATCTGACACTTTAAAGTATGATATAAGAATAGAATTTATGATAAATTTTGTAATTGAGGACTACAGATTATATTGTAATAAAAATGTTTCAGATTTTACGCCATTTATTGTAGGACTAATAGTAACGTAAGTTAATAAAGGTAGATAAGGGAACAGGACAACTGGAGAAGAACATGTATACATCTCGCAGAAGATCGTATTCATACAACAATGTATTATGTTCACGCTTTAGGTTTGGAGGTGCTGCCGTGACAGTAACAGTAAACAGTGATCGTGAGTCACAATCAGACAATTCAGCTGGGTGATTTGGTCTTTTGTCACAGTTTTTGAGTCGGTTTCAGAGGCAAAAAATTGTTTTAGTCTGGAACTGTGCCGGATAGTTTAATAATATTTTGGAAATATACTAATATAACGGGGATATTAACCAACGCCAAAGAAAGTCAAAACCAGTTTTGGAACACCTTGTAGCGACTCCACACAGACGTCGAAGTTTTTTTGCGGCGACTGCCGCGACGTAGTTGAGGACACGGCGGGCACACTTTGGCGGTTTGCCCCGCCTGGGCATCGCAGCGCCGTGAGTTGATCGCGGCAGTCGGATTGGTTGCCCTCTCGCTCCCGGCCGTAGTACAGTCTATGGTCCGAAATGAGAGGTCGTGGAACGCCGTCACCTCCTTTTGTGAGGAAAACATTTCCATCAAGGAGGCGGCGGAGCGGGAGAGGGAGCGGTTGAACCCTCTTCCCAATCGCAGAACCGGGCGCCGGAGGGCGCAAGATGACCTCCAGCCACCCTGAGGATTGACCTGGGGGTGGTGGGCTTTGTGGGCCTGCCCGCCATCCGTTCAGCACCAGGTCCGAGAAGCGGCGTGCGTGTTCCCACGCGCGCCTCTGTGTCGAGTCCGTCTCCCCTCTAGGGGGGACAGTAGGGATTATTTATGAGAAGTGCCTATAGGGTAGGTCTTATCGGGTAGTGGCCTGCCGTTTCATACTGCGGGCCGAAACCTCGGCGGGGACGCGACCGGATGCGCAAGTGATTCGCGCGGCCCTGTCGATAGTGGTTTTGTCGAGGAACACCGTGGTAGGTTTAGTCGGTATTCCGGGAAGTACATTATCATCTTAACATCTTCTTTTACCCCAGCGAGTCCGACATAACCCCTCCGCCCGCCCCCGCGGAGGGGTATGCGCCATGCATTCACCCACGTAAAAAAAAAAAAGACGTCGATGTTTTGACGACTGATAAAAGATGGCGCTGTACATAATACACACACATGCCCAAATCACGCAAGCGATGTTTTTACAGTGAGTAAGTACATATTATACAAGTTCCCGAAATCAACAGTCGAGCCACGGCCCGCTACGCACGGTCAACTAGCTTGGTTTGAGGATCCCCCGTTTGTGCTGAAGGGACATCACACTACGCTGCTCTACAAATTATTTTTGTATCTCAGAATTTTTATTCCGTTTTGGTATCGAACCCATAATGCTCAGCGCAGTGGCAATGGCGGATCGACTATTTAAACCACTACGCCATCAATAAACTAGTCAAAAGTAATGTAAATTTAACTTGAAGATAAAAATCTTAGTAAGATAATAATTTAATAATCAAATGAACCAAGGTTATAGTATGTGTACGCCCTGTGGTTGGTACACATACGGTTAGGTAGTAGACCTTACAAATGACAGTAGAGCGCGCCCTCTCGTGGTACGCCATTAACCGGAGGGTCGCTTTTACGGATGTCCGAATTGTCGGACATTTTAGCTCCAGTACCGATGTTCGTGTATTTAACCAAATACGTACACACGGCAGAATATACAGAAGAACAAATACAAAGTTATAATGTATGTAATTAGATTATTACAGGTCATTATGGTTTAAATTAGACAGACCTTGGGAAAGGACATAAGCTATCTTTTGTTGTAAAAAAGGACATGAAGGGGTTGAATTAAGGGATGAAAGTTTGTATGCGAATTCGTCATTATCGAAGATAAAACCATGAGACTTTATATTTAGGCACTCGGTCCAGCGATTTTGAAATTTCGACCTACAGGGGAATTAAATAGGAGACGAAAGTTCCTGTGGAAGCCGAAATAAATCTGTCGATTTGTTACAATACGTAGGTGTATTTATCGAAACACTGTATAGTTAGTAAAACTGGCGTCTTAATAATTATACACGGCGTGCGGGACACGCCAAGTATTATACACAATGAACGGTGTAACATTTAACATTAGCAAAAGCGGTAAGCGCCGAAAAATGTTGCAGCAGTGTAAGCTGTTGGTTTGGGATGAACATAATGGACGCACTATACCTATCACACCATGAAAGATATGGTGGTACTTTTAGCTGGTGTCTTTGGACAGACCCTGCCGGTTATTACTAGGGGTACACCGGCAGTCGAAGTAAATGCCTGTTTGAAGGCGTCTGTGATATGGATACACGTAAAAAAGTTACGTCTGACAACAAATATGTGGGTAAAACTACACAACGATTGATACACAAGGCAATAGGCGGCTGCTCTTTTTAAAGGCCGAGAAGATTGTATGCTAACAGATAGTAACAGCATGATTACACTAAGACGTGAATTCTGTTAAATTGTCGATAACACAGGTGATTTAAATAATAATGTCTATCCAGATCTACAAATAAGTATGGGCAATCGAGAATGGTTGTGTGACGGGTCGCCTTTAGCGCCGACAAATGAGACAATAGGCTAGATAAACGAACAAATTATAAACTCGCAGTAGACAATTTTACGGACACTGAACAAGTGACATCGTACCCTATAGGGTTTCTCAACTCTTTAGAATTATCAGGAGTGCCTTCCCATAAGTTAAGGCTGAAAGTTGGTATTCCAGTCCTGTTAATGAGAAATCTTGACGCACCAAGGCCATGTAATGGTACACGACAACGAATTACCTATCTAGGACGAAATACTATGAAACCTATAATCATGACTAGAATGACAAAAGGAGAAAATGTTTTAATTCCCCGTATTCCGATAATTCGGACAGAGTTGCCATTTCAGTTTAAAAGAGGGCAGATTCTCCTAAAAGCAATATTTACGGTAATAATAAACAAAACTGTTTTCAATGTGCAACTCTATTTGGCGTGCTCACGAGTGTCAAACCCGCAAAATCTTTTTGTTTTAAAGGATGGAAATACAAAACACGTAGTTTATAAAAATGTATTCAAATGAGCTATTTGCAGTAAACCACGGCATTTATATGGTTATTATTTGCAAAATAAGTTTCTTAAATATTAATAATGCTACCCAAAGTAACTATTCCACTATACTACTAGTATATTATATATACTTTCAAAATACGCACATTGATTTAAAATGTTGTGGATTTAGACAAAGCTGATACCTAAAGTTATATAATCGACCAAGTCTATAATGCCGGTCACCACCAATAGTAGAGGTCGACATTGTCAATCTTTTTCTACTGCTATTACTAACCCCAATCGCTAGCAATTGAAGAAGGCAAGGCGAGAAGTTTTAAATTATAAATGTTACTTTGGGACTTAATCAAATAATTTAATTTCATTCCCCTTAAATTTATTTCAACGATTCTGATAGCAGTAAAATGCCGCTAGATCTAAACAATTCTTTAGTTAATACTTGTCGACTCAAATTCAATATACATTATTCAAATTTATCTCGCGACCTCAACAAGGGAACGATTCGTCACAAATAAGATTATGTATATTTTCTGTATATCCTAACGTTCGCTTGTTGCTAGAACTTCATTGTGTTTTTACATGTTCCAACGCGTTTCGTCTACGAATACACTGATTATATTTTTTATGAAACTGCGCAATGGATGATAAAATTTTAGCTTTTTGTCATAAAGGCTAGAGTAACGTTTATTATATTTTCCCTAATACGGTAGCATAACACTACGCTTACAAAGGGTTTGTTCTATTTGAGTAAAAATATAAATATGTTTATATTATAAAAGTTATATTTAAACTTTGTTTTATTGAAGATAAGAGCGTGTCTTGTCTTGGCGAAGTTCCTGACAGATAATCTCAGTAACGTTTTCTCAACCTTGGGGAGGGTTTCACGTTTAGCAACCGTACTGTAAATAAAGTGCGTATATGGCGGCGGCTTTAAATTAAGAGGTCACGAATTTAGAACTGCAATTCAACGCACTCATTGCACTATCGACGTGAAATGACTCCAAACACCAGCAATTTTGTTTAGCTGGTCGATTAAGGAAAATGTCCTGTACACTAGGTTATTAAAAATGGGCTTTTCTAATTATATTTATTAGTGTTAAATACTATTTTTATCAATCAACTCAACCAATTGCAGTTTTAACTTCTGTATACAATAAAATTTAAATAATTTTGGGTTTGTTCTCGCTAGTTTCATTGACATGTTCCATGAAGGTACTGAGAATAATAAGACTCACCAGTTCCATGGAATTAATTGACGATGGAACTAGTGGCAATAACAAAAATGATTTGTCTCACTAGTTCCACTAACAAGGTTTATGGAATGAAAAGGAATTTCATAAAACAAAAAAATCAATGAAAATAGTGAGAATGATCCAAATATTCAGCTGTTTAAAATTAAGTAAGTCTGGCGCTTTTGAGATCTCCATCTATGACGTCAATTTACAAAAAACTTGGTCCCGCGTCATGCGATGAAATATTTAACTTAAGTTATATTTGAGCTCTACTTCGGTTTATAGAATAATAATTTAAATATAATGACATAACGAAGCTAAGTTTGGCTTCACGTTGTGTGACATCATTGTCAAGTTATCACAGTCTACAAGATGGCTTCACGTCGTCACAGTTCGTCCACACTTAATTCGTTAATCATTCACCGCAACAGGTGTTTGCCTCGCGCATGCCGCTACGCCGACTAACACACACACACACATACACAAGAAGACATACGTACTACGCCGAACGAATCTGTACTTAATGCTAAAGTGGAGAGCAGCGATAGCTCAGTGGGGAGACCAACAGACTACAATGCAGAGGGTCTCGGGTTAGAACTCACGTCGCGCACCTCTGACTTTCGGAAGTTATATAACTTTTCGAAATTATGTGCGTATTGATTGCCAATTATCGCCTGCTCCGTGCCTTGGAGAGCACGTTAATGACATGAACATCCATGGCAGTCGTTATTGGAAAAGTATCGACACAAAAGATCCCACTGGGTCTAAGTGTCGCCGGTCTGCACTGACTGGCCCCCACATAAGATACATACATAATGCTAAAGTGATTTATTGCAAACGGAGATAAATTATATCATTAATATAACATTAGTTTATTACTTGTACAAATATGATAGGTATGATTTTAGTGGGTCATATAGCGAGAAAATGAACATGTATTGCGACTTTTAGTAACTTTTGGTCGCTTCTCTATTTGCAGTAGTTTGTAGCTCCGCGGTGAAGTTTTGATTCCCATGCGTCGAGAATATTTGCGGAATTCGCGCTTGCAGATTAAAACATGTTTATATGTGGTAACACAAGCTCTAGACAATTTAAATGTATACAGTTATTGGGTTTTGTGTGTTATTTCTATTACAATTAATTTAGTGACATGAGGGTAGATAAGTCTTGCGTCTTATTGCTCTCATAGACCTCGTCTTACTTGTCGATGCGACTGAAATGATAAAAAGTAATAAATGACTCATGATTTCTTTTGCGGGAAAAGACGGCCAGCATTTTCTTAGCATCATAGTTTTCTCGAAACTCACATACTCACTCCATCTGACGCGGCGTGTCAACTATCCTAACTCACTTATCGTTGTCCCCAACTCATTATAACTTTTTTATTAAATATACATTATGATGTACAGATCTGATCATGCGTATATATTCAACTTATATGATTCGATACTATAGACACTATAGTTTATAGCTGAATATTGTGAATGCACGAGTAGCGAAGCAAGCCAGCAGTTGCCGCGCCGCGCCGTTGACATTGCACAAAGCGTTGTGGGTTCAAATCCCATCACACAGAATAATATTTTTTGGTGTTACTTATAATTGCTCCAAGTTTGGTTGTAGTTTCTATCCGTTGATTGAATATTTAGTCGTAAAATTTAAACGAAATTTGTCTCTTAGATTCATTGTTTTTTTTTTACACAATATGAAGCACATAGGTATGTATGTTTATCCATTGTCTAGTAGGTACCCATAGTTCAAGCTCTGCTTAATTTGGGCTAGATGGTGTTGTGTGTAAGTGATAATTCTATCACTTACACACTACATCATCTAACCCTTTATTTATTACTATTTGTTTTGTGTTTTTATGGTCAGCTAATAGCCTGTGTTTTAATGACGTTTACGGGTAGAAACCAAGTAGGTACTCGTCATCTAAGATACAGTTGGAAGATTTTGCTCTATATTAAGTGTTTCACTTTCGTCACTGTGCATACATTTTAGGACAACCCTACATGTATTTAGTATTGCTGCTTTTTGTATATTAATGAATGTATTTGGTGATAGTTCAAGTAGTTTTATGCTATGGTGTAAATATTTTGGGATAACTCCTGTGGTGGAAATTATAATTGGTACAATATTATTATTATTATTGTATGTATAATTTGAAGTAAAACGTAGCCATAAAGTAATAATTGATTTAATTGCACAGATCACACCATAGGATCGACCGTTGTTAAAATGGTTACCTCAACACTACCAATTCACAGAATGTTGTGCTATGTACTACTGCTCCGAGTGTGGATATTTGAAATTATTTTAATTATTTCGATTCAATATCGATCGAGGGATTCCGGGTCCGATACCCGGTTATAATTGGTATAATATATCTTATTTTTTTGAAGCAGCACGTAGTTTATTCATTTGTATGGTACACGCAATAGGCTTATCCCATGGGATTTGAAACAGCTCGTGAAGTGTGGATATTAGAATATACACCTACCTACCCATTATATAATATACTGATACAGTCGTGAATCTAAGCATGCATGAAACATATGTATCTAATCTTAAAACTGCTACTCGGCGGCGGTGAGACAAAAGCCTTACTTAGCTTTTCACTTCACTTATTAACTCACAGTTTCATAACTGAAATGTAATAATAAAGAACGGTGGCACCGACATTTAGAGTACTTATCGTAACAAACATAACAAATGGCTATTTTCCTGCCACAAGTTAAGCTGTAGAGATATATTTCTCCGAGTAAGGATTCAGGTCACAAAGCGCGCACTCGTTTTGTTTTGAATCTGCCGAGTGCTCCACTATTTTACAGCTTTATTTTGAACTTCTTACTTGTAAAATAATATCTCTTTCATTCTTATATGTTCCTGTTATTGTTGTTCTTAATAACTGCAACGACGCGCAGTTGTCGTCTTTAAGACTAACTCGTGATGTTTATGTAAAAGTTTTGGAAGATATTTTGGTTGAATAACCTCGCTTAACAAATTTCAGTGACGTCATTTTCCATTCGACTGTAAGCGATTTTTTTAATTTGCACATTACACGTCGTAATGGCTTTGGAATTAACTCTGATTATTATGAAGTAAACTATTATTGAGTTTATCCTAACTCAATTACTAGTAGGAGATACATGCATATGATAAGGCATGAGGTGCAATATTTACTATAGAGATCAACTCCAGAGCAAATCCGTTGTTATGTTAAAAAAAAATTTGATCTTTGATATTATCATCGAGACCTCGCGTCCGACGTCCGGTTTCGTGGTATGAAAAACATTATGTTCCCCAAAGAGTAAAGTTGTATGTTCACTGTGAAGCAGTGGGGACAATCGGCGCAACCGAAAGCAATTAGCTCATACGGCGTTTTAGCCGTCATCTTTGGACAGCACCTTGTTATCGGCCTAAAACCTTGGCTGCGATACAAACATATATATAACGATAGATGGTGGAGCCAAGCATTATTGATACCTTTAAATGTTGATTGTTAATGTGTATTTTAACACTAGTCATATTTATTTAATTGGTAATGACATTTTTATATATAAATAAATATTTTATCTATGGATTTTAACATTGTGTTTAAAACACAAACACATTAGAGTAGACTGAAACTACCGATCGCCACTGGCTAATATCCTGCAACAATGATATCTTTTGGTTAATGCAGTCAGACTCACGTAAGTCCTTTTATAGGATTATTTCTCCGGAACATGTCAGAGTAAATCGGATTTATCCGGAAAAGGTAAACTATCGGATAAACTCATTCGCTCAGTCTTTCACATAAATCCTGATTATTTCGTGTTAAATAAAAGTAAGTAAAATTTGCCACCATTCGCGTCCTTCCCGGAATTCTATTCTGCACATTGCCTTCGAGCTTCTAAGCTCGCGAGCAAACGAGGCTGTTATCGTCCAGAGGCATCGTATTGCAAGTCAAGCACGTGATACGTTACCTGTTGTTGTTTATGTCGAGGACCCCTCGACCCTCACCCCTCACTTCCCCCTCCTGGGACCCCTGCCTTCCCCCCGCGGTCGGTGATCTCTCACGTGCCGTGCGTGTTGAGAGCGACTGCTCACACATTAACATACATTATTGAGACGTAGGGATGTCAAAGTGGAGATAAATTTAATAATGTTGTTGTATGCTGTGAATATTCGCAGTACGTGGAATATAGTCTAACTTAGGTTGCAGTTTTTTGTAGTCGCTACAACTTTATGTGGTAATATAGGTACACTCTGTATACGTAACGTAACGGCGTATATATGCCTTGGTGGCGCAGCGGTAGTCAATGAGGCGACTGCTATGCATGAGATCTCGGGCTTCGAGCTTGTTTTTTATTGGGTTTTTCTGTCGAGGAATTTTTTGTAGAAGCACGGAGTTAGGAAAGCCTTGGGCTATTAGACGACAATATATTATTACTATTAATGTGTTGCTGTAATATACTTCTGCCTGCTATTACCGTGATAAAGACTGAAATAGATCTAAAACTATGTGTAATAGAGTTTCTACTTCTAAATAATACAAAAAACAGATTCATAACACTAACAAATTTTACTAAGTGTGTTAGTATTATGCCTTCTATCATTAGTTTCTTCGTTTTTTTACGTACTGCTACTAAAAATTGCTCTATAAAAATGTTTATTACTAATCTTATAATTCCCAAGTGTACAGCTAAATGATTAGCTTAACTAAACTAGTATATAAGTAATCAACGACATAGGGTATTCAATAGAATGACTGCCTAATTTCTATCTAAAAATAGTTTAATTCCTATATTAATTTTATCAATGAAAATCCAAGTGCCTATGTTGACCCTACATCTAATTTCGACTATAAATACTAATCATCACCATCTATATCAGTAATTTACTACTATGCACTTTCAAACGCTAAATTATACATAATATATAATAATAGTAAAAGCTTTTAAAGCTAATACGTTAATGGCTTAGTGAGTGACAGCCCTGAGTGGCCGGCGCACGGGTGGTGGGTTCACGAGTTAAGTGCGGGTTCACACTCGAACGAGCGCGGCGGAAATGAGCTGCAACTTGTGTGAACACGCCGTGTAATAGCACAACTATCTGACTCTACAGGCTGCTCGAGAAATGGATTAACCGCATTTATTTTAAAAAAGCTGCAGCTTATATTGTTTATAGCAACTTTGTAGGTATATTACATTATATTAAGTGATGCATATGTCGTTCTGAACGAATAGGTCGGTGTGCACTAGTCCTTAATTTTGTTCATAATATTTATAACGACTCTGTGTCCGGTATAATTATGTCTAATTAACAGCGTGTATTAGCGTATTAACAACATGTCTGTACTGTACCGTCTTGACAGATTTAACAACGATGACGAAGATGTCACGTCAAAAAGAAAACCCTTTAACATGATTAACTAAAACACGATATAAATTACATTTTAAAATTAATAATTAAAACGCATTTTGACGTTAAATAAAATTATGATAGAGAACAAGCATATCGTTAGGCTACGATAACTGTTTATTATTAGGCGGGCTATATGCATTTTTATAATAATAACAATAATGAACCCCTCTGGGACAGTTGTTATCTCATCATGAGACGCGATATCGGAGGGCACAATACACTAGCTTTTAAACTATTATCACCTTTGCCTTGTAATATAAATAAAAAATTGTATCACCAGGTTAAATAAAAGCCCACAAACCGCAGGGCAGCTTGTGGCGAGCTGAATGTGAGTGGCGATATTGCGGTCCTGAATACCTCAGAGAGTCGGTTAGGGCCTCGTCCCCGGCTTGCCGTTACTGGTTGGCTCGGGTGGAACTTCAAGAGCGTCCGTAGGACTCTTAACTCTGGCTTGCCTTGGTCGGCCGGTCATAGGGGGGCCGCTAGAGCTATATGCTTGGGGATGGAAGTGTCATTTTCAAGGGCATAACTACGGAGAAACCTGCTCCGGGTCGCCGTTGTCACGAGACCCGTGATAGTGAAACCGGCGCCGCACCGCTCAACACCCCTAGCCCCTCGCACCAGTGTTACCCTCTGCTGCTGGCTTGTATGCCTATGGTGGCTATTCAGGGGGCCCATCTAGTGAGTTGGCGAGTCACCGTTTGCCCATTGCATTGATGATATTAGAGTATTCAGGGCAGACGCCTTTCATAGGTACCAATATACCGGTCCACCAAACACCCATACCCATAGTCCATATATTAGAATCCATACGTAGCAATAGTCCTATGGCTAGTGCCGCTGTAGGTGTTCCATCCCACCTTTGATTAAAACTCTCGAAGGGCCTCTTCATGTTGGACCCATGTCTCCGTGTAAGCCTCCCAAAGGACCAGGTATTTTTCTAATATAATATGTTAGAAAATACCTGTGATAAGAAAACATAGTAATGATAAGAGAAACATAATAATAATAATCTTTATTTGCTAAAATATGGTTCTGGTATACAAGTGGTCATTTTTAAATTTGTACTGCTTGTTTTGCCACCTGTGCCGTGCAAAATTTAAGTAATTACATTAAAGCAATTTTAAATAAATATATGCAAATTATTGAAATTACATATTGATATTAATTAATTAGTAGGATATAATCCACAAAAAAAAAGATAATAAAATGAATATGCAGCACATTAAAACATTCATATAAAATATTAAATTAAAAAAATCTTCCTAACACATATCTTAATCTAGAATTGTCTATATTTTAATAACAGTACCTAATGTATTTATAATTATATTAATAATGTCATCTAGATTATGGATCCATCATTAAAATATTCAGTTACCGAATAATATCTCTTATCAAGTAAAACATTAAATAATTTACGCTTAATAAACAATGTCATTGGTAACCTAATGAGATCATTAGGTAAATGGTTCTATACCCTAATGGCCATACAATATGTATTTTCCTTAAGACTTCGACTCTAATTTGGGGCAGTTGAATTTAATGATGTATTAATACTTAATACTTAATCAGTAGAATAAATAATACTTAGCCGTAGTGTAAAGTGTCATTGAATTCGAGGCTTAGGTTTCGCATGGACACAATATAATCGAAAGCACCATTGCGTGACGAATCCGATAAAGTTGTTGCACATTTCTCACGTCACAGTGACAAGTTCGATTGCTTAATTTATACTAATATTATAAAGCTGAAGAGTTTGTTTATTTGTTTGAACGCGCTAATCTCAGGAACTACAGGTCCGAATTAAAAAAAATCTTATAGTGTGATAGCTCATTTATCGAGGAAGGCTATAGGCTATATAAAATCACGCTACGACCTACGGGGGCGGCGCAGTAATCATAAACGCGAGTGAAACCGCGGGCACATCTAGTGGAAAATATTTCTCGAACACAGGACTTTAACAAAAGTTATAGTTTTCAATAAATATTTTATTGCAAACTATGACTTTTGGTTGCTTTATTCGATAAAGTCTCTACGTAAGAAACAAAACTCATTAGTCAAATTCACCGGTGTTAACTAGATCGTACCTTGTATCTTTACTTAAGTAGGTACTTGTTTAGAATATTCGTTTTTATAAGGTGTGGTTACATGTTTGCCAATAAGTGTCAATACAAACATATTTTCAATACAATATTTAATAATTTTAATTGTATTTAAAGTATTCGTCTTTTAACATACATGTGTTCTTTCTTGTTGGAGATCGTGTTGCTTTAATATTTATGTTTTTGTTTTATAGAAGAATGCTAATGCTACACAGCAAAATGTCATTTCCCTAAAAATATTATGATGAAACGTCTACAATCAGATTTAAACAATATTCATCGCATTCTGAATGTACAAACACCATCAGTAGTTGGAACAGGTCGCGGCTCACCGCACGCACGTAAACTTCGTGTGTCGCTAAACTCATTAAACTTCCCGCAGGAGTCGACTTGTGACGTCAGATCAAAATATAACACCGCTACTGTATTTAATATAACGGCAGTCACAGAAATACGCACCTCCGACAACTAAACGAATATTAGTAACAAATGGACTTATACCTGTTATATTATCATAACAAAAATATAATTTGAAGTACTGCGATGCTTCTTGAGAGCAGCTGTCATGAATTAGCCACAATATCATGCAACACGAAATTTTAAAAGCTATAATTAACCACAAGTAATAAACGTAGAATCTTTTTTAAGGCAACAATAAAGTACTTTTACAATGCATAACTCATTACGTTCACCGTAGTATTTTCTTTTATAATTAAAACTGCCTAATGTACTTCCTTCGTGAATCTATTTGCCTATTCTTTCCAGATGATATACAAATAAAAAAATACCATAAACTTTTTGTAGGATGCAATTCAATTCCATTACCGTTAAATAATTTCATGAATAATTTGCCGCGAGACATTTCGTTGAATGACACGTAACAAACCGTAAGGAGGACCTTCCTCCCTTCCCCACACCTCCCCCTCTGCCTCCTCGCCGTACAACAAGTATTCGTGTAAATACAAACCAATTTCGCGAACCACTGAACCGATTGTGCAAGGGATTTGTTGTTACACACTTTCATAATAACGAGAATGTTGTATTGTGCTTCATTTTTACGAAATTGTTGCTAAGCCTCTCGTTCCACGTCTTACTTATTAGTTATTACCGATGACATATATAATGGCACCTTATTCTCGTCTCGATAACTGATACAAAATATTTTTTACAAGCTCTATTTCCACGTAACGCAATTATAGAATGTAAAATCAAAATATGATTAATATAATTTATTAATTTAGGTCAGATAGTAGTACTTATGATCGCCAAAATGTACTGGTTAGTAAGTTTACTTAAGTTACTGAAGTTACATTTAGGTTAGCTGTTAGATTCAGTCAGAGGCTTGAGCCTATGATAACATATCTGTCAGAATCTCACGAAATACAAGGACTATTGATCGTCCTTGAATTTTTTTATTTCATAACTTATAGCTAAAAGGCGTTGCAGCCCGCACACCATACTAAGTATGTACATATAATATATACATTTAGCCGATGCTACTTCCAGCAATGCAAGGGCGTAAGGCCTGTGAGAACATCTGCCAACAAACTCACAACCACTCCTAGTAGCCGCTAAGCTTACCATATTATATGGTATATGGTAAGGAGATGCAACATTTTATTTTAACTAATTTTAAAGGATTGTTAATATGCTGAAAATTGTTTGGTTTTGTCTCATCGGCTCTGAGACGTATGGTTTCTCGTCACACCTGTTGCTAGTTACTAGTCAGTTACAAACAGCGGTATATTGTTCATCAATGAAGTTTCTATGTTAAGAAGCTAGCGAGCACCGTTCAGTCCATACAAACGTATTCCTTTATTTCTCCTTAGAAGACAACTCTTGCACTAGGTTTAACTTATGTTTCGTAAGAGACTTTACGAACATTAGAACAACGTGCACACACACAACAATTATTCGACTATTGAAAAAGTAATTATTCGAACCGATGGTAAATAACACAGTGATCAGAACATTTTATATATCACTAATTTGTGCAGATTTTAGATGTTTTCTACTAATTACCCATAAAACGATTTAGGTAAAACAAAGCACTTGGTAAGACGATGTCCTGAAATACCTTAAATGCATTCCCGTTTACTTCACGCAGGCATCGCTGCAGGCAGAAGTTGATTAGCAATAAATAAAGTGACTTAAACAAAACCATTTTGTAAATAGTTTCAGAAACTAGCCAATATTACAAAGAAAAACACTGTCGGGTCCTCAAGGAATATCGCTTAATCTAAACATACATTAACTGGTCGACCAATTAACCCTTGTGACAATACAAAAAACGAACAGCGATGAATTTGTAGACTAGCCTCCACTATCGGGAGGAGGGAGGGCGCTTGAAGGCAGGGGGGAGAGGACAGGGAGGGTCTGGATAATGCTTGATTAGTTCTGATTCATTTGTAAGCGACGTGTGCAGCTGACGGGACTGTTGAACCGCAACACGGGATCATTCGTTTGATCATTAGTGTAACACTAATTAGTGATATGTAAGCGTCAATATGGAATATGCTGTCGTTGACTTAACGAACGTATACTTTAGTGAGATGTTATTGAGTAAATACCGACGGCGTGGCCATATTTTCAGAATAAGCCCGCTTTTAAATGTATATGAATTGAAATCCAATTTAATTTCTTTGACATTTTAAGTGTTGCTTAACACGCACGCAAGCACGCACGAACGCACGCAAGCATGCACGCACGCACGCACGCACGCACGCAAGCCTGCTCGCCCGCACGCACGCACGCACGCATGCACGCACCCTCGCACACACACACAAACAGTACTCCTATAGGCCCTTATGTCTTGTGCTTATTAGTAATATGATATCTTCTGAAGCATCCTTGCTTCAAATACTCAGCTAAAATGCTAACAAAACATTATCCGTATATCTCCTAACTAAATTTATAAATGCGAATGTGACTTTGTTTGTTACACTTTCACGCCTTAACTAAACGAACAATCATTATGGCATTTCGCATACACGCTGTCAGGGGAACAGAAAAGAACATAGGGTACCTTTAATCTAGAAACAACAACTTGTGCTGAACTTGTACGGTTTACTTATAAGACTTGTCTCGCTGTCGCGCAACGCGCGTGCCAGTCAATTGTTGCTCAAGATTTATATCAGTTATTTATGTATGTCTTAAGATGATGCTCGCGACTCTCTTTGAGTAATGGTAGAAGGTTTGTAAAATGACATTCGCTTTGAAAAATAAATGTATATAATTATTAAAAATGTCATGGTGACGCAGCGATACATTTTTTTTTTTATTATTTTGCTCGTCAAAATGATCACACTCCGCCTGATGGTAAGCGATCATGTATGCGCCTGCTGCTCATGTGGTGTCGTATTCTACTCCCGGTTTGCGACAGATCTTGTGAGCATCACGCAGTTTGAAATATCCATATAATATAAATATATAATATAGTATAGTATAACATAAGCGCAGCATTTATTTTACAAAAACGGGCTATAAGAACGATGTTACGATTAGAACAAACCGATTCATGTAAAACCCACTTTTTGAAACTGGGAATCTTAACGGCACCCAGTCTATATTTTAGTGTTATTGGGGAATTTTATTAAACACCTTCATAGGTTTGAAACAGAAACACAGAGACAAAATAGATTAATAACTCGCAGAAAAGACCTTCCTACAATAATACAACCTAAACTAAATAAAGTTCATCATAGCACTCGTTATCAAGCTGTATTGCTGTTCAACAAATTACCAAGAGAACTAAAAGTTATACAAAATTCCATTCTATTTAAAAATAAATTAAAAACATATTTACTAAAAAAATGCTATTATTATGTATAATTATTATTAGTATAGATGAATTTTTAAATGATAAAGAACATATATTGTAGAAATTTCTATTTTATTTAAATTTATTTTTTATCTTTTCAAATAGTAATTATAAGGATATACTATAATATTGATATTTTTGAATTTATATTGACATCTAAATCCATTTATTTCTTTTGACATTGCTAATTATATTGTATTCTAGCGTTTATTTCTTATCAATTTTTTTTTTTTTTTACTTTGTTCTGACTGGTTTTTATATTATATTATTTTATTTTTGACATGAAATGAATGGGATTGTTTTTTTAATTATTGTTGACCTTTTTTTTTTTTTTTTTTTTTTTACGTGGGGGAATGCATGACGCATACCCCTCCGCGGGGGCGGGTAAAATAAGATGTTAAGATGATAAAGTACCTCCCGGAATACCGACTAAACCTACCACGGTGTTCCTCGATAAAACCACTATCGACGGGGCCGCGCGAATCACTTTCGCATGCGGTCGCGACCCCGCCGAGGTTTCGGCCCGCCGTATGAAACGGCAGGCCACTACACGAAAGACCTACCCTAAAGGCACTTCTACCACTCCCTACTGTCCCCCCTAGAGGGGAGACGGACTCAACACAGAGGCGCGCGTGGGAACACGCACGCCGCCTCTCGGACCTGGTGCTGAACGGATGGCGGGCAGGCCCACAAAGCCCGCCACCCCCAGGTCAAACCTCAGGGTGGCTGGAGGTCGTCCCGCGCCCTCCGGCGCCCGGCTCTGCGGTTGGGGAGAGGGTTCAAACGCTCCCTCTCCCGCGCCGCCGCCTCCTTGATGGAAATGACTTCCTCACAAAAGGAGGCGACGGCGTTCCACGACCTCTCACTCCGGACCATAGACTGAACTACGGCCGGGAGCGAGAGGGCAACCAATCCGACTGCCGCGATCAATTCACGGCGCTGCGATGCCCAGGCGGGGCAAACCGCCAAAGTGTGCAGCGCCGTGTCCTCAACTACGTCGCGGCAGTCGCCGCAGTGGTGACAACCGGGCGTCTCTTGCCGGCGTATACGACACAGGAACTGGCCAAAACAACCGTGGCCAGTCATTACCTGTGTCAGCCGGAAGGTGAGGGCGCCATGGCGCCTCTCCAGCCACTCCTCAAACACGGGACTTACCGCCACGATCGTAGCGTGCCCGGCACTGGGGTGCACAAGTCGTTCCTTCCAATTCGCCACTAGGACCTGGCGGAGCTCGGACCTCGCCGCCTCGAGAGCGGGAAGAGCCGGTCCTTCGCCCCGAGCTAGCGCCTCCCGGCGCCAACGATAGAGCGACGCCAGGAGCGCCGCTTCCAGGTCCCATGGCATCGATCCGGCGAGGAGGCTCGCAGCCTCGAACGAGATCGTGCGGTAACCTCTTATCAACCTGACGGCCATGGCGCGCTGTGGTGCACGAAGCGCCGAAATGTTTCGGGCCGTCAGGTTGTCTGCCCAAACTGGGGCCCCGTACAGGGCCATGGACCGCACGACCCCCTCGTAGAGCCTCCGGCAGGAGGTGTTTGGCCCCCCAAGGTTGGGCAGCAGGCGCGAGAGCGCGCCTGCAGCGCCCCGAAGAATGGGGACCAAACGACGAAAATGGGCTGTAAAGTCCCATCGGCTGTCGAGCAAGAGACCTAAATACTTTAGGGTTGACTCGACGCCGATGCGGACCCCTCCTACCATTATATGGGCCCCTGGAGGTGGCCGGTTCCGAGGGCCGTGAAAACAAACGGCCTCGGACTTCGACAGGGCCACCTCGAGGCCCAACCGCCGGATACGACCAACGACTTGTGCGACCCCAGCGGTCGCCAGTATGGCCGCCGCCCGGTGCGACTTACCCCTCGCCGTGACAAGCGTGTCGTCGGCGACACCATGGAGGAGCGCACCTCGCAGCACCCAGTCGTAACCGATGTTCCACAGGAGCGGACCCAGAACCGATCCCTGTGGAACACCGCACGACATCTCTCGCCGACTCCAACCGTCGTGACCCGGGTAGACTACTACCCTCTCCGATAGATATGCCCCGACAATGCGGCGGAGGTAGGTCGGCACTCGATGAAAAACGAGTGCCTCCCTGATACAACTCCAGGGCAAGGTGTTGAAGGCATTCGCGATGTCGAGAGACACCGCGAAGACGACCTCGCCCCGGGACACTGCATCCTCCGCCAGGCTCCTCACTTGCAGAACTGCATCGATTGTAGAGCGCCCGCGACGGAAACCATACTGGTTGTCCGCCAGATCCGGACCCACAGAAGAAAGACGCTGGACGAGGCGCTCCGCGATAATAAATTCAAATAATTTAGCCACCTCGTCCAGCAACACGATGGGCCGGTAGGCGGACGGACTGTCCGCCGGGCGCCCTTCCTTCCTAATCAGGACCAGTTTCCCCACCTTCCACTGGCGTAGAAACTGGCCCTGCTGCAAACACTCATTGAGGAGCCCCTTAAGTCGGGGCGCGAGCTCCTCGAGGACCAGGGCCAATGCAAGACCTGGAATGCCGTCGGGCCCTGGGGCGGTGTTTTTCGAGCGAAGTCTCAACACCGCCGCTCGCAACTCTACTCGGGTCACTTCGGGAACCACGTCGTCGTCAAAGTCCGCGCTGGACGCCATGGAAGGCAGAACCATTGGCGGAGGAGTGTGCTCCGCCCGTGAGGGAAACAGAGCGGCCACCACCTCCTGTACCAATTGTGGCCGGAGACTCTGGGACAAGGGGGGCGCCCAGGGGCGAAGCTTGCCCCTTACCATAAGGTATGGACGCCCCCAGGGATTACGGTCCAGAGTCCCCAGCAGCTCTTGGCGGGCCTGATCTTTGGCCCGCTTTATGGCTATCTTAAGGGCCTTCTTGGCCGCTCTGTAGACCTCGTACAGTTCCGCCTCCCTGACGTTGAAATCGGGAGGGTGGCGACGCCTCCTGCGAAGCCGGATGTACTGGCGCCGGGCCACCACGCATGAATGGCGTAGATGACCAATGTGGTCCGACCACCAGTACACCCGACGCCTACTTGGAAAATTTCCAGGCACTCTAGGCATCGCCGCATCACACACTTGTGTTATGGCCTCCCGGAACCACTCGGCCTCCATCTCGAAATTATTGTTGACCTTATTATATTATATTCAATTGTATTTACCTTTGCCATAATATTAATGTGCTTGTTTTGGTTTTATTTTACTAAATGCGAAATTATTTTCAACACAAATGTAATTTGTTCTGAAATAAATGACTTATGACTTATGACTTATGTGCTTGGCAAATGACAATTGACCTGTTCCCTATTATATAGGACTTTAATCCATACCTGGCGAAATGTGTGTGTAATATATCTTTGCCTACCTCTTCATATAGGCTTAAGACTATTTATATATAAAGAAATTATTTGTACTGCATAACTGTTACTTTTATTTGTTACAATCAACGTGCCAAGCTAAGTACTTTAGGTTCAATCTTCTCATGAGACAATAAATTGTAAATTCGATAGTTGTTATGTGTCTAGTTTATCTTAACGTGCGTTATTGCAGCATTTCTTAAGTTTTTGGCAACACAATGTTTTTAATTGCATGGGCTAGTGGAATATACAGAATGTGATGAATGGCGCAGCGGGCATGCAGTCACCTCGCCGCTGGCGCCGCGCTTAGTGTTGGTCGTTTGAATGCGACTCGGGTCAATTAAATGTGTGATCTGCCTATTATTTTTCCTGGCCTGGTTATATTTTGTTTCCGGTAATTCTATGGCTCTAAAGTATTGCGATGCAAGGTCACTGGTGGTTCTCTTTTAAAATATAATAATAGTCCTTCTTATCTTGTAGTGAAGTTACAGCGTCACTCGTTCGGTCCACGTAGATGTATAATATACTTATAAACTACCCCTTTACAGGGCCGAGCCCCATCTTAGTGTGAGCGTTAGGCCATAGTCCACCAATGCCAGTGCAAGTTGGCAGACTTTACATCTTGGAGAAAGTTATGATACTGTGTTTTTCTTCACCGTTCAACCGAACGTCAATAAAGTTTTTAATGCGCAGATCATTGCAAAACGTGAGAAGTGAGCCTTGAAATCGAACTCGGAACCAGTTCGTATCAGTCCAACGATTTACTAAGCTATAGTTATAATATAATTATATTTACACTGTGCGAAATATAGGCGTGATGATATGTTAAACCGCAATCAAATACTAAGCTAGAAGAGGCGTCACACCGATCTCACTCCGCGGAGCTAAGTAAACAGCTCGGCGTGTGCTCATACATGCACACGCCTGAGAACATGGCGATATTGCACAGTGGGCTGTGACGTCACATGCCAATGAATGACGTCACTAGTCGTGGCTCTCTGAGATTAAGTACAACGTCACAATAAATGCAGAACTGTTGTTGGAATAGTCGACACTGTGCTTCGAGTGGTTCAGTTTTATTACTACTATTAAATACTACAGCAGAACCTGTATTGCTTAATACCATCAATATCTACAGTTAAGTATGTACTGTGATTTTTTATTTTAGACTAGCTCTTGCTCGCGGCTTCGCTCACGTAAAAGTGGGTTAGAGTATATATTTTTAACTTAGGTACTTCATTTTTTAAGTAAATTATAGCCTACGTTACTCGGTGATAAAATAGCTATCTAATGGTTAAATAACTTTTAAAATCAGTTAAGTTGTTCTTGAATTAAACTCTTACAAACAAACAAATATCAAATCTTTCCTCTTTATAACTGTCGTGCGGTTGCCTTGATGCTGCCGTACGACACACTTGTTATATCTTGCTAAATAAAAAATCCTTGATGATTTGGAATATATGTTAATAACACGTGTTTATCTTGCTACAGACCTATTGTAAAGTAAAAATTTAAACAAATAAATTATAAGTATTGTAATGCGCTGACGCGGTAACGTGCACGGTATATCGCTGACGCGGTAACTTGTGAGGTTAATAAACCGAACAATAATGTTATGGTATATATATGCTCGCCTCTATGATCTGGTTTTCATTGGAGATATAGGTGTTAGACTATGGTATGTATGAAATAGATAGGACATGAAATGTGAGACAAGTTTACTTAATATCTTATGTAATTATTACAGAAACGTAAAACCTAGAACAATAGAGAACAAAATCTAGAACAATAGAGAGATTTTAATAAAAAATGTCCTTATAGAAATCTACATCAGGCTTAAGCACCATAGTAATGAGTGGCGTAGTGGGTTAAGTCGTCGCCTGGCCACCGCCGAGTACTGCGGGCTCGAACCCCACTCGGGACAACTGTGTGTGCCGAGGCTGGGTGTTGTTTGTGTCCGTTGTTTGAATGAGGAAATATTTCAAATGCGAAAGATGTCCTTTTTAAAAGAAATATAGAAAATATACGTTTTTCCCTAATATTCCTTCAGTTGAGGTTGCGTGCAGAAGCTAGTAATATTGCTCTAGATCAGGATACAGGTACTTAGTGTCGAATTTTGTTTACAATCAGAGCTCATGTTATGATTATTGATCTGAGATGATATTACGTGATGTATCATCATCTCTGCGGCATCTCAGCAGTGGCTGTGACGTAGACATTGTAGATATATTATACGTACTTATTTATTTAATAATAGTTATATATTATATCAGTCCTGTATTAAACTATCCCACTGCTGGGCACGGGCCTCATCTCAGTGTGAGAAGGGTTAGGCCATAGACAACTACGCTGGCCCAGTACAGGTTGGAAGACTTCAATTATCTTCGGGAACATTATGGAGAACTCTTAGACATGCAGGTTTCCTCACGATGTTTTCTTTCACTGTTAAGGCAAGCGATAATTAACTATTTAATACGCACATAACTTCGAAAATTTGGAGATCGCCTTGGGTTTGAACTCGAGACCTCTGCGCGGCAGTCCAACGGTTTCCCACTATGCTATCGCTGCTACTATTATCTATACTAATATTATAAGAGGAAAGATTTGATTTTTCGTTTGTTTGTTTGGAACGGTTTAACTCAAAAACTACATAACTGATTTTAAAACTTCTGTCACCTTTAGAAAGCTATATTATCATCGAGTAATACGTGCTAAATTTTATGTTAAAAAAGTACTTTTACTAACATATGTAATTAAACCTAACCTAAGCTATTTTACGCGAGCGAAGCCGCGGGTGATAGCTACTATATTATATACTTTATATTTTTATAACCCATTGCTTATTATAAAAAGATAAAACCAACATATATAGAGTTCCATGTTCTTATCAAGTTATTCTGTCGTTGTATGCCAATATGTCGTCTATATTCATGAAGCGAGTTTTACAACCGGACGTCCTTAGGAACTATCTCATAAAACTAAAATTAGTTCCGACCTAGCCTTTATGTATTACTCCGATACACTACGATATATCCAACCTTTAACCTGTGGCTACGACACGAACATGTACTAGCAACGTTTATTTTATTTAGAACGATTAACATCTGAACTGATTTCTCAGATCGATATTACGCTATTTACGAAATTCATGACGCTTCTAGCTAGCCGTAATACTGATTACTTAGTTATGATAAAGGTTTTATTGTGAACTAGATTTTGCTCGCGGCTTTGTTCGCGTAGATGTAGATTATGTTAGATTGATAACAGTACTTTTTTCTGGATGAATGATACCTTTTCGGATCCCCAGACAACGTGTATGCGAAATGTCACGATGGTCGGTCGAATAGTTAAGGTGTGAAAGCGTAAAAAACTTACATTCGCATTTATAATATTTAGTAGACTAGAATTATATTAACTGCACGAAGTACTTTTGTAGTGTACTCACACAAGTTATTACTTGTGTGAGTCCCGCGAGGGATTCGAACCCACAACATTTAGGAAAATGCTTGCCCATTATGCCATCTATGTAATAATATTAAAATACAAAGTAATTATCTATTATTTCTAATGTTGGATTTATCTGTGCTACAGCAGGCGTAGTGAAGTAAATATAATTACAATAATAATTCAAAGACAAGATAGCCAGATATTATTGGATAATATAAAGACTTTGCAACTTATCACCACAATACATAACTATAACCACATAATCTCACGACTATATCCTGGAAGGCAAAGCAGAGATCTCTTACAGCCACATTACACCATAAATTTAGCTACCAAAGTCATAATATGCGAATATTTTGCCATCTACTGAGCTCAGTTACAGACTCAGTGCTGTCTGTCAGTATTGCATATTTCCTAAAAAATCTGCAGAGCCTTCTACCCGCCTTGGGAAACGGTCTCGAGAAAACTCTTATGCACAGTATACGCATTCGCTACTGCAAAATAAAGTCAGGGACAAATGTATGACCGAAGATGTTCCTCACGACTCGACCCAGCGCTTCATTATCGAATTACAACTGCGAGTAACTCGCCCAAGGAGCTTTTACATACACGTTTAAACAAGACGAGACCAGCTTTACTATGAGCTCTTAAGTCGCGGTTTTGTCCGTGCGTCACTGGCGAGCTTTGCTTCGAGTGAACAGACCTCTTTACACTATTGTAGTCCTATGACTTATCGACTTGCTAAATACCTACTAAATAATTACTTTAGTGAGTGACATTTTTATTTATTTATTTATTTAGGACCACCAGTGATTACGAAAACAATACAAAAAAAATGCAATAACAGATTTTTGTTGGTTGCGTAACCTTTTAAGGCAGCCACTGCATGCACAATTAAAGGAGCTTAGAAATAAAAGTGATACATTTGAATAAATACATTAAGAATAATAAATTATAAAATACCTTATCAAAAATTACATAAAATCACATAAAATCAAATTAAAATCATGACATAACAAGATGAAATAATTCAATAAATTACAATAATAAATAATAATAAAAAATTCAATACAAACAATTATAATGCCAAATTAAAGATTAGTAGGTACATTAATGTCATTAAATTGTAAGGTAGGTACAACATGAATTAGATTGCGTCGGTGGCGCAGCGGTACTGATAACGACAACCATAATCGCTGGTTCAATTTACCGGTCTCTATTCGGTTTTCTATTCAGAAATTCTCAATAGAGTCTGAAAATGTGCTCGATAGATGGCTAGGTTAGAGTATATTTATCAGTTCATCTCCTATTAGGTACATGTGACCTATAAATACGATTCGCAAAATGTGAGTGTAATATATACCTGTTGACCCTTTAATAGAGATTAAAGTTAGGTTAATTAGTCTATTCATAGTAGAAAGAGGCAAATGAAGCCTACAATTCACAAAATATGTTTTAAGTCCCACATAGAAGGTGACAAATAGTTTTCCAGGTACAGTTCATGCTGCTATCCTCAATTTCTTAACCAAAACACCCAATAACTCTTTGCTCGACTTGGCAATAGAATTCGAGATTTCATTCAAAGTTGCATTCATTGTCATTGTGATACTGAGGCAGTGTAAGTTTATAACTTGTTATTAATTAATCATCAATCAAATTATTTAAAAAATACTAATTTATCCTTTTTTCAGCTATTTGTATGTATATACTTTCCCTAAATTTGAAATAACTACAATTCGAGGTTGTTTCTTCGAGACAATGAGATGACCACCATCTCAATCTCCTTGTGACTATGACTGCTGAAAAGCAACCGAAATCACGATAAAAATATAAAATATATATAGTTTTAATAGATTTCAAGTAGTGTATAATAAAATCTGATTATACAGGCCTCTCCTATATAGATATAAGTGCTCGAAAATATGTCTTTAAAAATATAAAGTTAATAAAATGGAACCGCGGGCACAGTCATAACTTTTATTATAGAACACAGACAATAGGCAAACGACTTTTGTCATCCACATATGTATGTATTTGTGTGCCAAGAATACGTAAATAGATTCATTAATAGATAGTATCGAACATGTATTTACAATATATATTATATAAATGTGTGTATATGTGCATTATATACGCACGCTATAATGTTCCCAAGTACAATAGAAGCTCACAAACATACTATATAGATAAGGCGCCTACCATTGTTACAAGATTTGTAGTTGTGATAAGTCTAGAGCACACAGCGCAGCCATTATGGCGACCTAGTGATGAATAACTGCTAGCAGACATTTTATAACAAAATCGTATTTCAATCATTACTACTACCTACTCTTTATTTGAAAGTTTTGTAGTAGCAGTAGCTGGAATCTTGTCCATTGATTACCTAATGTATGAGGCATTGAACTTGCGATCGAGAAGTCCTAGGTTCGAATCTCACTCTTAGCACAATTGACGTAAATCCACTCGTAGTATGAGCATTTATCTGAACTAGAGGAGTTCATAAGAAATTTGTAATTTGTGAACCAAATTGCTAGTAATCGTTACAAAAATGTTTATAGCTCTATTGGAAACAATATATGTAGTTACATTAACAAAATTAATAAAATGCTTATGTCTTAAATCGTAACTGTCTGGATGCTACTATGCTTGTGGTTATGTTAAATGCCGTTCCTGATATTCTGGGTTTGATCTTCTATTTAAGAAGGTTTTTATATGAAATTTTCAGTAGCAGTATGTAGCCTGAAAATGTACCTTATCAGGTAGACCCTAAATATCACAGCATATCATATTTATGTATCACTAAGGTCAGTGTCCTGTCTATGTAAACATAGATTCACACCTTTATATCCCCAAAGTCTTACATAAAGCTCGTGTTTACACCTTTTTTATGTTATTTATATTTTAGGTTCCACTATAATATAGGCCTTTAGGCTAATAGTCAGGCGCAGATAGTGTAAGTTTCGACTGCTAGCTGATCGTAACAACAAAAGCGGTTTCTAAGTAATCATCTCATGTTGGCTCTATAGAAGCGCACACAATGGCAAAGCCTCTCTTTGAATACTCGTGTGACGTTACAAGATGGTGGGTTTTTAGTTTCTTTGACGAACTATCCTAATGACAGTTACGTAAAACTACTTCTTAAGAATAGCTTGAAGCTTCAACGCTGTGTTACGAAATAATATTATTAGTGGTGCTACAGCCTAGTACTGCTATATGTTATACTACGAGAAATAAATAAATGGAAAGACAGAGACGATATACCATTATCTAAACATTCGAGAGTAGAGAAATAGCCTGAAACACAGGTCTAAACCTAGTTCAGGAAACCACTTTATTAAACCTAGCGCTTGAAATTAAATTAGAATGCACAATGTCGGCCGATTTAAGTATAAGTAAAACATGTACAAGATTAAGGATAATTATAATTTATTGTAGTATAATATTACTTTAGACTAATAACAAAAATGTATACCCATGTATTATTATTGAATAAACTACTTGACCGATTCAGTCCGCATACAGAATAAAATCATTTGTGTAATATGCAGATATGAACCTCTTACTTACCACTTTCAAAGTACTTATAAACAAAGTATTTTTAGCTAAATGGAAATGCATAAACTTTAGTTTCCATAGCACCACATATTTACAAATAATTTTTTTGTAATGTGCTTTTTATTTTTTGTTTCAGCCCTAGTCAATCACGATGTACATAAAATGCATAGTTTTATTATCATTGCTTTCTCGTATTGTTTTACTATCGTGAGACTTACACTGCGGTTTTGTTCTGCGTGAAAATCAACAAGCACTTAAACTACGTAGAATAATACTTACCTACTAAACTCGCGTAACTCACAGATTTCGTGAGTAATCGTGTGTATCGGCACAAAAAACCGATTCCGATCTAAGAACAATACAAATATCTGAGGTGAATACGAAAGTATTCGCACACTTATTTTAAATTTTTCTCCCGGAGCTCTAGATCTGGCAGATAAGGCGACCGATTTGAGGTAAAGAACGCAAATACCGTCGTTAAAATGTGGCGCCAGTTCAACGCCAAACGCATCGAATGTCATTGTCATTACCAGAACGCGTCTCTCGGTACTCTAGAACCCTTTATATTAAAGTGCATACGGGGTACGAATGTACAGTATTGCAAGGGATTTTGTTTAAAGCTTTCATGCACGCTTTATATAATCTTTGTGTTTATATTTTACCAAGTCTTAGCCCTGATTGAAGTTTGCAAAAACAATAACTTTAAATAAAACTAAGATAAAGACAAGAAATTAATACAAGAATTGTGTAAAGAAAAGAAGTAGTAGATTAAAATAACGTCTAAATACGTATCTGTAAAAGCATGTGAGTATTATTTTTTCTACAAGCCATTTTGAAATTAAACTATTACGTACGGTGTTTATTGCGGTTTATTTTAAGAACAATACTTTGAACCACTTTGAAATAGGTATAGTAAAATCAGCTCTGTATATAAACCGTCCCACTGCACGGCACGGGCCTGTCGGTGCTTGCCTTGAGACTGAGCTCATGACTTCTGCGTGGCAGTCCAACAGTTTCCCAATAGGTTATTGCTACCTAAGTCCGTATATAGCAGGTTAATTTAAATGTATAACATTTGCGTAAACGTAAGACCATAATACGTAATACACTCTAGTTACCTATAATATTATTCTTATTATTTATATTTCTGTCTAAAAGTGAGAGCTCTACAAAAATGGCAAGCTTGTTAAAACGATGCGTACAACCTGTGCTAGTGCCTCAATTTACACATGCTACCAGCGTCGCGTACAAGACCAATAGTACTGCAACAATGTGTAACAGTAGATTTATATCCAAAATCAATACATGGAGCTTTACTCACATCGCACCGGATAACGTGCATGAAAATATACAGCGCGTTTATGTAAAACACGAGCCTCTCTCTCCTTTAAAGGATACGCGTCAACAGATTATTTTGTTTGGCGATAGTCGCTGTATGGGCGACAGTTTATATCCACCCGAAGAGTTATGTATTGTAATAAACACACCGATCTTGTAGGAAGGGTAGCGTTGAAGTGATGTCACTGTGTTATGACGTCAACAAAAATAGTCAATAGAATAATATATGTGGGTTCTGGCTGATTAAATGTGAGGTGAAGGGAGCTGTAGTACGCCGTAATGATAAATAATTAAGTACTATATTATATGAAGTATTACGTACATAGTCTTCAGACCGTATTGCCGAAGATACAGGCAAAGGGATTTCAGATTTTATGAGATGATAGATATTTAGTTAGTTACTAAGTTACGAATCTTTTATTGTACTCATGTAAGCAGATGTAATAATAAATTATATAAACCTTGTATATTATGTCGGGTAATATAAATGTATATAATATTAGATATAAGTTTTAACTTGTACAACGATTTGGTGTATACTGTTATGTTGTCCATTTGTTTAAACTAACTAATAAATAAATAAAAGGGAAGTTACAACCACATTTATGGTTTTCAGGTATTAAGCTATAAGAGGAATTGTCATCCACCAGACACAGATCCTAACTGCGTGTTACTGACAATTTAATGTTAGAAAAACTTAATTTATATTTTTCTGATCCAGAAATTGAACCCGATAGCTCAAGCACTGTAGTCGCAGTCACCACCACTGCAACCAAAGCAGTTAGTACTATATTATTAAGATTATAAAGAAGCACCTAAAACCGGCAAGCGTGTATGAGGAATATAATGACACTGAATGAAGCCAGAGACGTGTGTCAGGATCGTAGCAAATGGAAATCCATAGTCTCTGCCTACCCCACTGGGAAACAGGCGTGAATCTATGTATGTTTGTATAAAGAATAAAAAGGAAAAAAAAAGAAGATAGTAATTATTGTAATCTATGGGTGCTTTTGGCAACAAAAGCTATTACTATTTGTGAAATAGTGTAAAAGTGATCAAGAAAAATGTACCATAGCTTTTAATTTTTATTGGGTGGTTGGGTCAATGGGTGGGATTCGAACATACGAATTCGCGATCGCAAGTCGGATGCCTTATCCAGGGAACCACCGTCGCTGCTGTACTATAGCGGCTGAGACAATCACCATAATGCTATTTCACACAGTGATATATCATCAGTTAAACTGCCCACGAAGAGGAGGTATCGTAAAATCAATATTTAAAAAGAAATTAGGATTAACACTAGGGATGATTACTGCGTCACAAGAGACGTTAGAAATAACTAAATAATGGACACGATGAACATGAAAACGCGAAGCAACTATTTGTGGATTACATTATTTTTTGTCGCGCGAACTTACAACAATCGGCGCCGTGGCAGTGGCAAGGCAACCACTTAAATTAATACGCCGTGCAGTTAAAGTAACTGGTCTAAAATACACAGCAAGATCCGATAGTAAAAACTGAAGGAATATATTTTCTTAGTTTGTAGTGAAAGTACATGGGTTCAAGGTCTGGCGAGAGTTCCCGTTGTGTGTAGAACTATATAATGTATAATGTGCGCCTGATCCCGCGACGATCCTGTCCCTGGAGACGCACCCAGTTAACGTTTTATAGACGACGCGGAAACAGAATATTAATGTGACTCAGTGCGGTACGAGCCTTATACTGGGTATCAGATTCACGAGATACGGACCATGGCTTTAGTTTTATTAAACCATACGTGATTTGTTCCTTGTTATTTTCTTCAAACTCTTTCGCAATCTGGATTATACTGCTATCTATACCAGCTTAGTGAACGTTTAATTAATTTATTATTTATTATTTATAAACATAATAATAACATAACATGTCATGTCGAATCACAAAGATCGGTTCCTCCTATTGCTACGACGTAGCTCGTCGGCGCGCTACGGCATAGGCATTCAATCTCGGCTACATCGTAACTCGTAACTGACGCCAAGATTTACAAGATTTGAAAGATTTAGTGTGTAAGTGCGGTAAACCACGTATTTGGTAAAGCCGTCACGTAGTCGTGTCGTTGCTAGAACGAAGAGTATACACAGTGGGAGCTCCCATAAACGTTTACATAATATCTGAGATAGGAGACGTTTGACAGAACGGAACATGTGATGTCAAATATTGTATATAATATGTGTGTTTGCGTATATAATATGTATTGCTAGGTTTTACCGACGTCGATCGCCTAGACTAGTCCACTAGCGTAGTTATTTTCATAATGCTGTACATTACATCTCCAGACTGGCATTAGATGCTTCGATATTTAGAATACAAATAGAGCCTAAACTTTCAAAACGGCAATGCAATCCTTTCAGTTTTAAGCGATAAGGCATCACTTAAAACTGAAAGGATTGCATTGTCAAAATAAGCAAACTTCAGCAATGTTCTCAATGAATATGAACTTAAGCCATTGAATGATATGGCGAAAGCCATAGTATATCATAGTATAGTATAGTACATGCAAACGTGATATATAACTTGTTATTAGCAAAGCAAAATACTACGTGCCGTAATACATAATAGTTAATATTGTTAATTATGCAAATAAAGTAAACATCATAATTTCCCTTTCCTATATAGGTCCGTACTACGTATGTATAATAACTTAGTATATAAGCCTTAATTAAGTAACAATAAACTAGTCAATATTCAATCACTACATCGTCGTTTTAATTGGTTCATAAAGCAACACGCAATAATTGGTGACCTCGACGTGATCTATTGGTCTCTAGTGCTGATATAATACCGGGACGACCGGAACCCAATTTGGTTTTCAGAGGTGAATCTAGAGAACAATAGTATTACGATATTATCACATCCTCATAACGTCAGAAGAAAAATGGCTCCACCAATAACTCCTTCAAAAGGCGACTCAGGCTGCGAAACTGTTGCTGCAATCACGGTCACGGAAAAACTACCGCAATTTTGGACAGACTCACCACGATTATGGTTCGCTCAGTTTGAAGCCATCTTGGCACCACAAAAACAGGGCGAAGACTACAAATACAATATGGTAATATCTAAATTACCAAAAGAGGTAGTCCATCAGGTTAGTGACATTTTGACTAATCCTCCCAGCGATAATAAGTACTCCACCATCAAGGAACGTCTAATAAACTGCTACGAAGAGAGCGAACACCGACGTTTTCACAGACTACTATCAGAAATGGACCTCGGAGACCAAAAGCTTTCCCAGCGCTTGAGAAAAATGAAGGAAGCGGGATGTGGAAATATAAACGACGACACTATTCGTCTTCTGTGGCTAAGACAACTTCCCGCTTCGCTAACAGCGATTATATCGGTTACAAACAATTTATCATTAGACAACTTGAGCGAGTTAGCCGATAAAATATATGAAAACTTGACCTACAACAAGAATACCACTCAAGAGACATCGGTTGACATTAATTTAATAACAAACATATCGTCACAACTTGCAGCTATGCGAATAGAAATAAATGCATTACGTAGCGCACGCGAGCATCAACCTATGCAACGCAGCAAATTCCATTCACGCCATACGTCTCACTCACGGTCAAGGTCGCGCCACAGAAGCTCGCATAATGGATTTTGTTATTATCATAATCGTTTCAAGCAAGATTCGTATAAATGCAAGAAGCCATGTTCGTGGAATATGAACAAAAATATCAGGCCGTCGGAAAACTAGAAGTAGCATAGAAAACGACGGGTCTCTGTGCTATTCACCCAGCAAACCGTCTAACTATAACTGACTCAAACAGTGGTTATAGATTTTTAGTCGACACGGGTGCTAACATTTCGGTTATCAATCGCACAAATAACGAGAGCAAAGCATGCGAATACAAATTATTCGCCGCCAACGGCAGCCCTATAAATACATACGGGGAACGCACTTTAATGCTTAACCTAGGACTTCGCCGAAGCTTTAAATGGACATTTACCATTGCCGACGTCAAGATGCCAATTCTGGGAGCTGATTTTCTGGATCATTATCAATTATTAGTAGATATACACGGAAAAAAACTGATCGATAAAAAGACAGGTTTGAAAACGCCTGCCAAAATAGTGAGAGCAAACATTGCATCAGTCCGATCGTTAAACGCTTCTCTACAGGAACCAATAAAGCAATTGTTAGAGAAATATGAAGACATTACAAAGCCTAGATCGATGAACCTACCTACCAAGCACCAAGTACAGCATCAAATAATAACAAAAGGTTTCCCAGTATTTACTCGAGCGCGTCCATTACCTCCTGATAAATACAGAATTGCAAAACAGGAATTCCAAGACATGATGGATATGGGAATTTGCCGACCGTCAAGCAGTCAATGGGCATCGCCACTTCATTTAGTCAAGAAGAAGAATGGCGAATGGAGAGCATGTGGAGATTACCGCGCACTAAATAAAATAACAGTACCAGACAGGTACCCACTTCCAAGGCTACTTGATTTTACGTACGTGGCAAGCGGAAAAGGAATTTTCAGCAAAATAGACATAAAGAAAGCTTTTCACGTTCTGCCCGTAGCTGAACCAGAGAAAACAGCGATTATAACCCCTTTTGGACTTTTTGAATTCATCAGAATGCCATTCGGGTTACGAAACGCAGCACAGTCCTTCCAAAAATTTATGGACTCCATATTCAGAGACTTGGACTACGTATTCGTGTATGTAGACGACATATTTATCGCTGATAAGAAAAATAATATTAAGGAACATTATGAACACTTAGAAGAGGTGTTTAAGCGCTTGCATGATCACGGCATAACAATAAATACAAACAAATGCGAATTTGCCAAGTCGGAAATTGATTTCCTCGGTTATCATATAACGAGCCAAGGATTGACTCCTACTATGGAAAAAATTCGTAAGCAATAAGATCGAGAAGAGGCTTACGAAAATAATTAGAGACGCAAACGTTGTTTAGAAACGTAGGCATAAAATTAATCTGTATTATTATTTTTTTTCTAATCTAATTATTACTATGTGTAATTTAGTTTTTTTTCTTCAAGGGGGGAATATCTATGGCGAAAGCCATAGTATATCATAGTATAGTATAGTACATGCAAACGTGATATATAACTTGTTATTAGCAAAGCAAAATACTACGTGCCGTAATACATAATAGTTAATATTGTTAATTATGCAAATAAAGTAAACATCATAATTTCCCTTTCCTATATAGGTCCGTACTACGTATGTATAATAACTTAGTATATAAGCCTTAATTAAGTAACAATAAACTAGTCAATATTCAATCACTACATCGTCGTTTTAATTGGTTCATAAAACAACACGCAATAAATGATATCATGACTAAAATAATACGCGTCTGGAATATAGAACCAGCCATTTATTTATTTATTTATAAGGATCTCTAACAAGAAATACACATATATTTCAATTAAAAGCTAAGTACAATTGTAGGTCTTATGTTTTCTTACTTAAAATAAATCACAGAATGCGACAAAATAAATAAATAGAAATACAAAAGCCGCATCTATGAAATTAAAAATTAATACAAAATAATAAAGAAAAAGAAAAAAGCGATCTACGAACTATTCCACAAATGAGCTGCAACAGCATTCTTGAATTTTGATACAGAATTATTAAATTATATATATGTCTTCCGAAGCCTGCGACACATCGTTGAAAAAAAAGTAAGATAATCTGACTATCGGTGAATGCCTACCAAGGTTAGTTCTATGTCGTGGTGGTCTAAGTAGCGAGACAGGGTGGCGAGGGACTCTATGTAGTACATTGATGCATATTTTACTTAGAAGTTCTGGGCAGTCAATCTGGTTACTAAGCAGCTTGTACAAGAATACCAAATCAGAGAGAGTACGACGTGATTCTAGGGAGTCATCCTGAAATGAATAAGTCTATCATCGTAACACGTTAGTTCTCTTGCAGCTCTGTCTCGAAAGGATTTATTTAAATATTTATGAAGATATTTTATACTAAATCACGAGTAAACCACTGAATGGACTTATCGGAAACTTGGCGAAATTAATCGAAACTGATATGGACACGGTCTATCTATATAGATAGACCGTGTCCATATCAGTTATTATCGCGGATATTCTCGTGCTATTAAATCTGGTAAATCCAAGGGCTGGAGTTAGTTTAGAGAATATTTTCAATAAACCTGTATACTTACTTGATGTGATGGATGAATATCGATGTCGGAGTGAGTGGAGGCGCGGAAAACAACGAACGCGTGCGTAACACGTACGACACGTGAGATGTTTATTTTTACAGTCGAGCGTTTTGATAGATGCTTCATCACATTGATGAATGTTAGGAACCCACGCAGTGCTGCGCTACATGACACGGTAAAATATATTTTAATTTATTGTATCAGTCAATTTCATAGTACATGCATACATAAAAATTGTAATTTAGTTTTATAGATTACTAGATTTCACCCGCAGCTTCGCTCGTGTAAATGTTATATAAATTTTCTTTCGGGCACAGTTATTTTGCCGGATGAAAGGTCCTATGTCCTTTCTGTTCCCTTGACAGCGTGTATACGAAATTTCATGTTGATCGGTGGAGTGGTTAAGGCTTGAAAGCGTAACAAACAAACAAACTCACATTCGCATTTATAATATTAGTTAGGATGTTCAGTTTTAACCCTTTCACTGACCCATACATAATATGTCGATTAATTATATTATATCAAATTCATCAGACATTAATCTGTTGACTCTGTTCATTAAAAGTCGGTCTAGTACGATTCTCATTCTAAGCTGACGCGCCCCGAAAAGACGTGAAATACTGTCAACACAAAGAAGATATCATTGAAATCATACGTTGTCTATGTATTTCTGTAGCGTGTTGTGGTTTTAGAATTCCTCAAGGACATGCTGTTCTTTTAGCAGAGAGACCTATTATATTTTACCTTTGAGCTAGCTAGTAAACTATTTCCTTTTACCATAATTAATTTGTTGCAAGTCACCGGCCACAGTCACCGCTTATCTATAAGCGGTCAGCGTATTATATATTTATACTTGTATAACACTAGTACCATGCCAACCATATCACGGGAAAACCTAGTATATCATAATAATCATCTTAAAACAAACAATTGCAGTGTTATACCATAATAATATGCATTGCGTGTGCTGATTTATTGCCTCTCTGGTGTACGTAGAATATGTTCGTGGATTAAAAATATACAATATAAAAACTAATGCTAGCATTTTCCAAATTTTAATCAGTACAACGGTGAATGGAATATGTTTTGTTGATTATTTGTTCTGTGGAAAGGTAAGGATTGACAGCATAAGTAAATTAAAATTATTATTGTGATGGATGATTACATTTCAATTATTTGAAATTTTTACTGACTACTTGTTAAATAATTTACATTTAAGTCATCTGATTGTTGTAACAATTTCTGTGTGAGAGAGAAATAAATGATTATTATTATTATTATTAATTAGATTTAATTTGGCTTGGGCTTCAAGTTTTTATAGATAGTCATTTGCATACTTTTCTCTTGTTTATTTTACCTTTATTTATTCCTAGATAAAACAGAATCTGTTAATCAATATTGTATGCTTTTGCAGACGGAATCTAAATAAGGTATATTGAAATAGATATGCATTATTAACTCAAAAGTGCTTTTGACTTTTGGATAAATTTATTATTGAGCTATACCTATTTTAAAGTTATAACACAAACGGGACTGTTGAAAACTTAGCTCTGATCCTTTATCTAGTAGAAATGTAGATGACGAAAAGAATGAGCACAGAAAGTAAACGACAAAAGTACATACGTCTGAAATGCATGCAATGCATTTGAGAGCCGAATGTTATCTGACCAAACGAGAAATGTCCTGCGTTGTTAAGTTATGTGTAGCAGCAGCGAATGCGGAACAAATTAAGTGTTGTGTAAATTTACGAACATGCTCGAACGTTACAGGCTGCGCTCACGCGATGTTGAGCAGTCCACGTGCTCACCATTTATTGCGGACAGTTATCATAAGATTTGTGGCAAGATGAATAAGTTATTCAAGTTGCGAAAATTCATGGCCGTTGGCCTTGAATTCTTGATTAAATGTATGTTGTCCGACACAGAACGCTTAGTATTGCTAATCTATTGATTATTTTTTTGAATTTATCACAAGTAATAGTCAGGTGGCAGAAACAAAACTCGTCACAGTACATTCATGTCACTGTTTACATAATTAATGCGTTTTTTACACTACCAAGCTAGCATACCCGCATTTGCCGTAACAGGATATCACTAAGACGTTTTTCAATATTAGACAACGGATCCTTATTGAGTTGATAAGAATTGAAAGGTCAGTCGTGGACACGGGTTGACGAATGCGTACTCACCGACGCTTTCACCTTTATTAACCGAACCATAATGAGCGAAATTCTAATCTGAAGCGAAATACTGAACTATTAGGTATACGTTGTGCGGTCTTTATAATAGCTAAAAATTAAAATATACCAGATAAATTTACAACCATAATCGTAATACACGACTCGAAATAATCTAACGTGGTCTTCCTATTCGCATGGTAACGTCTCAAAAAAGTAAAGCAGTGTTTCGCCAGTAAAGTGCACATTGTGTCCGTGCGTTTTGCCAGCGGTGCAGTCGCATGCAGCAGGCGCCATTTTCACCACAAACCGGTATACCGGTCACGCTAACTACTATAACGTTACCTTCTAAGTCTAACACAGTTTAAAGCTTGCAGACTTATTGTTCGTGTATTACGGTACTTATAACTAGTGGTTAGTGCACCGGCCATAACTTCTGCTAATAGTTTCCTGCAACAACGCAGAGTGCTTATGAACACTATACGATGTGTGTGGACGTTTATGTTGCTAGAATCAAGTTCATAGTACACAGGAAACGTATAATAGATAAACCTTTATTATAAAATAAAGTGGTCTAATTTCTCTATGCTTTAGATAGTGTCTAAACCCATATGCCTGTGTTGTTATGAACACCTTTATTGTCGGTTTGTAAAGATAAATTTAATCGAACAGATATTTGTAAACAGGAAACTCGTGCGCTATATTATAATTTCTGTGTCAGGGTGAACATTAAAAACATTGTAATAACGGGCATCCTAAACTCGGTACAATTATTTGTTCATCTCACAAAAGGTCCCGGGTAAGGATCAAACTTAAAACAGTCGGCGCATACACAGAAAAATAATAATATATTTACACTTTCTTCGACAAATGAATGTTTCAGCAGGCATGGCCACATCATAGTAAAAATTAAATGAGACCACCACCATCTTAGTCTTTCCGTTACCATGGCTGCTGAAAGCACAGATATGTCGAAGAAGGTTTATTTTCTAAAATAGTAAAATAAAATGCGTCAGGGTAAACCCATATTTTACATTAAAGCTTTTTTTTTAGAAATAAACTTTGGTTAAATCGATGTAAAATAGTTTAATTTCAATGACTTGAGACCTATTCAGTTGCGAGGTAGAAAAGTATTTTTATTTGTATGGCATTGTTTTGAAAGTTGATGGCTTATATTCGTAACAAATTTCTGGTGTAAATCTTATTATTTTAGTCAATTGTTACTTATAGGACAGGTGCACATATCGTTATTTGTAGATTGAGCTGGTCAAGTGTCACTCATTCGTAAAAAATCTGACCCGCAGCTGCTGGTAGTTGCAGAGAACTTTAGAACCTGAAATACTGTGTCTAAGTAATGTCGAGTATTCCTCTTGGTAGTATATAACGAGTTCATTTATAAGATTTTAATTCGTTGGCGCACAGCTATAGCTCTCTGCTCATAAACAAGTGCAAAACACAGCAGTTACACTCGCTGCCTCGCGTCGCGTCGCGTCGCCACATTAAACCTCTCACCAACACCAATTTAAACTCAATTATAGCAAATTTAATTCTACCTCCCTTCTTTATGAAGAGAAAAAGCTATAGAAGTATTTGAATATAGTATAATTGCTTTCATGATCAGTGAAGAATGGATTTGTTAGTTTGAATATCACTTATTGCGTGACGTTTGATTTTGATTCAATACATGATTTCGTCTTCTACAAAAGTGTTAATACATGTTTAATATTTAATAACTTGAATACCCCTCGAAACCTGTAACTATACGCTTGCTGATGTAATAGTGTATACCTAACGAAAGTTATTTGTAAAGCAGGGTTAAATTAAAGGATTTTATGCGCTTAAAGTCTTTGCAGCCACTTTCGAATAAATTATTAGCATTGTTAGTTAAAAAGTAACTATGTGTTAGTAAAGTTTACAGTATATACCCAAAAGGTTCGGTAAGTCTCGTGTTTGAGGAGTGGCTGGAGAGGCAGCATGGCGCCCTCACCTTCCAGCTGACACACGTAATGGCTGGCCACGGTTGTTTTGGCCAGTTCCTGTGTCGCATTGGCCGGCAAGAGCCGCCCGATTATCACCACTGCGGCGACTGCCGCGACGTTGTTGAGTACACGGCGCTGCACACTTTGGCGGAATGCCCGCTTGGACATCGCAGCACCGAGAGTTGGTCGCGGCAGTCGGATTGGTTGCCCTCTCGCTCCCGGCCGTAGTTCAGTCTATGGTCCGGAGTGAGAGGTCGTGGAACGCCGTCGCCTCCTTCTGTGAGGAAGTGATTTCCATCAAGTAGGCGGCGGAGCGGAAGAGGGAGCGCTTAAACCCTCTCCCCAACCACAGAGCCGGGCGCTGGAGGGCGCGAGATGACCTCAGCCATCCTGAGGTTTCACCTGGGGTGGTGGGCTTCGTGGGCCTGCCCGCCATCCGATCAGCACCAGGTCCGAGAGGCGGCGTGCGTGTTCCCACGCGCGCCTCTGTGTCATGTCCGTCTCCCGTCTAGGGGGGGACAGTAAGGCTTTAAAGTGAGTTTTGCCTAAAAGGTAGGTCTTGTCGTGTAGTGGCCTGCCGTTTCATACGGCGGACCGAAACCTCGGCGAGGTCACGACCGCATGTGCAAGTGATTCGCGCGGCCCCGTCGCGATAGTGGTTTTGTCAAGGAACACCGTGGTAAGTTTAGTCGGTATTCCGGGAGGTCCATTTTCATCGTTTCAACATCTTTCTTTTACCCGGTCAGGTACAGTCCGAGATAACCCCTCCGCCCGCCTCCGCGGAGGGGTATGCGTCAATGCATTACTACACGTTAAAAAAAATATATATGTTCCTATATACCCAAAAGGTTAGGCACAATTATATTTCATGAGTTTCTGCCTGCGACTTTGACCGTGTAAATCTTATTCCATCCACATCTACGCGTAAGACATGGTCTATCTAAGAGCCAAGATTAATCAAATTTATTTAATGATTTACATTGGTTAAGTAACAAACGTATAATATCTACATAAATTTTGACATTTATAATATTAAATATTGAATAGACACCAAACAGTGGCAATCCAAGACAATACAAAGTTTGTGACAATCCCATTAAATACATACCTTGTTCGCCACCATTACACACCACAGAAATCTTAGAACATTCATGTTGAATACCAGTTAGGATTCATACAGGTGTTATATTAAAGTATCGAATCTATGAAATAAAGGCGCATGATTTCACACTGCGTGCCGTTTTTTTCATTACGCGCCCTGTCGTCTCGCTTCACCATAAAGTCATAAAAGTGCCGTCAAATTACCTTGTACGGAGATTTTTCATATTATTAACTGTACGACAGTTCCTTTTTACACTGTTTTGTGTGAAAATATACCATCGTGTTTGAAATATTATTATATTATAAGATATAAGGACTGCCTCTTTGGTTCTGTGGTGTCAGCCATGTGCAGGTACCGATAACAAGGGTCTGGCAATGCTGTTATAGAATAAAGTAATGGTAGATCCCAGCTCAGACTAATTTTGTGTGGAATTTTAGTAATTAGTATGGAGCAGTATAGCCTTTTAATAAATGCCCGGTACACGAAAGTAAATTGAACTTTAATAAATGTGGGTGTGATGTACTCTTATTCAAATCAATTAGGCATATATAAGTAGTATTATATTAAGTTTATAATCCTACTATGAGAAGTTGGTAAAAATATTTGAATGTTTGTTATTCGATCTTTTGTTTAATCGGAGAAAAATACTAGTTATATCCTCCAGACCGTATTTCGTTTATGGTCAATCTTTTACGGAGACTGGTCAACTGCGTAAGAGATGAAGTGTACAAGTGTGTGAAACACAAGTGTACTTTCTTTTCCCTAACTCTCATAATGCAATGGGTTGGCAGTCCAACACGACCGAAGAAAAACCAGGCGGTTTTTCTTGCTTTGCTTGCTTTACGTGCTTGCTGAGGGTTACGAAACACCGCTAGCGTTCTAATTCCGGGCTGCCATTAAGTTTTATTGGCAGAAAAATGCAATAACTTTTTGTTGCGGGCAACAAAAAGTTGAGTCCCGGGTCGGGACCCGGGACTCAATTTCATACTTAAATAATAATCAAATCGGATAAAACTTGGTATACAGAAAAACCATGTCTTGAATTAGGATATTATTATATTTTTATACCGGTATGCGTTACCAAAAGAATCCACGCAGCCACAAACTAGTATGATATAATGTCCTTGGTTATAAACAACGTTTGTGTTGTTTGCCGGCGCGCGTCGATGTCAACTCTCCTCGTGTAACACACTTACAGCCATCTCGTTATCATGTGTGACTAGAACCTTGTATTAATCAAGAGCTATTAAATATGATAATCTTGTTCACATTCATGATGCTTGTATCAAGTTATCTGTACGGAACATGCGTATACGATATAATTACGAATAATAAATTAGATAGTACTGTGTGGGACATAAGATATACTGACAAAATTTGGAAAATACAAACCAGGATAGACGATGCATGCAAAAATTGTATATAATGAGTGAATTATAGATGAAAAAGTGGTTGAAAATTTTCTGGTGATGGCAAATGAGAGATGGTAGGCTTTCTTTGCATAAAAATTTGATGTTCGGCCTATTTTTATTTATTAGACTAGAAACTTGACCACAATACCCACATAGGTACATTACTTAGAAATTTTTCTTAAGGACTTTTCATAAGGTCAGCTACACAAGAATGATACTTTCAGTAGCAAACTTCCAAAGGCTATGACAACCACTTGTAGATGCTTGTGAAAATAACAAAACGAAATATGCAGAACATAAACCATACCTGAAACACTACCTGAGATTTGATAAACCACAGATATTCGCTAAAGAACACCGATTCCTACAACGGATGCTTTGCGAGGCTATTGAAATCAAAAAACATACTAATTTTAATAGAGAAGATGGTTGGAATGTACCACCAGCTTGGGATCCAGTAATTCAAATAGTCAAACCCAAGAAGAAGCAAACCACAGCTAGACTTCATGTTATTTTGAGCTCATTCTGCGTAAATAGAAACACCAATGATTAAATTATGTTCGGGTACTTTGTAATAACTACACTGGAATATTGAGACAACTACCATCTTAGTCTCCCCGTGACCATGGCTGCTGAAAAGCAACCGAAACGTCGGGGAAAGTGTAAACGTAAACTTTAATATAAATAGTTTTAATAGTTTTAATAATTCAATTAGCTTAAACATTTGTAAAGTTTAATAGTAATTAGTAGTAGTGTAACAGTTTCTAAATTATGTAATAAAGTGTAAAATAAACTACGCGGTAAAATCAGTATATAGTAGTTGTACCGGACGGGCGAACTCGGGGCTGAGGTTACTATGGCGATGGTTACGATAACAGCCGACAAGTCGCTGACATCCTATACACGGTGTGTGGACTGTACTATAGCGGTTACTGGTCTCGGAGTGGAGGCGCTGAAAGGCGTGTCATACGATGTGCGGGTCGGAGCTTCGATCAAATAATACACGTGCTTCACTGTTCAGTTGTCTTGAGGTTTCTGGCTGGCTCCATTCGGTTCTTGAGGCTTGAAGATGAGGTTTTTTGAACACCTAATATCGACCGATACTGTGTCGCTTAGGTACCTCAGATCTTTACTGTAACGAGAGCCGGCCAGAAACCACTGTTCAACAAATTTTATTTTAGTTATAAAAATTACACTTTTCTGCTTATAACTATGGAACTATGCTAGCTAGCGCACTACAACCAGTGCCGCGCAGGGCATGAAAAGACCTATCTAGTGCTATTATGTTCATCTTTCGGAAGTTAGGTCTAGGTATAGATAACTTAGGTTTTATGCTAAAAATCTAACTTGCGGTTATATCTATAAAGAGAAAAAGTTTAATAACTTTAGAACTATGATATATAGGAATATAATTCCTTCAATATCCTATAGCGCCTTTCTTAGCGCACAAATAAAACGCAACAGGTGAAACCTTTTATTAAGGCCTTATGACCTAGGAACCCTAATATACCTAACTTGAGGTAAAAATGTACATTTTATCAGTAATGTTTACATATTCACAAAATATTTCTATAAACTATAGGAAAAACATAATATTATGTTATTTACACTGTTTAACTATATTAATTAGGTCTCTATGTGACCTAATTCGACACTATTTCCGATCTATAAACTTTATTGATACAGTAAACTTAAATAACACGTATTGAATTTATAATCATAATATGAATCTTAAGTTACTGTTGACGTTGTCGCGAACAGTAGTTTAATTTCAATGAATAACATTCGCGTAAACAGAAGACAATATTATATAAACCATGAATTGACAAATTTTAAACACGGGCCAACATCTGCTATATCGTGTATAGGAAGTATAAGAACTGTGCAGGCGCTGTACTCGGTGTAAAGCAAAACATTGGTATTCGTTCTCGTGCTTTTTCCTGCTAACATACCGTCTTGTACAATCCAGCTTAAACGCTGCTAGATTTGACGATAAAAATTTGATATCCTTTTTATAGTAGATATTATTCGCTTTATGGCGTCTTTAATATTTCTATGAAAACTTAATGTGATATTTTAAATGCACTTGAAGATATATTATTTATTACTACACGTACCGGGGAAAAGACGTGGAAGAGATCCCTAAAGCAACGGAGCTTAGAATGGAGCGGAGGCTACTTCGAAAAGCAATAAAAATATTAACAGGCTTCTATATCATTCCAATTTTAATTTTCTAAAAACTTTCAGTGTGACCCACGTTTTGTGGACGACTTCTATTCATACGTTGTCCTACATCGAGTGCATGCTTACTCTAATGTCACAAAATATATTTACCCCTAATATTGATCGTAAGATCCCTGGGTAAATCCTTAGTAAAGTGTTTTATTGCGTATTTGTTCAGGAAATACTACAGTGCTGTGTGGATTACGTTAGACCTAAATATTACTGTCGAAATGTACCCCTAATATTTGCTTACTCTACACAATTGTGTAAGGCTTCGTTGAAATAGGTACTATGTATTTTTATGTTACTCATCTTCCATTAAGCCACTGCCAATATGATTACTAAATTAAATATAGGTACATTGAATTGTACATGAGATGGAATTGATTGACAACCGAGATATCGTGAGTTTGGAGTTCACCTGCAAACTCGGTTGAAAAGGCAATCTAGCCAACTCAACAAAATCATGACATTTTAGGATGAAACTTATTTTAGAATAATTGAAAATGCTGGTGGTAATAAGATATTTCTGAAATACAGTGCATTGAATAGTTCTTTTATAAATAAATAACTTCCTAGATCAAGAAATCGAGCGAAATCCTTAATCTCTGATTTTTTTACGGGATTATATTATGATTTCTATATTATTAAAAGCGAAATATCACTCACACACTTACTAATTAAATACGAAATCTCTAATACTTCCTGACTTATGAGACTGAAATTTGACGAAAAGGTAGTTTACAGCTGGGAGATGTCAGTCAAGGGCAGTTTTTTTGTAATTCAACTCAAGGTCATTTTACATTAATGTTCGTATGGAATAACAATATTAATGAGACATCACAACTAGAAATGTTGAATAGTGCTCCTAGAACCAATAAGCAAATAGTTCCTCTGCGATTTTCCTAAATTCACTCCTTTATGAGTGAGTGAAATGGTGTCAATGATCCTAATATCGATATGAGGTTTCTTAAGACATTGATTACGTAAATAGCATATATTTTAAAGTCTAACTTAGCAGACATAGCATAATAATATAATAGGGTTGAAGAATTTTTGTGTTTTTTAGTTTGAACTTTCTTTAGAACGACAAGCCGGATTTAAAAAAATATTTGGCATTTGATAGTCCAATTCTTGAGGAGAGTTATATAACATCACATTACGAGCCACAGTAGAGGAGCAGTAAAGATGAGAATAAGAATTTAAAAAAATTGCAAAATATTCAGATAGCAAAATAATGATAGTGTGTATTGCTGTTAAACAATAGGATCTAGTACATTTTACCATGTGACATGCAAAATAATATAATGTTAATTATATTAAAATTAAAGTTATATAGGTAATTAATTGACAACGATTATTAATGTCATCCTATAATATCTTATAATAAAGGGTAATTATTATATTGTAGCAATATTATATTATAAATGCCGGTGAATTTGCGAGGACAGCAAATATATTTTCAATTAATAGCGTAATGGAATTTACGGATGGTTGCGCAGATGTAAAAGACTGATAATAGTAATAACAGCAATATTTCACGTTCATATCGAAAGAAAAAAAAAAAGAAAGAAATTCGCGTCAATATGCAGCGCAGTTCATTACGGCTTTGCATTCAGCGTCGATGGAGTGCGTCCTGAACAATTCAGCTGTCGCGACCGACCGCCCGAGGAGCCGTTTGAATAGTTAAACGGTGAAATGAAGATAATTCTGAGTTTCTGTGGACGCAGTTAAAATAGTAGAACATTTTTAATAGGGGTATGTTACAAACATTCGAACAACGGACAAGAAAACATAGCTACATATTTTTAATAGGGGTATGTTACAAACATTCGAACAACGGACAAGAAAACATAGCTACATATTTTTAATAGGGGTATGTTACAAACATTCGAACAACGGACAAGAAAACATAGCTACATATTTTTAATAGGGGTATGTTACAAACATTCGAACAACGGACAAGAAAACATAGCTACATATTTTTAATAGGGGTATGTTACAAACATTCGAACAACGGACAAGAAAACATAGCTACATATTTTTAATAGGGGTATGTTACAAACATTCGAACAACGGACAAGAAAACATAGCTACATATTTTTAATAGGGGTATGTTACAAACATTCGAACAACGGACAAGAAAACATAGCTACATATTTTTTATTTTTATTTTTTTGTTAAAATGCCAACTTCCGCACTCGGAACAAACATTCAAACGACGAATACAAAGAACACTCAGACTCGGAACAAAAATTTGTGGATCACACAAAGTTTTGTCCCGTGTGGGATTAGAACCCACAATACACGGTGTAGTAGCAGTGGCGAGGCGACCACTTAAACCACTACGCCATCCGTACGTAAGTCTACTGTCCAGTGGTAAAACGACACACTGAAAAGAGGCCCGTGCCCAGCAGTAAGACAGCTTAATACACGGCTGATATTCTTACTAATATTATAAATTCGAAAGTAACTCTGTCTGTCAGTCTATCTGTTACCTTTTCATAGCTAAACCACTCAACCGATTTAGATGAGAATATAGGCTGCTTTTTATTGATGTAAGTACCACGCGGGTGGAGCCACGCGCATAAAATAGTTATTATATGTAGGTAATACCACTCGTTTCTTGTTATCGGAACCAGGCATAAGCGACTGTGTGTCGTAGCACAGCGAGAGGGTCTTTTAGGGTTTGTTTTCTGGGTCGAGCGTGGTGTTATTGGATTTAACTGTCAAGAAATTCGCTTAAACAGCATGGTGTCTAGAATATCTATCTATGCCTGGTAGACAACCAAAGCTCGCCGTCTATTACGTAGGTCCTTAAACCTAAGCTGGTGATTTGTGTAATACGCCTCTGCTTGCCGCTTTGGGGATGTAAGCATGATACTGTATGTCTAGGTGACATACAGTGTAAAACGTATATCACGGGCTCAACGGGTCAGTAAACGATTATATGTCTGAAAAGGATTAGGTAGAGTTGTATTTGATACATACACTCCTACATTAATAAATAAATAATTTATTTCTTGTCTCACACGGAAAATAGTTACGAAAATCAATTTTAACCTAGATATACAACCCAAGAAGTGATAATCTGTGTGATGGCACGTAAGTGTGTATATGATGTTATTAATGCGAAAGTAAAACTAATTTATCCGTTTTGTGCGTTGCTTTGGTTAACCCAATAAAACGATTTTTATGCTTTTTAGATGGAGACTAACAATTTAAAAAATTGACGCGTTTGATGTCGCGAGTAACAGCTAGCAATATAACATAGCAAATATTCAGGGCAATGAAACATCAGCATCAGTGATTTGCTTAAAAATATCATGTTTGCTCAAGTAAATTACCAATATTTCCTCGTTTGATAGACAGCTTTAACGATGTACAAGGTCGCTGTTATAATGACTGTATTGATATCGGCTCTGAGGCTTATTTATAGCAATGTTTTGGTACTAAGCTCGACGTAATTGGATATTTGTTATTCGATGATACCGTGAAAAGAAAATTCTGGGTACGGTATATATTGTTATTGAGTGTGCCGAACTTCAATCTCGTGGCCCCAAATGAATATTTTCTTAAGTAAATTGAGTTTGACGGCCAGACTTGTATTCAGAGTTGCTTAAGCAAGAAAGCTTTTGACTTGATGTAAGTGACTATTAATATTGAAGAATAGTTACCACTACCTTATTTAAAGGTTTTCTTTTATATAAACTATTAACGTGGCAAAGAAGTACAACGCTCTTCTGATGGGAGGCGGCCATTGAAGATTGGCATTGCCAAGAGCATTTTATGAGGAGTTAAAGGTGAAATGAATAGAAAGAAATAGAAGAAGTTTAGTATGTGAGCACCCAGAACTCTTATTTAGTAGACGAAACTCAGTAACAATATTACTATTGTTATGCCTGTTCCTTGCAAGAGAATGCTACAGGCCTGTGTGACTCCGTTAATTATTGAAACGGTCATAAAAAATATTTCTAATATTTACCATGAAATATGTACTTGGCTACGCAGAAAATATCTTAGATTTAGTAAGCGATTGCTAGAAATGTAACAGAATACAAAGAACTATGTAGTATTCTTGTTAAAAGATAAACTAATATACTTGTGTAAGGAATGGAGTACAGCTTTATCCTCTGGTTTAATCTACATTAAATGTAAGTGAGTCTATATGAGCACTTCTACAACTTAATAATTAAACATTGCACGGATGACGTAGTGGTTTAAGTGGTCGGTCCTCCATTGCCACTGCGCCGAGTGTTTTGGGTTCGAATCCCACACGGGACAAAAATGTGTGTGATACACAAATGGTTGTTCCGAGTCTGGATGTTATTTGTGTCCGTTGTTTGAATATAATAATATTTATAATAATAATAATATTCTACCAGTACTGCGGGAGTTGCATTTGTTTTATTTTAAAATAAATAAATTATAATAGAAGTGTAAACCTTCTGTACGTAGGTACTCTGTGCCCCGGTTCATAATTAACTTGTCCTTAAGTGACTTGAACGTCAAACCACGCAAAACTTATTTCGTAGCTGTCCACTCGGTGACTTGCTTTACATTTACATTTCTAGCTTGTTTAAGTACTCTGTGGTCTGCTGTCATTAACCTGACGGACTTGAGAAAATAAGATTTAGTAATATATCTTCTTATTGTGGCTGGTTTTGTTGAATGAAGCGATCTTAACTTAAACGAACTTAATTATGAAATGGGGTCTTATATTGATCTACTTTGGATAGTCGGATTGACGACAGCTTGTGAGCTCTGTTGGTGTAGTTCTGACGTCAAGCAATCAGATGTAAATAATTATTGTCATACATTGATACATAATAAAGAATTTAAATGTATTTTACAGACCAATGTGAGTATGTTCTCAGGAAGACAGGCGTGCGGTTCCCGGAAGTGTAGACAGAGTCTAACGTTTGCCACGATATATCTCGCTTGCTTATTTCCGTGTCAAAATATATATATTTTTAAATATCGCCGACGTTGTTGGTGGACTTTTGCCAAGGTCTTAACCTGCTGGCTGTTCCGTTCACGTTAGCCTTTTATAATTCTTTGATCAGTCTTTTGTCGTATCTTTGTTCTGCCAAACCTTTTCTCAAATCTTGTCACTATATTATTATCATCTGATAATATAATATAATATATACGTTGAGCTGCCTAAACAACTAACACACCTAAACATAGATTTAGTAAAATTACTAACCAATAAACTTTGACGTTTATAAGTGTTAATTTCTGACTTAAATGAATAAAATATTTTTGACTATGACTTGCGCTTTGAGCTTTTTTATGTTCAAGGGTAATACATTTCGATAATTAAATAGTTGGCAAGCTTATTGTTGTCGATAAGACATAATCTTGACACCGTGGTTCTTCTCAGAATGTCTTGACAGACAAATACAATAACACTGCCCGGCAATCAAACCCGCTAACTATAATGATAAGCTTAATAAGATAACCTAATAGTCAAGCCAAGATAGAACATAATCCAAAATCTGTTCTTGTATGTAAGGAGGTATAACTTCATTTTAATATTATTTCTTAATCGGCTGTTTCATAAACATCGTAAAAGAACAGATAATGGGTCTGTTTAAGAAGCTCTTTGTATTTCATTGTATTATCTTATATTGTTTGTATGAACAGACGTTGTTTAATTAGGCATCTCGCTCCTACTAAGGTATCATAGAAACATTTAATTTGTATGATATGGTTATAGCCACTGACCGAACGTCCGTCAATCGAAATAAAATGATAGCCTCCAGCTTAGAGAACTTTGATACTCAAAAATAAAACTTCACATTTTACTTAAATATTGAGCAATATATTTTTTATGTTAAGTAATTAGGAGGTAGTTCAATCTTAAACTCTGATTAACTATTATACAAATTACATATAAATATAATATTTTAAAGTGGCAATGACCTAAAGAAGAAATGAAAACCCAAGGAAAGGTGTTTAAAGTGATTGCGGGTTAGTCTTACTAATGATGTATTAATTCGTAAACGTTTTGGTTAATAAATGTCTTTAGTTTTCTTTTGAAAAGAGACATATTTACAAAATCAATTCATAAATATTGACAACATACACTTTGGATTGCTAAGTGGACTGAAATCTTTGCTTCTAATTTAAACTGACATTATCCAAGCTGTCGGTGGGCCACGCCTTTTCAAGCTAGTTCGAGTACCCGTGAACATAAATTATAACAAACATAGGTTGATTAAGTTTATACTAGTATACGTTGATTGCGATGCATAGGCCTAAGCTGTTGCCTTGTCTTTGGACGTGTAGTAGTGTGCCAATAGTTTAAAGCACCTACTTAAATTATATAACTGTTAATGAAGTATTTCTGCACCTTTTCGAACAGTGAACTCTAAAACAAAGGAGTTAATCATCTAGCAAATGATCGATTAAAAAACCATCAACGGCGCTGTGTTGAGATATTAATGGGAGATGTTCCTTCCCCTTCCGAATACCTTTCTTATTATTCGCTCGTGACCTAAATAACTACTTTTCCACTGAAAACTTCATTTTATTTTTTCAGTCTGCCATTATAAATGGTGTGTTATTGTCAACAAAATTATTCATGAAATAGTGGCAGACATTTTTACTTATAAAATATTTAAGAATAAATATAAAATTAAATATAACTAATAAATAATATTTACTTATTAGTACTTTATTGTTTTAAAAATCATCAAAATATCGTTAATATTAAAGATCTTAGTTTTAGCTTCTAACGTGCTTAGAGTCACATTTACAACATCTTAAAGACATATCAGCGGGTATGTATCGCACCATTCTTTCTCTATGTCTTTGGGTTCCATGTTATAGCCTACCGCTGTTTAACCTGTCAGTTGTTTAAATGCCAAGCATAATTGAAAACCTATTGTGTCCGGCTGCCGGTGTGTCGCTGTCACTAAAAAGGTTAAGTAGCATATTCACAGATACTGCGGCTAATAAGGACAGTAAAACAAAATAACATTTGCTTAACCAGCGTTCGGGAGAGCTACAATAGCTTAAACATAAGCGCATCACAACATTGCTTAGCTATGATATGTACTTTTACATATTGGGACATTTAGCAGCAAAGACACCAACCAAAACGTCTCACTTATGAACTAATAACTACCGCCATATCTCTGCGAGTAATATATGTATAAAGTACATATTTAAGAATAACAGAGATGTAGGTATCCTTTGACCCACAAAGATCTTTGCTCGTTTAGTTGGTAATATAGGTTGATAATACTAAAATATATATAAAATAGAAGTTCCTTTGTTCTCCCGTATTATCTATAAGAAAATCTGATCATTCCGCTGCTTTGAGATGTAGGTGAAGTGCGGGCAAAGCTTTTTCTTTTTAAGTTATACCACAGTCCTTCCTGTTGACCTCTTCGCGTATTTTGAGCTAAACAAAGTACTCTTGTGAGATAACGTTCACTTTGATTAGGCCGCTCATCTGTTCAGTGTTAAGGAGACCTAATTTTCCAACTTTTGTTGTTTGAATGAACATTGTTTTTGATAAATGAACCGTTAAATTGCACTTGAGTTGTGGACGCACAACTTTTATACTATTATTTATGTTCCTTGAGCCCGCTTGCTTTACGCTTGTCATCGTATTTTACAGAGTTAAGCTTTCGTACGGACTTGAAAACGATGAACATATTATCTGGTAATTACAAAAAGATTCAGTGTCTGTTTAAGTTACGTGATAAACATTGAAAAAGCATTCATAATAATATTTATTTTTATACCGATGCGCCAGCGGCCCACTTGATAGTAAGCGAAAACCGTGGCTCATACACATGGCTGTGTTTTCTTAGCATTACAGAAGCAATGTCAAAAAACACAACCAATTCGCTGCCTACCGGAAGAAAAAGGGAAATGGAGCAGGATGGGGTTTGGGAAGGGAAGGGTGATGGGGCCTCTGGCGCTCTCACTCACCGAACGAAACATAACAGATACTGTTATTTTATGTCGATCTCCTGTGAGAGGGTGGTACTTCCCCAGTCGAGCCGGCCCATTCATGCCGTAAATAGCGTGGCCGTACCACTCAAAAAAATAATAAATACAATAATGACTTAAAAGCTTTTCACGCGAGTTACTATAATACTTACTTCACCAAGTATTTCCTTACCCATCACTCACTGTCTGATAAAATATTGATATTATTCCTTACTTATTTTATTAAACAAAAATAGCGAACTGCTGCCTAAAGGCAACACACAGAGACTCATCTCAATGTGTTTTCTGTTTTTTTTATCTATTTATTAGCGAACAACTATAAATAGTCTGAAATCGGTAATTGAAATAAGTAATAAATATTAAATGTTATAATAAGTTTGTTTGTTTACCAAATACGTAAGAAAACTGGTTGACACACACACTTTTTGTATGACATGAGACAGACCATGGTTTTTTACCACTCCCGCGCTAGGCATAAATCCTGTGCCACGGAGGACTGTACAAACATTCAAACAACGGACACAAAGGACACCCAAACTTGAAACAACCATTTGTGGATCACGCAAAGTTTTGTCCCGTGTGGAATTCGAGCCCACAACACTCCGTGCAGTGGCAGTGGAGAGGCGACCACTTAAACCACTACGCCATCCGGGCAGTAAAACATTTAAATATATGCCGCGATTAATATTAATATGAAATCATTGTTTTGATTCATATCGAGTTGGTTTAGTAGTTATTCCTGTCTCTTAATAACGTATTTTTATGTTGTTACAGGTACTCCGAAGGCGTTGCATCTCGTAAAATCGTCGGATACGGACCGTAAAACGACCGCAACAGTTGAATTACGATTACGTGCTAGTACCCTGTTTATGTGAAGATAAACATTATATTTTTCTCTTTGATGGGTCAAGGTTTAAAGATGTCTTCTATAGATGCACTTTGTAATTTATTGAACACTTTAAGTGCGAGTCCAAATAATTAATATAGGACACAGAAATACGTATTATTTATGGCAATTTATACTCTATAAGCTGCCATTGTCTAAGGCTTACTAAGACTTACTTACTAAGTGAAAATACGCAACCAGTTCATTTCGATATATACTAAAACTGAACTCAAATGAACGTACTGTTAACGTTAAGCAATGCCCACAGCGATGTTGCCAAATTATCGTTTAAGTTTAATTGTTGTGTACCTATAGCTGAATAGTTACTATAGTTATACGTTTACAATATTCATTTATATCAAACATTATTAATGTCTCTATTGATGTGTGGTGGATAAAATGACTGTTAATGATTTTCAAAGGACATTTAAACCCTGGTGAATAAGTTTGGCTGGACATGAAGTAGGGTTCTATGGTTGGTTAGTGACAAGTGTAGGTAGTGGCACAATATGCAGACAAACGTACAGATCGACACAAAGGCGCTGCGCCACTCGCCCGAGCACGGGAAGGGCGGCAAGGGAGGCTCCAGGTTTACTGCTGAGGTAAGTCACTTTATTATACCTTAAAGAATCGTTAGATCTTGCTTTCATTTATTTATTTACAACATAAATAATACAACTTACAATTAAATTTTTGTGATGCAAACACAAACTCGTTCGAGTTTTACCATGCATCATATCATCGACGGCGACATAACTATGTCAATCCGAATATATAATATATAAGTGTTTGTATTCTTTTTATCGTAGTATTAAGAATAAGAAAATGTCGATATTAATCTCGTCGTACGATTTGATGACCCGGAACGGACCCTGTCTGCTATACGCTCGACGGTTGACTCACAGAAAATATTTTCTATTCTAAAAGGTTTCTAGAAATTTGCCTTACAAAATACAAAAAATCTTTTTAACTCTTACAGTTAAGCTTATAATGCTTGTGAGGAGTAGGTTCACGTCGGTAGAGTTATGGGTAAAAGTAGAACCTACAACCTTGCAATTTCGATGCCTTAACCGTCAGACTACCACTACTTGGTCAATCAGAACAATAATATGTTAAGTTCACTACAAAGTAGGTGTACTTTGTACCTTGTAACCCAGTACTTACAAGAATAGTACCTTTATCATTAATATATTTAAATAAAGCTATAAAGCACTTAATATAGTATCATAGCTTTTTTATTAAGGACTGCGGCATACCGCGTTATATATCATGCTTTCACAAACGTAAATATCCTAATCGTAAAGTAACATCTGCGACAACAAAGCGAATGTTTTAATTCAGCTCTTGTTTATTCATTAGTGACTTTCTTTATTAGGGTAAACTCTGTTATAATGTTGGGGCTTAACACGACAAGTTACCCTTATTTTTGTAGACACTAGCGAACTGAATACTAAGTAAAGAGACATATCTATAGAACTAGGTGGTACGGCTAAATACAATATTTGATACTAGCGACCCGCCTTGTCTTCGCACGAGTAGTATCCTTGTCAAATTATACACTTAAACCTTCCCCATGAATCAGTCTGTCTATTGGTGAAAACCGCATGAGAATCCGTTCTGTAGTTTTTGAGTTTATCGCAAACAGACAGACAGACGCGGCGGTGGACATTGTTTTTAACCGACTTCAAAAAAAGGAGGAAGTTCTCAATTCGACTGTATGTTTTTTTTATGTGTGTTACTCATAACTTTTTTCTAGGTGAGATGATTTTAAAGATTCTTTTTATTAGAAAGCTGGTGCTTTGCATTTAATCCCATTTAGTTTTGATCAAGATCTGAACATTCGTTTTCGAGTTATCCTTAATAATACGTATTTTGTTGACTTCGGGTACATTGATGATGTTCTCATTTTTGCAACAACAAAATAAACAACTGTGTAGTATGGTTTAGAAGCCCCTCGTAGTATACTACTACTACCTCGATATATCAAGGTAGCCCCATTCTAATTTGGTGATGTTCTGATAAAGATCTTCAGTTTTATACAACGGAATTCTTTAATAAATAACAGCAAATCTGCCGTGATTGCTACAATCACATACATATAATTACGCATATGTATTATTTACACAATTCCAAATTGGTTTTAGATAACATTTAGTAGTATAGGTGCAATTGTTAAACTCAACAAGGTATACACAAAAAGTCTAATAACAAAATTATTTCTATAATACAACTTTTAATATGACGCTGAAGCCATTAGGCACCGGAACTCCGGAATAAAACATATCATCTCAACCATATTTGAAATTATCATAAGATGCACTATGGCCAAAAATGATTTAAAAGGTATATCCCGATTTTTTCCGTCCAAAAAATGTTTCTATCCAAAATATTTTACTTGTAAGCCCGCATTTTCGAAAGCCTATTTTTGCGCTCTTCACAAGTCTCTTTTGAAAAGGCCCTAGAGATAGATTTCCTATTTTGAGATAGGCTGTTGCAGCATTTAAACGGCGCTGTCTCATATGAGCAGCGCGTTTAGTACGTTTACCCATATTCAGACAAATAAAATCAGTTATCGAACTTTAGATTAATTAAAAACCGAGAAATAAACAAAAAGACTTCATAAAAGAATATTCTAAAACAAAAAATGCACTAAATAGTTCAAAAATATTTGCAATTCTTGTGAATAATTAAATTATTGTTATTTTTGGAGTCGGTGTCTGCAGTTCTCATTGATCTGAAATTAGTCCGTGGCAAATAAGACGCGGCGCCTTCCAGCATGACAACATGACTATGCATTTTTTGATGTCGAACAGTAATATAACTTAATAGCTGACCCTCCCAACTTCGTCTGCGACACATAAGAGAATATGCTCCGTTATTGCAATATTTTTCATTGATGCTCCGCTCCTATTGGTCGTAGCTTATAGGCATCCTCGATAATATGGGCTATCCAACACAAAATAATTTTTCAATTCGAACCAGTAGTTGCTGAGATTAGCGCGATCAACCAAACAAACAAACTCTTTAGCTTTATAATATTAGTATAGATATTACGATATTAAAGGGCTGTTAGTTTAGAAATGCCCAAAAACGGCAGCACTGTTTTGTAGAATAAAAGAAACCTTGATGTTTTTAATCGTGTCATATATTTTTTTATAATATTTTCTTCTGTTTAAGCAAATGTTATTCATTGAAATTAAAGTACTATATACGGATTTTATCGCGTTGTTTATTTTACACTTTATGACATAACAGTTTGTAACAATTTCTAAATTATGTAATAAAGTGTAAAATAAACAACGCGATAAAATCCGTATATAGTAGTTTAATTTCAATATTTTTTTAATAATAATAGAATATTGTTTACGGTTTAAGATTTTATTTCCTCATAAGAATTCACAATGATTCACTTACTGAGAAACAATTTTTCACAACATAAGCTTAAAGGAGTGTACAGTTTATCTCACATAGCTACAAAATATAAGCAAAATAAAATAATAATCAGTTATGTTGTATTAAATAAAATTCCGTTGTCGTACCGTGACACGGCGTTTCATCCCGTCAATAAGCGCCGGGCCTCTTTTATAATTAGCGTGAAACGTATAACTTATTTTAATTTGTTTAATTAATTACCAGATGAAGAATTTTGAATTACAACATTTTTTTTTCTTATTTGTCCAACAAAATTACATTATTATCTAGCACAAATTACATAATATATAGCAGAAACACAAAAAAGGATGGTTTGTAACAGTAGTTATTATTTGATGATAATGTAGCTAAAAATTTTTTTTTTATTGTTATTGGTTCACAGTGAAGCGAACTGTCATGATAATCGGTAGTGTTTGGTATTAATTAGTTCGATAATATAATAGTAGGCTAAAGCGGCGAGTCAATCTGTTCACAGACAAATATTATTTGTTCCAAATTAATTGTGTGCCTCGGTCCGACAAGTTTGAGTGGATTAAGCGTTGCCATGACAACCTGTTAATGAACTCTGATTTAACGATGCTCTACACGAATGTATTTATCAGCTATGGTTATTGGTAATAATCTGGCGGGAAATATACTGTGGGTTTAAGTAAAACTGAAATTAAAACACATTATTATTTAAATCGTGACATTTTACTCTTTAAACTTATAATTTTAACTTTAAATTAATGTGTGATTGGGCTTCAAATCGACAATTATTTTACTGCAATGTGTAGCTACTAGATACTGGCTGGCAAAAACAATCATATTAGATAGAATACACGGCAGTATTTTGCATATACAAACAATTATGTGAAAATGGCCGATTTATTTTATGGCATTCGAATGTTTTTGAATGAGGTAGACGCACTATAGTTGAAAACATTGCAGCCACATCATGCAGTAAAAATGGTTCTGGTTCTGTAAATAAATTCTCAGTATCAACACTTGGTTTTGACCCATTTCAGGTAGACGACAATAGATTCATTCTGTATAACGTAGAACCTAAACTCCTAGCTGAAATGTGGGTGTTGTAGTGTTGTGTTTGTATGTATGTGCAGTTCATAGAGCTCGTGCGCCGTATCTCTACGTGCCACTTTTGTTTTTTTTTATCTTTATTTTTCTATAAGTGGTTTTTATCCACAAGGATACGCCAACCCCATCGTACCTTATCATATACAACACAACATTATCTTAATATTTACCTGATAAGGGAATTATTGACGATTATTGCGGCAAACTTCAACTAAAGCACACAACCCCATTGCAATTTCAGACTTTGGATTCGCCAAAATACTTTGACTAAGCCCAACATCCAAAGTATTTAATTTGAATTTTCTGATCAATAATTCCCTTTCATTCCTGTTCCTGACACAATCCATCAGCAAATGCTGCACGTCTTCAATTTTGCCACACATGTCACAGTTAGGTGATGGTACCTTACGCATCAGAAAAGCAAACTTTGCTGATGGATAGTGCCCAGAACGAAATCTTAACGCTAGCTTAACATAATTTCTGCCAATATTATCATCATCAAACCACGGCGTACGAGAAGGCTCATCCTGAATTACTTTATACCAGATACCTTTCTCTTTAGAAATATCATTAAAATGAGTTTTCCATTTCTCGAAACAAACTAATTTAAATTTCCTTATGTATTCCCTATAATCTGGTATAAATGTTATTACATCACCCCTCTCAGCTGCAAGTTTTGACAAACAATCAGCCTCCTCGTTGCCCCTTAGACCTATATGCGCAGGAACCCACTGCAATACCACCTTAATCTGCTCTTTATTGAGGATATTAAGGAGTTTGAGAATATCGTAGGCTATCGATGCACCTCTGCAACCAGAGGCGCACCGAGCCACATGCTGTAAAGCACTTTTGCTGTCAGTGAGTACAACAACTTTATCCCAATTTTGTTTAAATGCATAGAGTACAGCTTGATATATTGCAATAAGTTCGAGAGACATGATACAAATATTTGTACTAATTCTAAAGCAGCCTTGGCTACCTACATTCTGGATATAGAAAGCAGCTCCACCATCATAACTATTCTTTGATCCATCTGTGAAAATACTATAAAAATCGCTATACTACGAACCTACGTGCCACTTAGAGAACGTAACTTGGTTCCGTGCTCTGCGATCCAAACCAACAGTATTATATATTATATACCAAATAGGTTGAACAAGGCAGTATTTAACAAATACTCGTCTTTACAATATAAACAGTCAACAACCGAACCGAACTTAAAAATCTGGTTCCGTTGGCTTCTTGGTCTTCTATTAAACGTAAACGCGATTGAGGCCAACTGCTCGTAACGTGAAAAACATTTACTTCGAATCTACCCTCTCATTAACTAGTCCGAACAATGGAAAATGTAATTTTGAAAGGAAGAACGCCAAAGAAACTGCATTGTAAATTTTTTCCGGCTCGATGTTTCGGATAGTTATTTTCATGGTTGGGCTACTGCTTTTAGACCTTACGACTATCTCTTAAAGCGTTTCTTCACATGTGCGAGTACAAGATAAAAATATACTATATAATGCGCTTTCTCATGCAAATACAATATTTTAAAAGATGTTAAAGTAAAAGTCAAGTTCTTTTTAACGTCAGTTCATTAAAATATTAGTAAAAAAATTAATACTAAGAAAATAAATAAAAGAACATCAAAATTAAGCATTGTAAAAAGCCTGTTAAGTTGGGATGACCCCAGCTGTAGATGTAACAAATAAAATTATATTTTATCAAATATGTAAGATTATTAATTGTGGATTTTGAAAGACTACCGAAAAACAATAACATTGACAATATTAACTAAAAGTGTAGTTGCTTCATTATTACTTTGTAGCATGTTTTATATGCGAGTCAACAATAGGCTTTGTGTTTCAAGAGCACATTTAAATGTTCTCAAGAGTTCTCTAAGGGAATATATTCGTAAAATAGGCATGACAGTTTCCTTATCTTGTAAACTGGTTTTGATATTATAGCTGCGAATGCTTATCTGTTTTATTCTGAAAAGTCATAAACAAATGTAAAAGCCTTTTGTGCGTCACAACATGACACGTAGCCATGCTAGTAAAAAACATATTGGTGAAAATGTTGTTAAACTTTATTAACACGGTTAGTAACTTTGTATGAAATACTCCATAATGTAACACTAATTACATACACATAAAGTGTCACGCGTATATATCTGTAAAGGTAGGCAGAGATATATTACACCCTCATTTTGTCTGTTAAATGTTCCACGTAATAGGGGGTGAGCTTGTTATCGTTTATCGGGCACAGTTCCAGACTGTGTGTTGCTATTGTTAAGTTTTTGACAGAAAACAGAGTTGAACCCGAGATCTCGTGTACATGTGCCTCTGCCAGACTGCACAGACGGCGTAGTTGTTTAAGTGGTGGCCTAGCTAGGCCACTGCGCCGAATGTTGTGGGTTTGAAAGACAAAATCTTGTATGATCTATTAATAGTACTTTGAGCCTGGCTTTATACCCAGGCTCGGCAGTAGATCATACAATATTTATACATATAATATATTGTATACGTCGTTGCAATGTGAAAAATGTGAATGTTTGTAAAATCCATTCACCTTTATAAAATGTCGTAGCTTTTTTAAATATGTATACTTTCCATCTGGACGTCACAGATTTAAGTCTAGTCATAGATTGTCTTTTCCTTGTTCATAAATTACAGCTTCCTCATTGTTCTGTGTCATAGTTAAGTTAGTGAAGATTGTTTGATACCGTTGGCAAACATTTTAAACAATCTGTGTGGTCTCATCGATGCGACGACGTCACAAAAATGTCCATGACGCCAGAATAATTCCGATAGATAGAACGTTAAAATGGCGCACATTTTGGATAATTCGCGCACGTTCACCTTGGAACAATATGTGGTTAGTGTTATCGGGGCTCCTCGCCCGGATATCCGTAACCGTCATAAATACTAGCGAGGCTGTAATAATATCTAAGAAGGCTTCGTTGTGAGATTGAACAGATCTTAAGTAGTTATAGGAAATTTACTGATATTTCTTAGAAACTTAAATGTTAATAAGTATATTTAAAACTAAATGCCATTTATGCTAAAAATACTTACACTTCATGTTCGAATTTAAACAGAATTAAATCTACCGGTATCTTAATTAGCTAATCGCCAGTATTGCTAATGAAATGATGACATAAGCTGTCTTTTGTAATACTTAACTTGTGTACTTAGATTCTGGTTCATCAAGCCGTGATGTTCAAAGCTATCTATGAATTGATCTGCGATTGTAAGCTTGTCTGAGTATAAGGCTTGCCTACAGCGACTGAAAACAGGCAGGCTTTAAAGCTTTGATATTAAAGTAATAAATAAAAATGCGGTATAAGCCATATAAAACAGATTAATTGCTAAATTAAAAGAAATCTCCTGTAAATATTTGCCTAATTGAGTAACATACATCCAAATTTTCATATTTATGATATTAGAATTATACCACGTTGACTTAGTAGATGTAAATCTGTCAGCTGAAAATGTAGTCCTGAAATTGAGACCCAATGATAAAGATTACCATACAAAGAGTTTTCAGAAGCTGCGGTCTAGCACTGTATTCAGTAATTAGTAAGTCTGGTAAACCTTGATACATTATCTGTAATATTTTAGAAAAATATGGTTGTAGTATAATATTCTTCAAAATCGCTTACCAATAAAATCACAAAGTTCAGAGTAAAATATCCTTATTGGAAGTGAACATGCCAGAAGTGAATAATGATAATGAGATAATCATTCATAATAAAGTAGTCAGCAGTAATCTACAATCGATCAATCAGGAAAAGAATGTGTGCATTTTTAGATCTCAATCCGTATTGTAGAATTTTGTTTTATTGTTTGCTATTTATATTATTATCTCCTATCACAAATATCTAACAAAGAGGAGCCGCCAGGGAAGGTCGAAGAGGGTAAATCAATTATCAACATTTCAATTCTTCGGTTGAGCGCAACTCGAACAAAATAGATATTGCCCTCTTGTTCTGAGTTGTTTGTAGCGAAACTGGGTGCGTTCTAATTTGTTTCTAATTAAGCTGTGTACCATTGTGAATGATTTAATATTAGCTACTATGTCGACTGTATGAGCTCTCAACAAATGAAATACATGACAGCGATTTGGTCACTACTACAAATAAGATAAATTGCAAAAGAGGTTAAGCTTTCAAGTATAAAAATAGTGGCGATATAACACGGATTCATGCCTTAACAGCCATGAATCCATTCTACGATAAAATTAAATGTCATGTCACTGATTAGCTTTATCCATATGAACCAACGTTTAGCCCATATGTTTCTTACCAGTATTTTGCTCGACTCGGGCATCACACCCGGACATCATAACGTCCCGGTTTTCCGGTCCGAGTCAAATTACACGCAAATTGTGCAAATGCAAAATGTGAATAAATATACGTATAAATCAAAATACATACATTTTACACATAAATAAGCGGGACACTAAATTAATCTTAAGGTGCAACTACAGTTTACCGTTTTACAAGTACCCTGACTTGCCCTTCATTAAACTACGTAGTAGGATCTAATGTGTATTCTATGATTAAACTTAGTCGTCGCTACTCGCTGTTTGTACGATACGACATGAAGCGACGCGATACGAAGCGACGCGGCTCGAAGCGACGTTGCAGGTGGCTCAAGAGTTAAACTCGTTAAGAGCGTGTATGTGTGTTCACTGTCTGCGAGTTGTTTTGATATCATTCAGCACCCAACACTCGACACAAACTCCCTTCATTATCTCACTTGTTTAGTATTTTATGTTTCAACTCGGGGCAAATACCTTCGAACAAATTATTATTATTTCTAAAGTTGGAAACGCGATGTGAATCTAAATGGGCAGACGGAGTTACCGTCACTTTGTGAACTTGCTGTTTAGTTTTGCGTTCTCGCTCACTGAGTAAATGTATTTTTGTTAACTATATCGGATACACTTGCTAATTAACAATTACTATTCCGAGGTTCTATAATTATGTTTTTCTCTCGGGAAATACTCAATAACGTCCAGTGCGTGGCAAGAAGCTCTTATGAGTCCCAAATATGGTCGGTTTGGGAATTCTCGCCAAATATTTTTTTGCCTTAGATTTCTACAGAGCTGGCTACATATTTAATAATAATAATAATAATAATAGCATTTATTTGGGAAAATGTGGTTTAAAAGTTGGTACAATTTTGATAAGACAGAACAGCACATTCCGCCAAGTAATGTTGGCATGCAAATGTTTATACAAGTACACAAAAATCGAAACGAATTAGAAATAAAATGAAGAAAAAAAAAAGTTAATGTCAAAGAAAATATTATATTTGGTAGTAAGCTGTATCCACCACTATTGAATATGATTGTCTTTTTAATAGTTGAAGTAATTTCAAGCCACTGCCTCAGTCGGAATGCAAATCTGTTTGGCGAATGAAATAGTAAGAATAGTATTATCATCACGTTCAAGCAAAGGCTAGGCAGAATTGTATCACACCCACATTAGGGCAGATATGGTTTAAGGTCCCACATAATAGAGAATAAACCTTATACCTTTCGGCGAGCATATCGCCAACCTCCATGCTGCTCTGCTATTTCTTGACAGAAATACCCAATAATAACTTATCGGACCCGGGAATCTAACCCGTGACCTCATGACCACCAGTCGCATTCACTACCATTGCGCCATCGAGACAGTGAAGAATGCAGGAAAATCATTAAGAGGGAAGCAGCAATTGATATCGGACATTACATTTATTGATCGGGACATTCATATTGCGGATAACAAATTGTATTCATTTATTTTCTCACATTAAAGATTTTCATATTGGGGCCAACGCTTTCCTCTCATTTATTATATCTGTTTTTAATGGTAACCCATTTAGTACTTGATATAATCTTAATAACCTTTTCACTCGATGATTTACTTTAAGGTTGTGCGGTTCAGTATGTAGCCACAGCATTTCACACGGTCATCCTTAGTTTGGACGGCATAGAGTCAGTGTATGTATCTTTAGTAAATCAATGTAGTATTAAGCTGATTTCAAATCATATATTATATTAAAAAGGTAACTTTGTATAATATAATATTCTATAGAAAAGTAAGATTACGGATAGATTTTGCATGACAAAAGCCCATTTGCGAATTTGTCCGGATCGGGCGGATCCTGTGGGCTTTAGCGATCAGTATCCTCGTTTGTTCGCGATATATTTATGAGCGGATTACTTACCCAAGTAATACAGTTTGGCTAGTATAATATATATACTTAATTTTTCATTTCGGCTCTAAATCTTTTGAGCATGAGATGTTAGTTAGGTCGGAAGAAAGGCGGCTCGGGTAAACTGTTATGGTTTCTATCAGTAAGATTGGACTTAAATAGGTGACATACTCAGGCATCGATGAATATAGATCACGCTATTTTCGTCTAACTGTGTGACTACTTAAACCGCTATACCATCCGTGTTATTAATAAACACTTTCTTCATAAAAAATAATCAAGACCCAGTTCTTTTCTTCTTTCTGAGAAAAACTATCAAAGTAACGATCTTTTAATATAATATCAACCCTGTTAAAAACTATCCCACTGCTGGGCATGCACATCTTCTTAATATAAGAAGGCCTTAGTCGACCATGTTGGCCCAGGGCGTGTTGACAGGGTTTACATATCTTTAAAAACATCATGGAGAACTCTCAAACTCAGATTACCTCACGATGTTTTCCCTTACCGTTAAATCAAGGTAACTATTTAACGCGCAGATCACTTCAAATTGTCAGACGTGCGTACCTACCGTGGCATCGAATGCGATACTTGTCTTGTCCCTTCAACTTTCTATAACTAAGCTATCGCTGCAACAAACTTAGTTTTCGTTTACATCATGCCTTGATAGAATGTTGTGATATACATTCAGAAGAAGTTGCTACGTTTTACTTTAACAATTGCTAAACCGTACAGTGTGCGTACCGATAAGCCTCCTCTATCGCTCGGTACATTCTTACCTCGCTCCCTCGCTCTGACTCACCGATCGATTTAAAGGATTTAGAAGTTTGTATACACGCATTTTATCAGAGGTAACCGTGTTACCGAGTTACTTATACAAACATTTGAAGCTATTGTTTTCGATCTTTAGGAATCTTGACCACAAGAAATAGCGAACACGGTAGGCCAACTTATTTTCTCTCGAGTATACTACCGTATTAATTGTTTACATTAACAACAAAATAATATATGTTATGTACAAAATAATATATGTATATACAAACAGATATACTCAAAGTGGTAGGCAGAGGAGTATTATACCCACGTCTTGCCAGCTATGGTTTTTGGTCTCTCGAAAGAGCGAACCAGACTACTGCTGTTTAATAGGTACAGTATCTGGGTCTGACAAATCGTTATATTTATTTAGTCATGAAATTCGCAGTAACAGGATGCAGACTGAAACTGTGTCCGGTGCGCGGAAATAGGCTCGCCCTCAATTACGTGGTACTTATATAAATTAGTCATACGAAAATATGGATAAAATACAGCTCTGCTCTGATTATTTACCCCTTCGAGAAAAGAAGCATGACGCTTTGTATGTAGGTACATATGTATATAATTTGCTTATTTATTTCAGTCTAGATATTGCCCGCGGCTTCACTCGCGTAAATGTAGGTTCGGTTAGATTAGTAACAGTACTTTTTTCTGTATGAAAGGTACCCTATGTCTTTTTCTGCTTCCCTGACAATGTGTATAAGAAATTTTATGATGGAAGCGTAACAAACAAACTCACATTTGCATTTATAATATTATATACTAGCTTTTTGCCGCGGCTTCGCTCGCGTCAAAGTAGGCTATGTTATTACTAACATATTCTACTATGACGCAAGCGGAGCCGCAGGAATTATTTTATTTAAAAATATAGCTTATGGTAGAAGGTGATAATATAGCTTTCTAATGATGAAATAATTTTTAAAATAGGTTGATTAGTTTTTGATTTCAATCCTTACAAACAAACAAAAAATCAAATCTTTCATCTTTATAATATTAGTATAGATAACATATAATATAGTTAGGATTTGAATCATTAGAATCATATTACAATTTTCATTATTCTTATATATCACAAAGTTAGGCGCAGAATACGTGTCTCTGTTCACAACTCCAAATGCTGCAGACAGCGCAGAATTTGCATCTCAAAAGCTGCATAGTACATCAATATAATGCCATATAATCTGAATACACAATATACTACACGAACCTAAGGCTAGCCGTATGTTTAGTTAGTGTAATACCGATAATTCTGTGCTATAAATTCAACGTAATCCCCTTAATAGAAGCTGTGAAGTATGGCGCTGTGATGTCTGAACGCAATAACTATTTAAAGGTACATGAACCGATATATTATGTTTGTCTTAAATGAAAATAGAAGTAGTTTCAACGACCTTTTATAAATGTAAAAACGCAACGAGACTCTTGTACAACTCAGAGGTCTCAACTTATCTTATTATTTTCTTTTTTAACACCCGCTGTTTGCGGGTACTTTGTTCTTAGTAGAATTCATTTCATTGTAAAGAAATTTATAAGCATTTAAACAAAGTACAACCAGACCGGGAATAAATATTTCTGGACCTTGAAATTTTTCGTTCTCTATGTGGAAGGAACCCACAACACCGTGTGCGGTCTAGCAACCATGCAACCGTGTCCTACAACTCTGATGTTCAACGCTATATAAGGCTATAAGCTGCTATGAATGGACTAGAGAACAGTATTGACTCCATGAACACCCCAAGAACACTTTTGTGGTTTTGTTGGAATGATCGAATGAATCGTTACATGCATTCCAAATCAAGCTCAAGCATTTTTTGTTAAGTTCCCAAAGAACTTTAACGTAATTTTAGTAGCGGTATGTCCACTTACCTTTATGATAATGCGCGTTGTAAAGTATTGCTTCACTGTTGTCATAACCTAAATATACATGTCCATACACAAACTGTAATTATACGTAGATTGCACTACATAGTCGTCTATCATGTGAAATGTATGTTGATACATGATAAGTATAAATATTACCTACCACAAAATATCATATGCTTATAAATTTGCAATTGATAATTTGTTAATAGAAATAGAAATAGAATTATTAGATGACATTGATGACAATCAGTGTCATGTTTGTTAAAAAGAGCCGGGGGTCGTTCAGAAATGTAACACAACATAATATGATGCGCTCAAACATTATATACTTTTCTTTTATTTTTTTGTTTCTTGTTATTTTCAATATACTTTTAATTATATAAATATGTATACTTATAAATATTATATAAATATCAAAATTATTATTTAGTATAAAATTACTTTTGCCATATAACACTACCTTCTGCCTAATTTATTTAAATTATTATTTTGTTTTAATTTTTAATTTTAATCAAGTTATGTATTTATGTTACTGCCTACATGCACCGAAATCATGCAGGCTCTGCGAGAATACCAGTGTTGTGGACATACTGCAACATTGCTGACGCAGGACCTTATTTGTTCTTCTTATACATATTGGTTGTGTTTCCTGTTACCTCATGAGCGTGGAACAAATAAAATTATTTTCTTTCTTTCTGTCTTTGTTACAGCTTCACAAAATGGCATAATAATATAAAAATACGTCAGTTACATCGCACTCGGCCGTGAGGTTTCATTACTTTACAGCATAATATAAAAGTTCAGTGCTTTTTTGTCGACAATGTATATTTCACTTGATGTGGTTTTTATCGACGAGTACACCGTAAACCCCGTGGCGTGTGACCCGCCAGGCGAACAGTAGCGACGGCTTATATTTTAAGGCTTGATGAATTAAACTTTACTGCTTATATCTTCTGTGGTTATTAGACAACTTTGCGCAGATAATTTGGGACAGTGAAAATCTCTATCTGGGCTTTTTACGCTCGCTTTTATACTGCGAATGTTACATACAATGACCAATGATAACGTAGACTTGCAGTAACTATTTTTATGGCAATGGTATTTTAATTTGGAATCTGCGGAGCCTTGCTGCAGGTAATTGTAACACTATAGTTGCAGACCATTTGATTGACATATATTTAAATACTAGATGTTTGCCACAGCTTTAGTCGGTAACAGTTATTCTTTCCAGATGAAAGGTATCCTTTTCTATTACCCTGAAAACAAAATTTCCTAATGATCATTAGTGGATCATCATCAAAGCGTGAAATTGTAACAAAAAGATGAACAGACAAACAATCTATCATCCGCATTTATAATATTAGGAAGGAGTCCGCAACATCAAAATGTGCATCTAGAATAGATGTTAACAAATAATATTTAACCGAAAACAAAAGTTACATAAATACTGAAATTCGATATTCAAACATATTATATAAAATAAATAATGAGTAGGACAGCTCAACGCCTTGGAAATGCCAGAAGAAACAGCAGGAGTTGTAAACTTAGTGAAATGGGCTGTACATAAATGTCTCAAACACGAAAATAAAAGAAGGACCGAAGCTAGATAGAATAGTTAGCGCTGAGTGCTGCGCTCGGTGAACGGCTATAGCCCCGACCCTTATTACACGGGTAAAATTTACCAGCTAGCGTACCTACTCATAAGCGAATCGTACGAAATTAATTAGATTTAAGTTACAAAAATGTTCTGACTATGAACAAATTTTAATCTTATATAAATCTAGAGATTTAATATTACATTGATTAACCTGTGGTATGCCGGAACGTAGATCTACGCGAGACACAATGCTTTTTCTATTATGTCTGGTATTCCGGCATACAAGAGGTTAATAATTTCCCAATTAAATCGCTAAGGTATCAATTAAGAAGCCTTCATCATTTATAAAACTATTAGAAATAGTCTTACCTTTAGCCGTTGTTCATAGAGAGGGTAATCGCATAGGCGAAAGCGTTCCTTTCTATCGTAACTAGATTTTCTCGCGGCTTCATTCGCGTTAATGTAAGCTTTTTCTTAGACGGCACGGTCCGAACTCTGCCAGGTCGTGATGGAAGAATGGAGAAATCGACTTGTGCACCCCAGTGCCGGGCACGCCACGATCGTGGCGGAAGACCCGTGTTTGAGGAGTGGCTGGAGAGGCGGCATGGCGCCCTCACCTTCCGGCTGACACAGGTAATGACTGGCCACGGTTGTTTTGGCCAGTTCCTGTGTCGTATACGCCGGCAAGAAACGCCCGGTTGTCACCACTGCGGCGATTGCCGCGACGTAGTTGAGGACACGGCGCTGCACACTCTGGCGGTTTGCCCCGCCTGGGCATCGCAGCGCCGTGAGTTGATCGCGGCAACCCGACGGTTGGTTGCCCTCTCGCTCCCGGCCGTAGTTCAGTCTATGGTCCGGAGTGAGATGTCGTGGAACGCCGTCGCCTCCTTTTGTGAGGAAGTCATTTCCATCAAGGAGGCGGCGGAACGGGAGAGGGAGCGCTTAAACCCTCTCCCCAACCGCAGAACCGGGCGCCGGAGGGCGCGAGATGACCTCCAGCCACCTTGAAGTTTGACCTGGGGGTGGTGGGCTGCGTGGGCCTGCTCGCCACCCGATCAGCACCAGGTCCGAGAGGCGGCGTGCGTGTTCCCACGTGCGCCTCTGTATCGTGTCTTTGTCCTCCCCGCTCAGGGGGATGGTGGAGGAAATATTCTTTGTGCATTGCCGAAACCACGGCGGGATCGCGATTGCATGTGAAAGCGATTCGCGCGGTCTCGCCGTCTATGGTTATGTCGAGGAACACCGTGGTAGGTTTAGTCGGTATTACCGGGGTATCTTTTCCCCGGTGAGCTCGACATAACCTCTCCGTCGCCCCACGGAGAGGTACGCGTCAAAGCATTCCCTCACGTAAAGAAAAAAAGCTTTTTTCTGGATGACAGACTGCGTTATTTTCTATAGCCCTGACAATGTTTATGCCAAATTTCATGATTATAGGTCTAGTTGTTAAGGCGTGTAAACGTAACACACAAACAAATAAACAAATAAACTCACATAGTTAAGATATTAATATCAGCCCGATATTTAAACTGCCCCATTGCTGGCCACGGGCCACTTTTCAGTATAATATGGGTTAGGCCATAATCCACCACGCTGGCTCAGTGTAGGTTGGCGGTCATTAAAAAACTTTATGAAGAACTCTCAGATACGCAGGTTTCATCACGATACTTCCATTTATATAGACGTTAAAATATATTTACTAACCTGACCTCCAAACATGAAAAGGCTCGTAACATTTTATTTATATAAATAAAACATCGTCTCATCGTCATCATCTGATATCTTTAACAACTTGTGCGCAACAAGCTGCTTAATATATTTTATTTTGTTTTTATTGCTAATTGGTAAAAATTAAATAACATATCGGGGGACCAATTCTTGTAATAAAATTTGTTTTCAAACTAGAGAGCCGACCTTAATTAACGTCACATCATTATCTAAACGAAAATAAAATGTATATTCACATTTGACATTTATTTTAATCTAAACTAATATTATAAAGCTAAAGAGTTTGTTTGTTTGTTTGTTTGGTTGAACGCCTAATCTCAGGAACTACTGGTACAAATTGAAAAATTATTTCAGTGTTGGATAGCCCATTTACTGAGGAAGACCAATAGGCGCGGTGCATCAATGAAAAATGTTGCAAAAACGGGGAATAATCTCTTATGTGAAGCAGACGAAGTTGCACGGGTCAGCTAGTTAAGGATAATACTATTGGTTTTTCGTAGAAGATAAGACTAGATTGAACTTTATTTGAACAGTTTTATTATGATTGGCACTCTGTTGCCTCATCTCTTAGTTTTATATCGAAAATAATTATGGTCTATTTCACAATGCCATAATGTCGTCACTTAATATTCATTCATCGATACGCAGTCTAAGATAAAGCAAGGTTTTGTAAAGTTAGACCAAAGATAATACAGTTATATATGTATTAAATAATTATTTATTGCTCAATTTGACAGAGAAGAAAAAATCCTGAGAAAATCTGCCGGTCTGAGAGTACAAAAATATAAATAAAAAAGTTGAAATGTAGAATCTAGGTACTTCAGAATTATTGATTGCTTATTTACGTATAATTAATAATTCTTGCAATATTATAAAAATGATACCAGCGGCTTTCACTTTACTTCTCTTCTATCTATTTTGCCCGACAGGGTCAATATTTGGTCTTTTATTCTTTGCTACAACATGTAATACATATGGAGAGCGATAAAGAAGGATTTAGTATTGACTTTAGTCAATTAGTCTAGTGTTTGGTATTGACTGTGTTTATATGAGTCCTGTTTTATAAAACAGGGCTCATATTTTAAGTACACACCACAAAAGTAAAGAAATATTATACGATAGTAGACATAATATTTTTTATTGTAAGATAACAATATGATACGCCATTACATGAAACGTTATATGTACTTATTTGTGTGTTTGTGATCGGTATCTGAGCTCTCAATATGTCTGCTATATTGGCAATCTGCCCTTGACAATGTTTTTCTTTATCGTACCTCGGTGATTGAAAATCCGCGTTATAGTTCAATTGACCCCGTTCGATGACGTCACTATTTTCTTCGTACACTATATTTGATACTGTTGATTGCGATAAAACATATCAGATTGAGCAATTTATTCTTTTATTTGTACAATTATTTGCTTGAGGGTCGTAAACAAAGCTCTATATCAAGAATGACATTTGATACTTTGAAATAGTTTATTTTATTTATTTATTTATTTAAGGCACACCAACTATATATTTACAAGCAATGTTTCATTTAATACCGTTAATCCTAAACAGAGTGTAATTATATCACGTAAAGGAGTACACAAAAATCACATTTTCAACATTTTACATAATTGCAATACTGAATACATACATATCATCGTTAAAGTCCAGTTCATTTTAAATATAATAGTTTCAAGTTTCACAGTGTTATTTGAAAACTTAATTATTGTAGTGGGTGAGACGTGATATGAACACGCTCTACTCAAGTCCAATGGCTTATTTGGATGTCTACGAGCCTGATTTACGCTTCTCTATCTATAGAACTGGATGTCGTTCGCGGCTTAGCTCCTGTTAATTCAAATTTTCTCAATAAATTTTCATCCCTCGGAAACAGGACCTTGTTTTGGAAGATAGGTACCGTATGTCCTTTTCTTTACCCCTGATAACGTGTATGCAAAGTTGCATGATGAGCGGTTGATTAGTTCAGGCGTGAAAGCGTAATAAAGAAACAAACAAACTCATTTGCATTTATAATATTAAGTTAGGACACCTTCCACTTTGTAGAATACTTAAAAATATTGTGTCGACAAATATATTGAACACGAAAACAAAATGATTAAATTCGTTTGGCACGGGCAGTGAATCTGTAACCTCAAGCGTAAATTTCTTAAGAAACTTTTAAAATCTGTCGACAATATTATTATCTGAGACCGAAACCGCAATATTTGTATGCCAAGATTAGTCCTTTAATATATATTACTTTACTATTTGCCTTTAATTATACTTATACTCTTTAAACATAAAAATATTTGAAACAAAATTATTTCGTTTGCTATCTAATTTTCCGTCTCAAATGCGTCGTCAGTGAGTGGTTACTGTAATGACAAGATATCAAGTTGCGTCGTGAACAAAGCGCGCCGACGATTACACATTACGCCGAGCACTTAGATATACAATCACGCCATCTCTCGCTGAAGCGACGCAACATTTAAAGATAAGGGTCATAATTACGTCTCGCTGTCTAGATTATAATTATTATCTGCCAACTTTCACAAGTTTATATGACTTCTGAGTGTAGCCAAAGTCTGAATAAGCGTTGGAAATTTAATATAAGTGGTTATAATACGAAAATCCTTTTCGGATACTTTGTCATACAGCTTTGGGGCTCAAACTTTAGAAAATCAGACAAAATGAATGTGAGTATTCGTTATGAAGATAAAGAATTGAGTTATTCTTGTGGATTGAAATATATCCTTAGAAACTTTTCGTCTCGTTGGAATTATGGTGCAATTGCTTACTGAAATATTAAATCAAATTCATTTTATATTTGGGACCCCAAGTTAATCTTATAGATGCCAAAGCTGGTACAACGCTTATTCATTAATGTTACTTCACGAAGTTATATGAGAGCCAGGGTCAAGTGCAATAAATTAACTTAAAGCGTTCAAAAGCTTAAATACTAATGGCCGCTATTTAAAAACTACTGTTTCTCTGCTTCTGTGGCGCAGCGGCAGTGAATGCGACTGCTGTGTGTGAGATCTCGGTTCGATTCTCGGGTCGAGTGGTATGGGTTTTTCTGTTAACAAGTTATCATTAGCAGTCGGTATGGAGCTGTATCTTTTAGACGGCAATAGTCTCGCTCGCTATTACCAAACATAGTTGCCAGCATGTGAGTGTACCAGTAGGTACGCTTATGTTCCGAAGCGATATAGGCGCAAGTTATCGCGTTATGCATACATACAACATTTTCTTCCCAAAGGCATATAATATCAGCCCCGTATTAAATTGTCCCACTGCTGGGCACGGGCCTCTTCTCACTGTGAGAAGGGTTAGGCCATAGTCCACCACGCGGGCCCACTGCGGGTTGGCAAGATGTTTTCCTTCACCGTTAAAGCGAGCGACAATTAACTATTCAAAACGCAAACAACTAAAAAAAAAAATTGCGGACAGTCAGAGATGCGCATCTCTGGCTTTTCGAAGTTTTTTCCCTTAGGATCGAACTCGAGAACTCTGCGTGGCAGTCCAACGGTCCCCCGCTAGGCTTTCGTTGCTATCCCAAAAGCATACATACTATCATTAATACATTTTCTAAAAGCGTTCCTAGCGATATCTCTAAGAACTAATCAAAATGAATAAAACGCTCTCAGATGTTTCCACGAAACGTGAGTTTCGATATGCCTTAAAGCCTCTGATAATTTCAAAACCACAATTCAGCTTCCAATGTAGTTTCTGTGAAATCTCTTGTGGAGGAATTTTGTGTGAGCACTGACTCTGGTGTTCTCTTTAAATGTGATCCTGATGATTAATCTTACTGACATGTATTTACTTGATAAGTTGCTTGCCTATTGACGTGTTTTGGGCACATTTCTAAATATATAAATGCTTTTTCATGTTTTTGTGTAGGTAATATGGCACGACTATTTACGATACTTTATGTCATTATATAAATACTTTATGTTATTATGTACTAGCATAATAGAAAGTTCTGAGCGTGTTGGTTGTTATATTTGTACAGTAACATTTTCCTCCGACTATTATTGCCTGTTGTCATTCACAGTGTGAAAACTGTAGAACTATGTAGCAGCACAGTGTGCTAAACCCTCACGTAGTCCTGCTACTTGCCGCTAGATGGCATATATTAAGTATGTTCTCAAACCTGGCGACTGTGTCAAGTTAATTTTATCCTGATGTATAACGTAACGTTTAGTTTGTCTACTCTCTAATAGATAGCGCTACGATGTAAAAATATTTGCTACAGTCTTACAGTGTTTGAAAACACAGTGGCTGCATTTTTAAATAGGCTTTTCAATAGTAAATAGGCTTTTTATGGGCTGGTAAAAGTATTTTGTATAATTCGTATATTTCATACAAATGCATAAGATGAAAACAATTTTTTTTTGACTACTCGTGCACTTGTCTGCTGCACGGATGGCGTAGTGGTTTAAGTGGTCGCCTCGTCACTGCGCCGAGTGTTGTGGGTTCGTATCCCACACGGGACAAAACTTTGTATGATTCATAAATGATTGGTCTTTGTGTCCGTTGTTTGAATGTCTGTAAAGTCCCCCGCGACACAGGAATTATTCCTAACGCGCAAGTTGTTTTTGCCCTAAAAAAGAGAAAAATTATTTTGAAACATCGGAAATGCCATTCTGTAAGAGAAAGATTATTTTTATTATTTCTAGCAACTTTCAATAATTTTATTTTCGCGAAAAGAAGTATTCTGTGTTTTATGGATTTATGAATTGAATTTCATTGTCAATAAACCATTATTATTATTTTCCAATATTCAACACTTAGTTTATATATCTGCCAGAAAGACTACATTGGCAATTTTATCTCACTATATCACTGGGATATATGTAAATTATTATCATTCCATTCTGATTTTATAGCTCGCTCTAAATAAATGTTATTCCTTCAGACATTAGTTCTATGTCTCAGTATATTTTACGTTCGTATTTTCAATATTTATAATGCATCTACCAAACAGAGCGCAACCACAATTCGTACATTGACTGGAATAAAATATTGAGATGAAACTACTAAATATCGATTTCATTTTAGGATTAAAAAAAAAATCTGTTGTCACGGCAAGAGCATTTCTTTTAAAATAAACTTAATTAAATACTTTTTATTTTAATTTCAATTAATAACATTCACTTAAACGTAAAACATTATTATGGAACTGATATTTAAAAGAATTACCGTTAGCTGATGTATATTCTTAGGTACTGGCTCATCGGTATACCTAACGTATAATAACAATATTTTGCTAGTGCTATGATAAACATGAGAAGGATAAGTTATTCAAGTGTAAAATAAAAATCGGAACTTTTCCAATAGACGGCAATACTACCGGGATGTTCGTACTGCCGTCTATTTATTATGACTTACCACCCAAATAAAGCGGTCCAGGTGTTGGTGTAATGTGCCATAACCAGTTAAACGCTACTTGATTTAACATAACCACCACAACCAAAATCTTTTAAACGATATAAAACAGATAACTCGATATCGCTGTTCTTTAGGAAAGCAAACATTTAAAAGTTTGAAGAAATTATAATCAATAATTTATTCCACAGATTACGTTTAAGTTCGACGAAGTAACGACGATCAACAAAGTTTGTTGATACTTTAGTAGCCTCCCAATGAGAGGTTAAACACACAGTTTAAGTTACTCTCAGTTCGTAGAAAACAATATTTATTTAAAGCTTCATAATATAAGAACTTATGGAAAATCGAACAGTAACAATTTTGGGCATCTTGATACGACATGAAAACTTTATAATGACCATGTTTACCATTATTTTTCATATATAATAATTATTTATCTAAGTACTAAATATTTCTTAATAATAGTACTGCACATCTACACATTCATATGTATTTTACTTTAAAATAAGTAATACATTTTACCTGTGCCTATAGTCATAGTCAACAAAAGTCTTACACTATTGTTTTGTTTATTTTCTTTTGTGTGAGAGAGAGAGCTCTGGGTCCCATAACACATATGTTAAAAAAAAGATTATTTATTTTATTTTAGAAGGCAAAATAGAAGGAAGAATAGGAAGAGGTAGACCAAGGAGAAGTTATATAGATCAGGTGAAGGCGAAAGTCATGTCGTACCAAGAGGTCAAAGTAATGGCAGAGAATAAAGAGACGCAGTAGTGGCTTCATCGACAACAGCAAGGCTCTTTTTAATTGATTAATTTATTAATATTCTATATTATATAGCAAGCCTCTTTTCTTATTTCAATTAAAATATACGTACCATGTTTGATTTTGTTCCAATAATATGTTTTATCTATTGTTTGATAATTTACTAGTAGTTTTCCCGCGGTTTCATCCACGTAAGTCCCGTTCCCGTGTGAATATCGGGTTTCACCCCTTTTACCCCCTAAAGGGTGGAATTTCCAAAAATCCTCTCTTAGTGCTCCCCTACACTCTCCAAGGAACATACATGCCAAATTTCAGCTTCTTGCGTTAAGTAGTTTCGGCTGTGCGTTGTCTGTCAGTCACTCAGTAACGGAAGAGTTTTATATATGTAGATTTGGCCACATCGAAGACATTCTGGAGAAAGGCCAAGTTAAGAGTGCTCCAAATCGAAGAGCATGAATGAAGATTATAATAAAAATGAATGAAGCAAGAGAGATGATACGTCAGTATCGTAGTATATGGAAGTATGTAGCCTCAGCCTACTCGTCCAGGCTAATGGCGTAAGTCTACGTACATATGTTGCATCGTATATTTTAAAATTTTAAAGATGTAATGTGTGATATTAGGGTACTTTAAAATTAATGATGAATATTACTACAAAGATAATACTGCCTCGCTGATTCAAAATTAAACTCATGTCAGGTGATTAGCAAGATCAACAATTTGACTAACTAAATTAGTAAATTCTATGTCTACAATTAACACATGATTACAATTTTTGTGTCAATTATTTAAGGAATTGGAGATAAGTGTATATAAATTTGCAATTACTCTTAGTATCGATCTTTAAGTTATATGAAAATGAGTAGGGTTTCATTCCCTACAACAGATATGAACTCAATTTCGAGAGAGACAAATCCGCAAAAATGCTTTCATAGTTATCTTAAACATGGCTGATGGCAGGATAGCAAAATGTAAATTCTACCGCCTTATTCTTCTAATCAATATTAGTAGTATATTATTGTATTATAGTAGAGCAGCGATAGCTCAGTGGGGAGACCAAGAGACTGCAATGCAGAGGGTCTCGGGTTCGAACCCACGTCGCGCACCTCTGACTTTCGGAGGTTATATGACTTTTCAAAATTATGTGCGTATTGATTGACAATTATCGCCTGCTCCGTGCCTCGGAGAGCACGTTAAGCCGTCGGTCCCGGCTGCCATGAACATCTATGGCAGTCGTTATTGGGAGAGTGTCGACACAAAATATCCACTGGGTCGAAGTGTCGCCGGTCTGTACTGACCACACATAAGATACATACATACATAGAATTATATTAATACATTTTCTGTGTCCATACTTAACTTAAATGCAAAAGTGACTCTGTCTGTTTGTTACGCTCTCAAGGCTTAACCACTAAACTAAATTAGAAAAATCTGCGTGAAGATAGATTGCATCCTGGTGAAGGATACAAGCTACCTTCTATGCTTGTTGGTATACAAGGTCGGTTGGGATTCAAGCGCACAAAGCCGCGGACAGAAACAAGTTCAATATAAGTAAATACGAGAACGGAGAAAATATCCTAAATCTATGAAGCAATATAAGCAAATAATCAGTGCTATAAACTTGCTCCTCTTCGCAGTCGTTTTGGTAATGTGCCCAAAAAGAAGTCTGCCAAAAAGGCCCGCTCTCTAATTACGACAACGACCAATCTCTTTTATCGCCATTGTTTTATATAGAACGCAAGCATTTATAGCTTGTAAGTATTCATTTTCTAGTTTTACATAATATCGCCTTTCGTTCATGCGAATGGTATAAGTACATTAAAATCGAACTTCTATATATAGATTCTATGGCGCTTTATATATCTTTTATTTTCTAGTATTGTTCATAGAGGTAAAATTCGAAAAGGGTATAACAATAATAAAAGATAACTAACATAATATATATTTTTCTTTAACGTTTACTAGTAAATTACTAGTAAATTACTAGTTCTGGGAGAGGTTTTACGTCATTCGTGCTATCCTACCCGGATTCGAACCCACGATGACTCGATCGCAAGTCCGATGCTTAAGAATTGGAAACTTAACAATATATACATACAAAGTCTCTATGTATGTATCTATGTTTTAGCTTCAACATATTATACATAGTTATTGATGTATGTAAATATTTACAATTACTTATTTACAAAACCACTCCTACATTAGAAATAAATCCTGTGTCACGTAGGACTTTACAAACATTTAAACAACCAGGAGCAACAATTTTTGTGGATGAAACAAAATTTTATCCCGTATGGGGATCGAACCTACTCGGCACAGTGGCAAGGGCGCCCACTAAAACCATTACACCATCCAGGCAGTCAAATATGAAATGTAATTACAAGTTCAGACTTACTAAACTTGCCAATTGCAGGTAGTTATTAAGTTGTAATAGATGCGATAGTATTCTAGTAGTCATCTCTCTCCTCGTCCTCACAAGTACCTCGTGTCCTCGCTCCTGTTAGCTTGACCTCGCCGGCATACTCGTAGGGTGGCCCACTCTCTCATACACACGGGATCTTTATTATTCTTGATTAAATATCAACATCTTACAACCGTAAGTTTAAGTCTATATATCGATAAAAGGGCAGACAGAGGTGAAATTACAGTTTAAAACAAATTAAAATGTAGTATAATCTCCAACACACCCAATCTGAAGATCAAACCAGCGACTCATGATTAGTAATGGAACAAATTTAAGCGTGCATTTACTTAATCATATTAGCAAAGCTATAAAAAACAATATATTTTTTTAAATTATTTATATATATTACTTATTATTATTTTAATTATTTTTGTTTTTGGTTTATGTATTTTTTTTTACTAGGTGGCATAATATATTATTAAGTTACTTAATTGTTTTCAATATTAAACACAATGTAAAAAGAATTATAATTAAATAATTATAAAAAAATATATAATTTATATAATATAATAATATCGAAGAATAGATAAAAAGAAAATATACATGCCTGTATCCCCGAATGTATTACACCTACAAGTTCTTTTAACTACTTATGGTTTTAGTTCTCCCATAATAAATGGCATGACATGTCTATTGCCGTCTGCCTCATCTCATCCTCCGTGCTGCTACAGTACTTTTTAATAGAAAACCCCAATAACATATTGCTCAACTGAGATTCGAACGTGACGCGTCATGCTTCAAATATATTGCAAGGGTTCTAATTTGGCATGTCGAGTCACAGACTAGCTAGGACAGCCCACGAAAGTGCAGCAAACTTTATTTATCTCTCGTTTCTTACGCAGATAACGATTACTTAAAAGAGACAAAACCTTTTATTATGTGTCGATGTAATCTGTATTTCTAGGATGTACTTTTCATACAATAAAGTAATGGTTTATCCTTACGTAGTAGGGTTGTTTCTGGACGGTCAGTAATAAGACAGGAGTGTTGTGGAGGCAGATAAACTCGTCCAATATGCACGACGCCACACGTCGGGCGAGGAGCGCTGAGGTCACTCGGACTCCTCAATAACTATACGTTCGGCGACACTAAGGCTCACCGCACACACCAGTTGTAGGTATCGCTACAAGGTTTTACAACAAACAAGCTTATTGGGAATGTAATATTGTCGAGAAGTCATCCCGCGACCTCAGCTGCTGAAAATAATAATAATAATATATTTATTTGCCTAAAACACGGTATTTCTGGATATTACATTAATTTATATATACATATAGATCATACATGTTTAGCTACGATTATATAGCATGCATTTACAAGCACTATGATTTAAAATTTCTTAATATTGTAGAAATTTTGTTGAACTAGCCAAGCGAGTAAGTTTCTTTTAAATAAATTGTCATTCAAAAAGCAACCAATACGTCGGACAAATCGTGAATCTAAATAGTTTAATGAGTTAAATTGCTTAAATTGTAGTAAAGTATAAAAGTAGTAGTTTAATTGTTTTAAAATTATGTAATAATAATGCTTTAGGATAAACAGCGCGAAAATCTGTATAATTTAATTTAATTGTTCATAATTAATGTGTTAAGAGATTCTCAAGTCCAATTTGTGAAATAGTTTACTTATTTTTTAATTAAATATCATTATCTAACAAGTTCAGATTCTTTTTTCATAAAAGCATATGCACAGCCATTCAGCAATTTGAAAATCAATGTCATTTCAAATGATTTGGTACTTGCTAATTCAGTCAGCCAATCACACTTAATTATTCATTTTAAAACAGTAACTCCCTTATTATTTCTGTAATGTGTTAAGTCCTGTGTCGCGGTTGACTTTATAAACATACTTATAAATTACGGCACCGCTAGTCACGGAGTTCTTTTTCTTTAGGTCAAATGCCATCACGTTTGCCCAGGGCGGGTACTAACCCGCCTAACTTCGAGCACACAAACATACTATGTAGAACTCTCAGTCATGCAGGCGTTCTCACGATATTTTTCTTCGCCGAGAAAGCGAGTGATAGTTAACTATTAAGTCTTTAACTATGAAAATGCCATTCAAGTCCTGCATCTAATTCCAGGGTTTCTGTCCAAAATTCAATGGTTATCAATAACATCTATTAATAATAAATATCAATAATCTTTTGTATTTAAAGTTATATCGCTTAGTGTCTGCCCGTATTCATTGTTTCAGTTCGCCATAACAACATGATGGTTGATGTTTTTGATAATTTAAGACAAACCATAGTGGCCTAAATACAAGCAACAATATTTTTTGAATGACTAATTCATATGATGAAATAATTAGTATATAAACCACAACGTTACTGATTTTCTTCATACAAAGCTACATTAATTTCCAAGTGCGCCGTTGAGTGGTCATCTTACTCGATTGTCACTGCCTGATTTTTATTTCTTACTCTTATTCACATAATATGTACATTATGTATTTCTTTTATCCTAAGTAATGGTATAAATGTGCATGTTAGTTTGTTTGATACGCTCTCACGCCTTATCCACTCTACCGATGATCATGAAATTGCGTATACACGTTGTCGGGGGATAGGAAGAGGACATAGAGTACATTACAACCAGAAAAAAAATACTGATACTAATCTCCGTTTACTATAATCTACATTTACGCGAGTGAAGTCGCGGGTAAAATCTAGTTATATTGTCACAAGGGTCGTGTACTGGAAGCCTTAATGCATATTCTAGTTGTACTCGGAGTGGTTGTGTTCCTCGCGTGGGGGTGCACGGACCTCCTTGAGTTTATAGACCGTCCCGCTGGAAAATTTATCGAATTCAATTGAATGTGCTCGCTTCGAATAATAAAACACTCATCTTCTATACATGTTCAATGTTATGTTTATTGCGTACTAGCTGTCCCCGTGACTTCGATCGTGGTGTATCCAACAAATATATACAGGTGTCCTAGAATATGTGAATCAAATTGTAAGAGGAGATTCCTTAGGTAAGGACCTCTCAACTGGGTAAATAAAAAATAAAAAAATAAAATAATGACCTATGTGTAAAAATAAAAACAATTTAAGTAATATTGTCTTCTGTTTACGCGAATATTATTCATTGAAATTAAACTACTATATACGGCTTTTATCGCGTTATTTATTTGACACTTTATTACATAATTATGAAAACTGTTACACTACTACTACTATTAAACTTTACTAAATTTTGAGCTAATTGAATTATTATTAAAACTATTTAGATTTAATTTAATTTTACACTTTCCCCGACGTTTCGGTTGCTTTTCAGCAGCCATGGTCACGGGGAGACTAAGATGGCAGTTGTCTCATTGTTCCAGTGTAGTTATTTCAAAGTACCCGAACATAATTTAATCATTGGTGTTTCTATTTACTCAGAATGAGCTTAAAGTATCATGAAGTCTAGCTGTGGTTTGCTTCTTCTTGGGTTTGACTATCTCAAATGACTATGTATCATGGTCATAATTTTTTGTATTATGTACTTTTGTACGACATACACCAAAATAAGGCTGCAATTTCAAAATTAAGTCAGTTTTAAAAAAATCGTTTATAGTTTGACGAATCAATACATCATAAAAAAATTGTGGAAAAAAAATGTTGCCATACACGAAGCTCCTGGAAAGTCTGAAAAAGTTGTACTTTTTTTAAAACATTGATATTTTTGATTTTTACAAAAAGGTCTTATTTTTTTAATTTAGCACTATTGAAAGGTCCTTGCCTAAGGAATCTCCTGTTACAATTTGATTCACATATTCTGGAACAACCTGTATTTTATTGATACTAGGATACTAAAACAACGAGGTAATTGAATGGACTATACGATCGATTTAGATTACGTACTTTGTTATCGGTCGAAGGTTCTATAAATAACACTACTACTAAATACTTGTTAGGAGTGTATTATACGTAAATACACTCCTAACAAGCATTTCGTTTAGGTGAAGGGGTTAATAAGAATACTAGTAATTTGTTACCCAAATGGTAAGTGCTCCCTAAACATATCATTTATATAACAAACGACGGATATGATTGAATTTTGATTTAACACGGTATACTTGCCAAGCTGTAACCCCTACTATACACCTCCAATGTACCGATTCAATCACGATGTACTACAACATCGGCAGAAAAGGTCCTTAATTTTAATCAAAATATCCATAAGTATTCTAATACGCAATCAATCCTAATATAATCGTATCTTAATATAATGCAAAGGCCGATTATATGGTAGCTCGCGTAGGACAAATAGGTGTGCCTAGTACCTTACATTGAGTCATTGTACAATTAGGTGCCCATTTTATTTGCGTCCGTTAGTAGACTAATTACATTATTTCGTGGTTTTCATTGATACACCAATGATAAAATAATGTAATATATATTATTTAAACCCCATACTACGCCATATCAAAGTATAGCAGACGATTAAATCGACTGCTTGTATATACTGACTGATGTGCATAGAATATAACGTAAATGGTGCGTAACAGAAACGTCGTATGAAAAGACATTAACGCGATTAATTGTCCGACTGCTACAATCGATAAGGCCAATTACAGATAACGTCAGCGAAATGTCTAGACACGCCTTTAAATTCTCTCGGGGCTTAAGCAGATAGCATAACGTGATAAAATAAATGCAAGCTCATATAACTGTATCGGGACAGCCTGAATACTTTTAGACTGAGGGCTCCTAGTTATGACCTAAGTGGCGGCTGCGTTCGCTGCATAAGTAAGCACTTAACACTTTATAGCGAGATGTTACATTATTGGTTTTACATCCACAATTATGTTTTTAAGATGTTGAGAAAGGATAAAAATCAACAAAAATAATTACAAACTAAAGATTATTAATTAAGATTCTGTTGTGTGGCATTTATTAAGTGTTAAGGTTTCATAGACCAATAAAGAAACCTTATAGCTTTGTGACGTTTAGATTACATAAAACTTCAATGGCTGCCTAATGCTTAATGTTATGTCTCCTAACACCATCGCATGTGAAGACAGAAAAGTATAACTGGATATATATCTGGAATAGTCTCAAGTATACGAATGTAGTGTGAAGCGCCTAAGAAATATTTTAGTACGAAAACCTAAAAAAAATTGAAAACATTTTTGAAAGCGGGATATTATATTCCTTTAAATTTAATAATATAAAAACGCTCCGTCTCGAAATATTCGCGTTCAAAGTTAAAATTTCACAAAGCCCTCTTCAAACGCGGCATTGTTTTATACACAGAATGACTTCACAATAACTCTAATGCCCGTTTTCACCAACAGATAAGTATCCCTTAGCAGCTTTTAGGGAACCCCTAACAAAAAATTCGTTTTCACCAACGTTTCGGTGTCACTTAAGTCTCTAAAGCAGCTCTTATACTTAAGGGTCCGATTGTTGGCTCCTTAAACTACTCTTATGCTTAGGTAACAGAATATTGTTTATTTATACGCGACAAAAGAGTACGAGTGTTTCCTATCATAGAAAATGATTTAGGGCACTTTATAGAGAGTCTAGAAGCTATTGAGACTCTAGAGAACGTTCAGCAAATAGTAAAAAGACCACGCATTGACCGTGAGTCAACCACTTCGATGAATAGGACGATGTCGACTTTTTCATAAGATATTTTTATTTTTTCTTCATTTTTGTTTTTATTCATCGTATCGATAAAACATCGATGTCAGAAACGTGACTTTAGAAAAAGATAACTGTCACTTACTTAGGGCATTCCTTCGTAGGTGATACCTAGCATGGTGAAATTGAATTTAGGTAAGTATTCGATTAAGGGATGCCCCTAGCTTAAAAGACACCTACTTAGGTGGAGCTTAGGGGCCTGTTGGTAAAAACGGGCATAAGACAAACACCGTTTACTTCTGGTTTTAGTGTGGGTAAACGAATAACTGGGTCAAAATCCCGTCGTTCGTCCTTATGCACGAATGATGTAGTGCTGTATCCGGTGATACCAAATATACTTTTGCATCTAAATGTCAATTGTGTTTATAACTCGTATATCTGTGACATATTTGTAAAACGAGGTAGTGACTAGTGCGAAATTTACCTACATATAAAATGAAGTATTTAAAGTTTAGTAATGAAAAACTAAATTTAATCTTGCCATTTCCCGTACTTATGGTTATTATATTATATATGTTCAATCGATTGTAATAAACGTCAAATAAGAACTAAAAAGCATTTTAAGTTGTCGTTTATTTTAAATCAGGAGTCATTAGGCATATTTGTGACACTGAAAGTAAATAGAAAATTCATATAGAGCATATTTATTACGAGAATTGGCTCTATGGTTCCAGTTTGCCAAATACCATAAGTTTACACGTTTGTTTCTTGTTGAATTTATATAAAAGTACCAAGCAAGTGGCTGACTAGGTAACATTAAAGAGAACTCGACTACAATCAGCACAGCTAGCTTTTCAACTGTAAGATACAAAAACTTCCTAAAGTTGCGAGTAAACGCCCTATTTCATTCGACTCAGCAACATCATAAATAGTCTCCTTTTGTCTGTCATAGTCGTGTAATCGATTCACATTTCGAGTTTAATTGGATTGAAACTACGAGCGTCGGTGCGGACCTGCACGGTTAGTCTGCGGTGCCATGGTGTGACTCGATGCAATTTCCATTTCCTGATATGACGGCTGTCGACGATATCGGTTTTAGCTTCATGTAGAGAAAACTAACAATAGACATATCAATACGTAGATCGAACCGTGTTAATCTCTTTGCCTTGCAAATTTATAAAAACAATATTTCTTATTACAACCCGCTGGTAAGAATGGCTAGACAATATAATGAATTGGTAACAAATAATTTACAGTTAGACATTTTTCATCCTCGATTTTACACATTTTTAAATACTCTTAAGGATATCCTCTATCACTAATAGATGTACAAATAGTTAATATTTTTTAAGATATTGTATTGTTGTTGTTGTGTTACGAAATTAAACCTATATATTCTTATATGTATATTTGTGATCTCTTCTGTCTGTTAACTTGATGTTTAATTGTTTCAATGTATGCACATGTGTTGAGTTGCAATCTAGAACTAAACATAAGCTTTGATTGTTTTTAATTTTTAATAAGATTGTAATTTGTTTTGTGCAATTAATAAATAAAATAAAAATTAAAAATAATAGAATTTTACAAGTTGCAAAACTCCTACCCCTAAATCAGTGCAGTTGTCTTTTTAAGAAAACAGATCGAAAGAGTTTTATTCACGAATTATTTAGTTGTAAATACATAATTATGTAAATTTACATACTAACATAGATTATAGTCTGTGTATTCTTAAAGTGCAGGCAGAGATATATTAGACTCACATTTTACCAACTATATTTTTATATCCTACGTAATAGGAGGCAAGCCTACTTATGTTTAGCAAGCCCAGTTCTAGACTCCATTGTGATACCGTATATTTCTATACAGAAAAACCTAATTACACTTTGCCATACTGATCCAATAGTCGAACTCAAAACCTCACGATCATAATATATTTCAGACCGAGTGATGAATGTATCAATTTCATCTACTTGTGAAAACAGGATGCAGCGAAACAGTTGTGAATATCACCAGGTGTACATACATATATCAATGTACACACAGCGACGCATCAACATAGACTGTTTGGACTTTGAACTATTAGAAGTTGTACGCTGCGAACGTGCGAGAGAGTGCGTTATGTATTTGTTATTTTGTCTCATTCACTCTGAACAGGACACGACGTTCTATTCTTACCAATACATCGACACTACTATGTACTGTCCCTTTTACGACAATTCTCTATTTTGTACGTAGCGTAGTTATGCGTATAAAGGGTGTCTAACTTTATGTGTAGAAGTGTGTACAGTGAGTTTATAAATAGTCATCTTAAAAAGACTTCTTTACTAGGAACAAATATTGTGTTGCGGGGACTTTACAAACCTTCAAACAATAGACACAAAGAACATTCTCACTCGGAACAACAATTGGTGGATCACACAATTCTTTGACCCGTGTAGGTATCGAACCCACAAGACGCCGCGCAGCGGCAGTGGCTAGGCAACCACTTTAAACCACAACGCCATCCGTGCAGTCATAGTAGTATACATACATATGTATGTATCGTATATATATATCGTATATGTATCGTATATGTATGTATATGTATCGTACAATAACACACATACGCGTGCTATATGTATATACGACATACGTATACATAATGCAACATAACTTTATTATCATAATTGAATGTAAATTGGGCGCGGGCCAGACTCTTAGCTGTGTTTATTGAACATTGTATGTGATGCGAAATAATTTCATGTGAACAGATTTCATACATATTTTATACAATAGTTACACGAAATTTAAGCTTGTCTATGTAAATATGTATTGACTATGGAGTTACTCCAAAACTGACATGGCTTCTTAGGTCTCGTTGTGCAGATAAGTTCTTATGTTTGTTTATGAAAATTATTCATTTTGTTAAATCTGGATATGCCTCTGTGGCGCAAAGGTAGTGAATGCGATTGCTGTGCATCTTGAGTTTGATTCTAGACGGAAACATATAGATATACATAAGAATATCTTTAGTATGCTACCACTGTGGTGCAACGGCAGTGAATGCAATTCCTGTGAATGAGGTCTTGATTCCTGGGCCGAGCAAAATATTATTTGGATTTACAGTAAAAAATATTTGGTAGCCGTACGTTGTCTAGAACTGTGTCTGATACTACAATAAGCTTACCTTCTATTCTGTTAAGGAAATAGGCGTAAGACAAGTGGCAGTCCCTTACTTCTCCTAAAATTGTTTGTCCGAAAATCATTATCCATAACACGTTTGCTATAAACTTCACTAACCATAATGTTCAAAAACTCGAATTATGTTTTACATAATTATCTTTACTTCTAAAACTATTCTGGCATAATATCGAGTACTATAATAATAATTATTGAATCTCCTAATTTTGCATGAAAATATAAAGTCATATGTCCTAAGTATTGTTTTATATAATGTGTACTATTCCAAATGTTCGTTTATAATAAAATTGTTAGTCCTAAAACATTTGCTAAAAATTAAGTTTTATTTTGTTTGCCCTACCCCTAGAGTGTAATTTAAAATCGCGTAGGCGCGTGGGACCGCCGGAGACCCGCAGCGCCGGAGCAGTGACATAAGCCTGCTTTTGCATCTTTACATTTATGTACTGTATCAATTGGATTTGGTAAAATAATAAACAATTTAAATAATTTAGGACTTATAACTTTTATTGAAAATGGTTTTAAGTCTTTTGTATATTATTGATTGCAATATTTATGACAAACAAATTTAGGGCATATTGTATTTAGAGATTTCAATTTAATGGCATGCGATAGTAAGTGACATTAAGTTCGGGCAAGTTATCATTCGGAAAAATGATAATAAGGACAAAAAAATTATGGCACTTTAGATTATGGATAAAAATTTTACACAATAGAGAACCAAGATATGTATGTATACTTTTCTTTTACTCATTGTATAGGTAGTCCAGCAATTTGATCTATTGAATACATAAGAATGATTGCAGCAGAGGCCGGCAGTTACCATTGTTCGATGAGACGCCATCTTCTACACAATGCGCGCTATTACTGATCACGTGACAATGACGGCCGATGGTGCCGATTTTATACATCTCACTAAACTTCAGTCCGCGTCCTTGTCCTATTTATACCGTATGAGTAAGATAGACAACTATTCAAAGTTACATCTGTGGCAATCACAAAAAGTCTTATCTCCTTCTTTAGTTCTTATTATTAAATTGGATGTAGCATAATAAAGTTTTTATTATAACAAACTGAGTTAGCCAATAAATTGTACTACAGAAATACACATTACGTGAACTTGTAAACATTGCATATTACAAACAATCTATAGAGCTGGATTTGAACCTGCGACTTCGACAAACAGTGTCGTCACTTTGCTCACTATGCTATAGGTACATAGCCATGCTGTGTGCCAAACTGCACTAGACTACTGGGCTGGCAACCGCTACCAGCGTGGAGAACTATGACCTAACCCTTCTCATAATGAGAAGAGGCCCTTGCTCGAAAGTGAAACAGTTTAATACAAGGCTGATATTATTGTCATAGGTTCGCTGTCTATTACATGGGGCCCGAAACCAAAGCTGGCAAAATGTGGGTATGATACACCTCTGCCTTCCTCGTTGGTGATATATGCGTGCAACTATGTATGAATTGTATATAAATGTTATAATTTGTCTTATACTATATTGTTTGCAAAAATCGTCAACCTAATATAAGAAACCCAAAACTAGTGAGTGGTGTAAGTAACAAGAAAAATAAAACGTTGTCTATGTATGAAACAGTATCAAGTAACCCAGTATCGGATGGTCCCATCGATCATCTAAGCAAAGTGCTCAGGGCGCTGTGTCGATTGGCACACTGCAAAGGATCTCCGATAAATTACGACGGTCGCAGCCCCAACCAGTTGTGACCGCTTAGTCGATATATTTTCAACAACTTACTTGTACACATATGTATGTACATAGTCTCACCCGTAGTATCCCCGAAGAGGTAGACAGAGGGTCACTACACCGACATTTTAACAGCTATGTTTTTAGGTGCTACGTAATAGTTTATCTCTACTGAGTTCAGTTTCAGACTCTGTGCTACTACTGAAAATTTCTTACCAGAAAATGCCAATAACCAATAACATGATATAGGAATCAAACCTGAGTTCTTATGCACATCAGTCGCATATACTACCGCTGCGCCATTTAGGCATGTCGAACTGTTTTTAAAATCTTATATAGGTGTGTATAGTTGAGAGGATTCATTCAAGAAACTTTAGCCAAAGCTTTAAATTTTATATATACAATATTATTAAGACTGTGTATTCCTGAACCGTGAGGCCAGAGATGTAAAATACCTATGATTTGTCAGATATGCTTAAGGATACAGAGTGAAGTTATTGCTATCTAATGGGCACAGTTCCAGACAAACACTATTTCTCGTTCCTAATAACACTATATCAACCGCGAAATGGAACCTGGGGCGTTATGATAGATGGAACGTTACCATCGGGCAATCCCATGCTACTGAACCGAAGAGTCCATGTTAGAACTCTTACATTCACAAAAGCCATATCAAACCACGAGCCAAAACAATATTACTAATTCAATAGTTAAATCAAATACATATGTAGTTATTGCGCTGTGTATGTTTAGAGCTGTAGATGTTTGAGCGACAGGTCTCCAGTGGGATTGAGCAACGTTATGCCTCGAAGGCCTCTATGAATAATATCTTCAGGCATCTACCTATAACATAAGACTCTTGGAATGCTAAATGAAGAACTCAGAATATAGGTAGACACTCTAAATTAGTTTTTAGGCATATTTTGTCTTTAATTTCATAGTATAGATAAGCATCATAGCATATCTACTTATTATTTATACGTATTGTAACTTACTTAATAAGATTGAATAAAATTTTATTATTTATGTATTTTTTTGAAATTAGGTCTTAGCAGCGTCATATTGTACTGATTTTTATGTTATAATCATGATGTGTACACATAGTTAGAATCATAGTTTAAACCAGTTTAATAGTTTGTAAATGTTATACTGCATGCACTGTGTTCTGTTTTGTGTGCCTTATAAATGTTATGCTAGCTAAACCCGGTCACGCTTCGTAGTGACTTAGTCTGATATTTTCAATTTCCTGTTCTTAAGGAACCTCAGAAAAAGTATATAAACACACAATGTAAAAATTTAAAACAAAACATCGAGTACTTTTCAAAATTTGAAATCTGAACTGGTGGGCGAGCCAGTTCATTTATATTGTTACGAAATCATTTCCAACGGTGGGCTCTTTTAAGTAAATTTGAAACTAAGTATTATGCATAGAATCGGTATCATTATTATATCGCTTAATGCATTTATGGGTCGTACAATTTGTGAAATCGTGTGGATATTGAAGTTGTAGCATTTAAAATATCGTTATACGGCATTATAAACCACTAGGAATAACTGCATATGGGCATTATGTATTTTTAGCGCCTATAGTTTCTACCAAAATAAATGTTCTCGTGGCAAAAGCGTAGCTGAAATATTGTTCATAAAAGTAGATTAGATCCTTTTGAAATCCTTACTAATGTAATAAATTTGAATGTGAGTTCGTTTGTTTATTTGTTACGCTTTTACTACTCAACCGAAAATCATGAAATAAATTCGAATATACGTTGACAGGGATACAAAAAAGAACATAGCGGGTAATGCCTGAAAGGTATTTCATCCATAAAAATATACTGTTTCCGAGCGATAGAAATTTATTGACAAAACTACCGCGACCAAAGCTGCAGGCAAAATCTAGTCTTTATATAATTATGTATTTAATGGCTGGATCGCTTGCTTGTGATTGATAAAAAAAAAAAATAAACATTATTTTTTTATTCTCTCGTAATTTTGGTCACGACCATCTTGTACATGACAAGCCATGCCGCCTTCGGCATTAACTAGCATCAACATTGAAATAATTTAGCCATATAGGTCACAAGTAACACTTATAAACGTCAAAGGTTAGTGGGCAGTGAGTTTGGCTAAGTTACTGATATTACCTATAAGAATGTATCTCCAAGCAGTTTCTAATAGCCTATAGTTTCATTCTGTAAATAGAGTTTAATTATAATACGTAGCCCTAGCATAAACGTAGAAAAGCGCTGGATAAACTGTTTAAAAATATTTACTAGCCGGCATTACCCTAATGGCGCTGAGGTACATAAGTAGATCGTAAACTGCAAAACATTGGCCTCGTAAACTGTTAGTACTTTACAGCTGCTAGCTTAGCACGATTTTAATGGTGAATTGATCTACGAAATGGGTACCTCGCGACAATTTACTACCTACGCTAGAAACGCTTACATACGGAGATAGGGGCAGAACTAAGTACCTATCACTAAGGCTAGAATAAATGTATGCTGCTTTATCTATTTATTGGTCGAATATCGGATTCAACACATATATAATTCGTAACGTGTATTAAGCGTGTTTTATTATTTCAATAGCTTCATGAACTACTCTTAAATAAGAAATAACTATCGGTGGAGAGGATTTCCGTACAATGAAATTTAACCTGAATCGAGTATCTGTTTTGCAATTACTTAAATACAAATCATTTGATTGAACAATTTCAAAGAAAACAAGTGTAGTATGTTTGTTTGTAAGATATGTAAAAAAGGAAAATAGAAAGTGTGAGATTAACTCGCGCTCACAGGTTTCCGTACCATCACACGGTGAGAGCCAGGCTCTTGCTTGGCCGCTTTTACGTTTATAATGTTAAGTCTAAACTTAACACAATAAACGTTTTTATATGTGTGTACTTGATGTTCGTCAATTGTATGTTTTAAAGTCGCCTGCGATACAGGGTTTGGACCTTTTGTGGAGGCTGTTTTTAAAAAAAGGTATTACTTACATTCACTTTAATAAGATAGCTTATACTGTGTTAAAATTATAGTCGGATGCCTATTACGGTAAAAACAATAAAAGCATCACAAACATTTAGGTATGTAATATTTTTTGTCTTTTCTATTACACAATTCTCCATAGAAGCGAAGCAAACGTACATAATCGTATTAGGCGTAACTAGGATCTAAACAGGCGAATGGTAGGTAGGTAGGTGACACACTACAGCTTAGCCCTTTGTGAAGATGTACGCGTGAAGTTATGTTTGTGCGTATTATGTACTAGCAAGTGAGTAATGACTGAAGTACATGAAACATATTATACAAATACTGGGATTCTAAAGAATGTGAGCATGAAATGAATTCATTCCTTTTCAAATATGTCTGCCTTTTGCGTCTCAGTCAAATATTAATAAAATATGGTCGAGCATGAAAAATAAAGCATTAATCGTAAAAAGAAATAAACAGATGATTTATTGAACTATTGTATCTCTGGCAGATAATTTTTGAGTATAATATAAAAAAAAAAAACAAAGGCCCTTTTTCGGTTCCAGCTCACAATCTGTCTTTATTTACTGTTTAGTTTTATTGTATTATATTTTGTAGCGTTTTAAATATAATTTTTATTTATGTTGTTCTTATAACATCGTGCCAACAAGATGAAAATAAAATACTTTTCTTTCTTTCTCTTAAAGTAAAGTAAACAAAAAATGTATTTCAATTGACATTCGACGTTTATTAGACTAACTAATTGGAGCTCATTATTCAATTATTTTAAGCAGATTTTATTACGATAATTTCCTCCCTGTTCTGCTGCAAACAAGGTATATGTTTTTATGAAAATATTTTAATTCAATTGAAATAATTTTGTTTAAGCATTGGAGCTACACTGCTGACGCTTTAGTTTTGTATATTCAGGCGCAAGTATGCAGTAGCACCGCGCGGCAGTTGTCTCCTATCAATCACTGAGTTAGGTCGTAGCTCAATCAATATGTATTTATATTGTATGTAACTGGTACCAGAAAGTATATAGTATATCTATCATGAAGCATTTCATTTGGACACCCATACAAAATACTACAGATTCTTTCTAAAGGCATAAATACACCTAGTCTATGAAAATTTTGAAGCACAGGCGTGTACTATATCAAACTTGTGTAAAATAATTACTTATAAGTTGTTCGGTGAGGTCTTTAGAAACAAATTAACTCGGGATAGTTTAACATTTAAGTCTATCGCAAACAATCTCAAGTTTAGGAAGCCTTATTATATTACATTTATACTATCGATTGCTCATCACTGTATGATGCCCTAACAACTAACTTGGCTATAGCAACATTGTGTACCAATTCGCAGAACTGTCATGAACAGCTCTCTGGTGCGATCTAAAGTGGCTTACAGCGACTACTATTGTAGCGGCGAAATCTATTTATTTTATTTTATCTAGACATATACCACCTTTAATACAAATAATACATTTTAACGCCAAGTTGAATTTAATGAAACGACAGAGCTAATAAATCACTATAACACGTCATCTTGACGGTTTTTTTTTTGTTATAAACACTAATATGTGAATATATTTTTCTAACTCGACACACGGAGTAATTTTGAATTCACAAAATATACATAGATACTTTTAGAATTTATTATACTATGATATATTGGTAAACAGATATTTGGTCACAGATTAAATGAATATGGCAGTGATTGGCTCGCCATTGTTGTAAGTAGAACAGTACAAAAAATTGTGTTCCACACATAGTTGTTCTGAGCGTGACTACCTTGTACTTCGTGTTTATAAAGACCCTGTGACAAAAAGTACCCGTCGTCGATTGTCTAAATCGAAATGTATAGTTTAATGCAAATAAATTCAATATATTAGGAGACGATGTGACGATGCATTGATTCGATAACGAATGTTTTAATATTATGCAAACACTGTCTTTATTTTATACGCCACTGCCGGACATGATTTTTTTATGTATACACTTTGATTACGCTCAGCCAAATAACTTCTAGCAAGACATCAAATGAAAATCATCTGCGAAAAAATCCAGAGCAATAAGTATTATGTCGTAGAGGCCTACGAGCCTACGAACTTTCGTAGACATCTACGCGAATTGATAGACAGTTGGTCTACGAGTGTCATTCATTGATGACTTTGCCTGGCTATATCTGTCAGCTGATTCCCGTTTACGCGTCGTGTTGAAGCAACGCGCGGCAGTGTCCATCGGACGCGCGCGCCGAACGCGTCCCTGCCTGTATTAGGGCCGCGACAAACTTCCAATATTTTTATAACTATGTTTATACACCCTGTAGGATAACTAGTGTAGTGAAGTGTCTTATTACGTGGTATCTTTTGATTTTTTTGTAAGTAACGAGTAGTGTAAATACCCTAGTTGTCGAATATTCACGATGTTTTGGTGAAAGTCTGTTTTAATTTTAATGTTGAGAGTTCTCGCTGATCTCGTATTGAGGTCTCATAAATAAATATATTGCTAACGAACCAGATTATAAATAGTTTTCTGTGTGTGTTAAAAGTTGTGGGTATGTGTTTAACTTGTTTAAACAAAATAAACAACTATTCAAATTGTTTATTTAATCTTTATACAACCAACATCAGAAGGTACTGTAAGTATTTTTTAACGATTTTCAATCAACATGGATAATGTCGTTGTATTTTTCAGCCGTTTTGCAAACACTGTTATCAAAACAATTAACCTGAATACAACGTTTATGAAAACGCAATGAGAACAAAACCAATCAACAAAACAAACTTTCATAAACTACTGTTATACAAACAACTCTTTTCCTGCGGCTTTACTTATTAATTTGTTGCCAAACTCATATGAGTTTAAAGTGGAGCGGTTTCAAGTCTCTACAAAAAGTCTCATTTACATAATTATAAATGTATGGCCCGTTTAAAAATAAACCAATATTTAAACTTCATAAACATTTTAGAGATGAGATTGAATTTATGGACTTTCGAGATTAAATGTCGACAGAAATTGTTTCTTTTCTTGTAACATTATAAATTATCATAAACGGTACACTTATACATTTTAAACCAAGAGTCATAAATAGGTTGATTACTTCATAAATATTTTAGAGATGAGATTAAATTTATGGACTTCTTGATTTCTTCTTCTCCCTAGCCTTTATTTTTCCCAAGTCACTTGGGGTCGGCTTTTCTAGTCAAACCGGATTAGACTGGATATCAGTTTTTACACGGAGCGGCTGCCACCTGACCTCCGCAACCCGAAGGCTAACGATACTCTAAGGCTAGACCAGTGTCAGAATATTAGAGGGTACTGACTTGCCCAATAACGACTGCAATAGACGTTCACGGCAGCCGGGACCGATGGCTTAACGTGCTCTCCGAGGCACGGAGCAGGCAATAATTGTCAATCAATACGCACATAATTTCGAAAAGTCATATAACTTCTGAAAGTCAGAGGTGCGCGACGTGGGTTCGAACCCGAGACCCTCTGCATTGCAGTCTGTTGGTCTCCCCACTGAGCTATCGCTGTTGCTGCTAGACTTCTTGATTTAATGTTAAAAAGTAATCATTTCTTCGCCCGTAAAATTTAAATTATCATACGATCACACTCATGTATTTTGAACCAATAGTCATAACTAGGTTGATTGCTAGATAAACAGACTATAAACAGCTCTACAGCGTATAAAACAAACACATCATCACCATAAATAATACAGTAACATATTAGAGTATATATCTAAACCCATCGCTACGCAAGAAGCCGTTATATATCTTGCTATAAATACGTTTAGTGCAGGAATGCAAGGTACTATTGTTTTTATTGGCACACAGCTATTCGATACTGATAGCGATTCATATGAGATCGTAAATTGTACGGAATAAATATACTTTATACAGCGTGTAGTGTCAAGGTGTGGCCATGTATGAAGGTCGTATACATAATATGTATAAACTCACGCCTATTTCTTGGAGGGGTAGGCAGAGATTACAGATTTCCTCTTGCTAAGAACCTGGCATACCTCTCTTCCTTCATTTGTTTTTATTATATTCTTTGTGCTCGCTCAGTTAGGTTACCCGGACTTTCACCAGAATATTTAAAATGCGGTCAGAACGTTCGCTGAGGTCTTCCCCTTCCGGCTATCCTGTTACTATATAGCATACAACAGGGTCTTATAGTGTAGCCGCCGTAAGATTGTATAGAATTACTGAAAAGCACAAGCTCGTTGTTATGGCTTTGCTTTTGGCAAACGCTATTTTTGTTTTTTTATATTATTGGTGGTACTGTAATTATATCTTCAGAAAAAAGCAATACCTATCTAAAAGTAATAGACCTTGGCTAGATTTAAAAAACTAATTGAAATTGACACAAACAATTAAGACGAAAAAAGCTTTAACGTTTCCTTTTTTTAGGATTCCGCACTAATACAGGATGGAACGCTATTAGTAAACGTAGGCCTGTCTGCCTATCTAAGATTTAACCGGTTCGGTTATGAGATATTACGAGGTTTTTTGAGTAGATCTAAACGAGTGATAACACAATATGTCTACTTTTACGTATAACTATATTCACGGTCATGTATTTCAGCTGTAAAATCTTTAAATAGTTATCACCTTATTAGTATTGTTAATTGTATTTCTAGCTGTAAGTTTTCTTCAAATGTTAAAATATAATAAATAGTTGACGATAAACAGTTGACATACTTACTCTCAGTATAAAGTCAAATTCAAAATTAATTTTACAAAGTAACACTTGTGAACGTCAAAGTTAAGTGGTTAGTGAGTTACTGAAGTTACATTTAAGTTAGTTGCTAGATTCAGGCTAGAGGTTGCTTCTGTGAGAAAATAGGGAACTACAAATAAACGTATTATGCGTAAAGTTATTAATTTTATTGTGATTTTCGGGTTTATTCATGTGGCTCATGCTATCAATGAATGTAATGAGATTTATTTAATCTTATGTAAAAAACATATGGCAGGATTATAGTAAGTCCATATCCATAATATCTGCATATCCCTAAGGTATACAGATTAATTTATTACTGTAGAATATTTATTTATTTATAAAAAATATAAGGTTACAATGTACACCAAATCGCTTATATCTATGATTATAATACTGAAATAAATTACATACGATGTTAACAAAAACTGACTAACAAAAGAAATAAGATAAAAAACATGGTTTACAAAAACAACCTTATATCAACTAAAGAGCTATTAAGTTACTTTTTAACATTTAGATGTAAATAAATATGCTTCAACATTATATTTTGGAAATCAAAAAATATACTGGCATCTGGACTAAATTGAAGGAACTCATTGATAAGTCTAATTGCTCTAGCAGTGGGGCTGTTGTCAGCTCAGGGAGGACGCCCCATAGGCGGATAGCACAGGAGTCTATGTTGCCTTCCAATGCCACGCTTGTAGTGGTCGGGAACATAAAAATGTATTGATTCCTGCACAACTTTTAAATATTATTCCGAACTAATTATACGCATAACTATATATTACTAGCGGTCGCCTAGTGGTCAAAATTCGACCAAATTCCTAAGCTTGCTACTTTGTTTTCTGTTTTTCTCTATTACATATAAATAAGGTAAGGTAACCATAGATAAAAAAGAATTGCACGACGCGCGACGTCAGACGAACAATGTCGAAATACTACGAACACGATTCGCCTGCGTGTTTCAAATGCATGGTTGTGTGCGTGTAGTGTTTTTTCATTAATTTAATGTATTTCTAATGCCTATTTTATAAAAATATTAGGATCCGCCCCTCCTTCCCCATATAAACTTTAACTGTGCCAAATTTCATACTCCTCTCCCTAAAAAGGCGTATAAAGTTTTTGCTTCACGTAATTATATATAGATTAACATATTTGAATGATACTGTGATTACATTGTATATAATTCGAATGTATTTGATCAATTCGCTATTCAGGCGGGCGTGCGTGCATGCGTGCGTGCGTGCGTGCGTGCGTGCGTGCGTGCGTGCATGCATGCTTGCGGCTTTAAGCTATATAACATCACGCTACGACCAATAAGAGCGGACCATTAATGAAAATTGTTGCAAAATCGGGGAAAATTCTCTTATGTGACGCAGACGAAGTTGCGCGAGTCAGCTAGTTTATTGTAAATCTATTAGTATAGAGGATATTTATACGACTAATTAATTATAACACGGGCTTTACCTAGCGACTGTGTAGTGTTTATAATATTGCTGATTTAATTCCAGAGCGTACGATTTCATTAAGCATTTTAGCTTTGGTCCAGATATGACTAAATTTCCACGAAATTAAACAGACGCTGATTGTAAGAATGAGAAAATGAATAGATAGTAGAGATTATATTATATCTTCCCCATTGGTAGACAATCTTCGGGATATACTCGTATTTATATTAATTGAAAATTACGTAATAAAATAAGTTAGTTATAAAGATTATACTCTAATGTAAAATTACCTAACTTTCTACTAACTAGTGAATTTGTTTTATTTACAATGATAAAATACTATTTGCATAAAATAGTGAATGAGTTATTTGTCATATGTCTTCTTTATGCCGATGACCAAGTAATACTTGCGTCATCAGCAGAAGAGTTGCAGGCGATGGTAACTATTATGCATGGTGCTTTTGAGAGTAAAGGAATGAAAATAAATGTAAGCAAGACGAAAGTAATGGTGTTTGAAAAGGAAGAGTGCGTGACGATTTGTAATATTATGATTGATGGAGAAAAAGTGGAGCAAGTGAAAGAGTTTGTATATTTGGGTACTTTGTTTACAAGGGATTGTAAACATGAGGGAGATATTGAAAGGAGAACGATTGCGGGCAACAAAGTGGATGGAGCTCTACGCGCTTTTATGAACAGTCGAAATGTTTCCGAAAAGGCACGTTTGGCTCTTCATAGAGGACTATTAGTGCCCACACTTATGTATGGAAGTGAAAGTTGGGTATGGCAAAAGAAGCATGAGAGCAGAGTAAATAGCGCTGAGAAATATATGTGGTGTGACTCTGAAAGGTAGAATAAGGAATAGTGTGATTAGAGAGAGATGCGGCATGAAAGTGGGTATAGTGACAAGAATAGAAAAGGGTATATTAAGCTGGTTTGGGCATGTAGAAAGAATGGACGAGTAAAGACTGACTAAGAAAGTTTATAAGGCTAGTGTGAATGGAACAGTCGCAAGAGGAAGACCTAGGCAAATGTTTCTTGATCAGATCGGAGGCGTTCTGGACAAAGGCTAGGTTATGAGCACCTTGAACCGACGGGCGTGTATGAGGAATGTGATGAAAGTGAATGAAGCCAGAGAATTGTGTCAGGATCGTAGCAAAAGGAAATCCGTAGTCTCTGCCTACCCCTCTGGCAAACAGGCGTGAATCTATGTATGTATGTTTGTATGTAAATTTCGTACATTATTAAAGATAATAGGCGACGCTATGTATTGCATTAATTCCCAAAAAAGTCGTTTTTAGAATACTAATAGCTAATTTACAGCAAAGTAAACAACATTGTCGCTGATCGATCGTTTAACCGTCTGACTCTATCGGTTTATGAAGTTAGGACGTTGTCACACTAACAGTTAGCGACCGCACCGGTACGTCGCCGCGGTCGTAGACGCGTATTGAGATCACCGACGAATTTATGTAATTTTCTAATATTCGTAGTTCTAGTAGTCGTATCCACGACTAAATTTACTACTTATTAATTATAAAAATAGATCTGTGAATTTATGTGATTTATACGGACAGTAAAATTATATATATTTTTGGTATAGTCAGGTGTCATAAGGTTTAGGATTTTCTTTCCTAAGGTCATAATATTAATTTTAATAGTATATATGAGTGTGTCTTAAGTCCATCTGAATGTCTGATGTGAGTCATCTGATTTAAAACTACTTATTGAATTGATTCTCTGATTGAAACGTAAATCATGTCATCATTATGTATATTCACAGGTAGAGACGAGCTTTTTAAGCACGTTTATAAACTATTTAAATAATGCAGACGATAATGAGAATAAATACTCTAGTACACGTTGTTGTGTATTTCTAGTTCGGTGCAATGAGCCTGCTATATGCACGCTGCAAGCACGTTAATCGATTTACCCACTGATATCACGTTTGCAAATCGCCAGTATGATATGTGCCTTACTCTAAGTAACTTCATAAACCGTTTATACTGCCTGCCTAAAATTTAATATGTCGTCTGTCCTTCGCGTCACATAATCTTTGTTGAGCTTGGCAGCACCAAACCGACAAATGCCATCCTACTGAATAAAAATAAACATTACATTATAGGTACGTTGAATAAAGGGTATGTGCATTTTAATTTTGTCGGGTTACTTTTCATCCCTTTATTCAAAGATAGTAAGTTCGAAGAAATGCATTTGAACATTTTGAAGATTAATCTTTTTGATTAAATCAACCTTTGCAGTCTGACCTATATTGCTTAGCTCTATGGATTCATTATATTACTGTCTTTTATAACTATTATAAACGCGTTAGAACATAATTAGTATATGATATGGATAGATGAAGATTGGAGGACATATCATGTCAACTCAAGATGTGAGTAATGACATGTGAAGGAGTGTGTCATATTACGGACAATGAATTGCTCTAGAAATAAAAATACTGTTACGTGCTGGGTTCGACGGATAAGAATATAAACAATATTACCGACAAAAACACGTTTTATTCAGACACACAATTAAATTTAAAACACAACAAACACTATACCACACTTTTTCACTGTACTGCTTCAAACTCCGTAGTATTTCCGCTTCCGTTCGCTTTCATGAACACTTGACCGCTTACGATTGTAAACTGACTCGGCGGTGCGCGTGCGCCCTATTTATACGCGGGTAAAGCGCTTCTAGAGCTTTCCAGCAACGCGGTACTCGGCATGTAAACAGCACGATGATTCGAGAAAGTACCAGCATTCTCTCTAAGATTCTCGTACCGTACTACGCAGTTCCGTAAGATGTCAATAGATGGCGGTGTAAACTATTAGACGGAACTGCCGAGTCTTTCCCACAATGCCGAGAGATGTCACTGGGCGTAACACTGCCCCCCTCTTAGACATGTTCGTCCCGAACATTGTTCGATCCGTAGTAGCGTGCCAATCGATCCACATGAACGATCTTTGGAGTACCTCGTGGTCCTTTCTGGATCCGGTAGGTGACGTCATTCATCTTAGTGACTATGCGATAGGGGCCATCCCATTTTGCCTGCAACTTAGGAGATTTTCCTTTGCTGCGTACCGGATTATGTAACCACACCAGCGATCCTTCCTCGAAGCCTTTATTGTTCGCCTTCCGGTCGTAACGGGTCTTCATCCTCTCAGACATCTGCTGACCGGTCTGTCTGATGTGCTCGTATACGTCATTCATCCTGTTGCGCAAATCATTCGCATAATCTGTTATGCTGCGTGGAGATTCAGGTGGGATGCCGGTGATCAAGTCTGCAGGTAATCGTAGTTCCCTTCCGAAGTTAGCGAAAGCAGGTGTTACTGATGTGCTTTCGTGAACAGCACTACGGTATGACAGGAGAAACGGTTGAATGTGTTTGTCCCAATCCCTTTGTTTGCTTTCTACAACTTTTGCCAGATATCTTTCCAGAGACTGGTTAAATCGTTCAACCATGCCGTCTGATTGCGGATGATAAGCGGTCGTTCTCGTTTTGTGGGTACCCATCACCCGGCATGTCTCCTTAAATACTTCAGACTCGAAGTTCCGACCTTGGTCACTGTGTATCTCTAAGGGCACCCCGAAACGACAAAAGACTTCGTGGACTAGCTTGTCGGCGACCGTAGATGCCTCTTGATTGGGAATCGCAAACACTTCCGGCCACTTTGTAAAGTAATCCATGACCACCAAGAAGTACTTGTTCCCACTTTGGCTTTCAGGAAACGGTCCGGCAACATCTAAAGCTATACGTTCCCACGGGGCTCCAACATTGTACACCTTTAATGCACCCCTGCTGCGAGTGTGTGGTCCCTTCACGGCAGCACAGCTCGTGCATTTACGGCACCATTCCTCAACGTCTTCTCTACAATGGATCCAATAAAATCGTTCTCGGATCTTAACCAGAGTTCTCTTAACTCCCATGTGACCTCCCGAACTCCCATTATGATAGAGTTGTAAAACTTCCGGTACCTTGAGCTTTGGCACGACCATTTGCAGGTGACACTTGTCACCTCGGGCATTCTCCCATTTCCGGCACAGAACTCCATCCTGAATAACCAAGCTTTCCCACTGTGCCCAATAACTCTTGGTGGTAGGGCTCATTGCCGCTACTTCACTCCAGTGAGGTCTCGATGCACCTGTTTTCTTCCATTCGAGGATGGGTCTTATGTCTTTGTCTTCTTGTTGCGTTCTCTGCAAAGTTTCCTTCCAGTCTTCGCTAAGATCCGTCCTCAACATCCTCACTAGTCCTTCCTGCTTAGCCTCTTGCCTGGCGCAGTGTTTACACTGGTCGGGACACGGTCTACGTGACAGGGCATCCGCATTACCATGTGACTTGCCACTACGATGCTGTATTACGAAGTCGAATTCCTGTAGTTGTTCAATCCATCTTGCTACCTGTCCTTCTGGGTCTTTAAACTGTAGTAGCCATTTCAATGCAGCGTGGTCAGTTCGCAGGTGAAATTTCCGTCCCAACAAATATTTACTGAAGTGCTGCAATGTCTTTACGACAGCTAGAAGTTCCCTTCGTGTGACACAGTAGTTCCTTTCGGGTTTGGATAGGGCCTTGCTGAAGTACGCTATTACAATCTCATGCTCTCCTTTACGTTGTGATAACACGCCACCAATGCCGGTGTTACTGGCATCTGTATCTACTACAAATTCATGTTCATTGTCTGGATAGCCTAGAATTGGTGAATTACACAGATGTTCCTTCAGCTTCTGAAATGCGATGACACAGCTCTCATTCCAGCAGAACTTTATCTTATCCTCGGTGAGCTTATGCAGAGGCCGGGCGATGTCAGCAAAGTTCCTTACAAACCGTCGATAGTAGGAGCACAAACCAAGAAATGCCCTGACTTGTGTCTTGTTCTCCGGAACTGGCCAGTCCTTGACAGCAATGATCTTATCCGGGTCCGTTTGGATGCCTTCTTCGGAGACCACATGTCCTAAGAAGTTCACTTGCCGCCTGAACAACGCGCATTTCTTTGGACTTAACTTCAGGTTGGCTCCTCGAATCTTCGAGAGAACGCGTTCCAGGTTGCGAAGGTGATCCTCGAAGGTGCGTCCTACTATGATAATATCGTCCAAGTAGACCAGGCAGGCGTCTCCAATCAATCCAGTAAGTACCCGTTCCATCAATCTCTCAAAAGTGGCAGGGGCATTACACAATCCAAAGGGCATGACGTTAAATTGCCACAATCCTTTGCCTGTGGAGAATGCTGTCTTCTCCTTATCTCGAGGATGTATCTCGACCTGCCAGTAGCCACTTTTTAGGTCTAGTGTGGAAAACCACTTCATCCCCGTTAGCGTATCCAGAGTGTCGTCAATCCTTGGCAACGGGTAACTGTCTTTCTTTGTGATGTCATTTAGCCGACGATAGTCCACACAGAAGCGCATGCTGCCATCCTTCTTCTTAACCAAAACCACTGGTGAACACCATGGACTGGACGAAGGCTCAATCACACCTTCTTTCACCATACCCTCGATCATAGTGTCAACTTCATGTTCCCGTGCCACTGGTACACGTCTTGGTCGCCGGCGGATCGGTACCTCATTTCTTGTGTTTATTTTGTGTTGAACTAGGGCAGTCTTGCCTATGTCAGCATCACTTGTCGAGAAGATGTCGGCAAACCGGTTTAACATCGTCTCAGCCTTGTTCTTTTCTTCTCTCGACAGGTTATTCTGGCAGTCCTTCAAGAGAGAAGATACGTCGTACCTTGCCCCTTGAACTTTGGCGTTGGTAGGCTGTTCATGGCATCTACGCATCCAAACTGCTCCTTCACAGGTTCCCAATATCGTGCCCTTCTTGAGTACCAGTTCTTTGTCGCTTGGGTTCAGTGCACGTACCGATGTAACGTTGGTATTCCTAGCCAGAGTGCGTGCAATCTTCCATGAAGCATCGTTGTCCAACCCTTCTATAATTACACATCGATTTTCCTGATCAGAATTCCTTGGTAGACAAACCGGTATGATTGTTTCCGACCTCGGACGAAGTACTACTTTCTTCAGGCAGTACACTTTGCCTGATGATGCGCCCTCCATGAATACTTCTTCTGAGCCACACTTCAATACTCCTTGACTAACGTCGATCTCACAGTGATGCTTCCGTAAGAAGTCTAAACCCAGGATGCAGTCGTCCACTATGTCAGCCACGATGACGTTGTGGCGGTAAATTTTATTACCTAGTTTCATATCCACCCCCTTCTCACCTCGGACGGTTATGTGCTGACCGGTAGCTGTTCTTAGATGTATACATTCATGGTTCCCGTAGTAGTCCCCAAGAAACCGTCTTGCTAGTCGGAAACTGACGACTGTCCGAGAAGCTCCAGTGTCCAATGTCATCTTGCACGGCATTCTGTTAATTTCGCCTTCGATAATCAGGCTGTTTCCGTCACACGATTGTGAGATCGAGATCCTTGGGGCTCTCCTATCACCAGCCAGCACCCGCCCCGTAGTCCTGGCGTCTACTCGTTTCCCTGCTGTTGTTGCCCGGCAGGCACATCAGGTGTTCCTTCTACCGGCGACTGGTTACTGGTGCGTGGACTCCTTCGCTTCGGGCAGCTCAACCTGATGTGGCCTCTCTCACCGCAGCTATAGCACCGGGGCGAAGTCGACACTTCCCTGATACGGTGAGCTCGATCATCCCGTCGTACTGCTTCCACTTCCAGAGCGTGGGCTAGGGCGTCCTTCAGATTTTTGAAATGTCCGAGTCTTACTGCGGCCCTAACCTCCAGGTCTCGGATCCCGTCGGTGAAAGCTTGAACGAGGTTTCCGTCGATGAGCGCAGGTGAGGACTGGTACGCCTTTCGAACCAGCTTCTCCACCTCCAGGGCCCATTGCTGCAAGGTTTCACCAACACGTTGCGATCGGTCTTTCAGCTGGGCGCGAAACACGTGTTCCAGATGTGCGTCGCCATATCTCGCTTCTAATGCCTCCAACAGCTTTTCGTACGTGATGTCTTGACCAAGCGCCTCTAACACAGTCAAGGCCTGGTCACGAAGCCCCAAGGTGAGAGCGGTCAGAGCCTGTTCTTGCGTCCACCCGTTCGATTTCATGACGGCCTCGAACTGGATCTTATAGGCTGACCATGACGATGATCCGTCGAATGGTGGGACTTTAAAGCCTCGTGGTGAAGACGCCACAACCGCAGGTGCCACGATCCCATCGCCAGCCTTGAGCCCACGTATCGTTTTCTCCACCTCGGCGATGCGACTTTCGTGGCGTTGGACTTGCTCTTTCACCTCCTTCATCTCCTTGCCAACCGTTGCGCTGAGGTCTTTTAACATCATCAGCTGCTCCTCCTGGCGGCGCATACCCTCCTCCTTATCGCGTTGCAGCTGTTCCTCAAGGCGGCGTGCCTGCTCCTCCTGGCGGCGCATGCCCTCTTCCTTATCGCGTTGCAGCTGTTCCTCGAGGCGGCGTGCCTGCTCCTCCTGGCGGCGTGCCTGCTCCTCCTGGCGGCGTGCCTGCTCCTGCATAAACGCCATTAGAGTCGCGAGGTCGGGGTTCACCGGCGAGTGAGCTGCACTAGATGGTTCCGCTGCAGCCGCGGAGTCACGTGATTCACCTGACGTCGGCGAGGGGGCGTCTCCAAAGCGCCTCTGGTCCACATCTTGCTGGCGCTGGTTCCTGGTACGCACCCCTTCCACTTCCTCCTTCGGTAGTACTGGCATATTCTTACCTTACTTCTGACACCAATTGTTACGTGCTGGGTTCGACGGATAAGAATATAAACAATATTACCGACAAAAACACGTTTTATTCAGACACACAATTAAATTTAAAACACAACAAACACTATACCACACTTTTTCACTGTACTGCTTCAAACTCCGTAGTATTTCCGCTTCCGTTCGCTTTCATGAACACTTGACCGCTTACGATTGTAAACTGACTCGGCGGTGCGCGTGCGCCCTATTTATACGCGGGTAAAGCGCTTCTAGAGCTTTCCAGCAACGCGGTACTCGGCATGTAAACAGCACGATGATTCGAGAAAGTACCAGCATTCTCTCTAAGATTCTCGTACCGTACTACGCAGTTCCGTAAGATGTCAATAGATGGCGGTGTAAACTATTAGACGGAACTGCCGAGTCTTTCCCACAATGCCGAGAGATGTCACTGGGCGTAACAATACTTTATCTTTAAAAATGTTACTTATAAAATGTACAACAACATTTATTTATTCAAATGTAAGTTATTTGAAATGATGCATAGCTATAATTTGCTATTACTTAAACTGTTATGAAATTTATATTTCACAATATATCTTCAAGCTAAAGCACAACTATTTTGAAGCTGAAAATGTTTGTTCTGACCTTTACTTCAGTAATTGATTAGTTTTATACCTAGTCTTCGATTTACCACATATTGATAAAAGGGCTAGTAAATAGTCAACTTTTGACGTTGAACTATAAACGATTCACTAGCGTTATGTAAAAGCTATATTAATTTTTTTGTTTAAAATGTCGACCCCCGCACTAGAAATAATTCCTGTGTCGTGGGGACTTTACAAACATTCAAACAATGGACACAAAGAACACCCAGACTCGGAACAACAATTTATGAATCACACAATTATTTATGCCGTGTGGGGTTCGAACCCCCAGCACTCGGGGCAGCAGCAGCGGCAAGGCGACCACATAAACCACTTCACCATCTGCAGTCAAGAAAGTAGCACAATATAGTATAGCTTATATGTTTAGTCACATGATGGATTATGGGTCGAAGGTATAATTTAAATGGCGTCTACCAGCAGCTAAATATGATATAAGCGGTATTAGTGCTCTTTGTACCATTCATAATCACATCTTTAAAACAGCTGAATAGGCATTTGGGGCTCTCATTTCACTTTTCTACGCAACAACCGGCTGTGTTTACGGAGACTGATTTGAGTTTCCACGCGATGGAGCAATTCCTATGTTGACTGTTGCATATCAGACTCATAGGAGGGTATCAAAGACGTTTTGTCTAGGTGAGGAATTTTCTTTAGCCAGATTTAAAGTTTTGTTTCAACTTTACGTTATTTTCAATCATATTATGTATTTTTATTATATCATTAAGTTTTACTATTATTTATGATGTATTTGTATGCCTTTAAGGCAAAACATAGTGCACTACAAATTGTTAACGATACAAGACCATAAATGTAAAAAATTAACAAGAAATTAAAAATATTAACGTTACCAGCTATATATATATTAGAAACTGCATTATTTATAAAATCAAATCCACATCTATTTACAAAATTTTCAACAGTTAAGAAGACCCCCATTCGGAGTAAATATAAAAATCAACTATGTACGTTAAAATGTAATACTGCGTTAATGAAAAAGAGCTTCTTTGGTGTTGCACCAAAGATTTTTAATAAAATACCTGATGCTATAAAATGTATGCCATTAAAGAAATTCAAAAAGTGTCTTCACAAGTTATTAGTTGAGAAATGTTATTATACCTTGGATGACTATTTTAATGATAATACTATTTGATTAAATTATTATATGATGAATTATGAGATTATGTAATTTTATAAATCTATATTATTAATGTTGACTTGGATAACTATTTTAATTTTGGATGACTATTTGATTAAATTCTGTAATTTTATTAATTCATATTATTAATGTAACGGACGAATAATTTCTCGCATGTTCTTTTGTTATAATAATAATAATAATAATAATAATTTTATTTATGCAAAAAAGTATGTTACATAGCACTTATAATTATTACAGCAAAGTTATTAGTCATTATAAGAGGAACCCTGCCTCCCAAACTAGGTTATACCTGTATCTTGAGAGACAGTAATTCAGTTGTGAGAATATACTTATTATTATACAATGCAAGTGGAACATAATGACAATCTATTGTTTCTTCAAATTAGTGTTTGGTAACATCTATTTTTGTGTGTTGTGTGTGTGTACCTATATGTGTGTGTGTATATGTGTGTGTGTGTGTGTGTGTGTGTGTGTGTGTGTGTGTGTGTGTGTGTGTGTGTGTGAAATTACACTATTTGATGAATTCGAGTAATAATTCCGTTTTATGATAGTCGAGTTGGAGCAACCAGATTGTGAGAATGTTTTTTGTTGTATATTTATTTAAACTTAGGATATTTAGCTGTTTGTTAACTTTTTTGTATATATAAGAACTTAATATAGGAAACTGATGTTCAGCAAAGGAAGTTTTATGTTTTATTGTGGGAATGATAACCGTGCGTTTGTTTGGATTACAAGGAGGTACTATGCTATGGTACCTGAGAGTGATTTGAAGTACAAACAGCTGTCTAACCGTAAGTAGTTTGCACTCGCTGTATAGTTGCACAGTAGGGTATCTAAAAGGTTTTTTGCACATCACCTTCAGAATGGCGCGTTGAGCTCTTTCCAACTTTAGGAGATGTATTTTGGCTGCCCCACCCCACACTGTTATGCAGTATCCGATCACTGATTGACACAGAGCGTAATATACTAGTTTGAGAATGTCAAAACCAGCAGATCGTCTGAGTGCTTTGAAAACTTGAATGAGACGAAGAGTTTTATGCGTCAGCGATTGGATATGCTTGTCCCATTTTAATTCCTGGTCAATTAAGACGCCGAGATACTTCACGTTGTCTGTTCTAACAAGAGCCGGACAACAACAGGGCAACTGATTTGGCGAGCATGAATGAGCTGTAATCATGAAGGATTGAGATGGAGCTGAAATGTGTCGAATTGCAAAAGGAATATAAAAGGTTTTTTGTAAATTAATTGTTAGGAGATTAGCATGCAACCACGCCATGACAGTAGTTAGAGCTGATTCAGCCTTACGCTTAACCAAGTCCCAGGTATCTCCGTAGACTAGAATTGCAGTGTCATCTGCGTATGCAATGGTTTTACAGTCAGGGAGATTAAGCATACATAAATCATTCACATAGATTAGGAAAAGCGTTGGACCCAAAATGCTTCCCTGCGGAATACCGAAGGTGATTATTTTTTCATCACTCAAACAAGAACCAATTTTAACACGCTGAGTGCGATTATTGAGGTAATCTTTAAAAATGTCAAGTTGTAGTCCCCTGATACCAATTAGTTCCAATTTAGAAATGAGGAGAGGAACAGAAACTGTGTCGAATGCCTTAGCCAGATCTAAGAATATGCCCAAGCATTTAGTTCCATTGTCTAGTTTGTTGGCAACTAGTTTTGTGAGATCTAGTACTGCATCCTCAGTAGACATGCCGGGACGGAAACCATACTGATTTGGCGCAATTATTTGGTGTCTGTCCAGAAACTTTCTAAGATTATTATTGAGGACCTTTTCAAATATTTTAGAGAGAGCTGGCAGTACTGAGACCGGTCTGTAGTTGCTGACACAGCTTCTGTCCCCACCTTTGTGGATAGGGTGTACGATCGCTTTTTTCAAGGCGTTTGGGAAAATACCTGTAATGAGACAGCGATTGAACAAGAATGTGATGTGAGGAGCCAAAATATGCCGGGAATCCTTAAGGACTGAGGAGGGTATTCCATCCCAGCCCACTGAGCAATCATTTCTAAGTTGTAAGATGAGGGATTCAATTTCTTCTTTATCTATGTCCAGAATGGAAAGGGAGTTAGATGTGGAGTGATGGATGCGGAGTTTGGTAGTATTTAGGTTTGTGAAATTAGAAGATAATATTTTGTCTGCAAGGTTTTTTCCTATATTGCTGAAGTAAGTACAGACGTTATTAGCTGAGTGCTTAGGATTCGAACTGACGTTTAATAAGTCAGATGCATTGTTTAGCTTATTTTGTGTATTAGTTATTTGTTTAATCGTTTCCCATAAGACTCTAGGATTATTTTTATTTTTTTCTAATTGGATCTGTTCATATGAAGCTTTTAAATTATTAAGAAGATTATTACAATAGTTGCGGTATCGAGTATATGTGATTTTTAGTATTAAATTATCCGGATTGTTTTTAGACTTAACGTGCATCCTATCACGATTTTGTATACATTTAAGGACCCCAGTCGTTATCCAAGGTTTTAATATTAATTTTTTACGGGGAATTTTAATTTTTGAAGTATGTTTCGTAATCACAGTTTTTATTATTGTAATAAAAATATCCACAGATTTATTAGCACAAGCTTCTATATAGATGGCTGAGAAATCAGTACTTTGAAGTTCCGATTTAATTGCCTTATAATTTAATTTAGATGTAAAGGCCGAAGCTTTCCTGTTTGGGTTAGAGTTAGAGATAACCAATATGGTAGGTTTGTGGTCAGTAACATGTGTTTCCAGCACTAGAGTTGTAGAGGTTTTATTACTCTTTAGAAATACATGGTCATAGCACTTCGATATACGTGTGGGAAATACATGTGTTGGTAGCAACCCGTGCGATGCATTTAGGAGCAATAGATTTAGGGACCGATTATCTCGATTATTTTGGGCAATATCAATATTTAAGTCACCAACAAGAGCAATGCTAGGAAAGTCCTTTAACTTTTGGTATGTGATATCTAAACTATTTAAAAAATCATTGCAATTGTCCTGAGACGAGTATGACGGTGACCGGTAAATGCCTAGTACAGCCAAGTTAGAATCTATTTCACAGACAAGACAGTTGCCATCTTTAAAATTTTATCAAATTATGATCTTCTTGTGTGTGTTTTTTGTTTTTCTTTGTTGTAGTGGACATTATTAAATTGATTATTTTAATGTATTAGTATAAAATTGATAGAACATTTTGTTAACTTTGATGAACCTGACTTTAATATTTGTATGTCAACAATGACAAAGCATAGTGCAACACTTATCTATTTAAGACCTTGACATGTATGATTAATGTATATATGTTCTTCACCTATGTTTTACAAATAAATAATTCTGATTCTGATTCTGATTCTGATTCTACCCATGTTTGATATAAATAATGATAAATAATGATATACTATTCTATAAACATCGATGTTGATAGTGACGACATCTTCATATAAAGTCAGCTTGCCTAGCTAATAAGATCGATATAGAAGATAGGCCACTAACATTTTATTTATTTTGAATAGTTTATTATGTTTAATCTATTAACATGCCAGTGCCCTTTGCTGAGCTCATCAATGAAATGCTATTAAAATTGACTAATAAAGAGGAGACAAAATGGATCACTTCATTAACTGATACAGAGTCATATCTATAGTAATATTAAAAAGAGAAAAGATTTGATGTTTTGTTTTTTTGTTTGTAAGAATTTAACTAAGATACTAATAAACCGATTTTAAAAATTTTTTCGCCTTTAGAAACCTTAATTATCACTGAATAACTTAGGTTACCTATATTTCACTTAAAAAGAAAGTGCTGTTACATCTAACCTTTAGGTTTAAGTTCAACTCTCCCGAGACTTCGAGCCTACCGACTAAAACTAACCACGCTGTGCTACCTCGCTGCCTTGTATGGTAAGTGGGTCGCTGGAACTGAAACTACATCAGCGATCCACCTAATAATTAATAAATAAAGATAGAACGGTTTATTAAATACAATGGTTGAAGTAATCTTTTAAGACATCTTAAGAAATAATGTGATGTTCTATAAATTTCATCGGATAAACAAACAACAAGCTTAGCTAAGCATTGTAAATGATCCTATTTTATTGAGTCAGCAACTCGCCCCGGTTTCTCACGCCTACGTAAGTCTCCTCACGCAAGCTTTAATTTTTTGTGCCGCGTAATTTTACAGCTGCCATATCGTTTAAAGTATTTATTTAAATGAGATTTGAATCTACAGTAAATGTCTAAAGTAATTTATATATTTAACTGGATAAAGATTAATAATATAGCTGTAAAATTAGTTTCGCAATTAACTCATTATTTTATAAGTACATGGCTACTGTGAAGATAGAAGAAGAATATACCTTTGAAGATAGACACATGGCATCATGGATTTATCTTTAGGCCTTTTATGACCTACAATACTTTAGTACATTATAATAATGTACCTCATCAGGTTAACCCCGTGCTTGTTTGCTACGTATGTGATTTACGGTACACAGCGGCTTGGTTGTGATTCTTCTGTGACATATCTATAAGCGGACGTTACCGCTTACCATCAGGTACACTGCATAGCTCGTCTGCCATCAATGCGATAAAAGAAGTTAGTGGTGATGGATTTGAGAAGCTGTATAAATAACGATTTAATACGATGGTTATGTCTTATATATACATTGTCAACGGTGCATTTTTAATTCCTTTATTATTACATTAAAGTCATATTATTAACAGTTGTATTCAATAATATATAATAAACATAGTTTATTGATATAATAAAAGACACGACAGACCACTGGTATTGAGCACAAGGCTCCAAAGTACAATGCGTACTATGAACAATACCACCTTAATCTAGCCATCCAACCTTAAGCCTTTTGAGATGGTGGTCGAGGCTCTTGCGATGGCGATCAATCCATTGACCGAAACGACTATCGGTACAAACATCGCCGAGTCTATACTCCTCATGTCGAAAACCTCGTTAGCCAAGTCCAAATATTCAATTTATTATTGTAGTATGTAGTAGTACAAGTGTTCTTTGTGTCTGTTCTTTGAAAATTTCAAAGACCCACGCGACGCTGGCTTTATTCCTAATGATTTCAAAGGAATCTCACATAGGTTTTTTTTTATGTACGCAGAACCTTTGATGTATGGCGTGTAGTTTGTCAGACAGCTGCGGGCTACTAAACAATGTTTGTATTTTTATACTACATATCTTTATTTGAAACAATATCAACAGCTAATAATGAACCATCTCATATTCTTCCTTACGTGGTATATTATTACAAGTAGCCTTATTTCTATACAGACACCTATATAAAAGAAATACTACTGAATATAGATTAAGTTAAAAGTTTCAATCATAGATGTTTGCACAAACAATGTCCACACTGAGAAGAGTGAGCTCACATACATACATTTACACGACAGATAACGACTGTGTACAATTGCCAACATGAGTGAGCGTAATAATATTATATTTATAATTCAGATTTCATGTTGGCATTGTCTGTCCGCATATAGCTTAACGTCCAAACAAGGGATCATATTTAAATATATAGAAGAACGCACCATTGATTTAAAGCTTTGAAATTAATACATAGATAATCATTTAAGAGTAGGTAATGTCTTTACGCAAAAGTATGTACGGCGTGTGGAAAAGGCGTCTTTGAGTTTTTTGCATCGTTGGTCTCGGTGGCATATGCCACCGAGACCAACGATTTAGACCAACGATTTTGCGTGGAAATTTGATGTCCCGAATTCTATTCCCGGATCCGGCAAAGAGTTATTAAAATAAGACAAAATATAAGATGACAATATGCCTCTGCCTTCAAAGATATACAATAATACATGTGGGAATCTATGTGTTTAAATTTTGTGCAACAAATGTATCAATAGCAGCAAATTCTCGAACTGTGCGCAACAAGATTTTCATATGAAAATCTTGTTGCGATGGTAAAATGTGGCTGACGTGACCTTATGTTATGTGAAGTGATGTATTTAATTGATACATTCGGTGACATTTCCTTATTCTATGAATACCGGGTTCTGTATCTAAGCGTGACGTGTCACTTGAGGAAGTAAGCCAAATCACTATATTAACGCTCTGAAAACTACTCATATTCAGGCGAAAATGATATTTCAAATTAAAAAGACAGCTAAGGTTTTCGGTGCAATATTTATTAAATACTAGTTTTCGATACTCACGGTTTCGCCCGCGTGTATTGTACAGGACGCATAATATAAAGTACCTTATACGATAATTCAGAATACGGTCTATCTCTGTACCAAGTTTTAACCAAATTTGTTTTGTAGTTTATGAGTTATTTAGTTACAAATATCCATTCATTTAACATAGATTCGCTCACAATTAAATAATATTAGTATGTTCTAATGACCGATATTTTGTTTATCCGAAACTTTCTTACTGCTATACCTTTCTCACTGCTAACTTTACACCCAGTATATCCATTAATTGTCAATAAATTAATGGATAGCTCATTAACAGTCAGACGCCGCGCTGTCTTTCAGACACAATGCAATCATTATATCTCGATATTATTATGCAATATTAATTTGTTAAATTTAACTGCCTCGGTGTCACAGCGGATATGAAAGCGACTGCTCTGCATGATGGTTAAGGATTTGATTCCCGGCTCAGGCAAAGTGTTACTGGGTATTTAATTAAGTAATTCTTAGTAAGAGCTCACAGGGATTGTGCCCGTTTGACGCCCTTTGGCACATCCCCTATTAAGTGAAACCTTAAATCATAGCTGGTAAATTTTTTTATATTACAATTTGGCGAACAAGCGTACGGCCCACCTGATGGTAAGTGGTCACCGTAGCCTACAGACGCATGCAACACCAGAGGCATCACTTGCGCGTTGCCGACTCTTTAGAAAAGGAAATGGGAAGGAGAAGAAGCAGGCAGGGGTAAAGAGGGTGATTGGGCCTCCGGCACTATTACTCACCAAACGAAACACAACAGTAGGAATACTGCTATTTCACGTCGATATTCTGTGAGAGGGTAGTCCTTCCCCGGTCGAGCCGGCCCATTTATGCTGAAATCAGCGAGGCTCTACTACATATAAATATGGAATTGATACACCTCAGCCTACTCTATCGGGCAAAGAGGCATACATATTATGTTAATTTAATCCTTTAAGAGATAACATACAAAACGTACACCATATTATTCATAATGCCAGTGCGAATATTTGCCGGCGCGCGGTGGTTTGAACTTAACGTAAGGATTTAGAAGTGGCTCGGGGCGGGACCGACGTCAATTTACTTAACTGAAATGTGGCGCAAACGTCGGCTGGTGTGATATAACAGTATTATATTATTTGATGTACGAATTAGATTTATCTTTTGTGGTTCATATTTTTGTATATTTCATTCGTTTTATTTGAATCTGCTTATCGTAATCCTAACTAATATTAAAAATATGCAAGTGAGTTTGTTTGTTACACTTTCACGGCGTAACTTCTCGGCCAATCATCATGAAATTTCATGTACACGTTCAGGGGAACTTCTTTTCTTCTTTTTCCTGGATAAAAGGTACCCTATGTTCTGTTTTAAGAATATAGGGTACTTATCATCTAGAAAATAGGTTATTGTTTGTAACCTAACCTACATTTACGCGCGCAAAGCCGTAGAAAAAATCTAGTATTAAATAAAATCCTGAGCGATTATTTTGCGGTATGGTGCCTTTAAGATATAAAGTAGATTTCCCCAAGGGATATGAAGAGATGTATTACTCGCACTTATGTTTATGTAATAGACGTAATATAGAGTGATGCCGCCTGATGGTAAGCGATTATCGCAGCCTATAATCGCTTGCGATATCAGGGATTACACTCGTAGACTGCTGAGCTTAGGAAAGGAACTAAAAGTATACATAGATGTGTAAGGAAAGAGTGGATGGAAATAAGAGTAAAAGTGAGTTTTCTGTAGATTACTTACCGGATAAAACGCGCTAACCGTGTTAGAAAGGTAGTACTGCCAGGAAGTAAACTTATTTATACTGGCACCTAAATGTTTGGCAACCGCAGGCTACTCTATTTGATGTATCTGTAATTCAGTCATCTGTAATTTGATTGCTGCTTTTACTTACAAGTATGTTGTATATATTTCTAAAAGTTTGTCAATAATTTTCATAGCAATAAAAACTGTTTAAATAAATAGTTTGATATAATTTTTTTTCGAAACTATACATCTACAAATTAGACACCTATTTACTAATAATAGATGACTACTTAAGGACTCTACAATCTTATACGAAGTAGGCATTCTAAAAGTTTTTTGGATATAATTCTGTGAAATTATCAAAATCGATGACCTTATTGAAATACGTATACGGTAATAATTCCTAGTATCGTAATATTCGCTAGCTGCTATAATATCTAGATTTAAAAAAATTAATTAATTGAGGTTAATAATATTTTCTACGGCGCCGCTGTGGCTGTTTCTGCGCTGGCGAATTGTTGTTTGTTTTATTAATATTGAACTACTTTTATTACGGCTTGTTTTATTTATATCTCGCTATATATGCGCGCGCAATAATGAATTGACTGTTGAGTAATTTAACAGCTTATAACATTGTATCGAATAATACCTTCGATCTCATTACAATTATGGATATTGAAACGAAATTCTTTTCAATGTCGGGTAAGGTGTAAGCAATCGCTGCTTTCAAACCCATAAGGCGTTATAAGGAACGTGCGATTGACCAACATTGCACTGTATTTGTGGACAGACCTGAACATTCCTGTCCTTTGGAACAAAAAATCGTTGTGAACGGCACGGCTAACAAGTATTTTTTTAATGTATTTACAGGAATTACGTTAATATTGTGTTAGACAATAAACTTTTTCTTTATTAAATGTGACCTAAAGATGTAGCTTCTGAAATGAGCATGTTATACGTCTTTGGCTATGCCTTCAGGGATTTGCAGGCGTGAGTATAAAGGCCTGTGAATCCTATATCTTATTCATAGTTATGCATAATATATTAGACTTCTTCAATTTTAAAACTACTCCTGAGTAAGAAATCCTGTGTTGAAGAAGAAATTACAAATATTCAAACAACCATCACGCAGATTCGTTACAACTAAAATGTTCGTTATAAATGTGTTTAAAATAAATAAATAAACTATTTTGTACAACAAATTTTATGTACGAATCAAACCCGAGACCCTCTCAGCGAAGCAAATGACTACTTAAACCACTGCCACTGCAACAGTGCTAAAGTGAGCCTTTCGTTAACATGAAAAAGTTGTGGCGATGTCTCCGGCAGGTTCAAGTCGTCTGTAGAAAGACGACGGCGAACGCGCGCAGCTTGAAGCAGTGCGCACGCGGCGCGCCAAGCGGACGACGAGAGGACGTGGACGCGGTGCTACTTTCTCTTGCGTGTTTGCTCGCAGAAATCCCACGCGTTGTGCGCTTACAACATCTCGTTTGTCAATTTCTACGCCCAGTTTTCTTGCAGCCGATAATATGATATGGGTAGTGTTTTCATTACTTATTTCAGGAAAATTGGCTATCTCAATATCGTTACCGAGAATATCCTAGTCCCGTTCTGCAATATCAAGTTTGAGATTAGTAAAAGTTGTTTCGAGATTAGAGATAGGCGGCGATTCCTTCAGCTTTTCTTCCAGATATGTAATATGGCTTGTCGAGTATTTTGGGATTTAACCGCACCTGTTAAGTCTCGAATTTTTGTTCTTATGTTAGTCATTTCCTTGTTGAGTAAACTTGTGATGTTGTCATTTACCAGCGACATTAACACCTGCATCTCTGATTTAAGAACGTCTTTAACTATCTTCCTGACGTCATCACGTGTCAACATGGTGTGTCGCACATCTGGCGGTGATGACACTGCAAACCGTTTGGTAGAACGTTTTGTGATATTGTCGTTCTTCCCTGAGACCAAGGCGTTCTTGCGCGGACCACGAATCGGTGTCTTATCCTGTATGTTTATTTTGCCAACACAATTCGGACATCTCCATTCGCTTTTATTCGGAATATTTGCTTCAAGATTAAGGCATTCCAGATAAAAGGCTTGACTACATTTTGTACATAGGATATAGTCACCATCTTCGCAGCTATTAGCACAGCAACCCCAAATGTACTCAGAAGACATAACAATTGAAGTAGGTAGTGTCTGGTAAAGTTTAAATCGTTAAGCAAGATGCGATATTGCTATTAAAAAAATATCAGGCGCTTCAACCAAAGATATATATAATAAAATAACTCTTACTGGTGATAAATTCCGTATTTCTTTGAGAATAAGCCAGGAAAATGTGCAAAACGGTTGAAAAAGTAATGTTGGCCGCTGATTGGGTTTGAACCACCTTCCTGGATTCAGTAGACTGCTTGCGCCTCTAACCTCTAGACCAATGAATCTGAAAAGCTTGTCGAAATTTATGTTCCGGGATACGACAAATGTAGCCGAATTATGACAAGTCATTTCAAGTTCATTGACCTACCGCCACGGTATAAAATGACACAAATTTGCACTATTATTTTCTGTTTTTAACTCGTTATCACAGACAGCTATTTCAAAAGGCGCGGGAAGTTGGCTCTCGTCTGGGTTGGAAATATGTGTGGACGCGAGAAGGTAAAATTTTTGCGCATCGGGAGAACGGCAAGGCACGGCATCGACTTCGCTCTGAACTAGACCTTGTCAAGGTTTTTGGTAAGGATGCTGTTGGCGAATATAGACAGAATCAACAGTAGAATAACCTATTTCCCAAAATTTTACTGTTTTGAACTTGGTTTTTTTATTATTTTTATTCTACTGTAAACTATTTTTTAATTTACGCAAAAATGCGTCGTTGTCCTATAAAAAAGTTTGATTTAAGGTGTAATCTGTATTTTGGTTTGTTACGTACATATATTATTATTATGTCACTATTGCATGCATTAACTATTACGTTAATTTATGAATGTAGATCATCATATCATATTCTAATTTTTTGTTATACATGGTTATCTTGTTATGTTTAAATTGATATTCTGTTTGCTGCTAAAATAATTGTATGTAACTTCTCTTTCTTACAAATTTTGCTATTACAGCCACATTACAAATTTTCAGGAATATGCGTCACATAAGTATAGTTAAGAAATTTCTTATAAATTCTATGTTAATTTTGATCTCGTATTCCTATTCAATGCAATTTTGCATTGAATAGGAACTCTTTATTAGCAATAATTATTTATCTCTAGGATTTTTTAATCCCGGCTCACTTGGTACGCGCCATGAGGAATTTATCGTAGCCCTTAAGAGTTTTTCAATTGATATCATGGCCATAAATGAGACTTGGTTGCGAGAAGGTGAGGAAGGGCGTGCACCTGCTCCACCATATTTCACGATCAGCAAATGTTCGATCTTGTGGTGGAGTTGTAGGATTTTACATACGCAATAGCATATACGAAAAGCAGATTCATACACCCGATACACCTCTAGTAGAACAAACGTGGCTTAGGTTTGCATTAAATGGACTTAAACCAGCCGTGGGTACAGCATACCGACTCCCGTGGCTAAATGTAGATACATTTATTGATGCAATTAGTCAGTCAGTTACACTAACCACTACGCCATCAAGACCGGCAATTATATAAAGTAAGTATATAATCCACACACTGGACAGTTAATATTATAATCGGCTTACTAGTCCAATTAGCTGAAGCTCTATCGAATCGCCCACTACCACTAATACACATTTGTTCCTAATAGATATTGCGATGATATTGACACTGAAGGCTTTATTACGTCCGCAACCATTTATATTACGTAGTATACGATTACTTGTGCTCTTAACTGACCTTTGCCTTAAACAGAAAGAAGAGAAATGACTAACTTTATCCCTAAAACTGCTCATACATACAGGTTGTCCCAGAATTCGACGTCAAGCCGGAATCAGGTAACAGACTAAGTTATAATAGCTATCAGAAAAATATTAAAAGAAATCCACGTTACGTATTTTAAAATGTGTAGCATTTTAATAAAACAAATATAATAAATATACACCCTGATTAAATAACAAAAAAAAAAAAATATTTAATAAGTAAATATCTGTAGTAAGAGGGGTGAAAAGATCGTCACAGGATAATTTAGATTTTTTTAATATTTTTCCTCCTGTTACCTGATTCCGGCTTGACGTCGACTTCTGGGACACTCTGTATATAGTCTCAGGCATAAAAATCCAACGGGTTTCTTACACCCACCATTTCGCACATTTATTATTACGTAGAACTTAAGGACATATCCTTAAGTTCTACGTAATAGGGTGCAAGCCTATTGCCATTTATGGTACCACTAGATTGCCCGCGGCTTCAGTCGCGTTAATGTAGATTTTGTCAATAAGCTTCTATCCCTCGGGAACAGTGCTTTTCCTGGTACCCTATGTCATTTCTGTACCTGTACCTGGTAACGTATATACTAAATTTTAGGATGATTGGTCGTGTAGTTAAGGCGTGAAAGCGTAATAAACAAACTCACATTCGCAATTATAATGTTAAGTTAGGATTCCTGACTCGGGCTGCTGTTGATAATTTTTTAACAGAAAACTCTATAAAACACCAGATAAATGAACCCCAGTCCTCATGCATAGCAGTCGCATACAGTACCGCGGCCACCGAGGTGCCACCAGAAGAAAAGGTGTATTATTTTATTATTTTAACCTAACTCTGCTTTAAGATTAATCTAACCGTCACGAGGGATTTTATCGGCATTCAAATAGTGCATATAGGACACTTAGACTAGGAATAACTATTTGTGGATCTCGCAAATTTTGTCTCTCGTGGGATTCAAAGGCGACACTTGGCGCACTGCCGGCGGCGAAGGAGCTGTATAAATCATTGCGATATTCGTGCATTCAAATTTTATACTGTAGTAATATTATATGTGAATCTTTGTAAAGATGTTTGGATAAACGAAAACTGTTGAACGGGTGTAACCTGGCACACAGCCTTCCTGAATTAACACTTAGGATATTTTAATACCGATATGCCTTCTCCATAAATGTGTGCATGGGGGGAAGCCATGAGCATAATCTGCCGTTGCTGATTTATCACCGGTAATATTGAAAGAGGTGAATCAAGATCACGATGTACTGCCGATATAAGCAAAAAGGATCTGAATATTTTTATCTAAATATACATTAATTTCAATAATGCAATGGCGACAAGCCGCATAGATCATAAGGTAGCTCGCGTGCGGTCAAACGACACAGGTACGATGCCTCGGGTCAATAAACAATTAAGTGCACATCTTATCTGCGTGCGTTGGCGATCAATACTACTTTATCTCCTTATAAAATTGAAATGTCTTGTGTTTTTAGAGTTACAATTATGAAAACGATTTTATATATATTACTAGCTGACCCGACAATCGTTGTCTTGTCAATCTGAACAAAAATACATTTCACGTACCTAATTAAATTCAATATTAAAACATTAATCTTTTTTTTCTCATAATAATACCATTTAAATTTTCGATATAGGCCGCCGATTATTCGCAAATAATATAAAGGCGCTCATAGCAAGTTGCACTCACTGATCGGTAAACAATTAACGAGGTTAAGCAATGTTGGGTGCGGTCAGTCTATAGATGGGTGACCGCTTAGTGGTATTTCATCTGAGCGTCTCCGTGCTTCGGAGGGCACGTAAAAAGTCGGTCCCGGTTGTTTTCAAATTGACAGCAGTCGTTAAGCTATGTCAGAGGCCTACGGGCGGCTTGAACAACTCTTGACTACAGGTTGGCTACTTACCACACGAAAAGAAGAAGAATTTGCAAATTTTCGATTTCCTGTTAAGAAATCTTACATGGTCATTATACATGGGTCCTGAAACCATAGCTTTCAATATGGGGATATACAATACACATCTGACTACCCCGTCGAGGTATAGGCTATGTATATTTAACTGCTTCCGTGACGCAGCGGTAGTGAATGCGACTGCTGAGGTCTCGGGTTCGAATCCCGGGTCGGGCCAACAAAAAGATATTGGGTTTTCTGTTAAGAAATGTCAATACGAGCAAGGAGTTAGGAAGTTGGCGGTGTTAGACACCCCCGTGCCTCGGAAAGCACGTAAAGCCGTTGGTCCTGCGCCTGATCTCTCTCCGGTCGTGTCGGATTATCCGTCCCATCGGATCATGAGAGTTAGGGAACAGAGAGTGTACTTGTGTTTGCGCACATACTTGTGCACTATAATATCTGCTGCGCAGATGGCCAGTCTCTGTTAAGATTGACCGCCATGACCGAAATTCGGTCTGGAGGACATTATTATATATTATACTAATTATACGTGTTTACGCAGACGTAGTCACAAGCTATAACTAGTATATTATAATCCTTCAATAGTTTCCAAGTCCTAAATTGCGTAAATTCCGGGCGGGCACACACGCATTATCGCGCCTCTCCGCACACGCTGTCTTCACTTCATTACACGACCGTTACCAACTAATACTGATAACATTAGAGTATAATGTGGGAAACATGCTTGTATGGTAATTGAATATCACATAAAGGCGTTCCTTTTTTATTTACGTGTAGGTCTGGGCGCCCTGGTGGCGCAGCGGTAGTGGATGCTACTGCTGAGGTCCCGGGTTGCTCGGGTCAGGTAAAGTGTTATTGAGTTTTTACGTCAAGAAACTCAGCCATAGCAGCATAGAGCCTGAAATTGTAAGTAGATGATAGGCTCACTCCATGTTAGGCGCACCTAAAACTATACAAGACGAAATATGGCTGCAATAATAATATAATTTGCCTACCCTTTCGGGATAAAGCCAAACTATTATTATTTTTACCTATAACATTCGAGTTTAATACCATTCTTATCTCACTTACCTTAACTCAAGCATTGTTCTCTCTTCTCACGGAGTTTGCATCTAAAACGACAAAGTAAAAATATACACTGCACGGATGGTGTAGTGGTAGAAGTGGTCGATTCGGCACTGCCGCCGCGTCGAGTGTCGTGGGTTCGATGTCCGTGTGACCGACAAATAGTTCTTTATGCCCGTTGTTTGAATGTTTGTAAAGTCCCCCGCGGTACAGGAACTAATAATAGTGCGGGAGTTGTCTCTTTTAGAAAAATATATAATAAAACTCACTCCGCATTGTCCACTGATTCACGTGACAAAGTAGGCAAATTGTCGCGCTCAGCTAAAAAAATTACTTCGCATTTAATTGTCACCGGATACAGTTATTATTTAATATGATATTACACAAATAGATGGCGCGGGCGGACTGCTTGCGAAAGTTAATTATAAGGGCTACTTGTAAGGGTATCTACTAGCATCGGTCGTTTACATGATGCAAACGCCTCGCGCAAATGCCGTTGTTTCGTACTTTCTCAGTCACTAACTAGTAGGTCTTCTACGTGTATGTCCTAAATTCTCACACCGTTTTCTAAAACTTGTCAGGAATGTCAAATATGTTTGAGTTTATTCGTGGCACATTAGATAAATTATTATTATATATGAAAAAAATATACATCATTGTATATTTTTTTCATATTTCTGTGACATATTTAATTAATCATCTACACATTCATATGTATTTTACTTTAAAATAAATGATACATTTTACCTGTGCCTATAGTCATAGTCAACAAAAGTCTTACACTATTGTTTTGTTTATTTTCTTTTGTGTGAGAGAGAGAGCTCTGGTACCCATTACACAGGTCAAAAAATTTGTGTTCAGTTCAAAAATCTTTAACATTTTATCTGTAATTTATGGTACGTGTGTTTTTATGAAAATTAATTATTTTATTATTATTATATGTAAAGTTTAGTCGTCCTATCCTAAATTCGGTACAACATATATATCATTTCATTATCAGTTTACATATTTAATATAATTCCATGAATGATTCTATCCGCATGTGTTTTTGCAAATAAATACATTTTATCTTATCTTATCTTAAATTAAATAAATATAATGTATAATAATTATAGCATTAGGTAACGCGTGTGTTGTCGTACACCCACGTCTATGTATTACTGAGTACCATTACCATAGAACATGTAACACAAATATGTATGTATGTATGTATGTATTTATATTACACTAACTAAACCCGGCCACGGTTTGCAGTGACTAAGTCTGATATTTTAATGACTCGTTCCCGTGGGAATTTCAGGCTAAAAAGTATATAAAAACACTTTTATATAGAAATGCAACGTTGTGTAAAAACATCAAGTCAATCCACATTTTTAGAGTTATGCTGACACAAACATCCGACGGCTGAAAGTATAATTACACCAGAGTTTGCCCGCGGCTTCGCTTGCGTAAATGTAGGTTAGATTAGATTATATTAGTAAAAGAACTTTTTCTGAATCAAAGGTATGAAATTTTTTTTTGTGCCCTAGACAACGTGTATTCGTAATTTCATGATGATCTTTCAAGTAGTTAAGGTGTGATAAAAAAGCAAACAAACAAACTCACATTCACATTTATAATATTAGTTAGGATCTTATATGTTTAGTTACACGTTATTCTTCCGGTGACTTGACTTGCCTGAGGGTCTCAGGGGAAGACATACCGGGATTAAAAGTTCTGCGGTACAAAGCATGGTTTTCCGTGTGCTAAGTTGCATACAAATCCGTCCAACAGCGGTGCGCATGACTAAGTAACAAACATCCAAACATCTTCACAAACGTTTACATTGATAATAATGATTAGTACTGTAGAATACTCTGTTACTTAGCATTCCTTCGGATATTATCAAAAATCTGTTTTACTTTTACATATTATAAACTGAAACGCATACAACCACTCCATAAAGTGAAACTCGATACAAAGTTAATTTGGTACAGAAACAGTTATGGCTGAAGTTAACAAATAACAACATGAAGTCGCGCTAACTTGGAAATTATTGTTTAATATCAACCAAAGAAATAAACACCACTTTTCCTTCATCTTCTGTACTTTCTTAGCAATTTTAGAGGGGTGTATACATTTTTGTAATTGTAAAGTTTTTAAATAATGGTCTTGGTTGTCGATTTTTGTCGTTTCTCAGTCACTTTTTTTGTACATTCTAACTTATTGAACGTTGGATTAAATGAGTTAAGTTGTTATAAATGTGAGGCTAGAGGTGCCTTTGCGATTCTTGGAAATATCTCGGTGAGACTACTAGTCTCAAAGTTATAGTTCCAAAGAATCGCAAACACACCTTTTGTAAGTTACATACTAATACTTGTTGAGAAATTTAATCATACATACATAATATGTGTGATTAAATTTTTACAACAAGTAATAGTAAAACACGTAAGTAGGTTACGTGTATTTTAAATATTACTTGATACGTATTAATACCATAGATGTTCTGTAGCGATGTTACCTGAGGGATCGAAACTCGCGTTCCCTCAGATTTAAACACATAAAAACGTACGGGTTTTTAAAATTTGGCCCTCATTCGGCTTTATTGGTTATTATAAATTTGCCTAGTTTCCCTTGGGATAGCAACTCGTCGGAGGGTATCTGAGTATTATTTAGTAGCATAGTTTTTATGGAAGAAAATATTATTTCTAAATACAAATTTCAATGATTGATCCTCAAACGTACTAATTTAGATTCAGCATGCTTCTAGTTCATACAGCTATCAATATAAAAGAACAGGTCTTGATTTTTTATAAACAACTTTGGCACCAGGTTTAATTCACATTGTGCGTGAGACTTCACAAACATTCAAACAACGGTCACAAGGAACACCCAGACAACGAACAACTATTTGTGTATCACGCAATGTTTTGTCCCGTGTGGGAATCAAACCCGCAACATTCGGCGCAGTAGCAGTGGCGAGACGATCCCTTGAACCACTAAGCCATTTGAAGTCTTTACCTAGACTATGCAGCACTAGAATATCACTCAACTGTTCCAGTAACTCTGTTCGTTGGAAATATGAGAGGTACTCTGTAGTAACATTTATTCCGCGCAAGAATCATAATATATTCTCTGAGCGTGAGAAATGTGATGTGATTCGTTTTAGTTCTACAACATCGTCTAGCCACTAGTGCCTAGCACCCGTTCATGAAACATCAGAAAAGTAACAGCCACTTTTAGAATTGGTTTCGTTTATTTTTATTTCTATAGTATTTTGTAGGTTTGATTCTTTGTGAGAGCGATGTATGACCGTTCTTTTTTGTATTTATCATTATTGTGTCCTCATGTTTAGTAAGAATTATTTGGATGGTAAGGGAAAACATCGTAAGGAAACCTGCATGTCTGAGAGTATGTCCCCATAATATTGTCGAAAATATGTGGAGTCTGCCAATCGGCACTGGGTCAGCGTGGTGGACTATGACCTTACCCTTCTCACACTGAGAAGATACCTGTGCCTGGTAGTGGGACTGTTTTGCACGGGGCTGAGATATTATTATATAATAAGTATAAAAGAAAAATTTTAAAATATGCTAGTTCAATATTTTACTATTCGTCTTGCTAAGAATTTTGCTAGTCGGTATGGGTGACGTAATTTGACCTGTAAGTATACAAAGACATGAAATAATGTATAAAACACAAAATATTTATTTATAATTAGTGTTCCAATTGTGAATTTATTTGAGTAAGCTATATTCGTAAGGCTTCTTTTATTGATGGAGGCAGGCGAAGGTTTCTAAAAGCAGTAAGATCCTCGAAATCCTGAAATCATAAAAAAAAGGAGAATATAATAAAATGCAATTTATAACAAACTAATTTCAATAAGATGCTCTCATTTTCTACCGGTCCTAAATATTACCAAGTGGTAGCCCAGAGGTACAGCACCTGTAAGGGTTTCCGAATTACCCCCATGTATGCACTGCCACTCTCATCAAATGATATTTTCTTTGAAATAATTTAATGATGCCGGCAGTAAAGCAAACTAACTAACTAAAATATTACACACTTGCCGCCTGCTTATCTATCTCAAGAGTAATGTAAGAAAGTTAGTATGACATGTGGTCTTAGTTTTACCTGCTGCTTTGTGGAGATGTACTACTATAAATATATATTATATAAATAAGCGTATGTTCTCAAGAAAAAATTACGAGTTCAACTACAGGAACTAGACATTGCGCAGCAGTTACAAGTTACTACACAATTTTTATAAATCAACTACTTTGCAGCCATACTAAAGAAAATACATATATAAATATCGTGTCACGGTGTTTGTGGTCGCACACCTCCGAAAGGGCTCGACCGATTTTTATGATTTTTAATTGCATATTTGGTAGGTATGAGAATAGGTCGTAAAGTATATTTCATACCGCTAGGTGATAAGGGTGTCTCTATAGAATTAATTTATATGGCAGAACAACATTTGCCAGGTCAGCTAGTATTTATATAATATCGTAAAGAAATTCTTTTGGCATCTTCTTTTTGTCGAGGTTGGAACGTGTAACTCTACAAAAGTACCGCTCTGTTTTCCACACACAAAATAGTAAATACTCTGTATTTAAATGCTATTAACTTAAAATTATAATTCAAAACTTCTTACACATCGACCATCGTGTCTCCTATATCCGTGTGGACAGGGGTTCGGGTCGCCATACTCAGCGATGTCGTTGGCCAACTCCGCCCGCCTATATCCGCTCGCCTCTCCATACGTTGGTTGAGCGATAGTACATTTAATATTAGGTTGATAAGAGCCCAAACTTAGTGGGACTAACACACTTGTGTTGACATAGTACACCGTAAAGAATAGACAAAGTAATAGAGTGGTCTTCATCTTGAGGGAATACGAATTGGAATAAGTATTTATATAAAATTAAAAAGTCCTATAATAGACGTAGTATTCATTTACATATACAATGTAGACTGCTTTTAACATTATTGTTAGAAAGTTATAAATGGTTCTGTATATATTTTGCTCTATTTCTTCGTTTTCTTAGTTAGTTGACATCAACTAGGAATAAATACTGTGTCGCAGGGGCCTTTAGTAACATTCGGAGAACAGACACAAAAACACCCGGACTCAGGACAACTATTAGTGGACCAGTCAATTTTATTATGCCGCGTGGGTATCGAACCCACAACACTCTGCGCATTGACAGTAGTGAGGCAACCACTTAAACCACTATGTCAACGGTACAGTTGTATAATTAATATTTAAGTATCCATCGCAGGTTAGCTGCACATGAGTCCAAACATTGATTTTTATAACTACGGCACGCCGAGCCCTGGCGTCGTTCAATCCGTGTGTTTCATGTCAACCGAAGCATCAGAATTTAAATAGTAAGCCAATTGTTTATAATATATATATACAACTAGGTATAAAAGAAGTTAGTTGTAAATGCTAAATTGTATTTAAGACTAGCGACGCGCCCCGGCTTCGCACGGGTAGTAAAAAACCTCAACAAATTATACACCTAAACCTTCCTCACGAATCTTCTCTATTTATTGACGAAAACCGAATAAAAATTCGTTGCGTAGTTTTTGAGTTAATCGCGAACAGACTGACAGACGCGGCGGGGAACTTTGTTTTATAATATCAATTTCGTTTATCAGGGATTATTACAAAATAAATAATATATTAGTTAAGCATTCTATTGCATTTAAATTGAAGTGATTGTAAAATTAACATTCGTTACTATGATATAAAAGTTTACTAATTAAATTAATATTTAAACATTAGTTTCACCATGATAAACAGATTTGTACCTATAGATGTCAATATGTCAACGTTTTTCTTTAGACTACTTATGGATGTTTACATTTCTATTACACTGATATCATGCATGAGGTGGTAAGATATCAAAACAATTGGTTCCGTGTAATGGTGTTTTTCATGGGACAACATCGATTTGTGTCGTCGCGTGCCATAGAGTAAGATCACGCCTGTGCCCATCAGATCTATCGGAGAATATCCGTCGCCCGTAATTGTGTTATAGATCAGATATAAGCATTTTATTTCACAAATTGAATGTGAAATATACAAATCAAGTCAATACAATGGAAATCTTTGCGGTCAGTTGTGACTGGCACTTAAACAATGCTTTATAATTATGTTTTTGGTTATCAGGTAAGATCCCGCATTATGAGCATAGCTTCAATGCATGGATTTACAGATTGCTACGGCGCAGGCGCCATAATCCATCCGCGCAGTCAGCAATGAGTGTTACTTTGTGACCTAAATTAATAAATATTTGTTTACTCTGATACGTCAGAGTCAAAAATCACTTATTTATTTGGGTGCTCTGATAGAGTCAAAAATCATAATTGTATTCTTTTCAATGAATAAATAGTTTATGAATCTGATAAAGTCAGAGTCAAAAATTATTGAGGTTTCGTCGCAATAGTTGCACGGGGTACGTATGTACTGTCCTCGATTAACTGCAATAAGCGCGCCCCCTATTACCTAAGTTGGACCTAAAGTCTTAGCTGTGTGGTTGTAATGTTAATACATATAACTATGAATGTATGAAACGCCAAAGAATTTGTATGCAATTGTTATAAATAAGTAGATATATTTCGCCTACTGAGGATCCACTGCCGTCCCCTTCGTAGCGTGAAGTTTTACGTATGGTTACCGTTTTGAAGACATTCTTTACCTAACCCTTTATAAAAAATACAAGCAACACGGTATTTCATATTATAATTTCATGGAACTGATTGAATATGATGTATCAAATTGCAATAACCGATGTTATTTACAGCGAATTGTATTTATAATGAAGTGAAAAATAGTATACATATGCAAAGTGCATTCGGAACTAACAGCTTTAATCGCTCGTGCAAATCAATCGTATTCAAACTTATCTTTATTTCGATATCTATAATCTAGGCATATACCAGCCATATCAGATTGCTATCTGTATGTATGTTTATGTTGCTATACCTCAAGATACATATGCTCTTTAAGACTGCATGGAAGCTATAGTGGCTTAAGGGGTCAGCTCGCCTTTGCCACTGCGCTAAGAGTCGTGGGTTCAATCCCTACAAATAATTGTGCGATCCACAAGTAGCGGTTCCAAGTCTGGGTATTCTTTGTGTCCGTTTAATGTTTGTATAGCTCACAGAATAGATATATTCCATGGTAAAGTCCCTGGACACAACTATTAGTCATGCGGGAGACGTATTTAAAATAAAAACATTAAAAAAGTTAAACCATGAAACACTAGCGGCAATGGGCTTACCCGTTATTCAGTGCAACGTAAAATCATACTTAGCAAAATGTGAGTGTAATAACTTTACTTACCTTTTCGGGGATGTAGACGTGATACTATGTATATATGAAACACCAAAGAATATGAATGCATCTGATATATTAAATAACTTGAACTGCCTCCGTGGCGCAGCGGTAGTGAATGCGACTGCTGTGCATGAGGTCTCGGGTTTGAATCCCGGGTCGGGCCAACAAAAAGGTATTGGGATTTTCTGTTAAGATATTTTAATATCAGCCGGGAGTTAGGAAGTCGGCGGTGTGAGACACCCCGTGCCTCGGAAAACACGTAAAGCCGTTGATCCTGCGTCTGATCTCTCTCTGATCGTGTCGGATTATCTGTCTCATCGGATCTTGAGAGTTAGGGAATAGAGAGTGCACTTGTGTTTGCGCATATACTTGTGCACTATAATATCTCCTGCGCAGATGGCCAGTCTCCGTTAAGATTTGCGTACATTATTATTATTATTAAATAACTTGACTAACTTGTTATAACTAGCTTGATGGCAAACTACGGTTCAAATATTAAGAAAGAGGGCGCTGTGATGTGCATTTTTGATAGGCAAAGCTAAACGCTACTAATTTAATCAACTATTCTATGCATTCCCACATACATACAATTCTCTCCTACTATAAAACTCCTAAATCGCTGTAATAACCATATCTACCCGACACTTAAACTCCAAGGAATAGAACTGACAACAAGTTTTGGCACATTTGTCATTTTTATTGTCCAACATTCATATCGCGTCCCCGCCGAGCAACCGCGGCCAAACTGCCGTAAAACGTACCTGGAAATCCGAATGGTGAGGGCATATCTCGTCGTCATTTACAAGAACAAAGCTTCTGTGTTGGGACAACCGCGTTACATTATATGGAGGTTTTATTATTCTTACTTTTTTATAAGCGCTTTACGTCTCACTTTCCCACAGGGCAAAATCCTCCTCACTTTCCTTTATCCAAAGCTGCTAAGGAACAATCTTTTTTAAAGGCTTGCCACCTTTGTCTTGGCCTACCGCGATGTTGCTTGCCATAAAAGGGAACCCTATTGTTGTCAGTGAGGCTCATTTGTCGTTTATCTTACGATAGATATGTCCAGCCAAGTTCCATTCGAGCGTGGAATCTTTTAAAATATTCTAATTAATGTATAATTTTAAACGTAAGACAGAATGTTATGTAGTAAATATTGATACAATACATCAAGTCAGTATTTTTGAAAGGGTGGACAGATGTGTCATGAACAATAGCTGCATGCATAACCGCTGTACCACCGAGGCAGCTAAACATTTGTTGGTTGGGAAAATGTATAAGATGTAAACAAACAACTTGCGTTTGCAGGACTGCACAAAATACAATTGAGTTAGTTTGAAAGAAAAGAAAGTCAGTGAAGAGAAGTGAATTAAAATGTGTGTCTTTAGCGTAAATTATTGACACTACTTTATTGAGTTGAGAAATTGCTTTATATTAAAGTAAACACATTAAAAAAGTATTGCAAACACTTGTTACATGCACCTAACTGGCCGGAGGAAATATCGTGGAAAATATGTAGAGGAAAATGCAATATGGATAACTCAATTTTAATATGACTTTATGATGTAATTAATTACAGGTTTATTAAAAACATGCCTACAGCTTTATTACGTCGACAGCTTATTCGCTATTAAATAATGAATATAATTTCATTACATTTTATTAATATTTATACTGAATATATCTTCCTCCGGTTTCATCTAGTTTAATCCATATCATTATAGTCCTGAAACAACAAAATAAAACAAATTATTCAAATAATATTGATGATTATTAACTTAAAACTGAGGAGTACTCAAAGTCGAAAACGACTTTTCTCAGTAGGTAAAAACTTAAACTCCCTACACACGTTGAAATACGATTGCGTCACAGTTTTAGCTGGTTTGACTTATTATATTTCAATAAAATCAAGTAGTTTCTGCCATTTAAATGCTTCGGTTACATATACCGGGATAAAAAACATCGTGTGTTTATTCAGGTCCTGTTCCGCCTGTATGTATGCCAATTTAAATACAAAACAATTCGATGGTTAGGTTAAAAAAAAAAGTGGCAGACAAACAAATAACAAAAACCAGTCTTAAAACAATTAATTATTTGTGGGAACACAATTAACGTGGTTCTATGTCGGACTTGACCCACCACATTCGGTGCGGCGGCAGCGGCGTGCTGACCACTTGCCTACCATCCGTACTGTTAACATATAAACGCTTATAATATGATATATTTGAAAAAGAATCACTTACGTCTGGTGTCTGAGGCCTTCTACCGATCAATTCAGATTGCTCGTCCATATAGCCAAATTGAGCCTTGGTGGGCGCTATGAGTGTTGCTATAAAACAAAATACGGCAACGAACAGAGAGAGCAATACGGTGGACTTCATCTTGGCAATGATGTCGTCGAATATCAGTTATATGAGAACAAGGTACAGAATATATATATATCTGTGCCACTAAATTGCATAGAGTTGCTCTAATGGTTGTTGGTTCAATTTATCCGATAGGTAGGCATCTGTTGTACCTAACAGTTTTAGCCATAGTTCTAACTATTGAAAGGTTCAGTATGAATTCATTTTAGTGGGTTTTTTTTTTTTAAGGATTTATTTACGACTTCATAAAGGCAGATTGACACAAATTAGTTAACAAACAGATAATAGCTAATTGGACAAACAATAGCCACTCAAATAATATACCTGCACGGATGGCGTAGTGGTTCAAGTGGTCGCCTCGCCACCGCCACTGCGCCGAGTGTTGTGGGTTCAATTCCCACACGCGACAAAACTTATTGTGATTGACAAATGGCTGTGCCGAGTCTGGGTGTTCTTTCTGTCCGTTGTTTGAATGTTTGTAAAGTCCCCGCGACACAGGAATTATTCCTAGTGCGGGAGTAAGGGGTAAGTCGTTTTTTTAGTAATAATAAATAATGACATAATTTTGACACATCGTTGATTAAAAATGGGCCTAAGTCATATACAACGTATAAATGGGTTATATGATAAATATTTTAAGACCCTGTTTAAATTTTCAGTATGTTATTGTTGCATTATGTCAAATCCTAGCTCACCTATATCCAATGCAGGCAGCATTGCACATTATAGATACCTATCTGCAAAAACTCACTTATTGTGGTAGCCGGGATATTTCAATCTTCCTACGCAAACCATACAATACAATGCCTTGCCATAGTGCCATTATAAATCCTTTTATGTTTTCAATATTCATTGTCGTTCTGAAATCCTGAGTTGTTTAAGCAGCGCTAATGAAAGGATAAAGAAAGGACACCTTGCTGTTATCGTTGGAATAAAATTTTTATAGAATTTTATATGGAAATGCTGCGCTATGTAAAAAAAATTATAAATCTCTTGGTTATTTATCGAGTTTTGCGGATACGTACATATGGAAGCCGAACTAATGTTATAAATACGGATGTGAGTTTGTTTGTTTGTATGTTAAGCTTTCACGCTTAACTACTTCATGGATCATTATGTAATTTCGCATAGACGTTGTCAAGGATGCAGAACAGGGCACAGTCATCCAGTGAAAAGAGCTGTTCCCCAGGGTCTTACTGTAGAAATATACAATTAAAAAGAACTGTTTCCGAGGGGCTTACTATGGACATATGCGAATAAAAAGAAAGTAATTTTAATCTCACCAATTGTCATTGTTATTCGCTGTGTTAAAACAGCTAACACTAAAATACTCGGACACTTTCATAATATCTTATTAATATAATTACCAATGACTTTGATATTTATCACTGTAGCCTGCCGAAATTCAAAGAAGCTGCGGACAATGCATAGTATTTAACGTGTAAAATTTTTACAATTATTTTTATTGTCTTTACATTATGTATACTTAGCTTATAATAATTATCGTCTTAGGATATCCTGTAAAAATATTATAAATGTGTTAAAATAAATAAATGTTGTCCAGATAGTGATTGTTTATACTTAGTTGTAATATATATAGTACACGGTAGATCCAAAACTGTACTTAAGATCTTCATAGAGTATGGTTCTTATCTGTATCAAAACTCTTTTGTTGCCTTTGGTTTAATCAAATCGTTTGCAAAAGCCTCTTTAACTCGCATCAAATTAATTTTATGTCAACCTTACTGTTTATAGTATACAAACAACCGGTTGCTACTGGATGTTTATAAAATGCCATCACTGGAATAGTTGTAAATTTGTATCTTAAAATGAAACGACAAGAATGTTTACTAAATACAAGATTAATCTGAAAAATTGGAACTGATGCAAAGCTACATAAACTGAAAGGAACAGTATTATCCACACTATGTCTCTGTAATGTTCTGCAGTAACTAAGTTACCTTCATGACAACCAACTTACGGATGTAGTCGACATTGCGCTTACTAAAAAGGATGGAAATAATTGGAGCATGGTGCTGATGCCACTTAGGTAAGAAATGTGTTGAGGAGTGGGCCAATAGTGTTATTGTGATGCGTGAATATGTAGACAACAAAATAAAAAACGAATTCTTTACATCTTAGAATCAATATTTTTATACACACACAATTTTGTTAAAAATATTAATCTGATTTTGGAACGTTTTAGTGCCGCAATGTTGGGTTATGCAATTACCGTGCATGAGGTTTCGGGATCGATTCCCGAGTCTGGTAACATATTATATATATTAATAAAATCCAATAACGGATTTTATTTTAGGAAAATCACAGTAGCAGCTTGGAGGCTGGAACTGTGACTTAACGTGAGACCTAAATGTCCTCTATATCGAATTTTTGGCGGCCAATAACTGAGACTGGGCATTTGCGCAAGAGAAATATATAGTACACAAGTGTGTGCGCAAAGAAAGGACACTATCTATTTTAAATGTTTATACTTCGATAGAATGGCAATCCGACACGATCGGAGCCGCATAGGACCAAAGGCTTTACGTGCTTTCTTAGACACAGGGGGTGCAACACCGTCAACTTGCTAATTCCAGTCTGCTATTCAGAATCTCTTGTCAGAAAAACCTAATAACTTTTTGTTGGGCTGACCCAGGATTCCAACTCGAGACCTCACGCACAGTAGTCGCATTCACTATCGCGGCGCCACCGAGGTCGTTAACAGAATATCTATGAAGTTTTCAAGATTAGTGAACATACACCCTAATTTTCCCCTCCCAATAGTCTTATTCACATTTGCTTTAGATTTTTTTTTGCCGTCTTTCTCAACTCCCATCACTATATCTTATTTTACGCTACAACGCTCTCCTTCCATAAATTTATTTCAAAATGTAAGTCGAAATAACGGTCTTCACTAAAATTTACTTATCATAGTAGATGCTAAAATAAACAGCACTTTTTATGTTTGAAGAGTCTTTTGCTTCACTTTGAAATGACTATGACGTGTGGATAATGCAATTGGATGAGCCTGCATGGAAAATTGAATCGAACATATCCATTTATGGCGGCCACACTCGCAGGCTTAGGTACCTAGGGAGTCTATACACGCGCTAAGGGTAGGGGTTGTCACTACCATTATTGCGTGCAGCGCTCATATTCACCACATAAACTCGAAGCAATGGCAACCGCACAGGGTTATAGCGCGATCACTAGGGAAGCACGTTCATTTTTGGCTTTGCACTTATAGTATTGCATAATATAAAGTGAACTATTATCGACATACATATATTATATTAATACATTTAAGTAGATATAAAATATGTGAGAGTTCTTGAGTTTAAAGAAGATACAAGGCTTCTAAGGTACTGTGATATTTTTTTTTTGATATCGCGCGTTCAACAATATTTGAACACTTTGAGTAGTAGAGCCTCGCTGATTTCAGCATGAATGGGCCGGCTCGACCGGGGAAGGACTACCCTCTCACAGAATATCGACGTGAAATAGCAGTATTTCTACTGTTGTGTTTCGTTCAGTGAGTGAGAGTGCCGGAGGCCCTACCACCCTCTTTCCCCCTTCCCGCTACTTCTCCTTCCCACTTCCTTTTATTCCTAAAGGGTCGGCAACACGCAAGCGATGCCTCTGGTGTTGCAGGCGTCCATAGGCTATAGTGACCACATACCATCAGGTGGGCCGTATGCTTGTTTGCCACCTTAGTAGTATAAAAAAAGAATTGCGTGGTTGCGACATATTTACCTATATCACACTGACGCTTGCTTTAAAAACACACTCAAATGTTCATATCTTACGCCACACATTTTTACACTATTTAGTAAGTATGTTTATATCTTATTTACTCGTGTATTTACATATTTAAGTATATTTTATTTTTATATGTTTAGACACTAGGCACCGGCATCACTAAATTGGATTTCGCAGAATACCAGTATTGCGATTTAACAATCGCAACGTACGCTGAGCGATTTCCATGGCACTGATGGGGCACACACTTTCACATTACTTTTTATTATTGTTCTGCTTTTTTATTCCATTGTATTTTTTTTATTCTTTATTTTATTTCTTCATGTTTTGGGTGTGCCCTTTTGTGTGCCAAAATAAATATTTTTTCTTCCTTTTTTCTTTTTCAGTGTCTTGAATTTTGAAGCAACGTCGAATTATGCTAAGCAGTCCAGTACTAGCCTGGTAAATGGCAGCATTCTCGCTCTCTATAAGTTACGACTGGGCCTGGCGGTAGTTCACTGTTTAATAACTGAATTTTAAAAGAGACATCTATTTATGTCTGCTTGAAGATTTCAGGATAATTTAGGTATTTTGAACAATTAACCGTGTGTTTGTTCTTACGATCTTTGCTTAGCAGACAATTACTATTATTGAACAATGCTTATACTTTTTTTTCCAATGCTATTTCCATTCTGGATATAATAATACCGTGTCGCGGGGGACTTTACAAACATTCAAAACACAGACACAAAGAATATTCAAGCACGAAGCAACTATTTGTAGATAGCATAAAATGTTGTATCGTGTGGTTGTCAAAACCGCACTCGACGTCGCGTCAATGGTGAGGCGACCATTTAAATCATTACGCCATAGTCACATGCTTGGCTCCCTGAGTGACGATGGTGGCGGATTGGTCAGAAAATATATCAACTGCCAGGAGGAATAAAAGTAAAACATGCATGCAATTAAGTATTTATTCAAAACAAACCATTACAACTCTTTTGGCTCCCTTGGGACTGCTGAATTTGGTTGAATATTTGTGTATGATATCCGAAAATAATTATAACTGTTTGGGCATTAATTGTGTACTTGCGTTGGCAGAAAGAATCGCTTCAGTAGTCTGGGTAGTTTTTGAAGTAGTTAGGAGCTCCATTTTGTTGTAAATATTGTACTTGTACTTATTTTAAACATTTAAATTTAAAATCCGACGCATTGGATGTGTTCTGAATCCCGCAATGTTCGCGTAATTCTAAAATCCATAAATATGCATTAATTATTGAAATAATTATTTATTAAAAATTATATTCTATAATAAATTATATTATTCTATAATATAATAATAATATTCTATCACATACACAACACCATCTAGCCCAAAATAAGCAGAGCTTGTACTATGGGTACTAGACAATGGATAAATATACATATATACTTTTTTTGTAAATACTTTCATATTAGGTATACATAGAAACACCCAGACAAAGCAAACATCCATGTTCATGCCCACAAATATTTGTCTTGTACAGGAATGGAACCCGCGATCTCAGGCGTGGCAGTCGGTTACACTGACCACTACGCGATCGAGGCCGGCAAATGAGCTTAGATTTGAGATTATGAACCAAATAATCTCTTTAAATCAATATATTTTTATCCAAATAACTTTCGTATAACAACAGTAAAACTGATTTGTGTGACAATAACATTAATACATACAGTCACAAGCCTCCGTCCCCTAAAGGGTAGACAGAGGCGACAACATCCACAGTTCAACATGCTATGAGTTTAGGTCCCACGCCATAGGCACGAGTATTGTCGGGCCCAGTTCCAATCTCTGGGCGGCTACTGAGAATTCCTTGACAGGCAAACCCAATAATGATATTAGTGGATTCCTTACAGCTGCACCACCGAAGCAAAGACACAAAACCTACACTAAAATTATTAAGAGAAAAGATATGTATTTGTGTTTGTAATAAATAAACTCAAAAACTACTGGACCGATTTTAATAATTCTTTAGTCAGTAGAAAGCTACTTTATCCAGAAGTAACAAAGGGTAAATCACGCTACGAGCCACGGGCGAGAAGCAGTAATCATAGATGTGAGAGCAACCGCGGGGGACAACTAGTTACAAAATACTTTTGTAACATATTTCACCTGTATTACAATATGTAATACTAACTTTTGCTCGCGGCTTCGCTCGCGTAACCTTAGGTTAGGTTAGGACAGTGTTAAATTATAGCCTCGTAAATTATAGTCGGTGATAATAAAGCTTCCTAATGGTAAAAGAATTATTAAAATCAGTTGATTGGTTTTTGAGCTAAATCATTACAAACATACAAACAAAAAAATCTTTCCTCTTTATGATATTAGCCTGCCTGTAAGTACTGAAAGTTACTTCATACGTCAGTATGAACAATTAGGTACATCACTTACAGGCTGTTGCCTGTAGTCGTCAATGGGTCCGTCAGGTCCGTTTTTGCCATGAAGAGGCGCCTCCTGGAAATGCAATGCTCTTTAGAAACATACCATAAATAAGATAAAGGTTTACGTTATTATTTTTGAATTTTTAAATTAGGTGCTTGTGAAGTTCATGATGGTCATTGTTATTTACATCTTATCTGTATATGTGGTACCAAATAAATTGTTGGGAATTTTTTTTAAAGGGTATCTGCCGCACTATTAATAATTCCTGTGTCGCGGGGTACTTTACAAACATTCAAACAACGGACACAAAGAACACTCAGACTCCGAACAACAAAAGCCAAAAATCATGGTTGCACTTACATTATAATATCTTAGCTGCCGAAGATAATCTTCTTCATTGGGGTTATAAGCCGAGATAACAGAAAACAGGGCAAGGGTGATTAGTAACAGACAGGACTTCATCTCGATGCACAGTGCTGTTGAATGCCTATGGTTACCGACTAACCCATAGAATATATAGTGGGACCACTTATTAGCTTAGGTTTTGGTCGAATAATCCCACAAATTTGCGTTAAATTTGAAAGGTACCTAAGCTTTCACAACAATATGTTATTGATTCTGTATGTTTATAAACATGCTTTGGTGATACGAGCGTGGTACAGCGGTCATAGTACCTAATTTAAAATTAGTTTTAATTTTTATATGTTATTGAAATTAAACTACTATATACAGATTTTGTTGTTGTTTATTTGACACTTTATTATATAACATAACAAAATTATGTAATAAAGTGTCAAATAAACAACTCAAAAAATACGTTTATAGTAGTTTAATTTCAATGAATAATATTCGCGTAAACAGAAGACAATATTATGCTACTTTCATGTCAAAGTAAATGCTAAAAATATTCCTTTCGTTAATAAAATTCAAATAAAATTCCTTCGTCAATTCGCGCATTTGCGTAACAAACATTATTTATTGTAGTATTTTTAAATTAAATTTATAATAATGAATAGGATTTGAGCGGCAGAGCTTGTCGTTGCGAACTATTTCGTGACTGTAAACATAAAGACGGGTTTTAATATAATTATAAAAACGAGTAGCATTAGCAGCGGTAAGTAAAATTTGTACTTATTTATCATAGAATTTGTGTCAAAAACTAACTGTCCGGAGGTGAAACGATTTTTTTTTGGATATTGTAGTCGGCCATACGTCATCTCGACTGGGGAAGTGATAGTCTCTTCTGAGAGAGTAGTAGTACTTACTTACTAATCTTATATGTACCGATTTACATAACATTATTTCTGCATTTTGCACTGTAATTTCTTGCGCAAGTCGTAGTTCAAAGCTAAAGTCAAAATCAAAAATCTTTATTTCCATAAAAATGTGCAAACAATTCTTGGACACGTCAATTCACTATTATATTAATAAAAATTATAATAATAATAAATAGTTCGCAGCAGTTATCCGTGGTAGGTATTAAAACTGGTCAAAGGGTACGCAACCGGTAATAATTATCAGTCCGACAGTGCTCGCGTGTATTTTATGCGTTATAGGTTTTTTTTTGTTTTTAACGCGGGGAAATGTGCAAGTCACATTCCCCATCGCCGGTTTTGGGGCGGGCGATGGGGATATGTCGGGATCCAGGCCATATGTTTGGGCTGAACCGACTAAAACCACCGCGGTGTTCCTCACACCTTTATGGCGGGGTCGCGCGGATCGCTCTCGCATTCGAATCGCGACCCCGCCAAGGGTTTGACCCGCCGATGGACGTGGCGGGTCCCACAACACAATAAAAGTTTACATCCGTAGTTGGGGGACCTGGTCCCCGACAACAAAGCGGGGGGACCTAGTCCCCTTTCCGACATCGAGAGGCGTGCGTGGAACACGAACGCCGCCTACTCGGACCTGCGCTGATCGGGCGGTGGACGGCCGCAATGGGTCCACCGCCCGCAGGCTTCTACTCAGGGTGGCTAGAGGTCGTCTCGCGCCCTCCTGCGCCCGGCTCTGCGGTTAGGGAGAGGGATTGAACGTTCCCTCTCCCTCTCCGCCGCCTCCTTCACTGACATCACTTCCTCACAGAAGGAGGGGACGGCATTCCAAGACCTCTCGCTCGAGATTATGGACAGAACCTGCCACGTGCATGTCACGGCGTTGCGTGGCCCAAGCAGGGCAAGCCACCAATGTGTGCAACGCCGTGTCCTCGACAACGACGCGACAGTCGCCGCAGTGATGACAACCGGGCGTCTCCTGTTTGCCTATTCGACACAGATACCGACCGAAACAACCGTGGTCGGTCAGCACCTGCGTCAGACGAAACGTGAGGGCGCCATGACGCCTCTCCAGCCTCTCTCTAAGTACGGGTCTTACCGTCACGATATGCGTTATAGATTACGGTAAGCGGTAATAATCCGTCGCAAACGCGTTTACTTTATATATTTAAAAAAAGAAAAATGAAGTCTAGGATTGTTTTTATTTAAAAAATTAATTGTACTATACTAGTATTTAAACTCCGCGTCGCAGGGCCTTTTTCAAACATATAATTAACGGACACAAAACAATAATGCAAAATTATACTTACTTATACTTTCAACTCTCTTGATTTTACCGGTTAATACTACGCAGGTGTTTTCCATTCACAATTGAATTTTAATGTCACCAGAAACATTCCAAGACTTTGGTTCCATATTAATAACTGGTTCTGCCTGTATCCTAAGTAGAGATGAAACGGATATCCGGTAACTATCCGGTATCCGGCCTATCCGGCGGCCTAAATACTATCCGGCGACCTAAATACTATCCGGCGGCCTAAATACTATACGGCCGAATACCGGATTTAAAAAAAAAATATTGTAGGTAATTAATTGCTTTATTTAGTTAGTATCTCTTAAGAAATACAATTAGTAATCACAAGATAATTCTACAACTTAGAAAATGAATTAGTACTCATACTGCAACTAAGGGCAAATTATAGTGAATGAATACAAATTAATCTGCTCTCTTTTAATCGTTGCCGCTTGTCTTCGTAAATAAGGCCTAAAGCTTCAGAAAGAAGTCTTTCGCTGTACACACTGCTGCAAGGTGCTGAAAGATAAACTTTAGCTAACTTTGTAAATTTTTTGTTGCTTGGGTAAATTAAGCTCTTTTAGAATCGTCAGCAGTTTTCCTGAGCTAAACCTGAGCGATTGAAGTGCGCCACAAGTCGTTTTCCAGTAGCAATAATTATTGTCACTTCAGTCTGGACTTTGAGCGACTCATTTATAGCTCTTTGAAGCGTATGTATGAAACATCTAGCAGAATCGTTCTCAGCCAAACGAACACCTTTCACCATGTTAGCGCCACTATCATGAATGAGTAATGCACCAAACGGCAACGTTCCGCCGGATATTCGGCGGCCGAATATCAGGCTATCCGGCTACAAGGTTGGCCGAATATCCAGTATCCGGTATCCGGCTAAACTGCTATTCGTTTCATCTCTTATCCTAAGTAATATTATAAATGCGAATGTGAGTTATTACGCTTTAATACCTTAACTACTCAGACGATCAGCATGAAATTTCGCATACATGTTGTCAGGTGAACATAACAGGTCATTGGGTTGCATCCAGAAAAAGTACTGTGCTCCTAGTTTTGATAAATTCTAACGCGAGCGAGGCCGCAGCAATTACCATTTATTTATATTTATGATTAAAAAGCCTTTTAAAATATGTTAGTTATGTATTAAGTCTAAGAAATATAATATGAAATACCTGGTGTCTACTCGGGGCTATGCCCATGAGAAATTCACAGCAACCCACATTGATGGAAAAGCTTACCCCAAATCCATACATATATCGCTTTACATGACTGAGGAACAAGCACCTAAACCTCGTCACAAATTTAAACATTTATAATATTAGTAGGATTAAATGTGCGTCGAAGTCGAACAAAACTACTGGTCGAAAAATGTTATTCTTCCATCCATGACTTTTTAAATGATAATCTAATTTTTTATTGACTTATTATTATTGTATATATTTTTGTTATTGATTTTTATTGTGGATTATTAATATGCTTATTTAAATGTATCACATTATTTAGTTTTATGCCATTATAGAATAACATTGTATAGATTTGCATGCCAAATGTTAGAATGTACTGGCTTCTATGTTATACCAATTTCACCATCAATATATTACCCGTATTCTTAGCAAATACATTTCTAATTCCGATTCTGAAGTTAACATAATGACTTTCACTGAAATACTTGGTGTCACCCTTATCGAATGCGTCAAACTATTCTTTGAAAGAAACTGTTCTGCACCGCGGCTCTCTTCTAAAATATCTTAAACATACATTTGTGTATATATTCAGTTCATTGTTTATAGACAAATATTTCTAATTTTTTAAATGATAATTCCCGCGTTTTTTATTTCTTGTGTAGAAAAGGACTTTATAAACATTCAAACAACGGACACAAAGAATATTCATGTTCGAATGTATTCGTCCACTCATTTCAACAAGATCCGTGCAATCAATGTTAAAGTTATTTTTTTCTCACTCGCCGTCGCGTCAATAGTGAGGCGACCATTTAAATCATTACGCCATAGTCACCTGCTTAGCTCCCTAAGTGACGATTGTGGCGGATTGGTCAGAAAATATATCAACTGCCAGGAGAAATAAAAGTAAAACATGCATGCAATTAAGTATTTATTCAAAACAAACCATTACAACTCTTTTGGCTCCCTTGGGACTGCTGAATTTGGTTGAATATTTGTGTATGATATCCGAAAATAATTATAACTGTTTGGGCATTAATTGTGTACTTGCGTTGGCAGAAAGAATCGCTTCAGTAGTCTGGGTAGTTTTTGAAGTAGTTAGGAGCTCCATTTCGTTGTAAATATTGTACTTGTACTTATTTTAAATATTTAAATTTAAAATCCGACGCATTGGATGTTGTTTGTATCCCGCAATGTTCGCGTAATTCTAAAATCCATAAATATGCATTAATTATTAAAATAATTATTTATAAAAAATTGTATTCTATAATATATTATAATATTCTATAATATAATAATAATATTCCATCACATACACAACACCACCTAGCCCAAACAAAGCAGGGCTTGTACTATGGGTACTAGACAAAGGATAAATATACATATACACTTTTTTTTTGTAAATACTTACATATTATACATAGAAACACCCAGACAAAACAAACGTCCGTGTTCATGCACACAAATGTTTGACTTGTGCAGGAATCGAACCCGCGACCTCAGGCGTGGCAGTCGGTTACACTGACCACTACGCCATCGAGGCTGACAAATGAGTTTAGATTTAAGATTATGAGCCAAATAATCTCTTTAGATCAATATATTTTTATCCAAATAACTTTCATACAACATCAGTAAAAATGATTTGTGTGACAATTACATTAATACATACAGTCACAAGTCTCCGTCCCCTAAAGGGTAGACAGAGGCGTACAACATCCATAGTTCAACATGCTATGTGTTTAGGTCCCACGCCATAGGCACGAGTATTGTCGGGCCCAGTTCCAATCTCTGGGCGGCTACTGAGAATTCCTTGACAGGCAAACCCAATAATAATATTAGTGGATTCCTTACAGCTGCACCACCGAAGCAAAGACACAAAACCTACACTAATATTATCAAGAGAAAAGATATGTATTTGTGTTTGTAATAAATAAACTCAAAAACTACGGGACCGATTTTAAAATTCTTTAGCCAGTAGCAAGCTACTTTATCCAGAAGTAACAAAGGGTAAATAACATCACGCTACGAGCCACGGGCGAAGAGCAGTAATCATAAATGTGAGAGCAACCGTGGGGGACAACTAGTTATAAAATACTTTTGTAACATATTTCACCTGTATTACAATATGTAATACTAACTTTTGCTCGCGGCTTCGCTCGCGTAACCTTAGGTTAGGTTAGGACAGTGTTAAATTATAGCCTCGTAATTATAGTCGGTGATAATAAAGCTTCCTAATGGTAAAAGAATTATTAAAATCAGTTGATTGGTTTTTGAGTTAAATCATTACAAACATACAAACAAAAAAATCTTTCCTCTTTATGATATTAGCCTGCCTGTAAGTACTGAAAGTTACTTCATACGTCAGTATGAACAATTAGGTACATCACTTACAGGCTGTTGCCTGTAGTCGTCAATGGGTCCGTCAGGTCCGTTTTTGCCATGAAGAGGCGCCTCCTGGAAATGCAATGCTCTTTAGAAACATACCATAAATAAGATAAAGGTTTACGTTATTATTTTTGAATTTTTAAATTAGGTGCTTGTGAAGTTCATGATGGTCATTGTTATTTACATCTTATCTGTATATGTGGTACCAAATAAATTGGTCGGTATTTTTTTTAAAGGGTATCTGCCGCACTATTAATAATTCCTGTGTCGCGGGGTACTTTACAAACATTCAAACAACGGACACAAAGAACACTCAGACTCCGAACAACAAAAGCCAAAAATCATGGTTGCACTTACATTATAATATCTTAGCTGCCGAAGATAATCTTCTTCATTGGGGTTATAAGCCGAGATAACAGAAAACAGGGCAAGGGTGATTAGTAACAGACAGGACTTCATCTCGATGCACAGTGCTGTTGAATGCCTATGGTTACCGACTAACCCATAGAATATATAGTGGGACCACTTATTAGCTTAGGTTTTGGTCGAATAATCCCACAAATTTGCGTTAAATTTGAAAGGTACCTAAGCTTTCACAACAATATGTTATTGATTCTGTATGTTTATAAACATGCTGTGGTGATACGCGCGTGGTACAGCGGTCATAGTAATTTAAAATTTATTTCAATTTTTATGTGTTACTTTCATGTCAAAGTAAATGCTTAAAATATTCCTTTCGTTAATAATCAATTGGCGCATTTGCATAACAAACATTATTTATTGTAGTATTTTTGATTAAATTTATAATAATTAATAGGATTTGAGCGGCAGTGCTTGTCGTTGCCAACTATTTGGTGACTGTAAACATAAAGAATAATATAATTATAAAAACGAGTAGTTTTAGCAACAGAAAGTTACATTATTACATATTCGTCATAGAATTTGTGTCAAAAATTAACTGTCCGGAGGTAAAACGATTCTTTTATTGGATATTGAAACCGGCCATTAGTCATCTCGACTGGGGAAGTGATAGTCTCTTCTGAGAGAGTAGTAGTACTTACTGACTAATCCTATATGTACCGATTTACATTACATTGTTTCTGCATTTTTCACTGTCATTTCTTGCGCAAATCTTAGTTCGTTATCCGTGGTAGGTATTAAAACTGGTCATAGGGTACGGCAACCGGTAATTATCAGTCGGACAGTGCCCGCGTGTATTTTATGCGTTATAGGTTACGGTAAGCGCTAATAATCAGCCGCAAGCGCGTTTATTTAATATAATTAAAAAAGTAAAATGAAGTCTGGGGTTGTTTTTATTTAGAAAATTAATTGTACTATACTAGGATTTAAACTCCGCGTCGCAGAGCCTTTTTCAAACATATAATTAACGGACACAAAACAATAATGCAAAATTATACTTACTTATATTATCAACTCTCTTGATTTTGCCGGTTAATACTACGCAGGTGTTTTCCATTCACAATTGAATTTTAATATCACCAAAAACATTCCAAGACTTTGGTTCCCTGTTAATAACTGGTTCTGCCTGTATCCTAAGTAGAGATGAAACGGATATCCGGTAACTGTCCGGTATCCGGCCTATCAGGCGGCCTAAACACTATGAATACAGGATTTAAAAAAAAAAATTGGTAGTTAATTGCTTTATTTAGTTAGTATCTCTTCTCTTTATTTAGTTAGTTACTCGTGGCTATGCCCATGAGAAATTCACAGCAACCCACATTGATGTAAAAGCTTACCCCAAATCCATACATATGTACATATATCGCTTTACGTGACTGAGGAACAAGCACCTAAACCTCGTCACAAATTTAAACATTTATAATATTAGTAGGATTAAATGTGCGTCGAAGTCGAACAAAACTACTGGTCGAAAAATGTTATTCTTCCATCCATGACTTTTTAAATGATAATCTAATTTTTTTATTGACTTATTATTATTGTATATATTTTTGTTATTGATTTTTATTGTGGATTATTAATATGCTTATTTAAATGTATCACATTATTTAGTTATATGCCATTATAGAATAACATTGTATAGATTTGCATGCCAAATGGTATGGCTTCTATGTTATACCAATTTCACCATCATTATATTGCCCGCATTCTTAGCAAATAAATTTCTTATTCTGATTCTGAAGTTAATGACTTTAACTAAAATGCTTCGTGTTGCCCTTATCGAATGCGTCAAACTATTCTTTGAAAGAAACTGCACTGCTCCGCGGCCCTCTTCTAAAATATCTTAAGCATACATAATGTATAATATATATATTCAGTTCATTGTTTATAGACAAACACTTTTAATTTTTAAAATAATATCACCCGCACTTCTTTATTTGACGACCTCTATGGCGTAGTGGTTAGTGTAACCGACTGCCACGCCTGAGGTCGCGGGTTCGATTCCCGCACAAGTCAAACATTTGTGTGCATGAACATGGATGTTTGTCTTGGTCTGGGTGTTTTTATGTATAATATGTATGTATTTACAAAAATAAAAAAGTATTTAAGTATGTTTATCCATTGTCTAGTATCCATACAAGCTCTGATTAGTTTGGGCTAGATGGTGTTATGTGTATGTGGTAAAATATTATTATTATTATTATTATTATTATTATTATTTCCTGTGTAGTTAAGGACTTTACAAACATTCAAACAACGGACACAAAGAACATCGATGCTCGAATGTATTCGTCCACACATTTCAACGAGATCCGTGCAATCAATGTTAAAGTTCTTCTTTTTTTCTTACCGTTTTGCAAAATATTCTTGATATCATTGACTTGTTTAAGAGACTTAAGTAACAAGCTAATTTGAAATTATATGTGTCTAAGAATGGTCACTGAAGTTAAAAAATATTAGCCAATGAGCCTACTCAATAGTAGGATCACTGGCTAATGTGTCGATACTCTCCCAATAACGACTGCCATAGATGTTCATGGCAGCTGGGACCGACGGCTTAGCGTGCTCTCCGAGACACGGAGCAGGCGATAATTGTCAATCAATACGCTCTTAATAATTTCGAAAAGTCATATGACTTCCGAAAGTCAGAGGTGCGCGACGTGGGTTCGAACCCGAGACCCTCTGCATTGCAATCTGTTGGTCTCCCCACTGAGCTATCGCTGCTCTTTTTAGTCGGTACATAACATTTGTAAAAGGAATTATACAGCGCCGCTAGCTAACTTGTGAGATCTGTAATTAGCGCAACTTGTCATATTGATGGACATATTGCGATAGACGAGGCAGCAGTATTAAATTCGACTGCCGTGCATAACCGGGCCGTGCAAAATGTCATCGAGTTTTTCTGACAAGCTGAGCTAGGTATATATATATATAAGACTCTTAGAATATCCAGGATCAGCACAACTATAATATGTGAACCACACAATTTTTGTTCCGTGTCATGCCACCCACATCACTCGCCGTAATACGCTATATTTGCACTACCAAACTACCAATAGAATAACACGTCTCTGTTCTCGTTCTGAAACACTTTGATTTAGTAAAAAATCTTTGTTTTATTAAAAGCATTCGGTGCCGCGACACAGAATGTATCATAACGAGTGTCCGAACTAAGAACCGTTCCTTTTTTACTCGAACTAGAAACCTGCGTATTTTCACATCTGTCCAAACATTACTTCGGCTTCAAAGAGAGTTTTGCTAAATTGTTGATCGTGTGCTTCGGATCTCACAATTTTAGTGATAGTGCATACGTATACTCAATTTCGTCTTACGTGTCTTAATTAGTAAATAGCTATGTGCTGGTAGCTAAAGACAACCGTCTTGTTTTATTTGTTATAATTTATTTATTATTATATCATCGTATATATGGTGTAGCATTTAGCGCGACCGGTCCTCGTGACAATAGTCTGAAAGCAGTAACTGAATGATTTTATAATTCATTGTGTGTTTATCAAATAAGACAAGTAAGAAAATGAACTAAATAAACAAACTGCACTGCCGTCACAGCGGTAGGTATTGTGGCTGCTGTAGTTTAGGGTTCGAGTGATGCATACTAATTTGCTGTTTCTGTTAAGAATTTCTCCGGGGTAATTCAGCGTCTCGAATTCATGTCAGTTGGCTCGACCTTATATTACCTGGAAATTAAACCATAGCTAGCCTAATCTGGGTAAACAAATGATTTACTACCATTAGGATACATGCGTGGACCACCAATACATATTTTTATATTCTTTATTTATCGAACATCTAATTACAGTGTACACACAAAGACGGTATATTAATAAGGGGATATCACACAAATGATTGTCATGAGATTCGAACTTATGCTGCCACTTAACGCAGTAGCAGCGAGGAGGTGAACGGTTGCTCGCTACGCCATAAGTCAAAGTTGATAATGACTTAATATGTTTTTAGCACTTAGTTTTAAAATTGGGCCATTGTGCGTAAGTGACCGACACGTCGCGTCGTCGCGTCGTCGCGACGCGACGATGGTTTCTCAGCTCTATCCAGAATGATAGAACACCTTTGTCACACAACACTTCCTTCATCGTTTCTGGATTGTTCAGACGCCTAGTTCTTTGGTTGCTCTCACTTTTGTATATTAAGAACGTATGAGCCGGTGGTCCAAGTCTCCACTACCTCCGTACAATTTGGGAACTGTCTGTAATACCATATATTGACCTGTTTTTATGCCTACTACGTAGTGTAGGTTCTACCGGTTGGAAAGTCGTAGTTGCGGCAATTAATGTAATATATTATTTACATTAATTAAGCAGCGATAGCTCAGTGGGGAGACCAACAGACTGCAATGCGGAGGGTCTCGGGTTCGAACCCACGTCGCGCACCTCTGACTTTCGGAAGTTATATGACTTTTCGAAATTATATGCGTATTGATTGTCAATTATCGCCTGCTCCGTGCCTCGGAGAGCACGTTAAGCCGTCGGTCCCGGCTGCCATGAACATCTATGGCAGTCGTTATTGGGAGAGTGTCGACACAAAAGATCCCACTGGGTCGAAGTGTCGGCAGTCTGCACTGACTGGCCCCCACATAAGATACAGATATACATTAATTAAGATGTTTACAATTGCAGTGTAGTTATTTTTACTCAAACAACTGCACTTTTTTACTCTGCTGTCATTATTTATTAAGATTTCAATTACAAACTTTTACTTCAGCTACAAAGTTAGTGACAAAGGAACGGATTGTCTTTTGTGCGATATGGTTTATTTTATTTTGAAACACTTAATACTATCTAACTTGAAATTAATCACAGTTAGCGATACACTGTTAAGTATACAAATGTAAAATGGTATCTACAGTGCTCCTTTCAAGAAAATAATGTAGAACACGACATAACAAGATATTTAAATTAAAACTGTTTAAACACTGTACTGTAATATTATAACAAATATTTTAAATTAAATTACGGATTTAATCACAGTTTGTTTTGAAATTATTTTTTCTACTTTTATTATATCCCATAATTATTTTGATTTCAAAATTTCCGGAAATTTGGATGATTTAAAAATCTGTTTAAAGTAGATTATTATTAACATTTTAATGTTATTAAAATTAATCTACTTGATACGGATTTCAGTAGCGTAAACGAAGGGGACAATTATATTTCGTTTGAATGTAATTTAATTTCAACATAGTCCAGTCATTTAGGATGTATGTAGATACATCCTAAATGACTGGACTATGTTGAAATTAAATTGTTATGTTGAGATGTGTATGTGTGTATGTGAGTTGAAATTAAAATGTTGAGTATGAACATGATATAATATCACGTCCTAATTTTGTAAATATTCATACGATTGTGGTCATTGTCGTATTTGTAGGCTCCACTGGCATACGTAACAAAAGATGAAATAAAATAAAATGATTACATTTTTAAAGCTCATATGATTGATAGAAGACAACATCTTAGGGTCACATATTGTATAGTACATACATACATACATATATTCACGCCTGTTTCCCAGAGGGGTAGGCAGAGACTAAGGATTTCCATTTGTTACGATCCTGACACACTTCTCTGTTCATTGTAACATTTTATAGTACTTATCTCTTTTTGTTATATTTTCTTTTACATTCATCTTATTTACATTATAAAGCACGCTTTGGCGATGAATGCAAATCTATTGATTTTCAAAAAATGTGTCTGTTGCCCTAATGGTATAATAAAACAGCTTGTTATATATTAATAAAATTTATTCATAACACAAAACGTTCTTTTTTTTTTGCGAAGAGAAAACTATGGTGTCGATCCGGCAACTTTCTGGAAGACCTGGAAATAAGGACAAATAAGAAAAAATATTTAAAAAATTATAATACTTTTGTTAAATACTTTAAATTTAAACGTGTCCAAAAAGAAGCCACATCGTCATTTGTCAACATTTGACAATTTCTCAATCACCACGTAATCTTTATTGGAATACGTACATATGTATAGAATACATAATCGTTATTCAGGTAAGCCTTTAAACGGTTATAAAACGGAAATTAACGTGATAATGTTAAGCTGACACCTTCTAAGGTTTCCACGGTAAACAATACTTTTATAGTCACATAAAATGCTTTACCTTTCTTTACCGGCCCTTCAAATAAATTGGCTTAAGAATATTCTTAAGCCAATTTAACACATATGTGTATGATACTGACACAATCGTTCATAGGCTATGGAAGTTTTTAACCATCGAGCGGGCTATTTATTTCCTTTAATGTATAAATGTTTTTTTTAATCTTGCTAAACATTTGAATAGAAAATTATAAGTATTCTTGTAAAATCCTCCAACTAAGCTAAAATGCCTACGTAATGTCTTACTCCTAAACCCACAGGTTTACATCAGTAACGCAATAAATATGATTCGAACCTAGGACCTCTCCATCGTCCATTACTTTATTTAGATATTTTATCTATTTATAATATATAAGCTATTAAACTAGAGAAATAACTGCTAGTCCAGACTAAAAAATAATTAACTTCTCATTTCATTTTAAAAAAGACATCTCCCGTACTAGATGTAATTCCTGTGTCGTGGGGGACTTTACAAACATTCAAACAACAGACACAAAGAACACCCAGACTCGGAACAACCATTTGTGGATCGCACAAATTTTTGTCCTATGTGGGATTCGAACCCACAACACTCAGCGCAGTGGCAGCGGCGAGGCGAGCGCTTAAACCACTACGCCATCCGGGCATCCGTGCAGTCTATTGTTATTGCCATTTGATTCTACTTACACTGTCATCTAAAAAGGGTTTCTTTAAGTCCAAATTTTATCCATGCCACCCGCCCGCCTGACTTCACGGTATACATAAGCTTGCGCATTGGTCGGTAGTACCAACTGTGCGATAACACAATACATAATAACGAACAGGAAAAGTAACAGAGAGGACTTCATCTCGGTGCACAGTCTAGTTCAATATTGATTTTGAGTAAGCAATTCACAAGGTGTTATATTCTACAAGATTATTATATTACTGTGGATTCTATATGCTCGTTATTGCCAAAGCGCAGCATGCACATCGGATTCGTTTATCTTTTGATATGGTATTTTCTTCGAGGCGATTGGCTTGCCTCAAAGAAAAACCATATTATAAGCTAATAAAATTAGCTGTGTCGTTGGGCAGCTCCTGCGACATAGTTAAATAATAATTGCAATAAAGGAATCTACCACGCTTCTTCCAATTACCAGAATAGTATGGACCTTGGTTTTTGAAATTTATATTGTTGTCAATCTACCTTGGGGATACTTTGCGCAAAGAAGTTACATAAGTTGAAGCATATTTGTGCACTATAAGTTACACTACGTCCGGACCCCATGGCGCTGTTGTTAGCCTTCAAAGGAGTTGGGTATTATCAAGATTTTCCTATTGCTTTTAATAGTTGCAATACTTAGGTGATTTGTCCAAGAGAGTGCGATTTTGTTCTGATTATTGTTTTACTAATGATTGCTGTAAAGTAAAGCCTTATTCAAACAAATAAATTTACATCTACGGATGTGACCAAATAAATTAGTTAAATATAGAATTTCTCTTTTATCCTATACGAGCGTATCACTGTGTGATTTTGTTTGAATAACATTTTCTAAATGTATTTAAGTCGGTCACACTTAATTGGACTATATTTGGAACTAATCGATAACGTGGTTAGTTCCAATTTAACAGATATAGTAATTGAAAGCACATTATTATGGTTGTAATGATGTGTTAAACAGTTTATAAACAAAAAGATTATCATTGTGTCATGTGAGAGTGTTCAAACACGTAAGGGAGCTAGGGTTCTGCCGAGACCACACTCTCTATGGCAATAAAGCTTTCAGTTAGTTTTAGATAACATTAACCTCAATCTTCTGGATTACCAGTCACAATAAGCGTGCCACAGGGCTCAATTTTAGGACTCTTTCTGTTTTTAGTGTACGTTACTGATTTGCCGTTCTTTGTACAGGATTTGTGTGACATTGTTTTATTCGCGGATGACACATCCTTTATTTTTAAAGTAGACCGAAAAGCACCTAATTTAAGTGCTGTTAATGATTCACTCGCGCAAACCCTGGACTGGTTTACGGCGAATAATTTACTACTAACTCTAGAAAACAAAATGTATTAAGTTTATATTGCCAAATGTTAAGAGTCCTAATGTAAATATAAATTTAAATAATGAAATTATTACTTTGGTTCAATCTAAAGTTTTTTTAGGATTAACTTTAGATCGTAAAGTTCAGTGAGGCGCTCAAATATCGTGTCTTGCAGGGAAATTAAGCTCAGCCGCATACGCAATTCGAAAAGTAAGACAGCTTATTGATGTAGGTACTGCGAGACTAGTATATTTTAGTTATTTTCGCAGTGTCATGTCTTACAGTATATTATTGTGGGGCAAGGTAGCATTTATAATTTAGACCTACGAGATTCCCTGAAAGAGCGATTTAAAGAAATAAGCATACTTACTGTTGCGTTGCAGTATATATTTGCAAACATTATATTTATTAAACATAATATTCACTTATATAATAAGAATAGTGATATTCATAATTTCAACACTAGAAATAAGCATAAGTTAGTAGGTCCATATCGTTGTTTACATAAACATAAATGTAAATGTAAAAAAAATCTATGGAGTATATCCTTTTTACCCGCTTATGTATCCAACCTTGTTTATATTAGGCATGGTTGGATACAACGAGCTGAGATAGGCGTGAGTTCGCACTTGTCTCATATTTATTTAAATTAATTAGAGGCAAGATACATAACGCCAACATATTAGAGTTAGTGTATTTGAGTGTGCCGGACAGATATGTGTGACGGCGACGTCGGCCTCAGCTGCTGGCTGTACCTCGTGGCTGCACTAATTTGTTGAATGAGGCGGCCCTGACGCAAGCGCTTCGCACTCTTAACCTCGTAGCAGAGGAGATGGACATTTTTGCTTGTACACTGAGTGAATTCACAAGGATAACATTATATATAATAAGTTTTAGAAAATAAGTTGTTCTTACATATTAGGTTTGCTTCACTATTGCATTGGGTTTGCCTGTAAAAATAATTGTAAGTTATGATTATATAAAAAAATAAAAAAATGTTCACAATACATTTGCGGGATTCGGTATACATTTTTTTTAATAAACTAGCTATTACAATAATAAATATACCATTACTCAAATTAAAAGTGCCGTTAAAATACAGCTATTAATAAAGCAGCCGGAAGGGTTATTATTCAGTCAACGACTACTTAAATGACAAAACTCATGGCATTAGTTGCTTATTCTATACAGGATTCAAAGGTCTGTATTATTTATAAGTCCATTTAGTAATGTAGAGGTACCTCGTCATTATTTGTGATGTTATCTAGTATCTTGCTCTCCATTACGATTGTTATTGAAAATAAATTTAAAAATATGAATGCACAACCGCATTTGGTCACGGACTGCCTTTGCATTGCCACAAAGTTAAAGTGTATGTACCTTCTTGCCATCCTACTGTCTATTTGTTAAAAAGTTTTTACTAATTCTACCAAATCTAATTATTTAATTTCCTTAATACTATTAAGTATTTTTATTTATTTTTTTAATCGTCATTAATATATGCTATATTGGCTGCAACACCTTGTTGATATAAGTTGTAAAATACTGAAATTATAGTTAATTGGCGATTTAAGAGAGTGGCCATGAGTTTCTTGCAGGTTTCTTCTCATAGGCTCTACCTTTTGCCTGAAACTAGCAACTAACCTAAATGTAGCTTCAGCAACTTAGTAAACTCACTAACCTATATATTTAGATGTTCATAAGTGTTACTTTGTGATCTAAATGAATAAATTATTTCTGACTTTAACTTTGACTTTGAATCCGTTGACGTTCTTAAGTGTTACTTTGTGACCTAGATTATGATTCAGTTTGACTTGACTTTAATATGGTAATTTACTTGCTTTGCTTTGATAAGAATAAAGACGGCCCTGTTGGCTTAGCAGGATATACATATATGCCAGTGCTGTGCTCGAGGTTTCAATTATGGTTCCCCAGTTCGACAAAGTGTATAGGGATTTTCTGTTATGAAATTCTTAGTAGCAGCCCAGAGTCAAATTATGCCAGATATATGGCAATGGGCTCGCTACTCATTACGTGGGATTTAAAATTATAGCAGGCGCAATGTGATTGTCATAAACCTGTAACTACCCTTCGGAGATATTACGTGTGGAATTATGTATGTATGAATAGAGAAAAGGACCTACGATACAAGATGAACCAAAGATAAGTGTTACTTTGTAACTTGCCGGTTTCTATCAATATCTTGCAACTGATAATTTTCGCAAGTATAACTCTAAAGTCATAGTCGCTCCCGTCATACTAGAAAACGAAGTGAAATAAAAAATTTTAACATTCGAATATAATTTATTTTCAACAAATACTTTTTTGGTATTCGATGTAGGTAAGAAAAATTGACCATTGATGACATTACAAATTCAAATGATTTAAACATTGTCATTTATACCAAAAAAACTTGTAATTAGTACGGCATATTTTAACGCAATTTCTCCAGTGTGTTACTTGCTGAGATCTCACCAGTGATCAATTGCAAATTAAATTATAAATAGTTAAAACAGATAAAAACTACTTTTATTGTCAAACTTCGAGAGCACTTAGATTTCTTAAACAAACAACACCTCTTTATCGAGGAACCGTTCTTGTAATCTTTTAATTTGTAGTACAGCTGATGACCATCATCGCCAATAAGAACATGGCCGCCTTTTCTTTAAATGAATGTTATTTTCGAATCAGTTGCTTCACACATTTCCGTGGAGTTGATACAAGACGATCTACATTTGCTTTTTACTAGAAAATTATCTAAGTAGTGAATCTATTTAACAATAATAATGAGTTAGGGGAATGATATATAACAGCAAATGACAATGTCTAAATAATTTTAATTTGTAATGTCATCAATGGTTAGATAATTTTTTTCACAGTATAACTAGATTTGCTTTGATATTGCTTGGTAGTACTACGGGAAGAAATGTTTAATGCAACCAATTGAGTTCTGTTGTCGAGATATGAGCAAATCTATCGATATAAGCTTCCGTAGACACCGTAAGAGGCCATTTTACGTTAAAGCAAGTGGTGACTGACCTTGTAGAAGGCCTTGGAAAAGTCGGTATATATTGAGTCAACTTGACCACCGACGGCAAATGCCTGACAAAGATTATTTTTATACACTAATAAGTTGATTGTAGACTTGCCCTTAAAAAAGCCATGCTGTTTATCTGAGAGCATTGGTTTGATATGACTGTATAGGTGATTATAAACTAAGGACTCAAATATTTTAGCGAAATATGATAAAATGCTTATAGGCCGATAATTCTCACAATTTGACTTATCACCGCTCTTATACAAGCTGACTGGTTAAACATTGTACGTACTTAAGGACATGATAATTTATGCTCAGACGTAACTGTTATAAAGTAACACTTCCGGCCTCACATATACTGCTAGTTCGGTTACATCTTGACCACTATATGTACATTAAAACCTATTATCGTTTTATAATTTAATTAATAATTTTATAATCAATAATCTAAATAGTTATTTCATATTTCTTTATACTTAATTATATTTATTAGCTTGGCGCCTTCCGCTTGTCAGCTTCCGGCGCGATTAATAAATAGTACGTATTGTTAGATACTGATTTCTGTACTTTTTACACTATGTCGAATAATCAATCCTATAATCATTTTGTTTTACTATGTATAATATAATGATAAAGCTATTAGATTCTTACTGATTTTGGGTTAGGCATAATTTTGTCACTCCGGCGCCTCTGCTTCCGGTGTAATAAATCCTTACTGTTACATAATCTTGTATTATTAAATAATAATTGTATATAAATAATCATCAGAATAATTAAGATAAAGAATGTTTAATATTATCTATTGAGTTTGTGAATGTAAATTTATCGCTGTCTGTTTGTTACGATAAAGCGGTTAGGCTCAAACCATCTAGTTAATTAATAAGGGAATACACTGGACTGATTATAATAACATTTAGTTCTAAAATAGGTTGAAACCTGGGGAACAGCTAATGTTTATATTTTTATTTTATTGGCTCACCAACAATCGATACAATACAATACGTACTTAGATTACGAAAAAAGAAATTATATCTTCTACTTTACTCACTTAGCATCTATTTCGCCTCGACTTATGTTTAAGTCTGAATATCGAATAAATTTATATAGAAATAGCATATACCCGCGAGTTCAGTCATAAATAAACATAACTGTAACACCGGAATCGTGCAACCTTTAAGGCATTTGAAGGCTATGTCATGATCTGATCTTTCCAAGACACGTAAAACCTGTGCCTGTTCCCCCTGGTTGTGTCGGCTTGCAGGATAATAAGAGTGAGGGAATAAACAGTGCACTTGTGTTTTCGTGTTCACTAGTGCATTATAATATTTCTTCCGCAAATTTTATGATGATGTAACAAACGAATAAACGCACTTTAGCATTTAAAATATTAGTAAGGATTTAATTATATTTAACTTACCTGTGAGTTTTGTTGCATTCTGCATTGATTTAATTTGTAAGAGAATTACAGTACTGATCTTTATCAGTAAAGTAATTCTCTCACAAATTAAATCCGCGAGTAGAAGTCATAAGCACCTTTGTGTTAATGACTAGCTTCTACTCGCGGCTTTGCCCATATGCCCATATTTATACTTATAATAGTATCATAATATTTTGGTCAATATATAGACTTATAAATTATAGCATTTGTCTTATTTTGATGTTTAAGCTGTTTATTAATAAAGTAAAGATTGATCAAAATTATTTTCTTAAAAGAGTATCAAACATCCATCTGTACATTCATCCGCGCAGACTTTAATTTTACAATTGTAGTAGCATAAACAACCAAGAATAAACAATAAAACACGTTTTGTATCAAATCCTTTAATAGTGACAGTAGGTATCTATTCACAAATCAACGCTTACAAGCTGTTTTTATTTATCTGCCATACTATTGCTCCAAAGCATGTTCTGAAGCTCGACGGTTTGGAATGAACATTTTATGCCCACGCCTTCTTCGAAGTTATATCATGTACTGGGCTTATATCATAGAGGACAGAAAATATGTAATAGTATGGGTATTCATATGCTTTTCTTTTGCAGAGAAACTATCCTCAGTAAGTTTCTAATGTCGTCGAGTGCTTATTTGTGAATATTTTGGATTATAACTTTTGGATATTCATTTATCTAGATATTTAAATTGAAAACTCTCTCTAGGGGAAGCTCGTCGCTATTCTGAAATATTAAAATTATTGGAAATATTAAGATATCAAATTAGTAACATATATTTAATAATGGGTACAATTAGGGTATGTACATAACGTAGTGTTCTATCTTGTACTGGGCGTGGAATGTTACTTTGCAGCGTTATCTCTTTATTTGAAAATGTTAATACTCTTCAGCTACTTTGCCCATTAGCCTTCAAATAACAACTTTCTTTTCTTCGCACCTTTGTTTGCAAAATTGTAATTTTGCCAGTTTTGTGATGAAGAAAGAAATAAAAATAGTTTTACTTTTGTATTAGTCTAATTAAGTATTCGACAGTTTCATCACACCACCACTTTTCCTATAATAAATAAATAACCTTGGTTTTAAAGATGTAGAACAGACGCACATGATTTCTTTCATAATTTATATAATTTTATACATTTGTGCTTTATTCGAAAACACCTACAGAAAGAAAACCTAGAGTCAAAATGTTTTTTGTAATATATTGGGTTTCATCAAAAAGACAAGTGGAACCGCTTGCTACCTCTTAATGCAGAGAAATTAGTATTCATTCACCATAATTTGCCCTTAGTGCAGTATGAGTACTAATTCATTTTCTAAGTTGTAGAATTATCTTTTGCTTACTAATTGTATTTATTAAGTGATACTAACTAAATAAAGCAATTAATTACCAAAATTTTTTTTTTACGTCTTTTATTCTGCCGTATAGACGCTAGTTATCCGGTATTTGGCTGGAGAGTATTTAGGCCGCCGGATAGGCCGGATACCGGATAGTTACCGGATATCCGTTTCATCTCTAGTATCCACTCTTGGAGGAAGTTTATAGAGAGCTATAACTAGCAATTAATGCTATATTAGGCTTTTTTAATATATCACTAGGTTATACAAATATATGTATAGTGCATGCGGTGTTTGCTTATGAACTGGTTGTACATTTATTTAAGAACTCTGTGTATGTTATACGACATGCATCAATGTATTTACTGTAAGCCATCCGTACAATAAATAAATAACTTACTTGTTTGTATTCGACGTAAAACGGATTATCCGGATCGTTTCGTTTACCACAGCACTCTTCACTCCACTCGACACTTCCAATTTCTGGAGCTGCGAACGCTGCGATTACACAACACAGGATAACGAAAAGGAATAGTAACGCAGAGGACTTCATCGTGATGCACGGTGGCGTTTGAATATCGGTGGTAATTGACTAAGCCATAGAATATAAGCCGGCGACTTAATTTGCGTAAAATTGTTCGATGACACACTTATTTCCGTAAAATTGTTTTAAAATGGTAGCGTAAAGAAATTAGTGACTGGTTCTGTCTGTATATTTATACTTATAATACATACATACATAGATTCACGCCTGTTTGCCAAAGGGTAGGCAGAGACTATGGATTTCCATTTGCTACGATCCTGACACACTTCTCTGGGTTCATTCACTTTCATCACATTCCTCATACACGCCCGTCGGTTACTTATAATATTTAAACTATTTGGGTTACGAATGACCGGTATTACTTTTTACTTCTCCAGCTAAGTAAATATGCTTGTGTTAGGAGTGGTTGGGTATTCCAGGTGGCAAGGCCTGAGGGGACCCTGCCACCCGTAAATTAGGAACCCCGAGAGGGCGCGCGCGGTGTTCCCGCGCGCCTTCTACCGTCGAAAGGGGAGAGCAGTGAGGCTCTCCCCTGGGGACGAGAGGTGGCCGGGTCCGTTTGACCCGGCCCACACCCACATGGGGGGGCCTGCTATGGATGAATCCTTCAAGAGCTCCCAACTGGCCTGGAGTGGTTGGGTAGGATATTCTCTCGGACGCAAGTCCGATGCTTGTTCCATTGGGTAACCACCGCTTTTGTATGAAATAATTATTTGATAATGTGATGTGTTTTAATAATTTATGCAACAATTTTATGGAACCTCATTAAAGAAGGCCTGATCCGTCGCTATATTTTTGACCACTGGAATCCAATCCAGATACAATAACTAGAAGCATACTATACCTTGCTCTAAGGTGCTGAACGTGGTTACTCTTATCATATATACATAGTCTCACGCGTTTCTATTCGAAGGGGTAGACATGTATTACATCTACATTTCGCCAAATATGTTTTTATGTCCCACGTGATAGGAATCTGTTGCCGTTTAACGGCCGGATGGCAATAGTTCCGGAGTACAAGCTGCTACAGAGAATTGATTGACAGAAAAGTCCAAACTGGGAATCGAGCCTGAGAATTTATACACAACAGCCGCATAGACTACCACTGTGCCACCGACCGCCAACTTCAAACATGTCTATTTGTCTACTCTTACACGAATGTTTGTCCCGAGCGGCGATCGAATCCACAACACTCAGCTCAGTGGCAGTGGCGTGGCGACCACTTAAACCACAACGCCATCTATGCAGTCCAGAATTGGCAATTAATATGTAAAAACCATTACAATGCTTTAACTGTTTAAGCTCTACAGATATAAAGGTATTTAATAATATAATATTAACTTCTCTTCTCTTTAATAAGACAACACCTGCACTACTAACGAGATGGGTGTAAAAACCCAGGATTCAACCTCTTCGTCTTAAATGTAAAAGTAATGAAAAGAAATGACCCCTATATCTCGGGGCTCTTTTGACCCACAAGACCCATATTTAATCTCGACTGAGGTACGACCCCACGGTGTCTGTACACCAAGTGACAAGTCAATCGGTCCAGTGGTTCCGGAGTTATGCCTGTCACTAACATATGCCTGTCACTAACAGACTGCCACACAGACCTACATAGTATTTTAATTAACCTCTTCGAAGAAGACTCAGATGTTAATAATTCCACTGTCGCGGGTCTTTACAAACATGCAAACAACGGACACAAAGAACATCCAGACTCGGAACAACTATTTGCCGATCACACAATTTTTTGTCCCGTGTGGGATTCGGAGGAGGCGGGACGACCACCATTGAACCGTTTGACCATTGTTCTGCTTGTATTGTTTATCTAGAACGGATTAGATGTAATTTGAAATGCAATATATTATCGACACACACACACACACAGCACATCATTTCGTGACAAATAATATGATTTATGATAAAACATGTAAATTATTTTTCTGCTACACGATTTAAACGCATAGTCGAGCTCAGAATCCGACAAATAGCTGTAGACCATGGACTATACTGTACTGTAGGAAGACGGCTTCGTACCAAACTATTTTGTGAAAGAAGTAGTAGTCCTGTGGAACAAGGTACTTACTTGCATTAATTAATAGTATCCGTAGGATGTACAACCTAGCATAGCATATGCATTGCTATCCATAGCAAGCATTTGCTTGGGAAGGGGTAATATTGTTGTAAGAATAAATATATTTCTTTTTGTTTTATTTTTACTCGATTTTGTCCGTGTCTTTGCTCGCATAAATGTAGGTTAGGTTTGGTTAATAATAGTACTTTTTTCTGGATCAAAGCTACCTTATGTCCTTTTCTGTACCCCTGACAATATGTATGCGCAATTTCATGATGATCGGTCGAATAGTTAAGGCGTGACAAACATATAAACAAACTCATACACGCATTTATAATATTAGTTTTTTTTCCTGGCTCGCGGTGGGCTTTACAAACATTCAAACAACGGACACAAAGAACACCCAGACTCGGAACAACCATTTGTGAATCACACAAATTTATGTCCCGTGTGGGATTCGAACTACAACACTCGGAGCGAGGGCAGTGGCGAGGCGACCTCCTAAGCCAGTACGCCATGCGTGCAGTGCATTAGCATTGCAATATACCAATCTATACTAAAATACCTATTTGCGTAATAACTCTTTAGCCTTTAAGAGTTTGTGAAGGTTTGGTCTGGATATGGCATGATTAGTGTGGTTAGTTAAAAATGCTGGTTTTTGTACGTAGGCGTACAAAAACAGAAATAAACAAGTTGGTATGTATCAAATATAATTTACAAGATTCTATCCATCGAATCCGAACAACAAATCCTAACTTAATATTAAATATAAATGTGAATGTGTTTTTGTCTGTTACGCTTTTACGACTTAACTACTTAATCGATCATCTAGCATTACGCATACACGTTGTCAGGGATACAGAAAAAGACATAGTACTTCATTCAGAAAAATGTACTGTTAATAAAAATATTACTTACATTTACGCGAGCGAAGCCTCGGGCAAAATATAGTGACACAATGCATGCTAGATATACTAGTAGCATGGACATAATTGCTTCTGACTGCGACGGGCGAGAAGAACCGACGTGAATTGAATAATTTTGTTAGCTTGTTGTCGTCTATAAAATTGAATCTTAGATGTACAACGTAAATGAAAAAATGTAGTTATTACATATGAAACCGACCTGGTGGGAGTCGGACAGGGTTCCTTCCCACCCCAAAATACAAGTTTACGATATGATTCCTTCAAGTTTAAAGCAATTTTACCATTTAATAGAAAGCAGAAACAGGAAAAAGCAAGCTTTAAAATTTTACTTTTTGTTTATATTCGGCATTCATTCAACTGAAATATTTTACAATGTACTTATACACAAAATTATGAGCGAAATTTCAGCCGCCTGTTATAGTTAAAATTGTAAAGTATTTTAAAAAATAATAAGGTAATAAAGAAAGGACGTAATTAAAATGTAATATGTATATAGTGATAATGCATTATTAGGAATCAAAAGTAGAGATAATTAAAAAAAATATTACAGGTCACCCGAGGTGACTCACACATTTATTCATTATAACCAAACACTTTAAATTTATTACAAACGTTTTTAATACAAGGAACGAATCTTAACTTCAATCAACTGCTTAGCACTCACCGACAATAACTGCACAATTATAACAACTAATCAAATATAACAAACGAAATACGATCCACTGTCCTTGGACGATGTTGCCTCTCCGAACGACACCCGACAAATGCGCCTTATGACGGCGCGCGCGCTCCTCGACTTGATTGTACTGCGTTACGGCTCCTATAGAGGCGTCAAGATCGGGCATGGATGGTCCAGCTGCTACGGGCTCGTTACTTTCAAATTGCTCTAACCTGGCATCGGTATCGTCAGTTTCGTCATCTGAAACGTTAAGGGTGGTGTTCACACGTGGTATAAAGATAAATCGATCTTAAGTAATTCACAGTAATTATGTCAAATAGCAAGGATATAGGATGATAGGCGTCCCAGTCATCCCATATCGCTGCCCATACTTTACCACAGCGACTAACGCTAACTAGGTATCAGACAACTTCGTTGGGCGACACATGCCTTTGGGACTAACCCATACGTTGGGCGACACACGCCATTGGGACGAACCCATACGTTGGGCGACACACGCCATTGGGACTAACCCATACGTTGGGCGACACACGCCATTGGGACTAACCCATACGTTGGGCGACACACGCCATTGGGATTAACCCATACGTTGGGCGACACACGCCATTGGGACTAACCCATACGTTGGGCGACACACGCCATTGGGACTAACCCATACGTTGGGCGACACACGCCATTGGGACTAACCCATACGTTGGGCGACACACGCCATTGGGACTAACCCATACGTTGGGCGACACACGCCATTGGAGACGCGCTCACATAAGTGGAGCACGCCACTGGGAAGCACCCACACAGGCCACGCGCGCCTTGGGGAGCACAGCCATTCGGTGGTCTACTTCTGAAATCACACAAGTTAGTGGACATAGTAAATGTACTCACTCTCAAAAAAAAGGCGGCGCATGTCTCAGGACACCATTCTCCTTTCCATGGTACCATGTATTGGGAAGCTGCCTGGGTAGTTTTCCCATAGCCTCCACTGAGAAGTCTATGTTCGTACCGACCATTAGGTAGTACTTTTGTAACCTTGTACGGTCCTCGCATTCCTGGATCTAGTTTCCCAGTCGATTGTGAGTACTTGATCACAAACACAAGGTCGTTCGCTCCGTAGTTGCGCGGCGGGCGTCTAGACCGATTGACTGAGGCATCCTGCTGATCCTGGTTCTTCTTTAGGAGCTCGCTAGCACGGTTCCTGCGCATTTCACGCAAGGCATCTCTGTTGGTCTCAGAACCACTTACGGCTAGGTCCCGCGCTAGGGACCGTATGACCGGAGTAGAAGCATCAGTGCCAATCAAGAGGCTGATTGGTGAAGTTTCAGTCGTCTTCTGTTTGCTGATATTTAATACCAGCTGTAATCTCCAGAGTGTAGTCGACCAGGAGGCGTTCTTGTGTCCCACCTCGATACGAAGCATGTTGAGTACAGTTCGTATGTACCGCTCAATCTGGCCGTTTGAGCTGTGCATTTCAGGTGTAATATAGTGCAAGTCTGAACTTAGATCGGTAATCCATTGCACGAAGTCAGCGGACTCAAAAATTCGACCTCTGTCCGTTACTAGCAGTTTAGGAACGCCAAACAGAGAAACTGCTTGGGACATGACTCGTTTTAACTCGCCGGTGTCTTGGCGATAAATCGGATAGAGGAGGCTAAATTTTGTAAACGCGTTAATTAGTATTAGGATGAATTTGTAGCCTTCAGACTCAGGTAATGGTCCCAAAGCATCGACATGTATGGTGTCAAATGGAGTATGGGGTTTTGGCCAAGATGAAATATTTTGTAGTGGGGCTCGGGGCACTCGCTTTTTGGAAATACAGACTAAACAATGTGAGACGTATTTAGAAACAAATAGACGGAGTCCGGGAAACCAAAAATGTTTTAGAATAAGGTCCAGGGTTTTATCGGGACCTATATGCTCATGCTCATCGTGAAATATTCGCAGCAGGCTGAGCCGGTGGCCTTTGGGTATGAAGCAGAGGAAACGCGGTTCCTCACCGACAGAGGTGTATTTCTAACACAATAAATCTTTTTTTTATGACGTAACGATTAGAATCAAGCTGTCCTTCGGAGAGTTTTTGTATGAGGGTGCTTGTTTCTTGATCCGCAAACTGGGCTATTTGTGCCCAGTTACGCGGCTTCGAGATTTGATTAACTGAAGCGACTGGGTTTCGGCTGAGGTAGTCCGCGTGTGGCAATAGAATGCCCTTCCTATACTCGATAGAAAAGTGGTAATCCTGTAAGTAAATCTACCAACGAGCAACGCGAGGCAGTAAGTCCTTCTTGCGCTCGGTGGATTTGAGAGCATTGCAATCCGTCGCGACCTTGAACTGAAAACCCACTAAATAGTGACGGAAATGTTGCAAAGCCTTAACGACCGCTAACGTCTCCAGCTCATAACTATGGTATTTGCTCTCTGCTCCCTGCGTAGACTTACTGAAATATGCCACCACTCGATTCCCACCATCAGCATGAGTCTGTAAAAGCGCTGCTCCATAGCCAGCGGAACTTGCATCAGTGTGAACCTCGGTGGGTAGCTCAGGGTTAAATATGGTAAGAACGGGTTCACTGGTTAAGCACTCAATTAGTTCCTGACGAACCCTTTCCTGTTCCTGATCCCAACGAAACTCAACACCTTTCCGAGTCAGATGAGCAATGCATGCGGTTCTCGTTGCGTACCCCTTAATGTATTTGCGGAAGTATCCAGCGAGTCCCAGTAATTGTCGAACCTGTCTGACATTCTCAGGGGGTGGAGCGTTTTTTTTTAAGGCCGCCACTTTACGTGAGCTCGGCCGCACCTGACCAAAACTTATTATCCTCCCTAGATACTCGACTTCAGTCGTCAGGAAGGAGCACTTTTTAAGGTTTATTGAGAAACCTGCCTTAGTGAGCGTATTTAGGACCTATTTTTAGTAATAATAAGCCATTGTCTAAGCTATTACTCATAAGGAGCACGTCGTCGATATACACCAGGACGTCAATATAGTGTATGTTTGGATCAAAGCTAGAGACGTAGTAGTTACGCGATCTAACAGGCTGCAACGATCTGATAGCCTCCGCAAGCATGGTTGTGGTTGACGGAGTATCGGACCCACGAGCGATTGGATCGTTGGTGCAAGCGGTCGTTGAAAGGTCCTCGGAATTGTCTACGTGATCCCTACTAGGAACATCGCCCAAGTTCATGGAGCTACGAGAATTCGACATGACCTCGCGGATCGCGTGCTCGGTATTGACCACAGTGCGGCTGTTGCTTTCCGATTTTACTAAAATTTTAGACGCAGATGTTGCATTCGTGCTGTTACGCTCGATAGCGGTAAGCCGCGTCATGATACTACTTAGAGTATTTTGTAAATAATTATCAGTGTTAGGTGAAATGGAACGGCGCGGAGGACGTGTAGGTGGTCTGCGCTGACGCGTGATTTTCGATCGCGATCTAGAACGGTGTCGGTCACGGGCACTGCGCCAGTAGTAATACGGGCTATCCTTCGAATCACTACGTTCGCGACGGCGCCCATGCGGTGATTCATGAAATGAGCTACGCACGGAGTCCCTACTAGCAGACCTATTTCGCGAACGGTCTCGGGAACGGCAACGGTCATGGTTTCGAGGCATATTAAACACGAGTTTTGATATAGCACGCACGCAATAACAACCACAAGGTAAATCACACAAGAACACTTTTTAAAAATAAACACCGGTGGAATGTAAAAGTGAAGGTAGAAAAATTTCATTCCTTGTATCTTTGAGTTTAGTGGGCTTTGAAGTCCTTTATCCCACTTCTGATATTAGGAATCAAAAGTAGAGATAATTAAAAAAAATATTACAGGTCACCCGAGGTGACTCACACATTTATTCATTATAACCAAACACTTTAAATTTATTACAAACGTTTTTAATACAAGGAACGAATCTTAACATCAATCAACTGCTTAGCACTCACCGACAATAACTGCACAATTATAACAACTAATCAAATATAACAAACGAAATACGATCCACTGTCCTTGGACGATGTTGCCTCTCCGAACGACACCCGACAAATGCGCCTTATGACGGCGCGCGCGCTCCTTTTATACCGGCTCTAAAATATTCATAATTTGTCTCCTAACAGTATTCATTCATATAAAATTGAATAGCTAGTGAATTATTGGTGCAATGTCACTATCTTTTAAGTAGGAAAACGATATATAATAAACAGTAAAAAAAATTATGCTAGTATTTTTTTTAATAATTAGCTTTAATTTATCATACAGTTATCCGAAAAAATCTGTTGTCTACTTCACCATCGCCTGTTCGCAGAATGAAGTGCCGATTTAAATGACCCCTCCCTATAATATGTATACGATGTCGAGCATCGCTTGGAATAATCATCGCTGCAATTAAAATACAATAAAAAGTTATGGAGAGGAACAGTAACGAGGAGGGCTTCATCTTGATGTATAATGTAGTGATTTTTAATAGTTTGTGAAAGAGCTATAAAATATATAGTCGGCAATAATTCGGTAAAATCGCTCAATTGGTTTCAATTTTCTTGTAAGGATCTTGTTGACACATTTCATGTCATGACACCAATTATGACACGAAGCATAATAAATGCATGTAAGTTGCATGCAACTACAATAACTGCCTTAAAATCATCACCCATTAAATGGGACGTAAAATGAAAGTTAAAAATAACAGTAAAATCAAACCAGAGACAAAAATACAGACCGAATACCTAGTATTACTCAGTAGGTACAAATATGTAAGTAATATAATACATGTAAAACGTTTATAAAAATTGCGGTTCTAATTTATATATTATTAGGGTTAAAGTATGAAATTGCCGATTTGTACTGAAAAATTGAATCTCGTTTTTTTTCTAAGATGTACCATATTTATTTATTCGAAATATTACCCTCATTACATATACATTGCTGCCATCTAAGCGGAAGTTCATTTATGCCTTTACGATAGAACTCCGGGGATCTAGATTCAAGAAACTGTGTGAAAGCATTTTGTACTGCCTCCTGGGAAGAAAAGAAGAAGAATTTTATAGGTATTATGTGAAAAAAGTTTCACTCGAAAATCTCACACCATGAAGATTTTATTTTTTTTTTTTACCTTAGGTATTGCATGACGCATACCCTTCCGCGGCGGCGGGCGGAGGGGTTATGTCGGACTCGCCGGGGTAAAAGAAAGATGGTAAAGATGATAATGTACCTCCCGGAATACCGACTAAACCTACCACGGTGTTCCTCGACAAAACCACTATCGACGGGGCCGCGCTAATCACTTGCACATGCGGTCGCGACCCCGCCGAGGTATCGGCCCGCTGTATGAAATGGCAGGCCACTAAACGATAGACCCACCTTTTGGGCAAAACTCACTTGTAATACCCTACTGTCCCCCCTTAGAGGGGAGACGGACTCGACTGCGACTCGGAACACGCACGCTGCCTCTCGGACCTGGTGCTGAACGGATGGTGGGCAGTCCCACAAAGCCCACCACCCCCAGGTCAAACCTCAGGGTGGCTGGAGGTCATCCCGCGCCCTCCGGCGCCCGGCTCTGCTGTTGGGGAGAGGGTTTAAACGGTCCCTCTCCCGCTCCGCCGCCTCCTTGATGGAATTGACTTCCTCACAAAAAGAGGCGACGGCGTTCCACGACCTCTCACTCCGGACCATAGACTGAACTACGGCCGGGAACCATGAAGGTTTTACGTCAATTCAAAGTATCTATTACTATACAACGCCAACTTCATACTTTAACCCCTATTATTTAATATCAATAAAGCCGTTTGATGAATATTTAAACAAGGTCATTTTAAATATTTGTGTCATGTGGACAAGAAACTGCATTTACCTAAACGCCATTTTGAGTAGGTAGTTGTGGCCGAATTAAATGACTATTCTCTTAAAATGTCGATAGTAGTAAGTGACTGATGATAATAAGTAACATTATGTCAACATTTCGTTAACAATTCGCGCGGATGAAACACGTTACACCCATTGCATAAGCGGTGGCAATGTGAACTCCTATATTATTACGCTATTCGTGATGTCTCATTATTTATTTACAAAAAACACACTAACAAACAAAAAGGATCATACAACGCATCACAGCAGCAAAAACAGGCAAATTGTTTAATCTGTTACAACCGAGCGTTTGCTGGAGTCCAACCACAAATCTTACCTAGTGAACGTCTTTATTACAGAACAAAGAACATGAAGCGGTTAAAATTAAAAGACATTGCAATTTTAACCGGGTGGGTGGATACCTTTTGTATCAATCCAAGAATCCCAACATCGTCAGTGCGTAGACGTCGTTAGGAATGTATGTCGAAGTATCGACCGTGCAATTGTTCATACAAATGACTAATTGAGGGTAGTTGTTGAGACACGCACTTTTCGAAGGCATCGCTGACTTCACACCAGTAAACCTGTAACCACGATCGATGTATAAGGGTCGAAACAGTGGAAAATAAATAGGTACTTACATATTTGAATATTTACCATTGCAATTAAGGTCCGTTGTCGATTTGCAATATTATACTAATTGCGAAAGCGAAGGTCTAAGTACAGTGTATATTCAAGTTGAACTGTTTGTTTGATTGTTTGTTGATACATTAATTTCTAAAACTACCAGTTCGGTTAGAAACTTATTTATGCATTATGTATTTTTTTATTATGAAAGGTTAAAGGATATATTTTATAACATCACGCTAGGAACCGGGAAGTGGGTCAGTAATCATAAACGTGAGTGAAACTGCGGGTGACACCTAGCTTGTAATAAATGTATGAATAACATTTTATACATTATAAAAAAACAAGTACAAAAATGGCGACTAAAGGTTACAACAACAGTTACTGTTGAAAGGTGAATCAACTATCTTTAATAAAGATTTTAATGAAATAACTGACTAGACAGACAGACGCTTTTTTTTTTTTTACGTGGGGGAATGCATGACGCATATCCCTCCGCGGGGGCGGGCGGAGGGGTTATGTTGGACTCGCCGGGGTAAAAGAAAGATGTTAAAGATGATAAAGTACCTCCCGGAATACCGACTAAACCTACCACGGTGTTCCTCGACAAAACCACTATCGACGGGGTCGCGCGAATCACTTTCGCATGCGGTCGCGACCCCGCCGAGGTTTCGGCCCGCCGTATGAAACGGCAGGCCACTACACGAAAGACCTACCCTAAAGGCACTTCTACCACTCCCCACTGTCCCCCCTAGAGGGGAGACGGACTCGACACAGAGACAGACAGACGCTGGTAATTTTCACTTAATTAGCTTATACTTTACTGTGAGTTAATTCGGATTTAAATGCTTAACTAGATAATAGTATGTTAATGTTTTGATTTACTGTTAATTTGCCAGTATATTCTTATAAAATGTCCCTATATACTGAGTTAAAATTTTCATTTTTCTACTTGCACAGCGTTACTAAGGAACTAACCTTGCTCGTAAGTATGCGTAACAGAAATAAAATAAAAAATAAACATTTGTTTATTGCCAAAAAATATTGACAATGTAAAGTGCAATATCCTATGGCCCAACACTAGGCAAGCCTGTGCTGTGGGCACATGACACGGCAAAATTCTTTTACGTACATTGTTAGATCGGACAGCATCATAAAATGTTTCTTTAGCTAATAAATTAAACAATAGGTTCAACAAACTAATAATGACTATAACATGCAAAGTTTATAATACTAAAATAACTGCATTAGTGTCGATACAAATGAAAGTTGCAATTTAACTAAGGTATGCATGTACATAGTTAAATAAATATGATGTGATAATATTATATAATTAAATATTTTATTAATATTATCTATAATAATAATCTGTCTTAAATTCAAGATACAAAGATGCAATTACGCAACATTTTACGCTTCTTCGCTCAAGAATAACACTTTGGATAGATCACAGTCGAGGCTCCGCAATAGGTCCTACAATTACGAGGTCTCGATTGTGACTCGGCCAAAGTGTTATCGAGTTCTTTTGTTAGGAAACTTTCAGTAATCGTACGGATTCTAACAATATATGTATGTATGTATCCTATGTGGGTGCCAATCAGTGCAGACCGGCGACACTTCGACCCAGTGGGATCTTTTGTGTCGACACTCTCCCAATAACGACTGCCATAGATGTTCATGGCAGCCGGGACCGACGGCTTAACGTGCTCTCCGAGGCACGGAGCAGGCGATAATTGTCAATCAATACGCACATAATTTCGAAAAGTCATATAGCTTCCGAAAGTCAGAGGTGCGCGACGTGGGTTCGAACCCGAGACCCTCCGCATTGCAGTCTGTTAGTCTCCCCACTGAGCTATCGCTGCTCATTTCTAACAATATATTGTAGACGGCCATAGGCTCGTTCCCTACATTATATAGCTTGAACATCCATACATTTCAATTTTATATATTATATGTAGTCTATTTTTGTAATCAATAAATTTATTTTAAGCCCTTGCTGTTACTGTTTCCAGCTACTCTTTTCAGGCTATATCCGTTTATTAATAACTACAGATGATAGATAAAGAAAAACACAGAGATACAGGTTTTTGTATGTTATCTCTGGCTATTAGTGGGCCATATTTGTCTACTAAACAAAATATTAAAAAGCGACTTGTAGACTTGGCTTTTGTAAATTTGGTTCGGTGAAAGTGTTGCTTAGAACTTTTTGTAACTACGGTATGTTTGGGCTACATTACCTGTTGATTAATTACTAAGAAACTCATTTGTGTGTTACCAAGCTGCGAGTTGCCTAATGCTAATATTGCCATATAATATTGCAATCACAATTAAAGTCTGTTCAATATTCCTCGAATAATCGTTAATTTACACCAATATTTTATCGATCATCATCTCAGCCGAAAGACTGCTGGGCATAGGACGTAGATCAAGGTTTTCCTCACAGACCGGACTTGGTCCATCCGCATCCAACCGCTTCCCGCGACCCTTACCAGGACGTCGCTTCACCTTGTGAGGCCTACCCCTGCTGCATGTTCCGGTGCGTGGCCGCCACTTATATACCAGCAAATTAACAGACCTACATATGTATGTGACGTAATTAAGTTTAATTTATACGGATTTTATCTCTACAGTAAATCTATAATACTATTTTATCTATTTAAAATTATTAAATCTATTTAGATTTATAAGCCAATAAGACGTATCTAAATCAAAACATTAAAATACCATTATCTTTTAAATTAAACTATTATATAGTACACGGGGAGTCTCCCCGCGACCATGGCTGCTGAAAAGCAACCGAAACGTCGGAAGAAGTGTACAATTAAATTAAATCTAAATAGTTTTAATAGTTTTAATAATAATTCAATTAGCTTAAAAATTAGTAAAGTTTAATAGTAGTAGTAGTGTAACAGTTTTCAAAATTATGTAATAAAGTGTAAAATAAACAACGCGATAAAAACCGTAGTTTAATTTCAATGAATAATATTCGCGTACACAGAAGACAATAATACCATTATCTTGTTAAGCAATTAAATCTGAATTAACTCACACTAAAGTAAAAGCTAATTAAGTGAAAATTTCCAGCGTCTGTCTGTCTAGTTAGTTATTTCATTAAAATCTTTGTTAAAGATAGTTGATTCACCTTTCAACAGTAACTGTTGTTGTAACCTTTAGTCGCCATTTCTACTTGTTTTTGTACAATGTTTAAAATGTTATTCATATCTTGTCACCTGCAGTTTCACTCAAGTTATTGATTCCTGTTTTGCTCCCGTGGCTCGTATCGTGATGTTATATAACCTATAATCCATCCATCACTTAAAATACCACCTAATACAAAAATAAGTCTTAAAACCGGACTTGTAGTTCCAGAAATTAACGCGTTCAAGCAAACAATCAAACAAACACTTCAGTTTTATAATAATACTAGGAAATAGGAATACTGCAAGCTGGAGTATGCCCGGGCCCACGTCGTGGTGCCTTTCTTAGAGGACAGTAGACAATGGTTTCTATACCTATTCATTTTCCAACGTTTCGACTAACTTACATCGATCGTAGTAAGGGTTTACTGGTGTGAGGTCAGCGGTGCGTTTGTGAAGTGCAGATTTCGGCAACTACACATGGTTATTATTAAAAATTTGCACAACACTAAAGACACACAACACACTGACAAACCGAGTTCGTTTACATTTGCTGATGACTGGATTCCGAATCCGAAAATAACATACGATGCTTACCTATAACGCTGACATAACTAAGAAGCGACGGCAAGGTACCTATTGATTATATATCTGATTATGGACCTTATGATGGAGCATTAAAATATAGTGCATTACGTGTGTAAACTTTCTTCTAAGTTCAAGCGTATCAAGGCCGACCATCCCAGATACAAACACAGAAGGAAATAGAACAGCCTAACTCCCGCTTGTATATGTATCTAGCAAACTTACCTTGAACTCTTTCAATCGCTAGAGTGTATAACTTTTCCTGCGGGCTCCATACGATTGAGTTATACTCTAATCTACTGCGCACGTAGGCATTGAAAAGAAGTTTAATAGGTGAAGATTTCAAGGCAGTTATGTTAGTTGCATGGAACTTACATTAATTGCATTTATTATATTCCGCGTCATGATTGGTATCATGACATTACATGGTGTCAACAATGTCTTTATAACCCCGAGCATGGCATATATTATCGATAGATCATTTAAATTATTTTACTATATAACATGTGATTCGAGAAAGTACTCGGTATTCAAATGCAATGATTTTGCATTAATTGTTGTCAGCGAAGTATGATAAGGTTGCAACTAATAATTGTGTCATCAAATCTTATTCGAATTTTATCTTCGTAAATTATTATCTGTGAAAACGCATGTATTGGATACGAACCTATGATTTTCGAATAATTGGAAATCCTTTTGGTGACAATTATACAATTCTACTAAGCTCTGCTTAGTTTGGGCTAGATGATATTATGTGTATATTGTGATAGAATATATTATATTATATTAGAATTGTGATTAATTCGTAAATACTGTACATTGCTACAGTATTTACGAATTAATTTCATCTGTGCTCCTCATGTAGCAAATTTGGAAATAATTTTATTTAACTACGTAATTTGGAACAAACGATGTTATCTTCAGAATATTATTATTAAATTGAATTTGTTACATTGCTTGTTTTACATCATTATAAATTAATTAAGTTGTTATGAAATTTGTAATGCCCCATCGACCTTTGATTTCTTATTAATCTTCAGCCTTTAGCCATCAAAAGCCGAGTGTAGGCCTCTTGCAATGATGCACGGCACTCACTTCGATCTTAAGTGTTTTTTATTCAATTTCTTTGACCGCTATATGCTATGATAATATAATTTACTGGTGATACTATATAACTTGATTTGGAAAGTCATATTCTTGCCCTGACTATATTATTATATTTTTAGCATTCAGCGAGCTAATGGAAGCAAATAATGAACCATGCCACACCTCAGTATAAATACATACATACTATATAGAGTGAGTTGGCTCGAGGTGTATCACACCCACATATGATCTACTATGGTTTTAGATCAGACATGGTTCCAGACACCGCGTGCCGTGTTGCTGCTGAGAATTTCTTGACAGTAAAACCCTACAGACCTTTGCTCGAGCCGTGCATCAAACCCAGACATACACAGCAGTCGCATTCATTACCGCTGTAGACAGATCCAGTTTGAAGAAAATAACATGCAAAATGCTAAGCAGTAAGCAGTAAAGAAACAAAATCGTACGTATTTTTAAGATTCTTTACATTTTACTTTTGTTTGCTATGTTATTGAAACAGGTGCGTTACACATAAATTATATCTTGCTTTACTCAAGGTGCGATTATAAGGAAGGTACAGCTCTTGTTTTCGTTATAGTTTTTCGTGCAACTGAGCCTTAAGGTGTGTCCAGATCTAGCGAATGCGCCACGAATGCGCAGCTCGCGAGCTGCGTGCGGGTATTTTAGGTTCGCACGCCGTTCCTGCGCCGCCCGCGCACCAGCTACGCGCCTTGCGTGAACGGCGCCGGAGCCACGGGCGTGCGCCATCTGACATATGCACATACACAGTATAAAAGCGAATGGAACAGCATGCGCGCGACCTGCGCGCGCGCTAAAGGCGCGTCGCGCGCGCCTGCTGTGCAAGCCTTGCGTGAGTTGCATGAAAGATGCGCACCAAACAATTACAGTAACTGCACGCGTGTCGCACGCACGCAGCTCGCGAGCGGGTCGCGAGCAACGTATTCATGGCGCATTCGCCAGATCTGGACGCATCCTAAGAGTACTTCAATTGTATCCACTTTTTTGAACGCAACTGACTATCGACACTCATAAAACATGGTAATATGTAGAAGGAAGAAATAAAACATAAATTTTAACACTTTTGAAGATGAAAATAATGTTTATTTATATTGAAATGTGTATAATAATAATAATAATGTATATAAACATATCTTTAGTCCGTCAGTGTGTCGCTTTTGTAGATAGGTACATGTTAAGATTGAAGCTTCAGATAGTATATCACGTACAGATGGTCTTGGGTCTGCAAGAACATATAATGTTTAACATATCGCACTCTTAATAAAACAGCGACTTAACTCGAAATTTGAAAGTAAGGCAATTTGAACTCTAATTGTATATGTTAAATTCTAATATTATATTTGTGTTAAATCTTTGCAATAGAGTTCAAATTTGTTTAATCCAAAATACTGAGATAAGTATCTGTTTTATTAAGGATGCGAATTATATCTATTATATTCTGAAGCCTATGTCCTCGAACGGGTAGGCAGTGGTGTATTAAATCTATATTTTGTCACTTATAGTTTCAAAACTGTGTACTGTGATTCCCACGGAAACTCAGGTAGGAGTAAAATGATTTTATTACGTGTTAATGAAGGACATGGTCTATCTGTTTGTTAAGTTTCATTCAAAGGCGTTTAACTGTTTACGCTTGATTGAATAACAAACATTTTAGTAAGTAGGTGCGTCGCTATTGCAACCGCTGCGAGTTTTGTGGGTTCGGATTCTATAATCAGGACACAATATGTATGATTCTCAAATTGTTGTTTCGAGGTTAGAGTCCTAACCCCATTGCTTGAGTGCTTGTAAAGTACCAGACGTAGGAATAATTCTTAATGTGAGAGATGTAATCGTAAATATTTTGTTTAATTTTAATTTTGTGCGTTTGACACTTACATCAATGTGTGCAGCGGTCCGGCGTTTAGCGACACTAACGCATCCTTTCTCTAAACTCATTCCCTCCTTACCTAGACAGTACCTATAAACCAATCACGGAGGTCCTGAAAAAGATATAGTAATTATTGAACAACACAAAAACCTAAAACTAATTTTAACGTTACATTTATCGGCCAAACTATTTCATTTATAAGTACTAGGAACGTTCAGTACTAACTGAATGGTGTTGGAGGTTAGCGTAGTGATTTAATTGATCGCTTCGCCACTGCGAGTGTTGTGGGTTCGAATCCACACAGAGCCAAAATTTTTGAGATCCACAGACGGATTTTCCGAGTCTGGATGTTTTTTTTTGGCCATTATTGTTTGTAAAGTCCCCGCGATTTAGAAATAATTTATACTGACAGAGTGCATTTAAAAAACCGAATGAAAAGCGATAGGCTTTGTAAGCTTTATCGATGCCATTTTTTCTACACATCACCTGAATAGTAACTACACACACGGCCTTACTTCTTTTACTCATTATTAATCTATCTAAAATATGAAAGCGGTAGCTAATGTTACTTAGCGCCTAATCAGAAAAAGAATCAGCTATAACTAATACTCAACGTTAAGTTTTAGTTGCATAATAGTTAAATAAAGGCCGTTAACCACTGAACAATAATTTGAGAACTATTCAGTTGAGAGATAGCTAAGTAATAGTTAGCGGTATTTTTATGACTAACCCTGATAGTGTTTAAGTGTTTATTGTATAAAAGTAGAGACACAAATCCGGTAATAGTTTTAGATAACCAAAAATGCTTACATTGCCGTCTCGAACATAGTAAGGGTCATCATGTCTACCAATATTTTCCACATCATCTTGAGCATTGGTAGGAACAAACAGTGCTGTTACTATACAACACACGGTAACGAAGAGGAACAACAACGTAGTGGAGTGCATGTTGAGGCGCGGTGTAGTTGAATACCGGTGCGGAACAACCAACTCTTACAATATATAGTCCGCACACTGGCCGCGTCACACTTACGAATCGTTTTATATATTTACACATAATAATAGAACGTGATGTAGGTGAACAGTTAGATAGGTCCATCTTCGAGAATGAGGTCAATCATCCAATCCTTCTCGGTTGGGCAGCATTCAGGAAGCTACGATATAATTATCTTCTCGTCTAATATAGGTACCGTAGTGTCTCATGATGAAAGTCTTTGACCAGTGTGTGTTGCCAGTGTTAACATACGGGTCCTAAACGCGTTCGCTCACTATGGGCCTTATCAGAAGGCTCAAGATCACTCAGGAGGCGATAGGGAGAGCTATGGTTGTGGTTTATCTGCGGGATCGAATCAGAAATGAGGAGATCCGCAGGCAAACTAAAGTTGCCGACATAGCTCTCCGGATAGTCAAGATGAAGTGGCACTGGGCAGGGCACAAAGTGCACAGAAGGGAAAGGCAACAAGGTGGACTGACGACCAACTAAGAGCGAAGCGGTTGGATACACGTAGTCCAAAACCAGTTTGTGAGAAAAACCTTAGGAAAGACCCGGCATGTCCTTCCTAAGGTTCCAATTCAATTGAATAATAAGAACTAAGAATTTGCATACAGTTTATAATATTAGTAGGATGTATAGATATTCTAAACCTGTCTCTTGAGCTTAAATAAGATTAGTTAATTATTATATATCTTAAATCAAAAGAGCAACATTATTGTCGATCGGCATACTCCTGTAATAATAGGTATTCAAAAAAGTTCTCATTTGTCTTTAGGATCACAAAATAAATAAACTATTCAAATGTAATACGAGCGGTAATTACCTACGTTACTGATCGTTACATATTGTTCAATATGAGACGAAGTTGCCATCGATTAATTAAAGAAATTAAATCTCGTAACATTTTATTATTATTAGTTATATAGGTTGTAATGAAATATTCTATTATAAACATTTGCACCATTGCTGTCAACACTAATAAAAATGTGCTGCTGGCGTTCAATCCAGTCATTCTTCCGATTATCTAGTCATATGGCATCGTTAAAATTGGTTATGAATTATATAGCAAATACGTTGACTAAACCATCGCAGATAACATAACAGGAACTAATAATCATGTTTAATTTAATTCGATTTTTTCATGTTAAGTAAATTCGGAACAAATTTTCCCATACGTACATAATTTGGAACAAATAATGTTATATAGCATATTATTTTATTTCCGCTCACCTAGAAGCTATTGTCCACTAAGCGACTAGCCCACAACGATCGCAACCGTTAGCGAATAGTTATGAAGCGGCTGCGCTCGCGACTGAAGTTTCAACATCGAAGGAATAGAAAATATATGTATTGATTGATTTTGATAAATGTTTTGAAAGCAACATTTGAAATCAAATAAAAAAATCAGAATCATTTTATTATGCACACGAATATCGGTATTATCTTTTTATGAGTTGTTATCTAATCTAAAGGTATTATTAATAGGTACTACGATAAAATTGCAAGTAGAAAATACAGAAAACAAAACGCCGACTGTATATTCGCGCATTCTCCAAGTGAGCATAGCGCATCCTAACTAATAGGTATCATAAATACGAATGTGAGTTTGTTTGTTACACTTTCACGTCTGAACTACTGAACCGATCATCATGAAATGTCGCATACAAGTTGTCAGTATAGGGCACAGAAAAGGACGTAACGAAAAGCTTTCATCCCAGTCGATTCTATGTGTATTATTTTTCTCCGTTTGTTGTTTGTTAAAACATATTGACTCCCATAAAAACTCGAAAATTCACCTTGAAATTCATTTAGAGCACTAATTTATGTATAAAAATATTTAATATTTTAAGTGAATATAAGAATATCTAATAATAAAAGAATATAGTAATAAACACAATAAAAGCTCAAACTAAGTAAATTAGCAAAGCAGATCATTATTCCCTTGCCCTGATTCAAGTTAGATTAATACTTAATTGTGTTTTGTATTATTGGGATCAGCGTAATATATTTTATTCATCCAAAAATCGTTATTAACCGTCCTCCCACCATTAACTCCTTGCTTCCTTTCTGACGATTTACAATAATATTTATAAGTTTCTTATATACATACGTTTAATCTTTTGTGTTAGACGGAATTTAAAATAAATTCATATTTCCTCCTAAAATCAAATGTTGTGCCTGAGACCAGTAACCGTTTCGTCGATCCTGAGATAATTCTATGTCCGTCGCATTCAATTTCACTGTCATTCTAAAGAAATAACCAAGGCATTCAAGTAGTCTCGTACGATCAGCCCACCGAGCTGAGGGACCGCTCAAGCTGCAAAACAAATATTTAGTTTTGGTTCAACTGACTTTAAAGCCTACATTCTCCAGTCTAGGCCGCGTCTCTTCCAATCTATTTTATATATCTAAGCCACTCTCAGCAACCATCTCGACATCGATGTATACAGCAGGGTGTTCGTCAAATCATACATAATTTACAGAAGGAAGATAGAGCTATGAGCATAATAAACTACAAACAAAATATGTTATTCGAACATATTCACCAATATATACTTTTCCTAACTTCTTTTGCTTATGCCTACACTAGTTTTCTATAAGTAAATTAAGCTGTAACATTTTTCTCCATTAGTCTTCCTTTTAATGACATTTATGTAAAACATGGAAATCTTCTATATATATAAAGGAAGATGTCCTGACTGACTGACTTAGAGCCAACGCACAGCCTAAACCGCTGGTCGTAGGAACTTGAAATTTGGAGAGCATGTGTGTTTTAATTTGTAGGGGTGTACTAAGAAAGGATTTTTTGAAACTCCACCCCTAAGGGGGTGAAATAGAGGGGTGACGTTTATATGGAATTTGCTCATTTCTGGACTTATAAGTACAAAAATAGGTATACAAGTTATTGATTATAATTGAAAATGACCTGTGTAAGTAAAATGGACAAAACTCCCCCTAAAAAGGTAAAATGGGGGGGTAAAGTTTGTATGGAAATTTTCTCATTTCTGGATTTAGAAGTATGAAAATTGATATATTGGGTCCTGCTTACAAACAAAAATGATCCATGTAAGTGGAATGGACAAAACTCCCCCGTAGAGGGGTAAAATGGGGGGTAAGGTTTGTAACGAAATTTTCTCATTTCTGGACTTAGCAGTATGAAAATTGGTACATAAGTTTTCGATTACAATTGAAAAATATATGTGTAGGTGAAACGGAGAAAACTCTCCCCTATAGGGGCGGAAGGGGGGATTAAGTTTGTATGAAAATTTTCTCACTTCTGGACTTAAAAGTATGGAAATAGGTTTATAAGTTCTAAATTACAATTAATAATAAAATATATGATTAGGTATAAAAACACTATAAAATTATTATTAAAAACCTAATAGGTACTTATTATTATATACGAATTTTCGATCAGGTCATGTGTCCTGACGCGAGTAAAATTTTTTTTTATTTTGATTTCGCGATCGTAGTCGCGGGTAAAAGCTGTAGGCTATAAATTACAAAAATAAAAGACACCCACGCGGGCGGAGCCGTGGGCAGAAGCTAGTAGTTTGATAAAACAAGTTCATTTAACACATTTTTTGGTATAAATGTGATCAAAACAAAATGTTTCTTTTTATATATAATCACAGTACGTTAATATCAAAGCACCCGTTGACTGGCAATAGGTCATTGAACTCGTAATGTAACAATTATCATTTCAATTTGTTAGCAATAATCTCAAACTAATGAATTTGAGCTAGTGAGATGGTTACAGTCGCTACAGAATAACAACCAGTGAAACATTATGTTGCACTAGTTAGTTAATTTATTTAATTATTTGAATTTATTTGTTATGCATTGAAATTAATTATTATAAAATACTCACAGACATTAAGGGAGCAAAGAAATATGTTTATGATTATAGTAATTTTCAAATGTAACTTGCAGTAAAATAGTCAAAACAGCAAATTAAAAAAAGTAAATTGTAGATCCATGTTTCTAATTTTTAGATCCAAAGATTTTTTTCCCGCTTATCCTGAGAAAACCATCGACAAAAATATTTACGAGATTTTTAGAGTTTTCTTCAGTTTTCCTGTGGATATTGGAATTTTTTTTACTTAAGTTCCTTGTGGGCCAGTTTAGTTGTTTATTCAGCATTCATTTCGTTATTTAAAGACTTTTTTAAGATAAGGTCTTTGAATGGAAAATAATCATTTGCTTTTAGTTATAGCAACCAATAATCGAATAGAAAGTTCAAGGTGGATTTCAAAAACTTGAATAAATTCTGTACAAGAATTAGCCATTGATTATTCAAAAACAAAATTGTTTTCTATCTTTACATGAATTTAAAAAAAAGGACATTTCTTAGTATTTTGAAAAATCAAGCGGCTTATCAAATATATCCAGAGAACTTGGAACCTGGAGAACCTATTAACTTTTTTTTTATTTGCTGTACTCACGACGCTTTTTTTTGAGATACCTGTTGAAAATTATCCAAATATGTATATATTTTAAGAGCTTTATCCTAAAAGTGCCTTTTTAAATGCTTTATTACTATTTATTTTTTATTTAACTCATTATTTATTATTATATTATATGTTAACATAAATAATAACGAATAAAAAAAAGAAACTTAAATTATTAATGAACTTAATCCTGTCACAAAATTCTCCATCATCCATCAATCAATATTTATTTATGTGGTAACAACAGCTCCTGCGATAGTAAGTAGTAACTGCCCTACGTGGATTTCTCCAAGCCACAAACCCTGTAAAAATATGGCGATAGAAAATGTTACCTTCTAAAATTAAAATAAATGTTTATTCTTTGTAAATGACTTTGATTTCTATACTCAATATGCTGAGTACACGCGAGCGCGTATTATACTATAATAGAAAAACATATTGCCCATGTGAAACTACACAAGAATTGTCACTAATTTTGCTGTTTAATTTGAGATCTATTAATTATTATCTATGAAACTCATCAGCTGATTTGACAGCATGTACTTATGGCGCTCCAGGCAAATGCTCGTCTTACCGTTAGAGCTGCCACCAACGTCACACTGAGTTTTGTGGGTGTGAAGCCGACACGTGACTATTTCGTTACTTGTGTGATCCACAAATTATTGTTATCTTAGTAGTGTTCCTTGTGGCCGTTCACAAAGTCCGCCGTGAAATAGGCGTTGAGCTTTATATCACGGGAGACATTAGAGCAGGAATTCTCTTATTAAATCCTAAAAATTCAATTACGTTCATATGAACGTGGACCTAAATGAAAACATATTCAATCAAATAAAAAAGCTAAGTTAAAAGCTGTCGAGAAATCAGTAAATATACGTAAAAGTATATTCTTATGACATACGAATACGCAGCAAAATAGATCATACAATTTTTTGAAGTCGGTTAAATAAGAGTGCTGATCCTGTTACGGCATCGTCCATGCGCTATCTTATTACTTTTTAGAGTTAAAAAAAAATTCTTATACAACTGCTTTGTCCGTCCGTCCGTCCGTCTGTCTGTTAGACAACTTTCAACTCAAGAACCGTAAGAGCTAGAGACTTGCGGTCAATTGCGCCATTCAACTCAGCATAGTCGATTTACCCCGAAATGACTATGACTTTTGACCGCTGACCTTAAGGTCACGTGGTATCACGTGATCTTTGCATATTACTTGAACCATTTTTTCGAATACTAAAATTTACGGCAATTCATCGCCGATTCTCACTTGTTATGCAGTACGCCACTATCTTATAGTTTTGGATAATTATTGAGGGACCAATGTAAAATAATGTAGACATTAATGATGCATTGAAAGATATTTTTATTGCCACTTAGGTTACAAAGTCACGTAAATGTTTTGTTTAATGTACATCTAGCGCATTTGAAACTTATATCAATGTAAGTAGAAGTGCGGTGTCTCAACGACCCCAATGCGCCCTTCCTAGCATATGCGGTTCCTGAAAACACGTACAATAATATATATATATTAAAGAACATCATTGAAATTAAATTAGACCACACTTTTATTGACCATAAACACTATTGAATTTCGTGGGCAAGTCGTGAGTTAATTTTAACTATAAATGCAGCTGTATCACAATACACGATGTTGCAGTGTTTAATAAGGCTAACATATCCATAAGCAGATATATCAACAAGTGCAAAAGTAGTTTCAAAAGTAGCTTACATCACGCCCTTCGAAGTCATCTGGCGTCAGATAGTCATCTTGAGCGTTGGTAGGAACAAACAGTGCTGCTACTACACAGCACACGGTAACGAAGAGGAACAACAACGTAGTGGAGTGCATGTTGAGGCGCGGTGTAGTTGAATACCGGTGCGGAACAACCAACTCTTACAATATATAGTCCGCGCACTGGCCGCGTCACATCTGTGTTATCAGTTTCAACAACATCGAGGATTGGATGTAACTTGCAAATGGTTCTGTATATCCACTCATACTGGAGTATGGAAGTAGGTACCTATCTATATTTTTCTTTCTTTGCATTAAGAAGGTGATTTACACCCATAATACTCAACTTCAAGGCGTTTTATCAAGATGAAACAGGCAACAGCTTTTAAGCCAAACCTGTGAAAACTTCATTGCATATAATGCTGTAGTCTTTGCGTGATGTGTTTGCAAATATACAGACAGAAAAACAAAAAATCTAAAGATAATCTCATAATGTATAGATTAATATAGTAATAGTTATTACATTATTTTTACACACCAAACGCGACATTTGCTTGGTATCGGACCGTGAATGTAGTGACAACCGAGCTTGAGCTGACCGATGGAAAGTCGTAACCACTGTTCATGGACTTCAGCAATGTCAAGACACAGCAAAGCCGCTGCCTACCGTGAAAGAAGAACTCCCTTTTAACCTCGTTTGAAGAAGGACATATCATAAAGCTCTTATAGTATATTCTATAAATTTCAGAAAGGGTAGATAGGTGTTTTACACTCAAACTGAGTTTGAAGTCGCACGTAATAATAGGTAAGCTAACTGCCTGTCTAACTGGCACATTTCCTGACTCCGATTTGCTAAGAATTTTCTATTTACAGGTCAATGAAAAGGTCAATGGCGTAACTAATTGAATAGGTACTTTATAATTTGGAACGAATTATGCTATTTACAGCATTATACATAAAATTGACTCCACGGATGGCGTAGTGGTTTAAGTGGTCGCCTAGCCAATGCCACTGCGCCGAGTGTTGTGGGTTCGATCCTCACATGGGACAAAAAATTTGTGTGATCCACAAATAGTTGTTCCGAGTCTGTGTGTTCTTTGCGTCCGTTGTTTGAATGTTTGTGAAGTCCTCCGCGACACAGGATACAAAACTTGTGAGGGAGGAAATTCTTTAAAACAATAAAACATATACATATATATATATTATATATATATGTATGTATAAATATATATATATATATATATATATGTATAAATTATCTCTGTTCTATACACTGTACTGCAAAGAAAAAGGATCGGTTAGATAATCTTCAATATCTTTAAAAATAAAAAGTTTATAATTTTTTATTGCAAAACTAAAACAAACGCGAAACAACTGATTTGAATTTTTTCGTACTAAATTAAAAAACGACCATAATTTTACACTTTTAGTATTTTATACAATTATGAAAAATAAATAAAAAGGATTTTTATTTTCTAACCGGCCCCTTTCTTTGCGGTACAGTGTATATCTCTGTTCCGTAAATCTCATGATGTGTTCATTGTATATGTATGATTGTAAAGCCTCTTGCGACAAAGGTCTAGGTTCCCAGTGCGTGAGGCGTCTTCTTTGCAATGCAATACTGATAAAAATAACTAAAACCAATTTAGTTAGTACAAGTTGGGTATATTTTTAAAATACTTCCAAGCAATCATAGGCAACTTCTCAGAAGCCACAGAGTAAAAATATATGCCTGGTAGACAATAAGCTCGCCCTCTGTTATCTATGTGACATTTTAGACAAAGATGGTATTAATTTGGCATTAAAGGGTCGGTTTGATCCCCATTTATTACATTACTAACATGAAATCGCTCCTAAGAAACCCATTTAACTCTCTTGAACGGGTTAGTAGTATTACCCGTCCAAGTAAATTATTAGTCATTTTATGTAAAATAAATGACAACATATATTTTAAGCGTTATGCATTTTCGTTATACTAAAATTTTAATCTTTTTCTTTTCTTTTCGTGTGGTTAGTGGCCAAAAGTTTAATGTATTTAATTTAAGTTCTTTGATCATTATTATAGAAAACATTGATTATGACTTGTATGTAAATAATAATCTATAAGATGGCACCATGGAACTCACACCTATGTATATTCGCAGTGAAATCAAAAAGTTTGTAGAAAATTGTTACCACTTTATCTATAGATATTCACATCTGACTTTAATATAACATCTTTTTAAAATAGCACAGCATATAAACCTCACACAGTGTAGAATTTTACTCAAATGGCGGTCATGTATATTTTATGTTTTCAGTCGATAGGCTTAGCTAAGTAGTAAAACTTCGGGGAAGCAACCACGTCTTTTTTTATTAGTTTTGGAGAAATTTCAAAACTCGAGAAAATCCATAGAAAACATAGAAATGCAATATTTGGTTCTGAATATGTGTTTTCTTAAACTTCATTATAGCGTATTATATAAGGCGATTTTAACTACCAGTATAGTTAAATCATAACAAAATATAACTATGTCGTAACGAGAAACTGGCATTTATTGCAAATAAAATACTGTCTGCTGTTACATTACATATGTATACAGCGACATGTATATATATACCTGAAGGAGTAAGCAAAGGCGTATAACATTCACATGACTGTGACGTCATGACTGCACGAATGGCGTAGTGGTTTATGTGGTCACCTCGCCACTGCCGCTGCGCCGAGTTTGTGGGTTCGAATCCCATGCGGGACTAGCATTTGTGTGATGCATGAATGGTTGTTCCGAGTCTGGGTGTTCTTTGTGTCCGTTGTTTGAATATTTGTAAAGTCCCCCGCGACACAATTTTATTCCTAGTGAGGGAGATGTCTTTTTTAAGAAGAGAAAAATGTTTAGTGTGCTTTAAATGTAAAAAAAATATAATGAACTACTAGCTTCTACCCGCTACTTTATACGCGAGGAATTTAGAAGTAGTTATTGATCCTTTTTCTGGATGAAAGATCCCTTATGTCCATTTCTGTATTCCTGACTGCCTGACCTGCCCCAAGTTCCACTTCGATCCTCATATTCGCTATTATAGTACTCTTTTTCTTCATTCAGATCTCTAAAGAATGAAGTCCTGTCTCCATCTTGTCCATACTGAAAACGAAGAAATTCAGCACGATATATTAAAATGTCAAGTTAAGACTGGCATAGACTGACAGTTTTGTATTTAAACTGCACAGACGGCGTAGTGGTCGCCTCGCCACTGCCTTCGCATCGAGAGTTGTGGTTTCAAACCCCACAAGGGACAAACCTTTATACGATACAGGAATTATCTTTTTATTTTATTACTATTTTTTTTGTTACTTACAGGTGCAGCACTGGTAGGAGTAATCAGTGTAACAATAAAACAGGCGATAACGACCAGGAATAGTAGTACAGTGGACTTCATCTTAATACACAAGTAGTTGAATACTGTCGGTAGACAACCAAGCCAAGAATATATAGCTGAGTCACTAATTTGCGTGAAATTGCAATTTTGATTTCGATTAGTTCCAATGTAAGTTAGGTCCAGGTTTCGGTCGGTGAGTAATAAAATTGGGATAATGATTGACCCCAGTAACGAATTAAGTATTCAATATGACGTACAACGCAAGCATTGTTTCTAGGTGGGCATATAATAGCTGAAAAATTGCCGATTAAAAGGTTTGAGTTTGTTGCCGTTCTTCTCATTGGTTCTACACCCTTATTTTGTTAAACGTGGCGACAGGTAAAAGTGAAATTATATTATAGTTTAGTTAGTATAAGCTTATATTAAGTATGGTAAGTTTATATATTTATTAAAACATTTTAATTTCGATTTCTGCTAATAGCTTCAATAATATCTAGTTATATATCGCGACAATATTACTAACAAGTATCTATTATCTTAGGTGTAGGTATTTGACGCTTACGACCCTAAGGTTCTAAGCGACCGTTTTATACATGTTGATAATACGTAACTACCAATGTAAGTAGAATTTTCTGACAGTTAAAACCATCTGGACTTTATGCAGCATATTACTTGAAGCTTTAGCCATATTTTAGGATCGAAAAGATAATTGGAGATAAATAGCAACGTGGGCTTAAAAAATATTTTGTGGCTGGTCATCAACAAAATTTCAATTATGATCCACGTTACTTAATATATAATAAGATTTTATTTGATTGAAGGCTTTATCTGCGTAGCCGAGCTTATCCACTCTTAAATCTGCTGGTTTATTCAAAACCTTATCTACTGCCTACAGAAAGTCTGAAGGCATCTTCCGAATGTGGCTACTTCTAACAAGGCTTCATGAAAGAAACCTTTACTTTAGGCATTAAAAGCATTGACTTTTCCACATTCCATATGTGCCGTATTTTTGTGTCGCTCTCTCTCTGTTTATCTTATAGCAACCTCTTCACTCTATTTACAGGGTTTTGTAGACCGGTTCCAGTAATAATAATTTATAATTTTATTCTTCCAACAAAATTGCAATAGTATAATCACAACAAGAAAGTATCCTATGTGGAAACAGTTCCGTAGGAAATAAAATTACGGTGACACCTGTACTAATGAAACTTTGTATCACAGGTGCCAGCGCCTTCCATGAGTGCGAACTCGTGGACGGAAGGCGTGTTGTGTGTCGTGGATTTTCTTTTTAAAAATCTTCTCTACCGTGGGTAACTTTACTAACATTTAAATAACGAAATGAAGAACAGCTAGGCTAGGAACGACTATTTATGGATCACGTCGTTTTTACTATGTGGGAATCGAACCCACTACACTCGGCGTAGTGGCAGTGGCGAGAAGTCTACACCATCAGTTCAGTCGCCGTGGTGTTAAGGCCTAAGTACTTCATAGATACTTTGAGATAGGAGTAAGTTATACAGCACTTTGTACGTCGAGTAATTATCGCCATGTTTTCTGTATTTACTTACTACTTTACTTTACTTACTAGTTGCACCTGTGATTCATTCTGCAAGTTATAAGTGACATCATTAAGGATGGCCTGATAATAGACTTAGTACAGACTTATCAACAGGCAAATTACACTTATTTTCAATGTTTCGCTAGCTTCAGGTATCTTTCCTTCGTCTTGGAAGTTGGGCCTCATTGCACCAATCCACAAATCTGGTGACATAAGCGATGTAAAAAATTACAGGCCCATTACTATATTGTCAGTTTTTGCCAAGTTACTGGAATCCTTGTTATGTACCTATGTATCATGGCATATTAAGAGTATACTCGCAGACACTCAACATGGATTTGTCGGTACTCATTCCACTTGCACCAATCTTGTCGATTTCTTTGATGATGTATCCCGTCCTTTGGATAGTCGCATTCCAGTAGACGTCATTTATACGGACTTATCGAAAGCCTTCGATAAAGTTCCTCATAGTACCATACTTCGAACATTATCGCTGATCGGTTTTGCTGGCGCCTTCCACAAATGGTGCTCGTCATACTTACGTGACCGCACATCAAAAGTAGTTGTCAGTGAATACGAATCGGATGCTTTTCCTAATTTGTCTGGTGTTTCCCTAGATTCCGGTTAAACTCTCGGTTTTATAATAAGAAACACCAAGAATTTTAAAAACAATATTACTATCATAAAATTATACGAGAGTCTGGTCAGGCCTCTTCTTGTATACTTCTTTCTTATTTCTTATTAATAATAATTCTTATTTTAATTAATTTGGTTTATTTTAATCTTGTATATACGACCTTGAATTTGTAAATGCTGTGCACACCTGTAAGTGGCAAATTCGCTCTGTATAATTATGTTTAATATTAAATTATGTCAGAGTGTATTAGTGAATAAGTCGTTGGAGTGCCATAATTAAATAAATAAATAAATACTGTTGCGTAGTTTGGCATCCGCATTATGAAGTTCATTCTAATAAAATTGAACGTGTCCAAAATAGATTGATGTACCACTTAGCATATAAATTTAACTTGTCTAAGAAGCTAACTCGTTACACAAACCGATTAACTCATTTCAATATAACGTCACTTAAAAAACGCCATAAAATTTTAAATTTATCGTTGTTACATAAATTAGTCAATGGTAATATAAATTGTCCTCATCTGGTACAGAAACTAAATATAACAATCACTCATAAACTTCCACGGCTGTCTAGATACTCCTTATTTACACCTAAGCGATCCAAAGCTAACCTAGGCTTTTTCTCTTCTATAAATAGGCTCCAAGCGGAATATAATTCTGTTAGTAAAAATAAGGATATTGATATATTTAGTCTAAGTTTACCAACTTTTAAAAAGAAAATATTATCACTATGCTGAGATTCATTATTACAGTAGAATAAAGTTTTGTTCTTTTAGTATATACTAATTATGTAAGAAATTGTTAATTTAAGATTTTATATCTTAGTTCTGGGAAGCCTTATGCTCCCAGCTATCGTTTATATTTTGCTTTCCGTGGCAACCTGTAATTAAGGCAGCACCAATACTTGTATACAACTGACTTTGTAACTTAGCTTTTAAGGTGTATGTTCTTGTTGGTTGTCCAAATAGATAAATAAATTAAAAATTTATTGGAAGGGTGTAATAAAACAAGAAGTTTTCAACACATAATTTATGACATAAATAAGAATTTAATCAAGCCAAATTATAATTTCCTTTAATTAGTACTCCATGGCACCTGGTTTTGACGTTGACCATGATCGTAGCGAATCCGAACAGGCACTGCGTCTCGCCTAGTCGTGTATCACACATTTTGTCCAAGTTCAAATATTAAACAGTTTATTGGGGCTATACCTTTATGATAAATAGTTTACATGGCAATCCAGAGCCGTGGCATATTGTGTGTAGTGGCAATTATCCAGAAGTAGATATTTTTATTGGAATGTGTCTCATTCAAGGTTGTGTTATTTGCAGGAGTAACATTTTCAAAATTACAGTACGTTGCAGGTAATTCTATATAACTCGTACTGTATACTGTGTGTAATGACATGATTTAACGGCCATAACTAGGACTTAAATCACCCCAATCCCTGTTGTTGTCGTCTTTAAGGTATACAGCCCTATAATCGTTATCTCCAAACTGAAAATATAAGAAATCAAGTTACAATAAAACATTATATTTTACTACTGGACCCAACAGACATTGTCGCCCAAAAATATAATTATTGTCGAAAGATAAAATATTTTTTCTTGATCTACAATCGGAGCGCCATCTCCCGGGCCCAATAGTAAACATACTTAAAATTTTATTAAATTCGGCTCTGCAACTTATGTATTCAGTGATATACACACGTCATCATATGAAAACACTTATATTGCAACTGGAAAATACTGAATCCTTCGAGATTGAAAGGTCTTTGAGAAAGAACTTAACAGAAGGATTCGGCAGAATTTGCCGACAATTTAAAGGAGAGCGTATTATCTGTCTGACTCATCTGTGGCAACTAGACAAAAGCCAGATGCATCTAGGCAAATGATTTTGAAACAAGTCTATACTTATCGGATTTATTTCGTCATAGTATAATTGGAATAAGGATTAAGTTAAGTAGTGAGCAACTATTATGAAAAAGCAAACTAAAGTGACAACGCATTGGTAATCTCTGACTAAGAACCGGCAGCCGTTGGAGTAACCGAGTCTAAGAAAGAAGACCGCAATTTGGTAAAACGCAAGGTAAAAGACCTGGCGAACTGACGACCTTAAAATGGCTGGGTTTGGAAGACGAATGACCATGTATTAGGGCTCAAAAAAGGTAAATCCAGTATACGTACAGTGGATTTGTTTGAAGTCAAACGACTATCTTTACACACGGGAATGCCCATTTTTGGCTAACGTGTAATTTGTAGCCGCCCAAGATTGCACGTATGAAAAAAAAAATATTATAATTTCTAATAATTTTTAGTACTATTTATTTACCGAAAGAAGATAGCAAAATCAATATAATAAAAAAAATATCATAACGGAAATAAGTCTTGTTATAATCACCAATGATGCCACGTTATAATTTCAACGTAAAAAGAAGACTAATTATTGAATAATATTAAAAGTGATAAGGCAATAGCATAGTGGTATAGTTATATGTTAATAATCCACAAATAATAAAGCAATTATGTTATTTTATGTTATTATGCCAGTATTAAGCAGAAGAATAATATCGATTAGATATTGATATATGATTTTTTGTTTTTAACTTGCCACACCGAAACCAACTGTCATAACACAAATCGGCTTCCTTGCTGACTCGGTTTTCGTGATTATATTTCTTTCGTTGTGATTTTGTTATTTTATTTACAAAAAAGCTTGATAATGCTCAGTTTTTAGACAATCTTTTAATTGTGTATGATAATAATGATGATGTGTGACGAGAGTGTGTGTGAAAAACATTTATATAAAAATCTTGTCATCGGTATAAATAAAAAATATTTTATCTCAATAACCCCAACTTTTATTTAATAAAATTCCTTGATTAATCATTTACTCATTTGTATACTATCATTTAAATTTGGTTTTAAATATGGACACTCGTGGCAAAAGTCACTATGGGTAGTGGGCATTCCCCTTTATCAACGTAGGCCAATGTGTGGGAAAAATATTTTGCTTTTAAAGATTGCTTGCCATTTGAGTTCCAAATGACAAGTATTTTTGGTAACACCTCCAGCTATGCTAATGACTGTGCTGGCTTGGATACAATTATTGGCTTAGCAGAATGATTGTGGATACAAATCAGTAGTGCAATGGGTGAAGTTCAGACTCGTAGACATTTTGATTCCGAGTCCAAAGCCTTGCCCACTAGGCTACTTTGATATTTTTGTATTATTTATAGTAATTTTCTATTTCTTACTTGATTTGCCCGCAGAATGTAGGGGTGTGAGCGTTCTATATAGTCGAATGTGTTAGGTTCAGCACTGATTGGAGAAATCAATGCGATAACACAATACACAGCTACGACCAGGAAAAGGAGCGAAGTCTTCATTTTGATGAGCGGTGTGGTTGAATGTAGGTGATAAGAAACCAACGCAAGAATATATAGCTTGCCCGTAAATTTGCGTGAAATAGTTATATCGAATCCGATTAGTTCCAAGTTAATTAAGGTTCTGGTCACGGTCAATGAGTATAGGTGACATCTATGTCGACATTAATGAGATCAGTAATACATAACTGTGTAATTATTATTGTATGAAGCAGCAAAGATTTGGACTATTTTTATATTATCGATATATTTTAAAACTGTAACGTCATTTTGTCTGTATATACTTAGTCAAAGTCAAAAGACTACTTCATACAATAAGATAAGGTTTATCCTTACGTAGTATGTCGCTATCTGGACGGTTATTAATAAGACAGGAGTGTGGTGTGGTGGCAGATAAACCCATCATCCCCATTGCTTTGACATTCATAAGTGTTATCTTGTAACCTAATCTGAATAAATTCATTTTGAATTTGAATTAAAAAAATTAAAAAACGGGTAAAGAAATGGTATTTAAGTATCAAAAGAGGTGCATTAGAGCTATTTACAATTTAAAGACAACAGATAGTTGCAAACCATTTTTTAAAAATACAAAAATATTAACGATGCCCTCGCTGTACATATATGAAACGTCTATGTTCGTCAAAAATAATTTACATAAATTTGTTCGAGTAACTAGTCAGCGTCGGTGTGATCGGTTACAAGCAGTTGGGTCTAGAACTGCGCTATATGGAAATAGTATTTTTGTAATGGCACCAAGGGTCTATAATAAATTACCAAAATGTATAAGGAGTGAAGATAATATCCGCAAATTCAAAAGTAAATTGTGTTTATTTTTATTAGATAAGACGTACTACACCATAGAAGAATTTTTAAATGATAAAATATGACATTGCTAACCTTTTAATACAATTTACCTTTGACATGCATGTAACAATAAATTATAATTGATTAATTGCCTAATAACAGTACCATTAATTGAAATTATTTACAATATGATAAAGTGGAATATTATTTGCCTTTTGCTTTAATTGACATTATTTACTCGAACTTGACTTTTTATTGTATAAATTCTAACTTATTACTAAAATGAATAGATTTGTACACCAATTTCATTGGTAGGACATAGAGCTCAATTAAATTGTATCCATAAGACCTTTATTGTAATACCTATGTTCACAAATAAAGTTTGATTGATTGATTGATTGAAAAAAAAAATTTTGAATTGAATTGAATTTGAATCTACCCGTGCAGTCAATAATTTAAAGCTAAGGAGTTTATAATGTATTAATTTCCCGGTCCGGTTTTGATTACCGAATTGGGCAAAGTGCTATTTGGGTTGGTTTATTGTTCATAAACTCAATATGTAATGTGATAGCTCAGTGGGGAGACCAACAGACTGCAATGCAGAGGGTCTCGGATTCGAACCTTACGCGCAACTCTGACTTTCGGAAGTTATATGACTTTTCGAAATTATGTGCGTATTGATTGACAATTATCGCCTGCTCCGTGCCTTGGAGAGCACGTTAAGCCGTCGGTCCCGGCTGCCATGTACATCTATGGCAGGCGTTATTGAGCAAGCCAGTACCCTCTAATATCCTGATACTGGTCTAGTCTTAGGGTATCATTAGCCTTCGGGTTGCGGAGGTCAGGTGGCAGCCGCTCCGTGTAAAAACTGATATTCAGTCAAAATCCGGTTAGACTAGAAAAGCCGACCCTAAGTGACTTGGGAATAATAAATGCTAGGAAGAAGATTATTGTTCATATGTATATTATATTGGGTACGATTCCCGCACAAGTCAAACATTTGTTCAAATCGCGATGGTCTAAAAACTTTTATACATATATAAACATTTTTTATTGTAAATACTCCCAGACCAAGACAAACATCCATGTTCATGCACACAAATGTTTGACTTGTGCGGGAATGGAAGCCGCGACCTCAGGCGTGGCAGTCGGTTACACTAATCACTACGCTATCAAGGCCACCAATTATATAATTATACTGTCGCAAGATTTCTAACAATTGGTTGTGACATATTGTCAACTTTAACGAGATGGGTGTAAAAACCCAGGATTCAACCTTTTCATCTTCATGTGACTTTTTTTCCATCAGCTTTCCATGCTGGGCAAAAGCCTCTCCCTTGGACTTCCAAATCACTCTGTTGGTGGATATCCCCTGACCTTATGACCTTGTGACCCATATATCTCGGGGATCTTTTGACCCACAGGGCCCTATTCAAACTCGACCGAGGTATGACCCCATGGTATCCGCACACCAAGTTACAAGTCAATCGGTCCAGTGTTTCCGGAGTTATGCCTATCACTAACACCAATCTGTCACTAAGACCTGTGTCTTAGTTAATGGTGGTTAATGAAAACACTATGTGGGTCTGTACCCACATAGTGTTTTCATTAACCTCTTTGAAGAAGACTAAGAGGTTAATAAAAGGTCCGCCTTTATTAAATCAATAGACCCTCTTGCGTTCATTTATTCAGGTTGTAAACCGGAATTTTATTGCTTGGAAAAGTCTCAACGAATGGCCTTAGTTCAATTTCGCTATGAGGATCATCTAGCTATGCGACCAAGTAGCAAACGCGAGTTAACGGGAATGCATGTTATTTATCCATAAATCTGACGTAATACATCTTATAACAGTTTTTTTTACGGATTTAGGTGCAAACGATCAGACGGTTCGCCTGATGGTAAGCGATTACCGCCACCCATGGACACTCGCAACACCCGAGGAGTTACAAGTGCGTTGCCAGCCTTTAAAAAGGAGTACGCTCTTTTCTTGAAGTGTTGAAGGTCGTATTGGTCCGGAAATACCGCAGGCGACAGCTCATTCTACAGTTTTGTTGTGCGAGGCAAAAATTCCTGGAGAAACGCACAGTTGTGGACTGCCAACCATCTAAATGATGGGAATGAAAATGCTGTCGCGTAGGACGATGGCGAAAAGAGGCGTCAGGGATCAGTCCGAACAAATCCTCGGAGCACATAATAAAAGCGATAGAAGATGCATAGTGAGGCCACATCCCTACGCAGCGCCTAGGGGTCTAGCCAATTTGAAACATCCTGGCATTCAACGATTCGATTCGCTCTCCGTTGAATACGGTCCAGAGGGAGAAGCTGGTACTGGGGTGCCCCTGCCCAAAGATGAGAACAGTATTCTATGTGAGGCCGAACCTGCGCCTTATAAAGTAGTAGGCGGTGGGCCGACATGAAATACTGTCTCGATCTGTTGAGCACGCCAAGCTTTTTTTAAGCAAATTTAGCCTTACTCTCTAAATATCCGCGGAACTGGACTTTGCTCGATATGTCGACACCAAGAATTCCAATATCGGCTGGGGCAGTGATGGGGATGTTCTCAAAATGAGGAGATACGACCAACGGCAGCTTGCAGACTTGTGGGGTTAAATAGGACCAAGTTAAGACTGCCCCAATCCGAGACTTTCTTCATAGAGGTCTCAATTTCAGACACAAGTTTGTTTCGGCTCACAATGACGTTTTCCCGAGAGATGTTATGATGTGATGACGCGGTGTTATCTGGTGTTACATAGACACACACATATATATATATATATATATATATATATATAGCCACGTCTATATACCTGAAGGAGTAAGCAAACGTCATGACTGCACGGATGTCGTAGTGGTTTGTGTAGTCACCTCGCCACTGCCGCTGCGCCGAGTTTGTGGGTTCGAATCCCACGCGGGGCTAACATTTGTGTGATCCACAAATGGTTGTTCCGAGTCTGGGTGTTCTTTGTGTCCGTTGTTTGAATGTTTGTAAAGTCCCCCGCGACACAGGTTTATTCCCAGTGAGGGAGATGTCTTTTTTAAGAAGAGAAAAACGTTTAGTGTGCTTTGATTGTTAAAAAAAAAATTAACTACTAGCTTCTACCCGCTACTTTATACGCGAGGAATTTAGAAGTAGTTATTGATCCTTTTTCTAGATGAAAGATCCTCTATGTCCTGTTCTGTACTCCTGACTGCCTGACCTGCCCCAAGTTCCACTTCGATCCTCATATTCGCTATTATAGTACTCGTTTTCTTCATTCAGATCTCTAAAGAATGAAGTCCTGTCTCCATCTTGTCCATACTGAAAACGAAGAAATTCAGCACGATATATTAAAATGTCAAGTTAAGACTGGCATAGACTGACAGTTTTGTATTTAAACTGCACAGACGGCGTAGTGGTCGCCTCGCCACTGCCGTCGCATCGAGAGTTGTGGTTTCGATCCCCACAAGGGACAAACATTTATACGATACAGGAATTATACCTAGTACAGGAATTATCTTTTTATTTTATTACTATTTTTTTTGTTACTTACAGGTGCAGGACTGGTAGGAATAATCAGTGTAACAATAAAACAGACGATAACGACCAGGAATAGTAGTACAGTGGACAATGGAGTAACAATGGCACACGAGTAGTTGAATAGTAATAATAATAATAATAATCATTTATTTCAGATTCATCCTAAGATTACATCCATATTTGTTAGTAAAAATTGCGAGCTTACAAACTAATATTAGTAATAAATAATGGCATTAACTAAACACTAGTGGCAGGTCCGGGTGGACTTCGCGACGATAGTAACAAATCACTAAACGACTGCGTGCAGTCGTGAATACTGTCGGTAGACAATCAAGCCAAGAATATATAGCTGAGTCACTAATTTGCGTGAAATTGCAATTTTGATTTCGATTAGTTCCAATGTAAGTTAGGTCCAGGTTTCGGTCGGTGAGTAATAAAATTGGGATAATGATTGACCCCAGTAACGAATTAAGTATTCAATATGACGTACAACGCAAGCATTGTTTCTAGGTGGGCATATAATAGCTGAAAAATTGCCGATTAAAAGGTTTGAGTTTGTTGCCGTTCTTCTCATTGGTTCTATACCCTTATTTTGTTAAACGTGGCGACAGGTAAAAGTAAAATTATATTATAGTTTAGTTAGTATAAGCTTATATTAAGTATGGTAAGTTTATATATTTATTAAAACATTTTAATTTCGATTTCTGCTAATAGCTTCAATAATATCTAGTTATATATCGCGACAATATTACTGACAAGTATCTATTATCTTAGGTGTAGGTATTTGACGCTTACGACCCAAAGGTTCTAAGCGACCGTTTTATACATGTTGATAATACGTAACTACCAATGTAAGTAGAATTTTCTGACAGTTAAAACCATCTGGACTTTATGCAGCATATTACTTGAAGCTTTAGCCATATTTTAGGATCGAAAAGATAATTGGAGATAAATAGCAACGTGGGCTTAAAAAATATTTTGTGGCTGGTCATCAACAAAATTTCAATTATGATCCACGTTACTTAATATATAATAAGATTTTATTTGATTGAAGGCTTTATCTGCGTAGCCGAGCTTATCCACTCTTAAATCTGCTGGTTTATTCAAAACCTTATCTACTGCCTACAGAAAGTCTGAGGGCATCTTCCGAATGTGGCTACTTCTAACAAGGCTTCATGAAAGAAACCTTTACTTTAGGCATTAAAAGCATTGACTTTTCCACATTCCATATGTGCCGTATTTTTGTGTCGCTCTCTCTCTGTTTATCTTATAACAACCTCTTCACTCTATTTACAGGGTTTTGTAGACCGGTTCCAGTAATAATAATTTATAATTTTATTCTTCCAACAAAATTGCAATAGTATAATCACAACAAGAAAGTATCCTATGTGGAAACAGTTCCGTAGGAAATAAAATTACGGTGACACCTGTACTAATGAAACTTTGTATCACAGGTGCCAGCGCCTTCCATGAGTGCGAACTCGTGGACGGAAGGCGTGTTGTGTGTCGTGGATTTTCTTTTTAAAAATCTTCTCTACCGTGGGTAACTTTACTAACATTTAAATAACGAAATGAAGAACAGCTAGGCTAGGAACGAATATTTATGGATCACGTCGTTTTTACTATGTGGGAATCGAACCCACTACACTCGGCGTAGTGGCAGTGGCGAGAAGTCTACACCATCAGTTCAGTCGCCGTGGTGTTAAGGCCTAAGTACTTCATAGATACTTTGAGATAGGAGTAAGTTATACAGCACTTTGTACGTCGAGTAATTATCGCCATGTTTTCTGTATTTACTTACTACTTTACTTTACTTACTAGTTGCACCTGTGATTCATTCTGCAAGTTATAAGTGACATCATTAAGGATGGCCTGATAATAGACTTAGTACAGACTTATCAACAGGCAAATTACACTTATTTTCAATGTTTCGCTAGCTTCAGGTATCTTTCCTTCGTCTTGGAAGTTGGGCCTCATTGCACCAATCCACAAATCTGGTGACATAAGCGATGTAAAAAATTACAGGCCCATTACTATATTGTCAGTTTTTGCAAAGTTACTGGAATCCTTGTTATGTACCTATGTATCATGGCATATTAAGAGTATACTCGCAGACACTCAACATGGATTTGTCGGTACTCATTCCACTTGCACCAATCTTGTCGATTTCTTTGATGATGTATCCCGTTCTTTGGATAGTCGCATTCCAGTAGACGTCATTTATACGGAATTATCGAAAGCCTTCGATAAAGTTCCTCATAGTACCATACTTCGAACATTATCGCTGATCGGTTTTGCTGGCGCCTTCCACAAATGGTGCTCGTCATACTTACGTGACCGCACATCAAAAGTAGTTGTCAGTGAATACGAATCGGATCCTTTTCCTAATTTGTCTGGTGTTCCCCTAGATTCCGGTTAAACTCTCGGTTTTATAATAAGAAACACCAAGAATTTTAAAAACAATATTACTATCATAAAATTATACGAGAGTCTGGTCAGGCCTCTTCTTGTATACTTCTTTCTTATTTCTTATTAATAATAATTCTTATTTTAATTAATTTGGTTTATTTTAATCTTGTATATACGACCTTGAATTTGTAAGTGCTGTGCACACCTGTAAGTGGCAAATTCGCTCTGTATAATTATGTTTAATATTAAATTATGTCAGAGTGTATTAGTGAATAAGTCGTTGGAGTGCCATAATTAAATAAATAAATAAATAAATACTGTTGCGTAGTTTGGCATCCGCTTTATGAAGTTCATTCTAATAAAATTGAACGTGTCCAAAATAGATTGATGTACCACTTAGCATATAAATTTAACTTGTCTAAGAAGCTAACTCGTTACACAAACCGATTAACTCATTTCAATATAACGTCACTTAAAAAACGCCATAAAATTTTAAATTTATCGTTGTTACATAAATTAGTCAATGGTAATATAAATTGTCCTCATCTGGTACAGAAACTAAATATAACAATCACTAATAAACTTCCACGGCTGTCTAGATACTCCTTGTTTACACCTAAGCGATCCAAAACTAACCTAGGCTTTTTCTCTTCTATAAATAGGCTCCAAGCGGAATATAATTCTGTTAGTAAAAATAAGGATATTGATATATTTAGTCTAAGTTTACCAACTTTTAAAAAGAAAATATTATCACTATGCTGAGATTCATTATTACAGTAGAATAAAGTTTTGTTCTTTTAGTATATACTAATTATGTAAGAAATTGTTAATTTAAGATTTTATATCTTAGTTCTGGGAAGCCTTATGCTCCCAGCTATCGTTTATATTTTGCTTTCCGTGGCAACCTGTAATTAAGGCAGCACCAATACTTGTATACAACTGACTTTGTAACTTAGCTTTTAAGGTGTATGTTCTTGTTGGTTGTCCAAATAGATAAATAAATTAAAAATTTATTGGAAGGGTGTAATAAAACAAGAAGTTTTCAACACATAATTTATGACATAAATAAGAATTTAATCAAGCCAAATTATAATTTCCTTTAATTAGTACTCCATGGCACCTGGTTTTGACGTTGACCATGATCGTAGCGAATCCGAACAGGTACTGCGTCTCGCCTAGTTGTGTATCGCACATTTTGTCCAAGTTCAAATATTAAACAGTTTATTGGGGCTATACCTTTATGATAAATAGTTTACATGGCAATCCAGAGCCGTGGGATATTGTGTGTAGTGGCAATTATCCAGATGTAGATATTTTTATTGGAATGTGTCTCATTCAAGGTTGTGTTATTTGCAGGAGTAAAATTTTCAAAATTACAGTATGTTGCAGGTAATTCTATATAACTTTAAGCATCTGTGTGTAATGACATGATTTAACGGCCATAACTAGGACTTAAATCGCCCCAACCCCTGTTGTTGTCGTCTTTAAGGTATACAGCCCTATAACCGTCATCTCCAAACTGAAAATATAAGAAATCAAGTTACAATAAAACATTATATTTTACTACTGGACCCGGCAGACATTATCGCCAAAAATATAATTATTGTCGAAAGATAAAATATTTTTTCTTGATCTACAATCGGAGCGCCATCTCCCGGGCCCAATAGTAAACATACTAAAAATTTTATTAAATTCGGCTCTGCAACTTATGTATTCAGTGATATAAACACGTCTAGAAGTATTTATATATAAATATAACAAAAGTGCTAAAAGTCTTACCTATAATAAAATCAATGCCAGAAAATAGCATTTTAAATACCATAAGTTGTTTAAATATTATAAGAAAACGGAAACCAGCCAACACATTTTCTGCTGAAGAGGATGAGCAAACCAAAAAAGGCTAAAAGATTTTTCAGCGCCTGCTTGATGCATAACATGTACAGAGTGGCTACCAGCTTCGGTACTTAAGACTAGCATTAAGCGGCAATGTCTTTTAATACAGGATTCTACCACCAATGATAGGAGTGGAGATATTAATAGGACATTACTAGCCAAAAGCCATTGATGCCACCAACCGTATATCCATATGTTGAGTGGTATTGATCGAATCATCATATGAAAACACTTATATTGCAACTGGAAAATAATGAATCCTTCGAGATTGAAAGGTCTTTGAGAAAGAACTTAACAGAAGGATCCGGCAGAATTTGCAGACAATTTAAACGAGAGCGTATTATCTGTCTGACTCATCTGTGGCAACGAGACAAAAGCCAGATGCATCTAGGCAAATGATTTTGAAACAAGTCTATACTTATCGGATTTATTTCGTCATAGTATAATTGGAATAAGGATTAAGTTAAGTAGTGAGCAACTATTATGAAAAAGCAAACTAAAGTGACAACGCATTGGTAATCTCTGACTAAGAACAGGCAGCCGTTGGAGTAACCGAGTCAAAGAAAGAAGACCGCAATTTGGTAAAACGCAAGGTAAAAGACCTGGCGAACCGACGACCTTAAAATGGCTGGGTTTGGAAGACGAATGACCATGTATTAGGGCTCAAAAAAGGTAAATCCAGTATACAGTGGATTAGTTTGAAGTCAAACGACTATCTTTACACACGGGAATGCCCATTTTTGGCTAACGTGTAATTTGTAGCCGCCCAAGATTGCACGTATAAAAAAAATATTATAATTTCTAATAATTTTTAGTACTATTTATTTACCGAAAGAAGATAGCAAAATCAATATAATAAAAAAAATATCATAACGGAAATAAGTCTTGTTATAATCACCAATGATGCCACGTTATAATTTCAACGTAAAAAGAAGACTAATTATTGAATAATATTAAAAGTGATAAAGCAATAGCATAGTGGTATAGTTATATGTTAATAATCCACAAATAATAAAGCAATTATGTTATTTTATGTTATTATGCACTGGCATAATCTATCGATATACATATCTAATCGATATTATTCTTCTGCTTAATACTGATTAAGCAGAAGAATAATATCGATTAGATATTGATATATGATTTTTTGTTTTTAACTTGCCACACCGAAACCAACTGTCATAACACAAATCGGCTTCCTTGCTGACTCGGTTTTCGTGATTATATTTCTTTCGTTGTGATTTTGTTATTTTATTTACAAAAAAGCTTGATAATGCTCAGTTTTTAGACAATCTTTTAATTGTGTATGATAATAATGATGATGTGTGACGAGAGTGTGTGTGAAAAACATTTATATAAAAATCTTGTCATCGGTATAAATAAAAAATATTTTATCTCAATAACCCCAACTTTTATTTAATAAAATTCCTTGATTAATCATTTACTCATTTGTATACTATTATTTAAATTTGGTTTTAAATATGGGCACTCGTGGCAAAAGTCACTATGGGTAGTGGGCATTCCCCTTTATCAACGTAGGCCAATGTGTGGGAAAATATTTTGCTTTTAAAGATTGCTTGCCATTTGAGTTCCAAATGACAAGTATTTTTGGTAACACCTCCAGCTATGCTAATGACTGTGTTGGCTTGGATACAATTATTGGCTTAGCAGAATGATTGTGGATACAAATCAGTAGTGCAATGGGTGAAGTTCAGACTCGTAGACATTTTGATTCCGAGTCCAAAGCCTTGCCCACTAGGCTACTTTGATATTTTTGTATTATTTATAGTAATTTTCTATTTCTTACTTGATTTGCCCGCAGAATGTAGGGGTGTGAGCGTTCTATATAGTCGAATGTGTTAGGTTCAGCACTGATTGGAGAAATCAATGCGATAACACAATACACAGCTACGACCAGGAAAAGGAGCGAAGTCTTCATTTTGATGAGCGGTGTGGTTGAATGTAGGTGATAAGAAACCAACGCAAGAATATATAGCTTGCCCGTAAATTTGCGTGAAATAGTTATATCGAATCCGATTAGTTTCAAGTTAATTAAGGTTCTGGTCTCGGTCAATGAGTATAGGTGACATCTATGTCGACATTACTGAGATCAGTAATACATAACTGTGTAATTATTATTATATGAAGCAGCAAAGATTTGGACTATTTTTATATTATCGATATATTTTAAAACTGTAACGTCATTTTGTCTGTATATACTTAGTCAAAGTCAAAAGACTACTTCATACAATAAGATAAGGTTTATCCTTACGTAGTATGTCGCTATCTGGACGGTTATTAATAAGACAGGAGTGTGGTGTGGTGGCAGATAAACCCATCATCCCCATTGCTTTGACATTCATAAGTGTTACCTTGTAACCTAATCTGAATAAATTTATTTTGAATTTAAATTTTGAACTGAATTAATTGGAATCTACCCGTGCAGTCAATAATTTAAAGCTAAGGAGTTTATAATGTATTAATTTCTCGGTCCGGTTTTGATTACCGAATCGGGCAAAGTGCTATTTGGGTTGGTTTATTGCTCATAAACTCAATATGTAATGCGATAGCTCAGTGGGGAGACCAACAGACTGCAATGCAGAGGGTCTCGGATTCGAACCTTATGCGCAACTCTGACTTTCGAAAATTATATGACTTTTCGAAATTATGTGCGTATTGATTGACAATTATCGCCTGCTCCGTGCCTCGGAGAGCACGTTAAGCCGTCGGTCCCGGCTGCCATGAACATCTATGGCAGGCGTTATTGAGCAAGCCAGTACCCTCTAATATCCTGATACTGGTCTAGTCTTAGGGTATCATTAGCCTTCGGGTTGCGGAGGTCAGGTGGCAGCCGCTCCGTGTAAAAACTGATATCCAGTCAAAATCTGGTTAGACTAGAAAAGCCGACCCCAAGTGACTTGGGAATAATAAATACTAGGTAGAAAATTATTGTTCATATTTATATTATATTGGGTACGATTCCCGCACAAGTCAAACATTTGTTCAAATCGCGATGGTCTAAAAACTTTTATACATATATAAACATTTTTTATTGTAAATACTACCAGACCAAGACAAACATCCATGTTCATGCACACAAATGTTTGACTTGTGCGGGAATGGAAGCAGCGACCTCAGGCGTGGCAGTCGGTTACACTAACCACTACGCTATAAAGGCCACCAATTATATAATTATACTGTCGCAAGATTTCTAACAATTGGTTGTGACATATTGTCAACTTTAACGAGATGGGTGTAAAAACCCAGGATTCAACCTTTTCATCTTCAGGTGACTTTTTTTCCATCAGCTTTCCATGCTGGGCAAAAGCCTCTCCCTTGGACTTCCAAATCACTCTGTTGGTGGATATCCCCTGACCTTATGACCTTGTGACCCATATATCTCGGGGATCTTTTGACCCACAGGGCCCATATTCAAACTCGACCGAGGTATAACCCTAAGGTGTCTGTACACCAAGTTACAAGTCAATAATTTTCCATTTAAAATATGTGACCCCTATATTCCGGAGGTCTTTTGCCTCACAGGGCCCCTATTCAAACTCGACCGAGGTATGACCCCATGGTATCCGCACACCAAGTTACAAGTCAATCGGTCCAGTGTTTCCGGAGTTATGCCTGTCACTAACACCAATCTGTCACTAAGACACAGACCCACATAGTGTTTTCATTAACCTCTTTGAAGAAGACTAAGATGTTAATAAAAGGTCCGCCTTTATTAAATCAATGGACCCTCTTGCGTTCATTTATTCAGGTTGTAAACCGGAATTTTATTGCTTGGAAAAGTCTCAACGAATGGCCTTAGTTCAATTTCGCTATGAGGATCATCTAGCTATGCGACCAAGTAGCAAACGCGAGTTAACGGGAATGCATGTTATTTATCCATAAATCTGACATAATACATCTTATAACAGTTTTTTTTTACGGATTTGGGGGCAAACGATCAGACGGTGCGCCTGATGGTAAGCGATTACCGCCACCCATGGACACCCGCAACACCAGAGGAGTTACAAGTGCGTTGCCAGCCTTTTAAAAAGGAGTACGCTCTTTTCTTGAAGTGTTGGTCGTATTGGTCCGGAAATACCGCAGGCGACAGCTCATTCTACAGTTTTGTTGTGCGAGGCAAAAATTCCTGGAGAAACGCACAGTTGTGGACTGCCAACCATCTAAATGATGGGAACGAAAATGCTGTCGCGTAGGACGATGGCGAAAAGAGGCGTCAGGGATCGGTCCGAACAATTCCTCGGAGCACATAATAAAAGCGATAGAAGATGCATAGTGAGGCCACATCCCTACGCAGCGCCGAGGGGTCTAGCCAATTTGAAACATCCTGGCAGTCAACGATTCGATTCGCTCTCCGTTGAATGCGGTCCAGAGGGAGAAGCTGGTCCTGGGGTGCCCCTGCCCAAAGATGAGAACAGTATTCCATGTGAGGCCGAACCTGCGCCTTATAAAGTAGTAGGCGGTGGGCCGACATGAAATACTGTCTCGATCTGTTGAGCATGCTAAGCTTTTTTTAAGCAAATTTAGCCTTACCCTCTAAATATCCGCGGAACTGGACTTTGGTCGATATGTCGACACCAAGAATTCCAATATCGGCTGGGGCAGTGATGGGGATGTTCTCAAAATGAGGAGATACGACCAACGGCAGCTTTTTTGCTGTGAACTTGCAGACTTGTGGGGTTAAATAGGACCAAGTTAAGACTGCCCCAATCCGAGACTTTCTTCATAGAGGTCTCAATTTCAGACACAAGTTTGTTTCGGCTCACAATGACCTTTTCCCGAGAGATGTTAGCGCGGTGTTATCTGGTGTTACATAGACACACATATATATATATATAGCCACGTCTATATTCCTGAAGGAGTAAGCAAAGGCGTATAACATTCACATGACTGTGATGTCATGACTGCACGGATGTCGTAATGGTGTATGTGGTCACCTCGCCACTGCCGCTGCGCCGAGTGTTGTGGGTTTGATCCCCACATGGGATAAAAACGTACCCCGCGACACAGGATTATTCCTAGTGCGAGGTGTCTTTTCAAAGAAGAGAAAAACGTTTAGTGTGCTTTGTTTGTAAAACAAAATATTGAACTACTAGCTTCTGCCTGCTACTTTATACGCGTGGAATTTAGAAGTATGTAGGTAGTTATTGTTCCTTTTTCTGGATAAAATATACCCTATGACCTGTTCTGTAGCCCTGACAACGTGTATGCAAAATGTTATGATGATTGGTCGGGCAGTTATGGCTTGAAAACGTAACAAACAATAAAATCAATTATAGTAAGGATTATCAATTTAATGAGATATTATTATATCTGCTAGTTATTATAATACAGTTGCCACATAATTATTTTCTTGTATAACCTCACACCTCACAGTCGACACAATATTCTTTATCTCAATTTGTCTGGTTAGTATACTTTGTAAATTGGAACTAACAATGTTACTACACCATACTGCATTATTTATAATGATTTGGTCAGTTATGTAATGATATTTCGTATAATCGGAACTAATATTTTTACCAACAATATATTTTTCCTAAAGTATACGTCAGTATGATAAATCTAATATTTTTAGGAAAGAGTTCAAGATAATTTTACTTGTAGGTATTTATAATAATAATAATATAATAATAATATTCTACCACATATACACAACACCGTCTAGCCCAAACTAAGCAGAGCTTGTACTATGGGTACTAGACAATGGATAAACATACTTATATACTTTTTTTTTGTAAATACATACATATTATATATAGAAACACCCAGACCAAGACAAACATCCATGTTCATGCGCACAAATGTTTGACTTGTGCGGGAATCGAACCCGCGACCTCAGGCGTGGCAGTCGGTTACACTAACCACTAAGCCATCGAGGCCATTTATAGAAAAGGTGTAATATACGATATAAATACCCATCATGGCTACTGAAAAGCGTTCTGTTAAGAGACTGTTCTTTACTTGTACATTACTTCGACTAGCATGCACGTATTTTCAAAAAAAAGTACAGCTGGCTAGAAAATCAGCAATGTACACAATAACAGCATCGGCATCGGCAATGTATATAATAACTTTTTTGATGCTATAATTTCTATTGTTATAAGAATAAGGAAATATCGATTTGAGCAACTTTGTCTATGATATATTAATTAACTAATAATTCTTGAATTCTTTAATAATTCTTTATTGCAACAAAATATTTATGTAATAAAATATTATTTATATCATTGTAAAAATCAAGATTTAAGATTAATGAAAAGTTATTTTTAAAAGACAACTGCCGCACTGGAAATAAATCATGTGTCGCGGGGGACTTTACAAACATTCAAACAACGGACACAAAGAACACCCAGACTCGGAACAACCATCTGTGGATCACACAAAGTTTTGTCCTCTGTGGGATTCGAACCCACAACACTCCGCGCAGTGGCAGTGGCGAGGTGACCACTTAAACCACAACGCTATCCGTGCAGTCACATGTGGGCTTCAACTAATTGCCACCATATCTATTTAAGTTACGCATACATATTGCCTCTGCAGCCTAAATAATAAATTTACCTCTGTACTATTTCACCCTTGCTTTAAACCATATGGGACACAGGAATAAACACATGAGATGAATAAAATGAAACAATTTGCCACTAATAAACTATAATTTAGTTTAGTTTATATATAATGCTGCGGAGTCAATGAAGCAAGAGACATATCCCAGAATCATAAATTTGCTTCCCTTCCAGGAAACAATACATCATAGCGTACATCTATTTATGTTTTGTTATTGTGTAGGACCGAAAACTAAAGCAAAATCCATACTTATATTATTAATACAAAAATAACATTGTCTCGCTGTCTGTTACGCTGTATAATATTCTATCATATTTATTATACGTTCTATCACATATACAGTACACCATCTAGCCCAAACTAAGCAGAGCTTGTACTATGGGTTCTAGACAATGGATAAACATACATACATATACTTTTTTTGTATATAAATACATATTATATGTACATAGAAACACCCAGATCAAGACAAACATCCATGTCCATGCACACAAATGTTTTTAATAGCGCCTAAATTGTATAAATTATTTAATGGTAAAATTATATGTATGTATATTCCTAAATATTTTTGTTATTGAATACTACTCCCGCACTAGGAATAATTCCTGTGTCGCGGGGGACTTCACAAACGTTCAAACAACGGACACAAAGAACACCCAGACTCGGAACAACTATTTGTGGATCACACACAAAATTTTGTCCCGTGTAGGGATCGAACCCACAAAACTCGGCGCAGTTGCAGTGGCGAAGCGACCTCTTAAACAAACCCGTGCAGTCATAGTGTTTTTTGTACTTATTTTTATACAGTATTAAGATTAAAATCTATATATCCTACAACTAGTGATAGGTAAGGGATGAAAGGGATAGAACACCTGTACCGCAGATGTGATACTGAGTGTGATACATGGCTTGATGCGTCGAGTTTGCATACCCAACTTCACATTTTGTAAGACGTTTTGAAGACCATGTTTTTTTTTCTAACGAGCATAGATGTTCGACTTTTGCCATTGTTGTCCACGGCTGCCTGCAAGCACTGTCGCCACTGCGGGTAGTCGCAGTTTATCTTGTTTGCCGATGTCCATCGGACAGCACCAACGAACCTTTCATTATGTCTTTGTCTTTTATGTGCGTTGTGCCACAGGACTCTATATGTTCTACGATGCCAGTCTTATTGCCATTGTCCATCATCTGCAGAACCTGGACAGATTACGGGTACTAGGATAATCAGACTGTATATGGTTTTTATTCGTTGGTCCCATTTCATATGATGGCGTGCATCATTACTAGGTTTCTGGTTCAGGTTATTGGGTGGTCGAGAGTGTTTTTGCTTTTTTGTAACAGTCTTAAGTCTGGCATATTGGCTAGTAGTCTACTATGAGCACCTGTTACGTGAGACCTATTAAGAAAACTGGCGATACAAAATTTTGGAGATATACCAGCGAGACTATAATATATCTGAATTTTTGTATTTATTTCTTCCAATTGATTGAACGAAGATTAATGGTTACGAGTAAAGCGAAATCTAAATCCGGTAGATATAATTGATTTATCAGAGACTATATTTACTATCATAATCTATGTGACAGATACAGTACAATAATTGAGCACTATATACAACTTAAATAATTATTTCAAATAAATAATGATTTAACTTGTATAAAATATAAAATACCGCTAGATGCCTACCATCCTGCTTTGGAGATAATTTTAAGTGTGCCAAGAAGTAAAATAATCAATAAATCCCAACTCCCAAGACAAAGTAAGACTGTTCCCTCTGAATGGAATTTCCGCAAGGCGGACTTCCATAGTTTATATGCAGACATCACCAGTATAGACTGGATGGACTTAGTCCTACAACAGGATACTAATTTAGCTGTAGACATGTTCTACGAGAAGTTGAATGGTGTCATCACAAGGCATGTACCCTTTAAAAGAATTGTTTCTAGTCATAAATATAACTACCCTGTTTGGTTCACTAGTGAAATAATTTATTATATTAAACTTAAATACTATAATTTGAAGAAATTTAAATCACAGGGATTGCAATTTAATGGGTAATTATTTAAATACTACAGGACTAAAGTCAAAACTCTTATGAATATAGCTCTTAAAGAGTATATAAACAAGGTGGAGAATAGTATTGCTTCCGAGCTATCTAGTTTTTGGCAATTTGTGAAGGCAAAACGCAGTAATAGACAACATACTGTGCAATACACGTCCAATGGCATCACGGTCGAAGGGCAGAATGCCGTTGACGCATTTGCACAGTATTTCAGTTCAGTTTTTCCTGTAAATGCGCCGCTATTGAATCCTGAAACAGCTGAACGTGATGCAGTTGACTTAGGCTACTCGTCTGAAATTATTTTAAATACCATTCACCCTAGTGATATATGGCGCGCAGTTCGCCGTCTCAAAAGTACGACTTCCTACGGCCCTGATAATATACCTGTATTTCTGGTCAAGGACTGCTTTCAAGCCTTAATAAAACCTCTGTCGCACGTCTTTAATCTTTCACTCCAGCAAGGTATTTATCTAGGATAGTCTAAGTCTAAGTCTCCAGGGTAACACCTATATCTAAGGGGGGATCATCAAATGATGTAACAAATTTTAGACCCATTGCAATACTGTCAGTATTCGGCAAAGTGTTTGAGTCAATTATCAATAACTGCATATCTAGTCAGATTAGCAAATCCTTAAGTGATTGCCAACACGGATTTCGGCCCGCGCGGTCTGCGTTAACCAACCATATAAAATATGTTGATTATTTAAGCAGTAATGTAACGGCAGGATGCCAAGTCGACGCGGCATACTTCGATTACAAAAAGGCATTCGATCTTGTGGATAATGATGTATTACTAGCAAAGTTTGTATCTATGGGTTTCTGTAGACAACTCCTTACTTTTATGGCGAGCTATCTCAGAGATCGCAGGCAATTTGTGAAAATGGGACAACATCGATCCGACGAATATTACACTCGTTCCGGAGTAAGCCAGGGTAGTACGTTAGATCCAACTCTATTCCTGATCATGATTAATGACCTACCTGATATGGTCCGTAATGCTGAGTGTCTTATGTTTGCAGATGATCTGAAGCTATACCTTTCTGCCACCAGCACTAGAAATTGTGATGCACTACAATGTGATATTGATGCGGTTGACACATGGAGTAAACAAAATAAACTTCCTCTTAATGTCACAAAATGTAAAACTATTACTTTTACCCGGTCCCGTACTCCTATTCTGGTAACTTACAAATTGGCAGGCACTCCACTAGAGCGTGTTACCGCAATACGGGACCTAGGCGTCACTATAGATAGCAAAGTAACTTTTCACGAACACATCAAACAGGCAACGAAAGACGCAAATAGATCTCTGGGATTCATAATTAGAACCACCCTGCAGTTTAAAAATGTCCAGGCTATCAAATTGCTCTATAACGCTTACGTACGTAGCAAGCTGGAGTACAATGCAATTGTGTGGAGTCCAAAAGAACAACTTTATGTACTCATGGTTGAAAAAGTTCAGCGTAAATTTGCCCGCTGCATATACAAACGTACTTACGGTTACTACCCATTTTTGTACCCGTCCATGTTTGTCTCAGGTATGGTTGGACTCGATACATTGCAAATTAGGAGACAGTTTTCACAATTTATGCATTACTACAAACTACTAAACAATAAGATTGACAATCCAGAGGTACGAGACAGCATCTATTTTTATGTACCTGATAGATACTTGCGTGCCTGTGGTCGGCGACAGCATCAACTTTTCGCCTACCCAACATCGAAGAGCTCTTCTCAAGCATGTAATAGTCCTACGGCTAGGGCAATAATGCACATTAATAATTTTCTACAATATAGTCCAGATACAGACATATTTTTTGATAAACCAACGGTAGTTGCTACTAATGTTATGCGACATATCAATAACCTATGACATTAGAATATAAGGCGTAGTGCAATAAATGAATAATGTAAGCATATTCAATAGTATTTAATAGCAATGTCCAAAAATAAATATAAGTATTATCGATAAAATTTTAATAAATGTAAATAATGTCAATAAGGTAAGCTCAATTGTTATATTCCTTGTTTAATGTCATTTGAAATGTTTAATGTTGTAATTAAATTTATTAATATACATAATATAATTTTTGTAAACATATGCATGCAAACGATTTGGTGACACCACTGTAAGTTTTGTATTGCTTAATAAATAAATAAATAAATAAATAAAGCGCTCAATTTTAAGATTTTTCTAAGTACATAGGCTACATGAAATCGATAAATAACTCATACAATTTACGCATGAACCTCATATATTAAGCTCTGCTCAAAAATTCATAATAGTCTATAGCGCATAGGCAAGTAAATCTCGACAGCAAGGGTTGTACTAAACAAATAAATTGGTAAAAAATGAAAAGGTAAATTAAAATAACAACTTTTATAATGAACATAAGTATTTATTCAAGTCAAAATATATTAGTAATTACGTTTATGTTGCCACATTGCCACATTTAGATTGATTACTATTATATTGTCTCCTCTTATCAGCACTTCAACGATAGACCATAGTCACAAGGTGATATACGCGTACTTCATCGCATGATTTGAAACCTGTCTTCCAATTTCAGATGTTTCTTATTAGTGCAGAAGTGGTGGCAAGAATTTTCAATTGACCCAAACGAGATTGTAACAGTACAAAGGTCTTAAGATATTTTTGTAGTACCATTGTTACAAAGTGCAAGACAAACAAAAATAATTTTAACTATCGAGAATAATTTATATTATTTTATCTTCATTATAAATTATTTTAAACGTTCAAATTTAAAATTCGTGAGATTTCATTTGGAACCATTTTAGTGTGATCAGGAACTAAATGTACCGTATGATGAGCCTTTTGTAGCACAACTACTGCTGCGTTGACACAACACAGGGCAACGATCAGGAACAGTAATAGAGTTGACTTCATCTTCATGTACAATCTAGTTGAATGGTGACTGTTACTGATCAAATCCTGGCATATATACTTGGCCACTAACTGGCATAACATTTTTCGATCAGTTTCAAGTTGTATCATACTACATTTTGGTTCTGTATGTCTATTAAAGTTGTATCTACTCTTTGAAATTAAACTGCTATATACGGATTTTATCGCGTTGTTTATTTGACACTTTATTACAAAATTTTGAAAATTGTTACACTATTACTACTATTAAACTTTACTAATTTTTAAGCTAATTAAATTATTATTAAACTATTTAGATTTAATTTATTTTTACACTTTCCCCGACGTTTCGGTTGCTTTTCAGCAGCCATGGTCACGGGGAGACTAAGATGGCAGTTGTCTCAATGTTCCAGTGTATTATTGTATCTACCAATATTTTGTATCTACTCTACCTTACATACATTTTAAATAGTCAAGTAAATATATTTTTGGACATCGCTGCTTATGATTTCTTGTTTCTTAAATTCTATAAAATCACAAACGAGATCAAATCGACGAGATCTGTTTATCTGTGCATTAGCGCACGTTATCCTGCACAGTATATCCGTCACTTACAAGTATATTTCAGTTATGTATTCAAATAAGTTTAGTTTACATCTAGTATTTGTTCATTAAAATAAGTTGACTAATTAACAATTTAGCGTAGCTACTCCTTTATAGCGGGCTCGCTGAGACCAACTTAGTAGGAAAAATAAAACTAATAATAATTAAAATTGCCTAATGATTTCTAATTGTATAGTTGAAATAAATATATGCATATGTAGGTATTTCCTTTGTAAACAGTATATTTCCTTACGGTATCCTAGTTTAATTTTATGTGCTATTACATGCTAATACGTTCATGATTGAGTGTCGCATTGTTGTAATATTAGTTGCATCGTTATAAACACACTAATACACTGTAGATAATATTGTTTGTTCCAATTTACATTGTATTCAATTTGTTCCAATTAAATACTACATGATGAACATGTGTACAATTGAAATGAAATACATTTCAGGCACATGTTATCCTCAAAGATTTCTATTACTGCTGGTGGCTGTAGTTTTGGTATCATAGAACTAATGCCAAGAAAACAACCAAGTCTATGCCTATCGTATACCAAATAGGTGTGGCCTTAGCCTTATGGCCAGGGGCTACAGGGGCTACCAAAAACATGTTGCCAACTTAGGTAAAGGGAATTGAGAAAAGCAGATATTTATAAGAGAAGGGAGCGACTGGACCTCCACTGCTGTCACTCAATAAACAAAATGCAATAGTTTGGCTACTGCTACTTTGAGTCAATATTTTGTAAAATAAATTGATCACCAAATAAGTTATATAGTAATAATAATAATCCATGGGTTTTATTATACCAGCCCATCAAACAACCATATCTATAGCCCAGATTTATTAGGTTCTATATGTAGCAATAGTCTCCTACACTTGCCGCCGCTAGTGTCTCGGTAAGTGTCCCATCTCACTCTAAAATAAAACTCTCGAAAGGTCTCTGTATGTTGGACCCATGTCCTCGTGTAAGCCTCCCAAAGGGCCGGGTTTCCTTAACACATTTGAAAAATACCCGTAAAAGAGAAACACATTATAATAATATCAGCTCTCTATTGAACTGTCCCACTGTTGGGCACGGGCTTCTTCTCAATGTGAGAAGGGTTAGGCCATAGTCCACCAGTCCACCACGCTGGCCAAGTGCAAGTTGTCAGACTTCACATGTCTTCGAGAATATTATGGAGAACTCTCAGACATGCAGGTTTCCTCACGATATTTTTCCTTAACCTTTAAAGTAAGCTATATATGTATATAACTATTTAATACTAACACATCATTTCGAAAAGTCAGAAATGTGTGCCTTGGGATCGAACTCGAGATCTCTGCGTGGCAGTACAACGGTCTGTCAGTAGGTTATCGCTACTTTTGCTGTATGCTGCAATTAATTGTACCTTGTAATTTTTTCAGGAGACTTTTGTGTTTATATATTTATCTCTATTTAATTAATCAGCATAACATCCTGCATAAACATAAGAGATTACCATAGCCTATAGATGTTATCGAGTTTCGCAAAGAAAATTGCTGCACTGCCGGTGTCCCTTACGGAGAAGCTGAGCAGCAATTAGATAAGGGTAATTTTTATTATATTGACACCACATATTACATGTTACAATAACCGGGACAGAGAACTTAATACGTTCTTCGTATAATTTGATCTATAAATATAAATCTTGACTTCACATTAAAATTTGATTGTAAGGCATTGTTACACTTACGCCATAACATTATAATTAGACGGAGGTGTTTATGTAAACGCAATTATGAGGTATATTTTTCGTGATGCTTCTGATAATTATAATATCTAAGGTAATGGATGAAAGCATCTGGAATATAAAGTAATGAATGGCAGAAGAAATAGAGGCACCCAATATGTCTCCGCTATATTAATGTTTTCAATCTGTTTGTGAAATTGAGGTCATCAATGATTCAAACTGCAAGCTTGTGTAGGGTTCGAGCTGGTATTTGAAGGCCTTAGGGTAGAAGCAGTACTCCAGGCATTGCATTACAACCTAGTATGCAATATTTTGAAAGTGAAAGATCAAATCAACATTTTTTTGGAATTAGCTCATAATTTAGACTCCAGATATTGCAATACTCTTCGAAACATCTTTCATTCATCCAAATGAAAGATGAGTAGTGTGAAAACACCGAGCAATTTGGATAATATCAGCATTTATTCTTTTGGTTTCGAAATCTAAACCGTCGATGACAACTTTGATACTTGAATTGTCCAGAAAGATGGCAATTCATTTGCAAAGTATTTTAAAATAGTTTTTCATTTAATAATTAAGACATTTTTAAATAAAAAACAATTGTTTACATAATTATTATCGTTAGAAATACTATTAAAACTATTTAGATTTAATTCGATTTTACACTTTAGTAAAGTTTAATAGTAGTAGTAGTGTAACAGTTTTCAAAATTATGTAATAAAGTGTCAAATAAACAACGCGATAAAATCCGTATATAGTAGTTTAATTTCAATGAATAGTATTCGCGTAAACAGAAGACAATAATAGGTGAATCATTAAAAAAATTTGGCGGCCTTATCGCTAAAAGCGATTTATAATCTTCTTATAATATATTATGATGGTAGTATGGATAGTAGGTATGGTGGTAGTCGCCGGTACACAGGTTGTTACAATATGCCTACACAATTTATATTATAAATACCTAAAGATTGTACCTACCTAAATTACATGCATAATGTTATATAATTATAGACGGTGAGATTTCCGCATAAATGCGTGTGATTTCCAGGCGTGACGTTGATGGGCAAATCCGAAACTAGAAAGAGCGAAATATACTCAAAGGATGATACCCATTTAGATGAAAACCAAATCATTTGATTTTTGTCAAATCATTTTTCCTAGCAAATTATCGATTCCCAGTAATAGGAATCGCGTCCAGCAGTCTAAAGCAAAGTATTAGCAATAAACGGATTTATGAATATGTATTAATATTCCTTAATTACCGGTAGCTTAACTAATCAAATTATTCGACATTATCCTCATTTTTCAAAACACATGGATTCGACGATTGCTGCCACCAAATGCAGTAAAAGAACATTTTGTTTTATTTCCTACTTTTAGAATTCCGTATTCAAAGATGCTATAGGTTTTGTCTGTCCTCTTTTTTTAGAACAATAGTAGGACAGACATTTTCACAGAATGTTTTAATGGCCGATTACGTAACAATTAATACAAAAAGTAAAACTTGTCATGTGATTTTCACGGTATTTTGTTTCTTTTTATGTATATTTGTAATTTATAAGAAATCAATACTCCTAAGCAATGTAACTAACTAATAATATAACAATTATAGCTATTATTTTCGTGACATTTTCAATACTGCTAATGATACTGTAAAGTTTAAATTAAAACAACACATACTAGAAAATCTAGTAATATTATGTGCGCTTGTTTTTTGGTACGCTTTCACACCTTAAAACAATCGACTGAACATCATACAATTTTGCATACAGGTTGTCAGGGAAATAGAAAAGGACATAGGGTGGGTACCTTTCATCCCGGCAAAAGTTCTGTTACTAATCTTACTTAACCTATATTTACATTAAGTTATAAATTAAATGAAATTAAAAAAAGTTTAAAGTTGTCAACCGAATGTAAATACTCCAAATTAGCTATACGATACCTTTTTCAATTTTAATATTCACAAATAATCATAATCATTACTGATACATAAATACTAGTATTAAAAGTTGAAACGAGGTTTTAGTAAGACGTGGACACAATCGTGCGATGGCTAAATGAAAACGCTCGACATCATAGTTTATTTATTTATTAAGGATCTCCAACAAAGAATATACACAAAATTGCAAAAAAAAAAAATAATAGTGAGGCGGTGGAAAGTTGCCTTGCGCCTTCGCAAGTTATGAATCGAGTTGTAGAATGTAATATAAATGTACGATTGAATAAGATTTTATTATTTGACCGCACATATGGCGTAGAGCTTTAAGTGATCGCCTCGCCACTGACCCCGAGCTGAGTGTTGTGTTTTCGAATCCCACACGGGACAAATATTTGTCTGATCCATAAATGGTTGTCCCTAGTCTGGATGTTATTAGTGTCCGTTGTTTGAATGTTTGTAAAGTCCCTCGCGATACAGGAATTATTCTAACTGCAATAGATGTGTAGATTAAACAAAAAAAAATTCATATAACCTCTATAGATGGATCTGTTTTGTACTACTTCTACCGATATGTACTTATAGACCTATATTGTGCTAAAGTAAAATATGTGCGGCCAACTGCAGATAAATTTGTCAACTAGGCAATTTTGAGTATTCACTTCTATTCGAAAAGGAGGTAATTAAAGCAGCAGGAGACTTTGATCATTTGACATTTATTAAGTATAAGTTTTCAATAACTTGTCTAATGATGAAATATTATCAAAATTCCCTTTTTCTTTCTTTTCTCTTAACACATCACTGTAATTTTCTACACTATTCCAAACGTTATATTATTCAAATAAAATTAAAATATACACAACCTTCTTCTGCAAAAAAGAAAAGCCTCTACTTTAATGAATTACAATCTTCTAGTCTCGAATAACTAAGTTATAATTATTAGAGGGTACGGAACCGTAACAATACTCCATAAGACCAACTTGTTGTAGTGATACTTCGACATCATTAGGACCCATTACACTATCATTACATGATGTTAACAACTTGGAACGAATGGACAATTTCATGCAAACTAGTGCCTATATATTATACCAGAATTTGTGGTAACCTACATCATTCTTCTAGATCAAGCATCAACATGAAGTCTACTGTGTTGCTATTCCTGATCGTTGCCTCGTATTGTGCCGACGCAAGCGTAGTTGTGGTGAGACAGGCGAATCCTAACCTAAACGTTCTACAGCATACCAGCAGACATGTGATTGCTCCTACAGTTACACGATCTGGACATGATCTTTGCAGATCCTCAAGCTTGGAATCAAATGAAAGAATATTTAATATAAATATTTAAAATGATTCGCAATGAAGCTTTATCAGTTCAAATTTTATATTGTCAAATGATTGTTAACATGAACAGAAAATCGTATATCGCTTAAATATGAAATGCTCGAACCAAATGTTTGAGACATTTTCTAATCTGTATCTGTGATATACGATTACTATGAAGATTTATATACTGACTAGACCCTAGAGAAGTCATGTGTGATAACAGGAAACAGTTACAGCAAGATATCGAAGAAACGTTCATCAAAAATGTGCATTCTTGCTGAGTCAAGTACATACACACGAAGTTCCATATACACATTTTTACCATTGAACAGTTGATTATACATTATTGTGAAAGTGACCACATTTTGATGTTTATTAAATAAGAAATTAAAGAATAGAACCCAACACATTTAACTAGGAAGATATGGAAGTAATTATAAAAATGTTAACATATTATTTTTAATAAAATTTAATTGGACTGAATATTTTATTGAACTTTTATTTTATTAAACTTTTATTAAAGCGTTTGTAGAATTACTGATTTGATGTTTCGGGCCTATGGACTGTACGCGTGGCCAAATGGTTTAAGTGGTCGCCTCACCGCTCCGAGTGTTGTGGGACAAATTTTAGTCCTGTGTGGGGCACTAAAATTTGTGTGATCCACAAGTAGTTGTCCCGAGTCTGGGTATTCAGACCCTCTGCTAGCTTCAATCTTCTCTTGTCGGTCACGTTATGCGTCTTCTCTTCATCGGAAGGTTCTTCAGATGCTTCAGACGGGATCTACGGGTCAGGAGTCTTCCGTTAGGTAGAGGAAGTCCGGCCGTTTGTACTATCGATGATTTCTGTTGAAGGCGGCTGGCACATCTCGTGTTGCGTCGTTGGCTACGTTCTGTTTCGTTGGAACCCAGCGCCAGTCGTTGACTATAGAACTTTCTTCTATTGCTGCGAGACGATGGGCCACGTAAGGTTTATACGAGCGCGACCCTGTTCTTATCCAGGTGAGTACTATCTTGCTATCGGTCCAGAACACTCTTCGGTCAGGCTTCTTTTCGTGCTCTTCGACGACTGTCTCGGCTAGCCTGGTCCCCGTGACCGCTGCTTGTAGTTCTAATCTCGGGATGGAGGTCAACTTCTACGGTGCCACTTTCGCCTTGGCCATGACGAGTGTTATGCCTACTTCGCCGTCCGGTGTTACGGCTCTCCAGAAGAGGACTGCAGAGTAGGCCGATTCGCTGGCGTCGCTGAAGACGTGGAGGTCTAAGGAGGTGGCGTCACTGTAGTGTAGATATTGCCACGGGATTGTCACGTCGTGGAGACTTTTCAAGTGTCCCATCCGCGACTCCCATTTATTTAAATCCGGTAGTAAAACTGATCCTAGTAACTTTAGGCCAAAATCAACTCTACCTGCTTTTAGCAAAATATTTGAAAAGTCATAATCAAGCAATTACTTAGACATTTTAATTTAAATAGCCTCATTCACGACAACCAATATGGCTTTACTAAGGGTCGTTCAACAACGGATACAGGGGTAGCTTTACTCAAACATATATACAGTGCGTGGGAAAACTCACAACATGCTATTGGTGTTTTTTACGATCTCTCAAAAGTATTCGACTGCGTCTGTCATGATACGCTCATACGGAAATTAAGGCATTACGGTGTTTAGAGTAATGCACTGGATGTAATTACGTCGTACTTGAATAACAGGATCCAGTGTGTAGAACTCAATGGCTCGAAATCAAATAGCTTACCTGTAAAGCTAGGGCTGCCGCAAGGTTCGATTTTAGGCCCATTTTAATTTTTAATTTACATAAACGATTTACCTTTTTACTTAAATATTATTTGTGATGTTGTACTATTTGCTGACGATACTTCTTTAATATTTAAAGTAAATAGGAATCGGGACCATTTTGAGACGAAGTAAACAGTGCATTGATTCAAGTAACAAATTGGTTTTCTTTAGTTTAGTTTACTTTAGTTACTGTCACTGCGTTATGTCATACGTTAAGCAATATTGGGTGCGGTCAGTCTATAGATGGGTGACCGCTTAGTGGTATTTCATCTGAGCATCTTCGTGCTTCGAAGGGCACGTAAAAAGTCGGTCCCGGTTGTTGTCAAATTGACAGCAGTCATTAAGCCATGTCAGAGGCCTACGGGCGGTTTGAACAACTCTTGACAACAGGTTGGCCACTAACCACACGAAAAGACGAAAAGAAGAAGTCATATGGAATAATATTATGGGTTAAAGCAGCTGATATACAAAGTATATTTATATTGCAAAAATGAGCTGTGCGTGCTATTTATCAATTAGGATCTAGAATTCTGTGATCTAGAAATCCGGTAGCAAAACTGATCCTAGTAATTTTAGGCCAATATCAATTCTACGAGCTTTTAGCAAAATATTTGATAAAGTCATACTCAAGCAATTACTTAGACATTTTAATTTAAATAGCCTCTTTCACGACAACCAATATGTCTTTACTAAGGGTTGTTCAATAACGGATGCAGGGGTAGCTTTACTTAAACATATATACAGTGCGTGGGAAAACTCACAAAATGCTATTGGTGTTTTTTGCGACCTATCAAAAGCATTCGACTGCGTCTGTCATGACACGCTTATACGGAAACTAAGGCATTACGGTGTTCAGAGTAATGCACTGGATGTAATTACGTCGTACTTGAATAATAGGATCCAGTGTGTAGAAGTCAATGGCTCGAAATCAAATAGCTTACCTGTAAAGGTAGGGGTGCCGCAAGGTTCGATTTTAGGCCTATTTTTATTTTATAGAAACGGTTTACCTTTTTACTTGAACAATATTTGTGATGTTGTGCTGTTTGCTGACGATACTTCATTAATATTTAAAGTAAATAGGAATAGGGACCATTTTGACGAAGTGAACAGTGCATTGATCCAAGTAACAAAATGGTTTACCACAAATAATTTAGTACTGAACGCCAAAAAAACAAAATGTGTTAAATTCATACTGCCTAATGTAAAACATCTTGGTCCTAGCATAACATTGAACGGTGAGGTACTGGAAGCAATAGAATCCACAGTGTTTTTGGACATTACACTTGATTCAAAGTTACAGTGGGGTGCGCACATATGTTATCTCTCAGCAAAACTTAGTTCGGCCGCTTACACCATTAGAAAAGTCCGTGGATTATTAACTGACGTTGATACGGCCAGATTAGTTTACTTTAGTTACTTTCACAGCGTTATGTCATATGGAATATTATTATGGGGTAAAGCAGCTGATATACAAAGTATATTTATATTGCAAAAAAGAGCTGTGCGTGCTATTTATCAATTAGGAACTAGAATCTCGCTCAGAGAAAAATTTAAGAATATAGGTATTTTAACTGTGATATCACAATATATTTATTCTAATATTATGCACGTCCGTCAAAATATACATTTATACATAAAAAATAGTGACATACATAAGATCAATACTAGAAATAAATATAAATTATGTGTTGCATTCTACCGACTACATAAAGTTCATGGCTCCTTAATGGGTCTTGGTATACGTTTTTATAATAAAATTCCGACCAATATTCTAGAATTACCAGATAATACATTTAAAGTGAAAATTAAAACTTGCTTAATTTCTAAAGCATATTATAATATAGATGATTATTTGAATGACAAACATCCATGGCACTAATATTTGCATCAGATCACAGGACGTTAAATGACAAATTCTAACACTTATTTTTTTTAAAATATATATTATATATTATTTTGTAATGTTACACCTTGTTTAAGCTAGAATTTGCATTGTTGTTACACTCAGTCGTATTTTAATCAAGAATAATGTGCAATGAAGGCAACTCGTGATCATGGACAGTTCCGTAAAGTTTTATTTTTGAGTCTTATTCTGAGTTCGCATGCCAAGGACCGTCATGCTCACTCATTTCCATTTCATTCATCAACTCGTTGATACCATGCCCTCGATGACTGTTTTAAGCCATAAATAGCACGTTTCAATCGCAAAACCTTGTTTACATCATCAATGTTACCCTGAAAACCTGCTGGTTTCATCATGTGCACATTTTCATTTAAGGAACCATTCAGAAAGGCAGTGTTAACATCTAAATGATAAATATCCAAATGAAGCTGAACTGCTAAAGCAAATAACAATCTCAAAGTGGAATGCCTGACAACAGGTGAAAAACATTCATCAAAATCAATGCCTAGCCTTTGGGTGAAGCCCTTAGCAACTAATCTGGCTCTGTACCTGATTTTATTATCATTATCAAGTTTACGCTTAAAAACCCATTTACATTGTATAATTGTGTCACTGGGTGGAACATCATTTCCATTGTTCACTTTCTGATCCATTCAACGCTTCATCTAGCGATATTTCACTTGCACGTGTTTCACTGGTTTGACACACACTACCAAAGCCGTACCGATCAGGCTGCTTGCGGATACGCTTAGCAGGCTTCTCCACTGGAATATCGGCAGGAAGGCCTGGCTGAGACATATGATCTTGCACAGGCTGCGCAGGTTCAGCCCCCTGCATATCTGTGGAGTCCTTAAAGTCCTCTTTGTCAGTATCAGGACTTTCTTCTTTGAGTCTCAGTACTTTTTTCTGCTCCTGATCTTCCAATGTTCTTATGTGCCTCATTTACCCCACTTCTTGAGTAAATTTTTCTCTTTCTTCCTTCATTGAAAATATATCATCAGCTCCCTCACTAATGTCAAAGTGTATCACATCTTGCTTTTGTTCAATCCCCTCCTCAATCACAACAATATCTCTTGCTATACTTATACTGTTATTGTTGGGATTGTAAACTCGATAACCTTTTACTTTGTTTGAGTATCCAACAAGAATACACTGAGTCACTTTTCTAATAAATTTCAATCTTTTTTATTTTGGTATGTGTACCATTGCCATACTTAGAAAGATAGGTAGATTACTGCTATCTGGTTTAGCTCCGGTCCAGATATCCATAGGTGTTTTGTTGTTTAATCCTGATGCGATTGATCTGTTTTGCAAATATACAGCAGTGTTCACTGCTTCTACCCAAAAACGCTTAGGCAATCCTGCATCAAATAACAAACACCTCCCTTTCTCTATCACTGTACGGTTAAACCGCTCGCAGAGACCATTCTGTTCCGGTGTGTATGGACAAGTTTTTTGATGGACAATTCCAGCAGATTGCAAGAATTTTTAAATTCCTTACTGCAGAATTTCGTACCATTGTCTGTCCTGAACACTTTCATCTTTCTGCCTGTCTGATTCTCTACAAACGTCTTAAATGCCTTGAAATGTGAGAATACTTCATCTTTTGTCTTCAAGAAATATGTGAATGGCATCTGACTGTAGTCATCGACGAATAACAAGAAGTATTTCTTTCCTCCTATAGATCTGGCTTCCATAGGCCCACAAACATCTGCGTGTACCACCTCGAGAAGTTCCTTGCCTCTGTTGCCAACATGACTGAACGGCAACCTGGCTTACTTCTCCTCACAGCACACAATGCAGTTTTTTTTACTGACCTGAGCCTTGTCCGAGTATGACATTCCTTTTACAGCACCATCTCTCATCACATTAAGATCTGTTAAGATGACCAAATCTTCTATGCCAAATATTTCCAGACACTGAAGTCAACAAACAATCTACTTGCTTGATTCTCAACTTATAAACACCTTCAACCAAGTCTGCAGTTGCTACAAGTTTAATCTTTTGGTTATAAATATAACAGTGCTTCGCATCAAATGTCACTGTGTTTCCTTTGCTAATTAACTGGCTGACAGATAACAAGTTTGTAGCCAAGTTTGGCACTTATAACACTTCCATCACTGTGTTCTCGTTCTCGGTATCTCCAACAACTGTAATTATCCTCACATCTCCACAGCCTTCAACAGAATTTTTTGTCTTATCAGCGATGATAATCTCTTGCACTTGGTGTTGATTTGTTGTGTTCAACAACCAGTCTTTTTTAGACGTTAAATGGCAGCTGGCACCGCTATCGACGTACCAATCCGTTTGATTGAAGTTACCGCTGAGAAATACTGTACTGAATGCATTAGATTCCTTGCTTTTTGGGGTGTTTTCACATTTATTCATGAAATGCCCAAATTGTTTACATTTGAAACATCTGACATTTGTTTTGACGTTTTGCGATGACGTTTGTCTATGCGCTTGCGATTGATTCTTTTTTTGTTTTTCCAACCTTTCGTCGCAAACGCATTCTGCGTAGAACTACCAAAACTACCAACTTCACTTCCGTCCTCAATATCGAGTAACTTTGATTTAATGGCGTCAGCTGTCAACTCAATATTTGAATATACCACCGCCATGATCATCGGCTCAAATTTCCCAGGCAATCCTGCTAACAACAAGGAGCCGACCCATTCGTCACTGACCTTGAATCCTGTATTATTCAGTCGCTGACTTGTTTTTGACAGTGAAGTCACATATTGAGACATTGACTCACAATTTTCTCTACGAATTGATATAAGGTTCCGAAGCAATCCGGTGCGCCGCATGTAGCCATTATCATCAAATAGCTTTTTCAGCTTCTGCACAGTCCCATTGCAGTTGATTCACTCTTGATATGCACGAATAAACTGGGATCTATAGTTAAAACTATCTTGGCTTATGCTTTTGCATCATTTGGATCGCCGCCGGTCGTGATGCACTGTTGCATGCCTTCTAATACGAAATAATTCTCCACAGCAAACGCACAATCTTCATAATTTTCTCTGCCTCTTAGCTTTGCAATGCTTGTTATAAGATTATATATATTACATTTTTGCACTATATTTCCACCAAAATTGCTATAACTCGCGTGATAAGCACATAACCTATATTGAAACACACTATGGATAGAACAGAACTGACCTATTTTATTCAAAGACAATTATTACAACAGAAAGATCATAGGCGCTACTGTTCACATTTTGTTATCCATTCTAACAATACCCCTCCGCGGGGCAGGCGGAGGGGTTATGTCGGACTCACCATGATAACAGAAAGATGGTAATAATGATAATGGACCTCCCGGTAATACTGACTAAACCTGCCACGGTGTTCCTCGACAAAACCGCAATCGGCGGGGCCGCGCAAATCACTTTCACATGTGATCGCGACCCCGCCGAGGTTTCGGCCCTCCGTATGAAACGGTAGGCCACTACACAAATAGACCTACCCTTGAGGTACATCTTACTTTTTAAAAATTCCTACTGTCCCCCATCCCCCTAAGAAGACACAGACACGACACAGAGGCGCACGTGGCAACACGCACGCCGCGTCTAAGACCCGGTGCTGATCGGATGGCGGGCAGGCCCACGAAGCCCACCACCCACAGGTCAAACCTCAGGGTGGCTGGAGGTCATCTCGTGCCCTCTAACGCCCGGTTCTGCGGTTAAGGGAGAGGGTTTAAGCGCTCTCTCTCCCGCTCCGCCGTCTCCTTGATGGAAATAACTTCCTCACAGGAGGTTCCACGACCTCTCACTCCGGACCATGGACTGAACCACAGCTGGGAGTCAGAGGGCAAACATACCGACTGCCGCGATCAACTCACGGCGCTGTGATGCCCAGGCGGGGCAGTCCAATAAAGTGTGCAGCGCCGTGTCCTCAACAACGTCGTGGCAGTAGCCGCAGCGGTGACCACCGGGCATCTCTTGCCGGCCTATGCGACACAGGAACTAGCCAAAGCAACCGTGGACAGTCATTACTTGTGTCAGCCGGAAGGTGAGAGCACCATGCCGCCTCTCCAGCCACTCTTCAAAAACGGGTCTTACCGCTACGATTGTGGCGTGCCTGACTTCCTACTGTTACAGCTACAAACTTAACCAAGTTCATACCTGCTGTCTAGGTTAGCAACATTTAAAGAGATCATTTTAGATCAACTTAAGAGGACTTCAATAAAAATAAATGACTACATAGTAAGGGAGTTATTTTTACAAAGGGATGTTTTACAGCGGATACCGGTTATGAGCTTATAAAACATATTTATGATGACTTATTAAAATTTCTGTGATTCATCATAAGCGTTTGTCTGTTTATGAAATATTGATCAGGAAATAAAATCACTATGCCTATACTTAATATTTAAGTGAAATGATTCAATATCATGTTAACAAAAAGCGATCGCCAGGTCCTAATAATAGATAGGGGGTTCCTCAAGGCTTAATCCTCGATCCATTCTTGTTATTAGTAATATTGATAACTCCGCACCTCTCGTGTTATGAAAGTCCGAAATAGTACTACCATTACCACCACTGCTACTACTGAAATAATGTTAAACCATTATAATTCAACCGAAAGCACTTGTAGACAATGTAAACATTGCTATCCTAAAAGTAGTTCTCTGGTCTGATGTTACTAAACCACTCTTAAGGAAAAGGAGAAATAATAAAAACAGTATTATCTATTTATCTATCAACCCATCAAGAAATAATTACACTAGTTATTTTTTAAATTCTTTCCTACCTTAATTAACCTTTTAAATTATCCAAAAATGTATTTCATCCTTCTAGAACATTAGTTCCCGAAGTGGTCCAGGTGGACCCACAGTAGTCCATGGGAGACTCGACGGTGGTCTACGTTGGCGTGACAAAAAAAGGGGGGTCCACAATTCGTAAGCGAGGGTACACAAAAATTTATTTGCTTTCGATAGTGAAGAACAAAATGTTGGCTTGACTTCACCTTTCAATGTAGGCAGATAATATTTTAAGAAGCTTAGCGACTCTTACTTTTATAAACTTGCATATTACATAGAGAATTTTTAAAACAGACCCGAGAATTTAAAAAATATGCAGTAATGTAGCTGAAACGGTCCACTGGAACCTGCTAAATTTTGAAAGTGGTCTATGAGAAAATAAGTCTGGGAGCCTCTGTTCTAGAATAACATTCTTGCAATTTCCTTACGCAATACATATGCTAATTGCAGCGTTAAGACGCTTCATTATAATATACATATATATATATATGTGGGATTGTATGGCAAAATAAACGAACAATATCTTGTTAAAAACTATTTATTCGTAGATCGTTCAAAAAATCAACGTTACACCGTGGCTGTCGGTCGTGAATCTCTCCCATTGTCCTTTCTCACTCGCACACATACCTCTCTCATTCTTTCATCCGCTGCGTTCCGTTTTACAATATTTATCCCACAGTCGGCCATCCTGATCCATGTCTGCCCTCAGACATTCACACGAACATTCATCGCTATCTTACAACTTAAATTTAACTTAACTAACTTACAACTTAAATTTAGCTTAACTATTAATACAACATTACATTACTTAACAATATTCCTCAAAACAGGTTTACACAGACATTTAACATTGCAGTAGGTATAGTACAGATCTTTTAGTAAACTAAAACTAAGCTAACATCGTAACAAAACATGGTGATAACAAAACATAGCACAATCATAACCTTTCACACACAACTCTGAAACAAAAAGTTAAATCAACAGGCAAGCGACTCTCACCATTTAGGTTTTGGAGTCGACACCTGGCGACGCCTTCATGTAGTCTGCTGAACTAGAGGTTACCCCAGGGCCTTCAGTGTTAGGGTCTAGCTTTTTCACATCATATCTGTCGTTCCTCTTTACTTTAACAACCTGATAGGGCCCTAGATATTTGGCTTTCAGCTTCCTTCCCGTGCCAAACTGCGTGCGTTTAATTGCCACTAGGTCTCCTTCATTGTATTTCATACTCTCTTTTCTCTTCCTATTGAAATTTCTTATGTTTTCTTCTTGAACTTGTAAAATCTGTTCCTTGGCTTTCTCTCTAAGTTTTTCTCTCTCCTCTGAATAGCTTTCCCTTCCCTCTTCTAAAAGTAAGTCGTAAATCTCGGTGTCTTCCTTCATTCTCATCTTAGTCCCAATCAATAGTTGATAGGGTGTAGTATTTATGCTTCGCTGAAAAGTACTATTTAGAGAGCGCTGTAATCTACTTACATGCCGATACCACAGGGCAGGGTTTTCTATACACATCTTCGTAAGTACGGAAATTATAGTACGATGAACTCTTTCCACTTGCCCATTTCCTCTAGGTACGCCCGTCGTAATGTTGATGTGTTGTATGTTTTCGTCTTTACAATATTCTTGAAACTCATTGCTCGTATACGCCGTTCCTCGATCAGTTATAAATCTGGTTGGATTACCAAAATGTTGTTGGTGAATTTTCAACTTTTCTATTGTTTCTTTACTTGTGGTACTTTTAGTGGGAAATATCCACGTAAACTTGGTAAATGCGTCTACAATCGTAAGAATATGGTTATACTGCTTCTTCGTCTCAGTCATTGGACCAATGTGATCCAAATGAAGTGTATGTAGCGGCGACTCTTCTTTTTCAATCGGAGTTAGGAATCCTTCTTGTTTTCCCTCTTTACGTGTTGCTAATAGACATGGAATGCAGCTTGTGATAAACTCTTCTATTTTCTTATCAAGGTTCTTGATAAAATAGTCTTTACTTATTAATTCAATCATCTTTCTCTTTGAAAAATGTCCATTTGCATGAGCCCTTTTGATAATTTCATTTTCCATAGACTTTGGGACCACCAAATGCTTTTCCATTCCTTTGTACAGCAATCCATTATCAATGTAATAATCTCCATAAGTTCTCTCCTGTAAAATTTCTAATATAGCTTTTAGACCATCATCCAACTGTTGTGCTCGTCTGATCTCATCGTGCAGAGTCACTACTGCTACATATGGGTTTCGGCTTAATGCATCAGTATGCTTCATCCTCACTCCTGGCCGATGTTCAACCACAAAGTCAAACTCCTGCAGAAGCAATGCCCATCTTGCAACCCTCGTACTCAAATCTTTTTTCTTAAGTGTCATCTGGAATGCTTGGCAATCAGTGACAATTTTAAATTTTATACCATACAAGTAGTGTCTAAATTTTTTTACCCCTTCAATTATAGCCAAACTTTCCAGCTCATAACTGGTGTACTTTTTTTCTGCATCATTTGTTTTACGACTCATGAAATATACCGGGTGTAGTCCACCGTCATCATCAGATCGCTGCATGAGTATAGCAGCATAAGCCAGAAGCGAAGCGTCTGTATGCATTTCTGTCTCCAATCTTGGATTAAATATTCGTAATACTGGTTTAGTAGTCAAACGTTCCTTCAAACAATTGAATGCACACCGTTGCTCATCATTGAATTTGAAATCAACATCTTTCTTAAGTAAATCTGTAAGTGGTCGTGCTATAGATGCAAAATTCTGGATATACTTCCTGAAATACGACGCCAATCCAATAAAACTTTGCAATTGCTTAGTTGTTTTGGGTTCTGGAAACCTTGTAACAGCATCAATCTTTTCACTGGCAGGCCTCACTTGTCCATTCTCAATCGTATGACCTAAATAAGTTATGCTTCGACATATCAGCTGTGCTTTTTTCCAGTTAATTTGCAAGCCATATTCAGATGCCACCCGTAAAACTTCTCTTAATCTATCAACAGCTTCCTGTTCATCTTTTGCTGGAATAAGAATATCATCGACAAATATTAGAACAATCCCTTTAGACATTAATTCTCTGAAGATTATGGTCACAAATCTCATAAAGTAGTTTGGGCAAACAGACAAACCAAATGGAGCTTTCAAAAACTCGAACTGACCGTGGTGTGTAACAAATGCAGTGTACTTTACAGACTCACTGCTGACACTCAGATGGAAAAAGCCATTCTTTAAGTCCAGTACACTAAATACTTTTGCCTCAGCCAACTTGTCAATGTAATCCTCAATAATCGGCAATGGAAACTCATCCTTTATAATTTTACTGTTTAATTTTCTATAGTCAACACACACCCTTATAGCACCATCTTTTTTGCGAACAAGAACTAATGGACTGGCATATTCAGAGTAACTTACGCGTACAATTCCTTTCTCGAGCCATTCCGCAACTTGTTCTTCAACCGCCACCTGCTCCTTTAGTGATATGCGTCGTGGACGTTGCACCACCGGGACATCATCTTTCACAATTATTTTCAGTTGGATAGGAGCTTCTTTGATTTGGCTCGGTTGATAGCTCTCAACCATCTGAACAACCTCTTCTTTAAGGTCAGTATTACTTACGTGACCAACCTCAACACTGCAACTGAAACAATTGATTTCATCCACCCATTCCACAGGTTTCATCCACACAGCACTACCATTCATAACCATTATAACATTCTTAAGAAATTCGTGACCTATGATTATATTAAAAGGCATACAGTCTTTAGGTACCACGTAGAATAACACATCATCGTATTTCGTACCGTCGATCACAACATTGGTTGTTATACAACCTAATGACTCCACTTTAGCGAAACCAAGTCCGGATAGTGTTATGTTATTGTTCATCACTTTACTGACATTTGCACAAAACTCAGAAGATACCAAGTTCACATCACTGCCCGAATCAATAAGCGCACTTGTCGTTTTTCCACATAATTCTATGATCTTCAAAGGTTTTTCCCGTTGTGATTGTTTGTTTACATCGTAGATGTCATACTCGGTTTGACTTTGACGTTTGCTACCTCTGTCATCTGTCATCTTGTCACTGTCATTCTGTGGGTGTGACGTATCATCCGCGTTGAACGATGATTGGCCGAACATTGCTTGCTTGCTCACACGTTCGCCGCTCCCGCTCTCACTTGTCGATGCGCCGTTGTTGTGACCTTTTCTATCGCCGGAAGTGCCGGAACTACGCCATCTTGATGAACTTGAACTCGAATCTTCCTTACGGCCGCCTACCTCCTTATTATTTTTATGCGGGCACTTCGGTGAAATATGGCCATATTCGTTGCAGTTAAAGCACTTTGGACCTTGTGCCTTCTGCGGACAGTCTTCCGACACATGATCGCCGTCACCACAGTTATAGCACCTTTTTGACGTTTTTTCGTGACGTACGTTGCCGCGTTTTTCGTTTCTGTAGGTACTTCTAGAATGTTCCAGTTTCATCTTTTCCTTAATAGTCTCGTAGATTTTAAACTTCTCTTTAAGTTCAGGATACGACGTTACACCATATAGCATGATTTTATTGGTTTCGTGGTCCACTATGCCATCAACGATGTATTTAATGGCCACGTAATCGGGTATCTTTCCTCTTTTCCCCAATGCCTTCATGACCATCATATAGTCGATGCAACTCTCGTCACGTCTTTTCTTCCGTTGGCTCATAAGCTCGTGTATTGCTTTGATGTCGACTGTGTCAGGGAATTCTTTACTCAGGGCCGCCTTAAGTTCTTCCCATGTTTTGTGAGGGCGTTCAGCTTCCATCCAAAGCTGAGCGGTGCCTGATAGGGACCTCCGTGCCATCAGCAGCTGTTGTAACGGTGTCCAACCACATATTTCTCCATTTTCTTCCACGTCTTGTATCCATCGCGTCACTGGATACGTTTTATCTTGACCGGTGAATTTAGGTATTAGATCCGAAGTTAGATACAACATTGAGCTTAGGCCCGTGCGTGATTCGTCTTTCGTCATTTTCAGTCGCCGTTACCGTCGTTCGTAATAATTATGCACACATCCGCCGCCGTGCACCACGCCACGCGCCGCCGCCTGTCTCCGTCGTCCGTCGTTAGTAAACTTCTTCAAACTCGAACCCGTGTCGTTATTTTGCCAATCCCGGACGAGCCCCCAATTTTGTGGGATTGTATGGCAAAATAAACGAACAATATCTTGTTAAAAACTATTTATTCGCAGATCGTTCAAAAAATCAACGTTACACCGTGGCTGTCGGTCGTGAATCTCTCCCATTGTCCTTTCTCACTCGCACACATACCTCTCTCATTCTTTCATCCGCTGCGTTCCGTTTTACAATATTTATCCCACATATATATTTAAAGTTATTATAACACACAATACGGTGCACTTACAACTTATCTTAGATGTAGAATAGTTACGGAACCGCAATGATATATGCTGTCTGAGACTAACTGCAGTGACACGTTGATCTTATTAGAACACATTACAAAATCAATAACAAGTTACTAACAACCCGGAACTAATAACAAATTTTATGCAAATTAGTGCTTACCTATATATTTCAGGTTTTGTAGTTTCCGTTATCATTCACCCAGATCGTGTGTCAAGATGAAGTCCACTGTACTTCTACTCCTGATCGTTGCGCTATATTGTGTCAACGCCAGCGTAGTTCTGGTGAGACAAGGTAATCCTGACGTACACCTAGTTGAGCAAACCAACAGGCATGTAGCTGCCCCTAAATTGGCACGATCTGGACATGGTCGTAGCGGATCCAACTCAGATTCAAGCTCCGACTCAAGTTCTGACTCAAGTTCAGAATCTAGCTCGGAATCCAGCTCCGAATCTTGCTCCGAATCAAGCTCAAGCTCAGAATCCAGCGCAAGTTCAAGCTCAAGCTCAAGCTTATCAGAGTCATGCTCAGGCTCTGAATCAGAAGAAAGCATTTTCAATATAAATATTTAAAACCGTTCGCAATAAAACAAGCTCAGTGCAAAATTTATGATTTTTGCAAATTGTTGACATAAAATTAGATTATTGGTTAAATGTAAAATGCTTGTCTCGATTTTAAGTTATTAATTCGACTAAATTGTCACCCTCGAAAATATTCTTAAATACAATGTCTTTGAAGATTCTTACACTTAATAGATACTCTATCAATTGAACTGCCTTATTAAATATGTTCTATGTGTATAATACGGGACAAAAACATACCAGCTACAGCAAAATGCAAAACATACTTTTAACAAAAGTGTGCGCTTTGCTAATATATACGTGTGAAATTCTGCGTTCACCTTGTCACCATTGAACAGTTGACTAAGTAGACATCGTTGTCACGTCAACCTTTCTATAAGTTTGTCTATAATTTGATGTCACTCTCTTTTTGATGACTGACTAGTCATCTAAGACTGTTCCTTTAATACAGACTCCAACCCAAGCACATTTTAAGGCGGACATAATATGTTGTGAGTGATAGAGATTGAAACCATTACAATATTATTTTTGAATAAATACTTTTGACTTTTTAAATATTCGTATTGATTGAACATTTTTATAATAGATAGTTAATAATAGTTAGTATAGTATGGTTTTGAAATAATTAAAAACAACTATCTTCTTCGTTGTTTTGTATGTCATTGTGTCATAAACTCAATCGAATGGCAATAGGTTTAAAAGGAAGTAACGTATGTTGTTTAGGCGTGCAGGATAAATAATTGACGAACAGTTAAAACGTTAGTGGACTGCTATAGTTCATAGATAGGGAATATGAAAGGACAGAATGTGGCTACCTTTATAACTCTTTGTGATGACAATAATATTGTTTTCGATGCTCCAATCCACGAAGTTACGCAAAAGGCTATGATTTATTGGCATAATGCTAAATACACCTGTTTTAGTAATGTAAACTTTGCAACGCTACGAAGATTCTTGAAAATATATATTAGTTTACCTACTCTATTGCATAATAATTCAATATGTTTGCTAAAATTAAGGTTAATGTCAAGCGTAATGCCTAGGTATTTTATACAATCGGTTGCTGCTAAATTAGAGCAAGCGCTTGTGGTGTCAGCAGATAACAGACAATTACGATTGTGAGCAAAAATATTGTTTGTGAAATAATGCGTGTTCTTGTTCCGCATTGAAAAGTGAATATACCTAATATGTATTTTGTTTTTTGTGCATTTAGGGTTAAACAATTATAACGCATACCCCTCCGTGGAGGCGGGCGGAGGGGTTATGTCGGATTCATCGGGGTAAAAGAAAGATGGTAATAATGATAATGGACCTCCCGGTAATACCGACTAAACCTAACACGGTATTCCTCGACAAAACCGCAATCGGCGGGGCCGCGCGAATCACTTTTACATGTAGTCACGACCCCGCCGAGGTTTCGCCGCCGTATGAAACGGCAGGCCACTACACAAAAAAACCTACCCTTGAGATACATCTAACTTTTTTAAAGCCCTACTCTTCCCCACAAGAGGTTCCACGACCTCTCACTCCGGACCATGGACTGAACCACGGCTGGGAGTGAGAGGGAAATCATACCGACTGCCGCAATCAACTCACGGCGCTGCGATGACCAGGCGGGGCAATCCGCCAAAGTGTGTAGCGCCGTGTCCTCAACAACGTCGTGCAACGCTGCAGTGGTGACAACCGGGCGTCTCTTGCCGGCCTATGCGACACAGGAACTAGCCAAAGCAACCGTGGCCAGTCATTACTTGTGTCAGCTGGAAGGTGAGAGCGCCATGCCGCCTCTCCAGCCACTCTTCAAAAACGGGTCTTACCGCTACGATTATTTCGTGCCCGACTTCCTACTGCTACAGGTACAAACTTAACCTATTTAATACCTGCTGTCTAGGTTAGCAACATTTAAAGAGATCATTTTGGATCAACTTAAGAGGACTTCAATAAAAATAAATGACTACATAGCAAGGGAGTTATTTTTACAAAGGGATGTTTTACAGCGGATACCGGTTATGAGCTTATATAACATATTTATGATGACTCATTAAAATTTCTGTAATTCATCATAAGCGTTTGTCTGTTTATGAAATATTGATCAGGAAATAATATCACTATGCCTATACTTAGTTATGCGTTCCCACATATTACACATCGTACCATGTTAGTAAACCAAGAACGCATCATGCCACCAGCCTTAGCAACCGAACTTGATTGTTGTTCTGTGTAACTCATAACATAACGAATTACCATAAACTTAATTTTGACCAAATACATTAACCTAATTACTTGTATCATTTCGTTTCTGTAACTAAGCAGCTCTGTGAGGTCTCACACAGACAGCACACATGTAACGTGTCACACCATATTTAAACTCATGTAACTTAAAATTAAGTCATTCCTTTGTTCTCCGCTGAAAAGACTGTATTAACTCGTGTTTATTAAATAAAGTGTTTATTTTTATTAATATAACCGAGTCTTTATATTTGACTGGCGCAGCCGGTAGGGTTTTTTAAAGTCGTGAAAAGTCGGTCGTTTACGTCACATACATCGGTCGTATCGTCGCGCTTGGCGCCTAGACAAGAAATCCGCAAAGAACCTCTTCAATAAATTCGTTTAGTAGCACACGGCAGCAGCGAGCCAAGGAATCGGCATGGGATCGAGTGAATTAATGTGAGTAGACCCTTTATTCACTACCGTTCCATTCCTGTCTATATTTGTGTAATTTATGTTTAACTGGACTAGACATTGCCTACTAAACATTAGTAAGTGTTGTTCTACACAACTGGAGAACTCACTTTAGTTAGGATAGTGTTGTTCTACATAAATAGAGAGCTACATTATATTAGGTAAGATTTTACGTGTTTTTATAATTTCTGAACTGTGTGTATTGTTTTAAACGATGAATCAAATTAGTCTTATTCCGAAAGAAATCCAGACAATCATCCCACGATTTGATGGCGATGAAAAATTATTGGATCTGTTCATATCTAAGTGCGAGTATGTAATTAGGAGCTTTAGGGGGGACAATAATACCGCTCAACAAATATATTTATATCACTGTATTACAAGTAGATTAATAGGCAAAGCCGCAATTTTAGTTAGTGAACGAGAAAATATAACATCATGGGAACAATTAAAATAATTGTTTGTCCAGCATTTCGGGGATCCTAGATCCAAGGCGTGCATCGCCATAGAATTAGAAAGCCTTAGGATACGACAAGGAGAGTCTTATATCGGCTTCTGCCATCGTATACAAAACATTAGGAGCTCTTTAATATCGAAAGTGAACCTTTTGTCTGACGAGGGACTTAAGGCAGCTAAATATATAATATATAACAACACATCGCTTAATGTTTTTATGTATAATTTACCAGAAGACTTATTGAGATTCGTTAGGCTAAATAAATGTGTTACGTTAGAGTTACGTGAATTTCCAGACTAGATATAATGCTAGGAATGATACTAAGCAGCCGAATAAAACACAACCGCTTAGTAACAAGTCGTTGCACAATCCAACGCAATTACCGCTTAAATTCGGGCTACCAAACCCTCAGAATAAACCTTACCAAGTGAAACACCCAATAAATAATATGATGTCACAAAATAGATTTAATACACCCAATAGTTTTTTACAAAATAATAATCCGAGATTTGTAGGTCCATCTCAACCTCAAGCTCAGGGGTTTAGACCTAACTTTAATAACTTTAACAGACCATTAGTCAACCAGCCACAATTCCCTAGGACTGTGAATGTAAATATAAGCAGTCAGGTTTTTTCAAACAGAGTCCTAACCAGAACTTTCGCTTTGGCATAAATAATAAAACGCCACCGAAGCAAAGTACTGACGTATCAATGAGAACTGTACATAGTAATATGGTATATAACCGCGGTGAAACATACTATTCACCAGAAAATGTAAATGAGCACATAGAAATAATTATTATCATAAACCTAGTCAGGGAAAAAAATATTTTCGAATAGAAGCCTCCGAGGAAGGACAACCGAAATAATAAAAGTGAACTATAGCGATACTTTAAGATTACCACACATTCAATTGCCTGAGATTTGTTCTTATTTCCTAATCGATACAGGTAGTACGCGTTCCTTTATAAGTCCTGAGAAAGCAAGCATGTATTTCGAGAGGTATAAAATGTATAAAACCTTCGAAATCTATAGTACGCACGGTTGTAGTAAACATAACGAAGTTATAAATATTCCTTTACCAGGAACCTTTAACGCAAACTTGTGTCATACATTTTATATATATATGATGTAGATAAAGCATATGACGGTCTTATAGGTATAGATCTATTAAAAGAGTTAGAAGCAAGTATTGATTTGAAAAGACAGGTATTATAAACCAAATATACCGATATTCCAATTTGGTATAATCAATTCCATAAAGTAAAAATACCACCACGATCAGAAACGCGTGTGAAAATTCCTACAATGTTAGAAAATGGTACTGCTATGTTTAGATTTACGGAGTTTTGCCCAGGTGTCCGTATGCCGGATGCCATAGTAACTTGCGTAGATTATTTTGCTCAAACGGTCATACAGAACGTTACAGATAAAGTTATAACTATAACTTTCGATAGGCCTGTAGATGTAGTTAAGGTAGAAAATGAATACTGCTATGTAAATAATCTTAATGTAGACATTAATATAAAACAAGAGTTAGAAGATAATCTTTCTAAATTAAGGTTAGATCACTTGAATCAGAAAGAAAAAAACGCCGGGCACGCCACGATCGTGGCAGTTAATCCCGTGTTTGAGGAGTGGCTGGAGAGGTGGCATGGCGCCCTCACCTTCCGGCTGACACAGGTAATGACTGGCCACGGTTGTTTTGGCCAGTTCCTGTGCCACCAGTGCGGCGACTGCCGCGACGTAGTTGAGGACACGGCGCTGCACACTTTGGCGGTTTGCCCCGCCTGGGCATCGCAGCGCCTTGAGTTGATCGTGGCAGTCGGATTGGTTGCCCTCTCGCTCCCGGCCGTAGTTCAGTCTATGGTCCGGAGTGAGAGGTCGTGGAACGCCGTCGCCTCCTTTTGTGAGGAAGTCATTTCCGTAGTAGTAGTAGTAGTAGTCAGTAGCGGGAGAGGGAGCGTTTAAACTCTCTCCCCAACCGCAGAACCGGGTGCCGGAGGGCGCGAGATGACCTCCAGCCACCCTGAGGATTGACCTGGGGGTGGTGGGCTTTGTGGGCCTACCCGCCATCCGTTCAGCACCAGGTCCGAGAGGCGGCGTGCGTGTTCCCACGCGCGCCTCTGTTTCGAGTCCGTCTCCCCTCTAGGGGGGAGGCAGTAGGGTTTAATAAATGAGTGAGTGCCTTTGGGTAGGTCTCTTTGCGTAGTGGCCTGCCGTTTCATACGGCGGGCCGAAACCTCGGCGGGATCGCGACCGCATGCGCAAGTGATTCGCGCGGCCCCGTCGGTAGTGGTTTTGTCGAGGAACACCGTGGTAGGTTTAGTCGGTATTCCGGGAGGTACATTATTCTAATTCCATCTTTCTTTTACCCTGGCGAGTCCGACATAACCGCTCCGCCCGCCCCCGCGGAAGGGTATGGGTCATGCATTCCCCCACGTAAATCAAAAAGAAACGGAAGAAAAACGTGCATAAAAAATTTATGTGCGGAATATAAAGATATCTTCCATTGTAATAATATTCCTTTATCGTTTACAAACCAGGTTAAACATAAGATTACAACCTAAAATGAAGATCCTATATTTATACGTCCATATAGGAATCCATTGAAACAGAATCAGGAAATCCAGAAACAAGTAGATAAGTTATTAAGTAATGATGTTATTAAGGAGTCCCACTCTCCATGGAGTGCTCCTGTACATTTAGTTCCTAAGAAAATCGACGCATCAGGCGAACAAAAATATTGCATGGTCATCGATTACAGACGTTTAAACGAAATAACTATAGGTGATAAATACCCTCTTCCGAATATAACGGAACTTTTTGATAGATTAGGTAAAGCGAAATACTTCTCAACATTAGATTTAGCTAGTGGATAACATCAAATAGAAGTAGATAAAGAAGGTATAGGATAATAAGCCTCTATAACTAGCATATTATTAAGATTTTAGGGATAGTAAATAATAATTTGAATTATAATATAGATAAATATAACGATTTAATTAATTACATGAAAGCTAAGTTACAAATGTATATTTTAGATGGCAATCTTTTAGATGCACAGTTACAAACCCAGTATATTATGAATATTACTTTAGATAGATTTAATCAGTTAATTCCAAATATTAGAGTCAAGAGAGGAATTATTAATCCCCTTGGAACCATTGTTAAAGCTATTACAGGAAACTTAGACAACAAAGACGCATTGAGATATGATGATTTAATAAATAAAATGCAATTAAAACAGAATACACTTGTACACAAAGTTACATTGATTTCAGAAATCGTAGAAACTTTCGTCAATTTAACAAACTCTACCAGAAATAATTTTATTGTATTCGAAAATACCATTAAAGAAATTGAAAAAAATTTAAATAAAACACAGTTTCAAAGGAGCAAAGATCTTGTATTAAATACATTTAACTTGTTGACCCACAACTTCCAAACATTATTAACTAGGATATATGAGGTAGAAACAGCGATAGCGTGTAGCAGAATCAATGTTTTGCATCAATCAATTTTAGACTCTAGTGAACTGTTTAATATTTTAAAAGATATTGAGAAAACGGATAAGTTAGTTTTTCCAGTTACTATAGAATTTAATAAATATAGAAAATTGTGTAGACCTTAAAGCATATGTTAAAGCCAAAAGAATTACATTTATAATGTCAGTTCCTACAGTCCAATTAGAAACATATAATTACTACAAATTACATCCTTTCCCGATGTACAACGCTCATCTAAACCTTACCTTCCTAATAACCTCCAAACATTCCCAAATCCTCTCAAAAGGGTCGAAAATATTACCGCTCTCTCAGCCCTGCGAAGAAGTCACTGATGGAAAATTCTTGTGCTATGACAACCACATATCTCTTAGTAAATGTATAAAAGACCTGATGAAATTCTCTACGAGAATAATTTCCTGTTCTCGATTGTCTGTTGAAGCTACCGATATCAAGATTAAGACAATACAGCCAGATTCATGGATGATCTATTCAGGTTCTCACACAATCCTGACAGAAATCTGCGAAAATGGTATGAGCCAACACAGCATCATAGGTACATACATCCTGACTCTCACCAATGCCTGTGAAGTAAAGATTGGCAAACTTACCTTAAGGAAACGTCGTATCCAGACCGGAGAAGCTGTCTTCAACAGCATGCCAAATATACACCTATTAAAGATAGACACACCACGAGATGTATTAGAAAAGAAATCAATCAACTTGGATAAGATTGATTTGGAAAACTAGCAGTTCCTGTCACATGTGTTAAGTAAAAGTGAAGTGATAAACAGTGACAATGAGGAATTTGTGAACATGCACAGTATTAGCCTAGGAACTCTAATCATTTACCTGATATTGATAATTATATCCATTGTATTTGTGTACCGTCATAAAACTGTATTTTTATGTAAACATCAAAATCAACATCCTCAGCTTTCTAAATCGGATGATGATTTTGAAACTATGGGGGGAGGAGTTATGCGTTCCCAGACCACACATCGTACCATGTTAGTAAACTAAGAATGCATCACGCCACCAGCCTTAGCAACCGAACTTGATCGTTGTTCTGTGTAACTCATAACATAACGAATTACCATAATCTTAATTTTGACCAAATTAATTAATCTAATTACTTGTATCATTTCGTTTCTGTAACTAAGCAGCTCTGCGAGGTCTCAAACAGACAGCACACATGTTACGTGTCACACCATATTTAAACTCATGTAACTTAGAATTAAGTCATTCCTTTGTTCTCCGCTGTAAAGACTGTATTAACTCGTGTTTATTAAATAAAGTTTTTAATTTTATTAATATAACCGAGTCTTTATATTTGACTACTTAATATTTAATTGAAATGATTCAATATCATGTTAACAAAAAGCGATCGCCAGGTCTTAATAATAAATAGGGGGTTCCTCAAGGCTTAATCCTGAATCCATTCTTGTTTTTAGTATATATTGATAACTCCACACCTCTCGTGATATGAAAGTCCAAAATAGTACTACCATTACCACCACTGCTACTACTGAAATAATGTTAAACCATTATAATTGAACCGAAAGCACTTGTAGACAATGTAAACATTGCTATCCTAAAAGTAGTTCTCTGGTCTGATGTTTCTAAACCACTCTTAAGGAAAAGGAGAAATAAGAAAAACTGTATTATCTATTTATCTATCAACCCATCATGAAACAATTTCCTACCTTAATTATTAATCTCTTAATTAATCCAAAAATGTGTTTCATCCTTCTAGAACATTAGTTCCCAAAGTGGTCCAGGTGGACCCTCAGGGGTCCACGGGAGACTCGACGGGGATCTACGTTGGCGTGACAAAAAATGGAGGTCCACAATTCGTATGCGTGGGTCCACGAAAATTTATTTGCTTTTGATAGTGAAGAACTAAAATGTTAGCTTGACTTCACCTATCAATGTAGGCAGATAATATTTTAAGAAGCTCAGCGACTGTTACTTTTATAAACGTGCATATTACAAAGAGAAATAAAAATAAAAATGGTCGGCCCGTTGCCGTGGTAGGTTCAGTACCGAGAATATAAAAAAAATTGAATATGTAGCTGCAGGGGGTCCACCGGAACCTGCTAAATTTTGAAAGTGGTCTATGAGCAAATATGTCTGGGAACGTCTGTTTTATATATATATATATATATATATATATATTTAAAGTAATTATAACAGCCTCTCATAGTAATCAACATATGATTAACTGGTTCATAACCCATACAATACGGTGCACTGACAGCTTATCTTAGATGTAGGAAAGTTACGGAACCGCAATGATGTATTTTGTCTGAAACTAACTGCAGTGACACGTTGACCTTATTAGAACACATTACAAAATCAATAACAAGTTACTAACAACCCGGAACTAATAACAAATTTTATGCAAATTAGTGCTTACCTATATATTCCAGGTTTTGTAGTTTCTGTTATCATTCACCCAGATCGTGTGTCAAGATGAAGTCCACTGCGCTTCTACTCCTGATCGTTGCTCTATATTGTGTCAACGCCAGCGTAGTTCTGGTGAGACAAGGTAATCCTGACGTACACCTAGTTGAGCAAATCAACAGGCATGTAGCTGCCCCTAAATTGGCACGATCTGGACATGGTCGTAGCGGATCCAACTCAGATTCAAGCTCCGATTCAAGTTCTGACTCAAGTTCAGAATCTAGCTCGGAATCCAGCTCAGAATCTTGCTCCGAATCAAGCTCAAGCTCAGAATCTAGCGCAAGTTCAAGCTCAAGCTCAAGCTTATCAGAGTCAAGCTCAAGCTCCGAATCAGAAGAAAGAATTTTCAATATAAATATTTAAAACCGTTCGCAATAAAACAAGCTCGGTGCAAAGTTTATGATTTTTGCAAATTGTTTACATAAAATTTGATTATTGGTTAAATGTAAAATGCTTGTCTCGATTTTAAGTTATTAATTCGACTAAATTGTCACTCTCGTAAATATTCTTAAATACGATGTCTTTGAAGATTCTTACTCTTAATAGATACTCTATCAATTGAACTGCCTTATTAAATATGTTCTATGTGTATAATACGGGACAAAAACATACCGGCTTCAGCAAAATGCAAAACATACTTTTAACAAAAGTGTGCGCCTTGCTAATATATACGTGTGAAATTCTACGTTCACCTTGTCACCATTGAACAGTTGACTAAGTAGACATCGTTATCACGTCAACCTCTCTAGAAGTTTGTCTATAAATTGATGTCATTCTCTTTGTAGTCAGTCATCTAAGACTGTTCCATTAATACAGACTCCAATCCAAGCACATTTTAAGGCGGACATAATATGTTGTGAGTGATAGTGAAACCATTACAATATTATTTTGAATAAATACTTTTGACTTTTTAAATATTCGTATTGATTGGACATTATTATAGTAGATGGTAAATAGTAGATAGTAGAGCCTCGCTGATTTCAGCATGAATGGGCCGGTTCGACCGGGGAAGGAGTACCCTCTCACAGAATATTGACGTGAAATAGCAGTATTCCTACTGTTGTGTTTTTTCGGTGAGTGAGAGTATCGGAGGCCTGCTCACCCTCTTTCACCCCTTCCCGCTCCTTTTCCTTCCCACTTCCTTTCCTAAAGGGTCGGGAACGCGCAAGTGATTTTTACCTCTGGTGTCGTAGGCCTCTATAAGCTACGGTGACCACTTACCATCAGGTAGGCCGTATTCTTGTCTGCCACCATAGTTGTATAAAAAAAAATACACAGTAATTTTCATAGATATTGTTATTAATATTTAGACGATATGAAGAAAGTAGCTCAAATATAGATGACGAAATAATATTTACTAACGACCCGCCCCGGCTTCGCACTGGTAGTACAAAACCTTAACAAATTATACACTTTAACAAATTATACCTTAACCTTCCTCATGAATTACTCTGTCTATTAGTCAAAACCGCATGAACATTGGGTCGGTAGTTTTTGAGTTTTGTTGAGTTTATCGCGAACAGAGAGACAGACAGACGCAGCGACTTTATTTTATAATATGAAGTGATTTATTAGATCATTTAAGCAGTCATGTTCTGTTAACGGACTGAATTGATATTTGCTTTGCTGCTTTCGCTCTGACGCTGCTCTAGATCTTGCTTACAGTTTTATCGCATATATACATATTATGTCAATATTTAGGGCCTACGACAAATACAAGCTTAAGCCTTCCACTATGCCAACAACGATATTAATGGGTAGACGTAGAGTTAATATCTATGTATTTGTTTAAAAACACAACTCGGAAAACAAATCTAAGTAACCGTTTTGAGCTTGTAAAACGTCTTTCTGACGCCTTAAGAGAATTCACAGGCAATATATAATATTAGCCGTGTATATATTGTCCCTCTGCTGGACATAGGCTTTTTCTCAGTGTTAGCAGGGTTAAGCCGTAGTCCACCATGCTAGGCCAGTGCCGTTTGGCAGACTTCACATATCTTGGAGAACATAGGAAAATCGTCAGAAATGCAGGCTTCCTCACGCTTTCGTTCACCTCCGCAGCTCCGGCCTACTGGCCAAGCCAGCCTCAGCCGCGGCGGCTCGCTCGCAGCCTCCTGCTCTTCAGCCCGCTGGCCGCATCGCTCCTACGCGCCAACGCGATTCTAAATTACTTTCTAGGGGTAGGGCAGACAAGACTGCATGAAGTTGGATTTATAAATGAACATTCGGAATGATACACATTATGTAATACAATACTTAGGACATATGACTTTATTTCATGCAAAATTAGGAGATACAATTATTATAGTACCCAATATTATGACAGAATAGTTTTAGAAGTAAAAATAATTATGTAAAACAAAATATCGAATTTTTAACATTATGGTTACTGAAGTTTGTAGCAAACGTGTTATGGATAATGATTTTCGGACAAACAATTTTAGGAGAAGAAAGGGATTACCTTCCTCACGATGTTTACCTTCACTGTCAATCAAGCAATAATGAACTAACTAATATGCAAATAACTTTGGAAAGTCATAGAAGCAATACACCTCGGAAACTACTTATTCTGTACTTCATTTTGACCCTACGGTCAAAATGAAGTACAGAAGTGATACTACTATCACTCGCGTAAATGTAGGTTAGATTAGGTTAGGTTAGTAACAGTCGGGCCAAGGGCACGCCGCAATGGCGGCGGTAAGTCCAATCCTGGAGGAGTGGCTGGAGCGGCGCCCTGGTGCCCTGACCTTCCGGCTGACGCAGGTCCTCACCGGGCATGGATGCTTCGGAGGTACTTGTGTCGTATAGGCCGGGCGGAGACGTCTTGTTGTCACCACTGCGGTGACGGTCCCGAGGATACGGCGCTGCACACACTCGTGAAGTGCCCAGCTTGGGAGGAGCAGCGCCGGTCGTTAACCGGGGCACTGGGTGTCCAGGTCCTCTCGCTGCCGGAAATGGTTTTGTCCATGGTCCGGAGCGAGGGTGCATGGGAGGCCGCCGTCGCCTTCTGCGAGGCAGTAATGTCCGCGAAGGAGGCGGCGGAACGGGAGAGGGAGCTGGTCTCTCCCCACCCAAACCGCAGGAGACGTCCAGGTCGCCGCCGTAGGGCGCGCACAGACCTCCAGCCACCCTAGGGGGTGGCCTGCGGGTGGTGGACTTGGGCATTCTGCCGCCCGAGCAGCACAGGCCCGAGGGAGGGGCGTAAGCACCCCGTGCGCCCCCCTCAGTGGAGGGGAGGGCTGTACCATTTAGTCCTCCCTCAAATAGCTGGGGCTCGCCTAGTTGGCGGGCCAAGACCTGTCCGTGTCGCGGTAAATGCTAGCGTGAATTCCGTGGCACCGGTACGTGGGGAACGTCGTCAGGGGTTTAGTGGGTATGGGGCCGGCCTCACTGGCTCGAGTCCCACACACCCGCGCCCTGCCCGGGCGCGGACGGTGCGTAAAAGCATTCCCCTGACGTAAAACAAAAGAAAAAAATAAACGTAACAGTCGGGCCAAAACCTCGGCGGAGTCGCGATTGCATGTGAAAGTGATTCGCGCGGGCCCGCGGGTGCGGTTATGTCGAGGAACACCATGGTGGGTTTAGTCGGTTTTATCGGGATGTCACTCACCATCTTTCCCCCGGTAAGTCCGACATAACCTCTCCGTCGCCCCGCGGAGAGGTATGCGTCAATGCATCCCCCACGTAAAAATAAAGGAACAGTACTTTTTGTGGATGGAAAGTGCCCTATGTCCTTTTCTGTTACCCTGACATCGTGTACACGAAATTACATGATGATCGGTTGAATAGTTAGGGCAAATACATGTGAAGTCTTTGCGAACATAATCATATATCTGAATTTATCAATAAAACTCAATAGCGATGGTAGGGTAGTATTACCTAATACCATAAATAAGTTGATAAGAACATGTGTAGAATAACTTGCACATGTCATTAATGCGTGATGCCGCGGCTGCCTTAATATATTGTTATATACATTTGGCTCACCTGGTAACTGCCTCTTCTAGGTCATACTTTAGATAACTGTTCAAACCAAAACCGGCCACAAAACTAACTACAATAAGCAAAAAAATGTTTACATCCATCTTTAGGTGTAGAACAGTTACGGTACTGCAATGATGCTATCCGCGACTAACTGAAGTGACATGCTGATCTCATTAGAACACATTACTGAATCAATAACAAGCTGCTAACAATACGGAACTAAAGAGAAATGTTTTGCAATCTAGTGCTTACCTATATATTCCGGAACTTATATTGACAATCATCAGTCACTTAGATAGTGCATCAAGATGAAGTCCACTGTGTTTCTATTCCTGATTGTTACCTTGTATTGTGTCAACGCAAGGTTAATTCTGTTGAGACAAGCTGATCCGACTGTACACGTTCTTCAACACACCAACAGGCATGTGGTTGTCCCTTTGGCACGATCTGAACATGATCGTTGCGGAGCCGACTCATCGGATAATTCAGACTCAAACTCAGGCTCAGACGATAGCTCAAAATCAAGTTTAGGCTATAACAGCTCAGGCTTAGACTCAAGCTCTTCAGAAGAAAGAATTTTTAATATTAATATTTAAAATTCTTTGACATGTAAAGTATAAGTTTAAAATATTATGCCTAATTGTTGTTACAATGCACGAATAAAATTGTGAAACCATTTAAATATAAAATGTTCGTATCAATTCTATGGATTTCCCATCTAAAATGTCCTACATTGTCAAGAACGTATACTTACTAAATCATTCTGTTACTGAAACTTTTTGAAGATAGTCGTGTCGCGTGTAACGTGACAATACTACAGTAATGCAAAAATATTCAACAAAAGTGTGCGCCGCCGCTGAGTAAACACATAAAAATTATACATACATCTTATTGTCATTCGCGAATATTTTTATGAGTTATAACTTTTATAAGATACACGGTACGTGCCTCTTTGACTTACAGTTGCTATTTGTATTTCGGCGCAGTTGTAAATGGCAGTTCCAATAAATATAACTACAATTTGAGTTTTAATAAATTACTTTTGTCTCTTTTAACTTAATTTGTATTATTCGATAACGTACTTATAACTTAAATAATTTTAACTAGATATCTTCTAAGTATTTACTGACTATAATAAAATAAAACAAAGTCAATATTTAAAGTCACAAATCAGTGATAACGCTTATGTATATTATCTGGGTTAAGCAAGCGAGTATGATACTCCCTTGCTTAACCCACAAAGATATATTTTATTTTTTATAGACGGCTCTGATATAATAGAGGGTTATCTAACTGCCTTCAATCGGGTACAGTTTCTCAATCCATTGTATTCCTGGGCATACAAACAACAAGAAAACCTCATCCTTGGGTCAGCTATTTAATCTTGTAGCAGACAAGTCTGCTACAAGATTAAATAGCTAACCCAACAACGCTTACAACTTATACCCAAGGGTATAAGTTGTAAGCGAAATACCGTGCTAGTAGTTGGTTGATGGCATAGTTAGTTGCATAAAAGTCGTATAAAATGAACTTGTTCGCAGTTTTAACCTACTTAAAAAGTAGTGAGGTTTCAAGGTGGATCTACACGTTTTTTTATGTCAGTTTATGTGTACGGCAGTGGACGGCGGTGGGCTGATTGATTGATTGATTGATTATGTGTACGACAATTCTAAACTAAAAGTATTTTTCTCTTTAGCGGACATACTGTCAGTGTAATTACGGAAGAGGAAGAAGGATTTAGTTTTAAAACTAGACAAATGCTGCAGATAATAGTTAAACAAAATAAATTGTATAAAATAAGGAAATTGATTCCAAAATCTCCAAATACATAAAATAAAGTTACTATACTATTACAAAAATTAGTATTGATACCAGACAAACTACTACCAAACACAATAAAATATCCTAAATAAATCTTAACATAACAGATATCTGAGAAGTGGGTGAAAAGTTAATGATAGTGACATATTGTACACAATAGCACACCTTACATTTTAGTCTAAAACCTTATAAAAATTGTAAGAATACTCGTGACTTGGGAGTATACGTGGATAGCGAATTAAGGTTTATCGAGCACATTGATAGGACAGTCTCCGCTGCCCATAGGGTTCTGGGGTTTGTTCTTCGGAGTGCTAAAGAATTCAAGAATATTTCAACCATAATTATTTTATACAATAGTCTTGTAAGGAGTAGGTTGGAGTATTGCAGCACAGCCTGGAACCCAAGCTACCAAGTCCATATAGCTAGAATAGAATGAACACAAAAGAACCTGGTTCGTCATTTAATTTTATCCTCTCGAGACAGAGCTGCAAGAGAACTAAGGTGTTACGATGATAGACTTACTCATTAACATGAATGCACACAGAGTCCCTTGCCATCCTGTCTCGCTACTTAGACCGCCACGACATAGAACTAACCTTGGTAGGCAGTCACCGATAGTCAGATTATCTTACTCTTACAACGATGTGCCGCAGGCTTCGGAAGACATAGATATATTTAATAATTCGCTGACGAAATTTAAAAATGCTGCTGCAGCTCATTTGCCGAATAGCTCGTAGATCACTTTTCTCTTTTTCTTTATTATTTTGTACTAATTTTTAATTGCATAGTTACTGCGTTTGTATTATATAATTTTACTTTTATTTTGATTTAATGTATGTATGTACTATTTTATGTCGCATGCTGTGATCTCTTATTAGTAAGAAAACATAAGACCTACAACTGTACTTAGCTTTTAATTGCAATATATGTGTATTGCTTGTTAGAGATCCTTATAAATAAATAAATAAAGAAGTTTAACAACGCAGCACTAATGGGTAATTTTATGCAGATCAGTATTAACATATGGCTAATTTTGTATTTTAGGTTATATTGTATTTTTAATTTTTTAACCATTATCATTCATTTAAATTGTGCATCATGATGAATTCCTGTAATCCTGTATTTTGCAATACTTTAAGGTAAGATAGATTGATCTACAAGTGCACATTTTGCATGGCAATGGTCATATTGTCAGGTACCACAATTCTGTGGTACTTGGAAACAACCGTAGCAGATACAACTTAAGAGATGATTGGATTTAGACATATCAAATTATAATCAATTAAATTAAACGCTTTTCATTATAAAAAAGGAAGGAACTAAATTGTGGTTATATGTAATATTGTCTTCTATTTACGCGAATATTATTCATTGAAATTAAACTGCTATATACGGATTTTATCGCGTTGTTTATTAGACACTTTATTACAAAATTTTGAAATTTTTCACACTACTACTACTATTAAACTTTATTAAATTTTAAGCTAATTAAATTAAACTATTTAGATTTAATTTATTTTTACACTTTCCCCGACGTTTCGGTTGCTTTTCAGCAGCCATGGTCACGGGGAGACTCCCGTGTAAAAAATTACAAAATCAAATTATAATCAATTAAATTAAACGCTTTTCATTATAAAAAAGTAAGGAACTAAATTGTGGTTATATGTAATATTGTCTTCTATTTACGCGAATATTATTCATTGAAATTAAACTGCTATATACGGATTTTATCGCGTTGTTTATTAGACACTTTATTACAAAATTTTGAAATTTTTCACACTACTACTACTATTAAACTTTATTAAATTTTAAGCTAATTAAATTAAACTATTTAGATTTAATTTATTTTTACACTTTCCCCGACGTTTCGGTTGCTTTTCAGCAGCTATGGTCACGGGGAGACTCCCGTGTAAAAAATAAATTTAAATTTCAAAATTTTGTAATAAAGTGTCAAATAAACAACGCGATAAAATCCGTATATAGCAGTTTAATTTCAATGTGGTTATATGTTTAAATAAATCACTCAATCTTTAATTTTCATACAAAGATGTATATGGCTTGGTTTATGGTTAATCAGTTACCGCATCATGTATAGCGCATAGACACGCTGTAACTTTCGCGTTGCCGTCCTATAAAACCATACTTACCACAGAAATACAACACAAGGATTTTCGGCAGCAATCGTCATTGTCAAAAGGATGAAGGTATATTCACTTTAACGGCTCACCGAAACTAAGCGATGGCTAAACCTCTACAATAGTAACTGCCTTTAAGTCCAACATATTTACGGAACCGCGAAGATGTTATGTGATACTAAGTGTAGAGGCACGCGGAGCATAGGGTATAAGGTTCAACTAATAGTAGTTTAACCTTATAGAAGCAATAACAAGATTGTCACAACTAGGAGCTAATAGCCAAACCGTGCATCAAGATGAAGTCCTCTGTCCTGCTACTTCCCGTGATATATAGTTCTCCTAAATACAATTTCGTCAGAGTAAGCAAGGACGAGCTCAAGATAGCTTTAAAATGAATTTAACGACCGAGACCGCAGTACTAGTTCAAACAGTATTTACTAACGTATTTATGCATGTCGACGAACTCAAGGCGTTCTTCGTTCGTTTGTGAGACGAGTTAAGTCTTAATAAACTTTTTTACAAGGCTAATAGCGTTTTATCCCGACTCATAGTTAAGTTAAGGTGTTATATACGTATTTAGCTTTGTATAACTCTATGTATTCATATATAGGTATAGTCTGGAAGTTACGTGCGTATTAAAATAGTTAATTATCGCTTTAACGGTGAAGAAAAACACAGTGAGGAAACCTGCATGTCTGACAGTTCTTCATAATGTTCTCTAAAATATGAGAAGTCTGCCAACCCGCTCTGGGCCAGCGTGGTGGACTATGGCCTTATCCTTGTTACGTCGAGAAGAGGCCCGTGCCCAGCAGTGGGACAGTTTAAAACAGGGCTGATATTATTAACTACTTTTGTAAATTGAAATATGTATGTCCGACGTTAGTTATGAGTTGCAGCCGTCACAGTGTCTAGCGCGGTGCGGCGTAGCTTTGAAGCTAAATGGATACAAGTGTGAAGTAATCTTTCGTCGCCGCTACAGCGCTGTATGCATGACTGTATTTTAACAGACTAGCACTGCAAGTCTTCCCTGTATTGCGTCTACGAAAAAAATTCGTTGATCCTTATGTGTACTCTTTTTGTATGTGGTTTCAATATAGTACTCTATATTATTTTTACCACTATGGACTATTTCCAATGTCAAAATCTTGAAAACCCGTCTTGTATCATCGTAAATTACATTCGCGAAACGTACGAAATATGCGACTGACATAAAAAACTAAAATTGTCTATTAAATGCAAGTAGAGTCGAAAGAAGACAATTTGGTCTAATAGCCGATCAACATTTACCGGTTCTGAAAAATTGTGCTTTTATAATCTTTATTATAATTTTTATAATAAGAAGATAAAATAGTAATATTTTGTTAACAAACTCTTTTCATCTTATCCTTACCAGTAAACCACTTTTGTCTGTATTTAGTTTTAGATAGCTTCTATCAAGTTTTAAAATGAGTGACTAATTGATATGAATGACTTCACTTTCTTCATCCATCCTGCCATCACTAAGAATTTCCTGACAAAGAATCCCATCTGTGTAGCAGAAAAGTGAATCACGTTTTATTACAAAACTTTTTTGAGGAGAATTAAGACTTGATTGGCTTTGAGTGTAAGAGAGAAAAAGTACTATCTGCACTAAAAGGGCCTTCTTTATAAGCTCTGAAATACTAAACATGGCTGAAAAATAACACATTGTTATTTGGCTGCAAATTAGTTCCAATTTAATCTATAGCACATGAAAGTTACTAGGAAAGTGGTTCGTGTTTCTTTAAAATAAAACTTTAAAATCAGACAAATGTATTAAAATTTCAATTTCATCAGAACACAGTGTAACATATACAACATAGTCTAGTTTTGGAACGATCTTCTACTTGCCAATACTGCTAACACTGCTTGAGACCCGGTGAGTGGTGATCCGATGACGTCACGTTCTATGTACTATTGGTTTAATGAAGCACATTTTTGTCACGTGTGTAGTATGCAAAAGTAGGCAATAGGTACATTTCATATAGGACATGACTGGCTAAATACAGCTTCAATTAAAAACCATCAATAAAAATCTTCTTAATAAACGTATTTTGTCAGTCCTCGTCACTGCAGCTACGGTAAGGATCATCTTGATAAGTTCCATAGTAGATTGAATGTATCTTGTTTTTGCTATAATTGACTGAATGTTTGAACTTTTCGTCATAACAGACATACAGAAATACAGATTGACTTGAGTCAATCTGTATTTCTTATTCATTACGAATTTTGTATTTTATACAATTTTGGATGTTATAAATCAAAACGTAAATATTTCAGCGTATTACATTTATTTTAGATGTTTAAATTGAGAATGCTGTCGTCCACATATCCAGTGGGATATCCATGGGGATGGTGAGGATGATGGGCATGGTGATGCTCCAGATAATGCGGCAAATGGTGAGGATGCTGAAAATATTCAGGTACGTAGACCACGCTGGCACCTACACAGCACAGGGCGGCGAACAGGAAAAGTAACACAATAGACTTCATCATGATGCGCAGTGAACTGAAATACTGTTTGTTGACAAATAGAAAAAGAATATATATGCAGTAACTAATTTGCATAAAATCAGTCGATTGGTTCTAGTGCGTTTGTTGGATATTATTTTATTATCTTGTTATTATTTTATGATGTCCATAATTACATATGTATAAGATTGACATTGTTCACCTCGTACTATTTAGACACGTATTACAAGGTAGTGGGGTGGTTCTTTACTGTTCGACCATGTGGATAATATATAAGTAATAGTTAAATAATATATTTAAAATATGTATCATGAGATTTAATCCTTATTCTTATAATATACAAATTAAAATAAGATTATACCGACATAAATAAATAAAATCTTATTGGAGAATAAGCGTGTCGAGCTGTCAACAAATCATGATTTGTTGAATCGTGTATATATTTGTAGTTTACCAACAAATGTAACAATAATATAAACGCTTAAAATATATAAAAATAAATACTTGGCTTTAGGTGCAGTTACGTAAAGTATAAACTGCATCATACTTTAGTTATACCTAAGTATAATACTTAATTGTTACCTACTTAAATAACGTTTAGTGCGTAGCAAATAAATAAGTAAAAAAAGAAAAGCGGCTGCGTTTTTTGAGGAACGGTATGCTTTTTCAATAAATTTAACGATTCATAGTTTTAAATTATTTTTATTTTAATTGAATGATAGTTTATATATTATTATATAATGCGTTTCCTCGGCACAGGCATCTTTTTAAATTACCATAAGTTATCTATTGGCAGAATAACTACCAAATCCTGTGGGATTAGTACATTTACATTAATAATAAGAAGTATATTATCAAATATACGTCACAAATTTGAAGTATGAGCACGCCTTTTTTAAATATTGTGTCGTTGTATACTTTCATTTGTACTTTACTATTGAAATTACTATACGGAACCACATCGTTGCTTTGACTAAGGCTTGTCTAAATATCGCATTAACAGTGTTGACCTTTTACATAGTTACAGATAATATAAAAATCATAACAAGCCTCTAACAAACTATTTGGAACTAATAGACTGATTTGATGCATTTGAGTAGCTGCACTATATATTCTATACCTGTGTGATAACAGTCAGTATCACACTTCACTGCGCATCAAGATGAAGTCTACTCTGTTACTGTTCTTGTTCGTTGCTGTATGCTGCGTCAGTGCAAGCGTAATCTACTTGCCTGAACGTCATCACCACCATCATCCGGAATATGTGGTGGGTAACCATCCCGAAGACATATACGGAGTACCCGAACATCATCTCTTTGGTGAAGGACGGCAACTTGATACCGACAGGATTTTGAATTTAAATATCTAAACTTATTATAATTGAGCGTATCACTGAAATACTTACATTTTGATTTATAACTTCCAAAATAGTGTGAAACGACTAAATTTGTAAATAGAATTTGTAGAAAACAAACTGCATAGTGAAAAAGAAACACCGGATTGACTTAGAGAAATTTAGTCAATTACAAAATCATACCCTAAGATTTTTACCAACTCTGGATCATGACAAGTCCACACACACAATACAACAGCAGTGGTGACGACTGATTCGACATACGATCAATATGAAGATTCCATTGATGTTGACTAATCGAATTTGTACATTTCAAGTCATGTCCAACACGAAGTCTAACTTCGCTGGCCGGCTTTTGCACTCAATGACCTTGTTAATAATCCTGCACGCAACGTGACACCATCGGACTACCATACAGAGTGTCATTTTGTGTGTTTAGTGTCAGTAAATTCGTTACCTGCTTGTGTCCTACCAGGTCTGCAGACGATCGATCCAGAGATTGATTGATATTAAATATGTACAAATTATGTTTTGAATAAATTGAACTTTTATTACAACATTATTTCATATTATTTGTACACTTTTAACAACTTTTAAGGTATAGAGATAATTTAATTTAAAGACACACGAATAGGTTTTTATAAATAATTTCCGGCGCACCAGGCAATCCTAGAAACGTTAAAACAAAACCTAGTGATCTTTGCATTTCTACTCAGAACAACTATTTGTTGACTACACAAATACATATTACATATACCTATATCCCAACACATGGCGACTACACTATGTTCAATACAAGGACTTGAAGTATAAGTATAACTAATGGTGCGATGACTATTGCATTATTCGTACCGACAAAATATCTTTCTTAATACAATTGCAGATACTAGCATGACAAGTAATAATAAATACAAAATAAATCTGTGAGTGTGTGAGTACTGGTCAAAATAAATCGTTACTAACATACACAGCCAACACCAAGCATAATCAAATATAAAAAGAACATTTACAGAATCTAATTAGTTATTGAAAATCATCAAATAGAGTATATATCAATATCAATATACGAATAGATTTGTTGGTTGATTCATACGTGAAAGTATTCAACGGAATACTTATTTAACATTATAAGGTAACGACCTTATTTAACAAAGGACTCTTAATTATAGTCATGATATAGTTCCTCTTTAGCAAATTTCTAAAGAAACTACTTTGTTCAGTGTTTGGCCAAGATAAGTCTTCCAGAGCTTGTAAAGAATGCGTTGTCGGCATATTCTTATATAGAAAGGCTTTGTTTTTGGTTTGGCTTGTTTGGCATTTTAGGTGTATAAAAAGAACTAGAATATATGTAGAACATATAGAAAATAAAATGCTGTTTTCATTTAATTTACGTGGACTATTTTCGTTTACAATTTGATTTACGTGAAATGTATTTTACACAATACTCCGTCCTTACATACTGCAATGAATTAAATCAAACGTGGTTATTTTCATCTTTAATCAATTGAAATGTATAATTATTAATATGAGTTAATTACATTATGTATCTTGCTGTTCGCATATATTGTATAGACGTAGGAAATATACTAGTGGAATAATTATTTAAATCTGGAAAACTGGGGCAGGGCAGCAGGCATATTGTGCTGTGTCCCTCTGGTGATTGCAGTAACCTTTGCTAGGTGGAGTATCAAACAGCTGGCGACATTATGTTGACAACCAAACCAGCCAGCCACAGAATAATAAAGTCTTAAATTATAAGACAAGAGAGCCCTTGGAATAGATGGCATTGGTAACCAACTACTCAAAAGTACTAAAATCCAAATAATTCCACCATTGACACACATACTTAACTTGAGATTTTCTTCTGGAACTTTTCAGGAGGATTAGAAAACCGCGCTTGCAACTTCAATCCATAAAGAAGGCAATTCAGACGACCCGAATAATTACAGACCCATGTCACTAATTAGTTTGTTTTCCAAAATACAAGAGAAAGTCTAGAACAGACGGCTCCTGGCATTCCTAGAAACAAACTATATCCTTTCAAGTCAATAGTCCGGTATCCGTCACCATGGGTCTACCGAACAGATCTTGTCACTAGTAGCGAATATACACAGCCAATCACCTAGATAAAAGACGATGCTGCCTTGGGTTTCTGACAAAGGCATTCGACACGGTTATCATTCCGATTCTCTTAAAAAACTGGAAGCCACAGGGATTAGAAGCATCTGTCTGGATCACAGAGAGGTAACTCCGTATACGAGTAGGAACCCAGGTTAGCAACGCCCAAAAAGTATTGTTCGGTGTACCCCAAGGCAGTATATAATAATATTCTATCACATACACACAACACCATCTAGCCCAAACTAAGCAGAGCTACTATACTACAGAGGTAGACAATGGATAAACATACATATATACTTCTTTTTGTAAATACATACATATTATACATAGAAACACCCAGACCAAGACAAACATCCATGTTCATGCACACAAATGTTTGACTTGCGCGGGAATCGAACCCGCGATGTCAGGCGTGGCAGTCGGATACACTAACCACTACGCCATCAAGGCTTCAAAGTATAATTGGCCCCGTCTTTATTCCTCGTGTACTTAAATGACCTCTATGGTGCTACACGTACAGACATCATCAATTATGCTGACGACTCCATTATTATTTTCCACGATCCTTCTTCTCTCTTAGCCTTTATTATTCCCAAGTCACTTGGGGTCGGCTTTTCTGGCCTAACCGGATTTGACTGGATATCAGTTTTTACACGGAGCGGCTGCCACCTGACCTCCGCAACCCGAAGGCTAACGATACCCTAAGGCTAGACCAGTGTCAGAATATTAGAGGGTACTGACTTTCCCAATAACGACTGCCATAGATGTTTATGGCAGCCGGGACCAACGGCTTAACGTGCTCTCCGAGGCACGGAGCAGGCGATAATTGTCAATCAATACGCACATAATTTCGAAAAGTCATATAACTTCCTAAAGTCAGAGGTGCGCGACGTGGGATCGAACCCGAGACCCTCTGCATTGCAGTCTGTTGGTCTCCCCACTGAGCTATCGCTGCTTTTTTTTTTTTTTTTTTTTAACAGTACGTTCTGGAATAAAGTTTAGGCAGATTCATAAAATGTTTTCCAAACAGTGGCTAAACAAGAATTTACTGACGTCCAGCGCCAACAGTAATTAAAAAGTAATTATTTTTGTTTTTACAAATCCGCAAATTCGACTCCTCCTCCAAACATGGTACTTAGTGGCAGTGTACAACATCTTATTTGTCTTTAAAGAGCTCAAAGAGTGGTTTTGTAGATCATTTTTAGAAAACCATTTCGCTACCCTACTGTCTTCCTCTACAACGATTTCCAAGATCAGGAGAATGTTCATCCCAAGGTCCGCCGTTGAATATCATTGCGAGATGCTAACCATCCCCGACATTAATTTAATCGTATTACTATTTGATTTTTATCCTTCTCTATGGTCCTAGAGTAAGAACGTCATTCGCCTAACGCTTTAAATACTTTATGAAACTGTTTATATACAATAAAATTAAGAAAACTTATAATATCCAACTGAATAGTTTTCAATTAAAAAATAATTATGAATGCAGTTGCTGTATTGGTGTTACCAATACTCGGAAGAATTCTTAAGAACAGTAAAATAACAATTCTTGTGTTCTCAAACAACTTTAAAGTAAAATCTGTTTTAACTGCGTTTAAAAATCCCTAGAACTGCACTCTTTTAAATTCTGTTAATCCTTTTGAATACCTTCCTCAAGATAGGTCTAGCCTAATGTGGACGGTTTTATCTATTGTATACATATAACATTTGTTTTTGGTAATAAATGACTTTCCTTATAATTATTTTTAAGCTTTGTGAGTGTGAGGAATTAGCTGTAAAATATTCGTATAATATTAGCACGATATTGCTTTATTAAAATTGTTTTACAGACGTTGTCTTTTGTATAAACAACAGTTTAGAGTAGTCTATTACACTAGCCCAAAGTCTGGCTGGTCATCTTCTTGTCGATTGATTGCTTGCGCGTAAAGTACTTGCCGGTAGTCTCCTTGGCGATTATTTGCTTGTCGGTTATCTGCCTGCCGGTAAACCACTTGACGGTAATCTCCTTGTCGATAAAGTCCTTGGCGGTTATCGGCTTGCCGGTTATCGGCTTGTCGGTTATCGGCTTGTCGGTTATTGGCTTGCCTGTTATCGGCTTGCCGGTTATTGGCTTGTCGGTTATAGGCTTGCCGGTTATCAGCTTGCCGGTTATCGGCTTGTCGGTTATCTGCTTGTCGGTTATCGGCTTGCCGGTTATTAGCTTGTCTATACCAATATCCTTGGCGGTTATCGGCTTGGCGGTTATCAACTTGTCTATACCAAAATCCTTGGCGGTTATCGGCTTGCCGGTTATCAGCTTGTCTATACAAAACTCCTTGGCGGTTATCTGCTTGTCGGTTATCAGCTTGTCTATACCAAACTCCTTGGCGGTTATCGGCTTGCCGGTTATCAGCTTGCCTGTAGTAAGCTCCTTGGCGGTTATCGGCTTGCCTGTAGTAAGCTCCTTGGCGGTTATCGGCTTGCCTGTAGTAAGCTCCTTGGCGGTTGTCGGCTTGCCGGTTATCAGATTGCCCGTAGTAAACTTCTTGGCGGTTATCGGCTTGCCGGTTATCGGCTTGGCGGTTATCGGCTTGCTGGTTATCGGCTTGCCGGTTATCAGATTGCCCGTAGTAAACGTCTTGGCGGTTATCGGCTTGCCGGTTATCAGCTTGCCTGTAGTTAACACCTTGGCGGTTATCGGCTTGTCGGTTATTAGCTTGTCTATAGTAAAGTACTTGGCGGTTATCGCCTTGCCGGTAAAATCCTTGGCGGTTATCTTGTTGCCGGTAATCTACCTCCTGGCACACTGCTTGCCGGTTATCTTGTTGCCGGTTATCCTGTTGCCGGTTAACTTGTTGCCGGTTATCTTGTTGCCGGTTATCTTGTTGTCGGTTATCGTCTTGTCGGTTATTATCTTGGCTGTTATTGTCTTCACCGTTATCGTCTTGACGGTTATCGTCTTGACGGTTATCGTCTTGACGGTTATCTTGTTGCCGGTTATCTTCCTGTCGGTTATCTGCTTGCCGGTAAAATACATTGCGGAGCTCACCTTGCCTACTTACTTTAAGTTCGGTGGTTTCTTCCGCCTCTGAGTGAATTTCGTCAGATTCATGTTCCGCTTCGACCGAGTATACTGTGCTGACACAGTACAAGGTGACAAATAGATATAGTAATACAGCGGTCTTCATCTTGAAGCACAATGTTCATGAATCTTGATGGTCAGTGCAAAATCATAGAATATATATACACGGCCTAGTAATTTGCATAAAATTGTTCTATTGGTTGGAAGGTCAGCTCAGGTCAGCAAAGTTAAGCATACATAGCACTGTAACGGTTCCGCTTCGCACTTGAGTATACACACTGTTGCCATGTACTCAACGAATAGCAATAACAACAATATATTGACGCCCGAATCTAACAAGGGACTGCGCGGCTAGACTACTACATCGGGAAAAATTATACTGATTTTGTCAAGGTGATTCACAGCAGTATAGCCGGTAAATATGCTTGCCTACGAACAAGTGAGGCTCAACTATAGCTTGCATAATGTGCGTACCTAAACTTTCCGGAATTTATCATATTATTTTTTTTTATATACAGTACAGAAATACATTATTTAAATTACATTTGACAAGTGTGACATTCGTGTGTTCAGGGTCCAGCCGAAAACAAGTGCGAGACCCTATCAGTCTATCAAATGCTGAATTGGACACTTTCAGTTACGACCGTATGATTGAAGACTTATACATTTACTTGAAATAACTGGGATTGACTATTTCTTTAAATCATAAGATGGTCTAAAACAATGTTAAATATATTTTTCATTAATATTTTAATAATATTTTTGTTTGGTTTTACTGAGTTTCAAGGAGTGTTTTCTTTTTTGTTCAAAAAACGTTTATCTATCTAGCTACTATCAATGTGATGTCAAATATTTTTGTCGTCACATCATAGGATAAATAATGAAGTTAGGAAATAATATATTATTTTAAAAAATTGTGCTGCACTCCATTTTATCTCCTTTCTTTAAGTCATGTAGACAAGTTATTTGGTAATTCTGACTATAATTTTAATTAAAACGTTAAAATACTTTTTGCTAGAAATTCATGTAAAATACATCCATACTTGTAAAATTAATTTGGAACTAATTTAACACTATATAAATTGGAACAAACAATGTTATATATAGCGTATTTTTATAATGATGTTTTAAATTTAACGGTAGGTAACAATGTTGAAGATTATGTTATTGCGTCATTTAGTTTGGTAGGCCTTGGTGGCGCAGCGGAAATGAATTCGACTGCTGTGCATGAGAAGGGTTCGATATCAGGTGTATTGGATCCCAAGCTGGTAGAACATTCCATACCACTTCTCTATTAAAATTAGGTTGGTTTTAATCTCAATATATTCACGGTACATCCTGGGTAGGAATCGGTGTTCTTTAGCTTTTTTGTCTGTCAGGTTATTGACAAAAAGCTGTCAATATGGCATCCGACATGTTCAAAGTCAAAGTCAAAGTCAAAATCATTTATTCATTTAGGTCACAAAGTAATACTTATGCACTTCAAAATATATAGGTTAATGAGTTTACTAAGTGACTGAAGCTACATTTAGGTTAGTTGCTAGGTTCAGGCAAAGGGTTGAGCCTATGAGAAGATACCTGCAAGCAAGTCATGACCACTCTTTTAAATCGCCAATTAAATATAATTTCAGTATTTTTCAACTCATATCAAGCTGTTGCAGCCATTACTTATACTATATTTTACTGCGTCCGTGGCGCAGTGGTAGTGAACGCGGCTGTTGTGCGTCTGAGATCTGTGTTCGAATCCCGGGTCAGGCCAACAAAAAGTTATTGGGTTTTTCAGTTAAAAATCTCAATAGCAGCCCGAAGTTGGCGGTGTAAGACACCTCCGTGCCTCGGAAAGTACGTAAAGCCGTTGATCCTGCACCTGTCGTATCTCTCCAGTCGCATTGGATAACCGTCCCATCGGATCATGGGAGTTACGAAACAGAGAGTGCACTTGTGTTTGCGTACATACTTGTGCACTATAATATCGCCTGCGTAGTTGGCCAGTATCCGTTAAGACTGGCCGCCGTGGCCGGAATTCGGTCGGGAGAATATTATTATTACATATTACTGACTATACAAATCTAAATCATATAACAATACTTACTGAATAATTTAAAGGATATGAAATAATAAGGATTTAGTAGCATTATTTAATATATTAATCTGTAATAGTCAATAAGACGTTGAGTACTATAGTTAAGGCTACGAGCAGTCCTTTGACATTTAATTACAATTGGGTTAAAGATGTTAAGGGTTAAGGCCAGGTGGCCTTATTCCAAAATCGAGCTGCTATATGAACAAGTTTTAGTTCTCATCTCGCACTGTCGCGCTATTACAGATATCTATTAAGGATGTGGTAGGAGGTAATTGTGTACGCATAAAATTTTTAATTATTGTCTCGTCGTTCCTTGCCTCCTTTAGAGAAATACCTTTATTTGTAGTATTACACGATATGTTACGTGTTAAGAAAATAGTTTCAAGTTTAGTTGTTTGGGTATATGATAGTCGGCGCAGCAGTCGTAAATACGGCTGCTGTGTGGGGTGATGAGGTCTCAGATTCGAATCCCGGGTCGGACCAGTCATATTATTCAATAATTTATGCCAAGAATTTTGAAGTAGCAGTTCGAAGTTAGGCAGCTGCTGGCGGTGATGCGCATCCCCATGCCTCAAGAACCATGTAACGACGTTAGTGTGGCTTGAAGGCCTGACAAAATTTCGACGCAGCACATAATTGCGGTCGTGCCAACACTAGTTTCATACACTAGTACATTTTAATTTTATACTCATAATATATCGCACCTCTAAAACAAAAGTGGCGTTATCCAAAAAAAGTAGTTAATATCTATGCAAATAACTGAAATATAACACTGCAATTAATTTCACTTATCAGTTCGATTAACCTACTTTTATTTAGGTACTAAAAATATGCAAGTAAATAATGTAGTTATTAAGAAAATAATATATTTAAAAAATGTTCCGCATAATGCCACATTTTTTTACGTAAACCAACCTGTTTTTGGATTAATTACCTAAAGATGTCGTATATTTTATACATAATACAAGTACATAGTACAAGCTCTGCTCAGTTTGGGCTAGATGGTGTTGTGTGTATGTGGTAGAATATTATTATTATTATTATTTTATGACGAGGGGTAAAAAATGACCGAAATAAAATAAAATTGTGGCATAGTATGAAGGAACATTACTTAATTGGCGAAAATAATTAATTTGCAAATAGTACAATCGCGAAACAACAATTATAAAGTGTTTCAATATAAGTACCTATTTTATCAAGCAGTAATTAACTACTCTTAAAACTTACAAAACGCAAACAAAAAAATTGTAAACATGGCATTACCTTAAAAAATTATAAAATATTTCAAGGGATTTTGTTAAGGATTATTGACGTGCATAGGGAAGCTACTTTAAAAGAAAGCACGATACGTTTTTGGATCCAACGTTTTTATTTTGGAAATGTTGACCCACAGATCAAACCCGGTGGGACGGAGAGTTGACAATGAAGAATCAAAAGGGATCGTGAAAGTGAATCCATCGCAAACTACGTCAGTGTTAGCGGTAGGCTACGGTGTGAGTGATAAAATAATTTTAAATCACTTAAAATAAATTGGAAAAGTGAAAGAGCTCATGGGTACCGCATGAATTAAATGAAGCACACCAAAAAACACGCATTGCATGCTGCGTTACATTACTTAACCGTCATAATAACGAGGCAATTTTGCATCTATTAATTTTGCAATATTACTTGTGATGAAAAATGGGTCCTGTACGAAAATCGAAAATGCTCATCACAATGGTTGAACCCAGGAGAACCGGTCAAGTCCTGTCCCAAGCCAAAGTAGATGCAGAAAAAAGGACTGGTGTGTGTTTGGTGGACCAGTGCTGGTGTCATACACTACAGCTTTCTAAGATCTGCCCAGACGATTACTGCAGATCTGTATTGTCAACAATTGCAAACCATGATGAAAAAACTAGCCGTTAAGCAACCGAGACTGGTCAATTGCTGTAGCCCACTGCTGCTTCAGGACAACGCTAGACCTTATACTTCACGAGAGGCGGTCGCTAAATTATAGGATCTGTGAGTGGAATGTCTCCGACACCCACAATACTCCCCGGACATTGCTCCAACAGATTTTTATGTTTTTAGGAATTTGGACAATTTCTTGCAAGGAAGAAAATTCAATTTCGATGAAGCAGTCCATTTTCTTTAATACAATTATTTTAAATGTGTTCTACAGTCCCATGGTCTCATGATTGTTTTATACGGCATACAGAACTGCCGCAGATACAATATAACTTTATGTTCAACGAATTCATATTCGTCAACAAATCCTAATACCTAAATTGACACAAACTGTAATGACTTACGAGCAGATACTTAAATACTATAATGATCTCACAAAAGTCCATAAAACACAATATTTATGATATAGGTACGTAGTTAATATATAATATTAAAACAGGGAAAGTTCGAACGAAAACTTGTTCGCGGTAAATATGTTTGGAATGTGTGTTGACATAAAACTTGCAACATAGTGTTGCCAATAATAATTTTAAATAATTCATTAATCATAATTATTGCATAATTTAGAACATAACAATTACATTTAATAATAATACATAATAAGAATTCACAATATATAAATAAATACAACATTTTGATAAACCTGTCAAATATCATGAATGACCCACTAAGAAAAAAAAAATTGTACGCAACTTATTTAAGTAGTCTACAATTTATCATTGGTCTATGAGTAATGAATGTATATTACAATATGTTGCTTTATACCAGTTCATTTAATGCATAATATTTTTGTAAGCGAAAACAAACTTCTGATATTTTAATTCATTCACGAAGCTATTCTACTGTTCACGAACGAATTTAAAAAATCCGATTTGTTTTCATTCTAGGTATATGCTTATTATTTCATTCGTAATTCGTTTCGGCACATCATTGCGTAAAAACATTTTCACGGTAGACCCGCATGTTATACGAAATTACCAAACATCGCCGACTAACTTTCAAGTTTCCAATATTCTAATGAGCAATAAATAATACAATTATTATGACAAGAATAACATCCAAAAATCGTTTATTGACCACGTAAACAGCAATTTCGTATTAAAGTACTTTTTTCGTTTTACTACACTTTCATTGTAATTTATATATTTAAATTCAAAATCCTGTCGTTAAGTTCGCCACCAGACCGTGCGAAGCCGTGCGGAACTGCATATATAACCTCTTCGGGCGGAGCATAAATTATTTCCGGTTTAACCGGCTCAATAAAACTCAATGGTACTATTAAGCCTGCGTGTACGCAGACCAGGGTCACGAGCAGAAATAGCAACACAACAGACTTCATGTTGGTACAAGATCTTCTTCAATACTAGTTGTAGGTGAACAAACCCACAATATATATTTATGCTACTAATTTGCATAAAATTGGTCAATCGGTTCCGAGACTACCTACTGTTCAAATCTTGATAAATTGTTCTCTTTGTATACCTATAATCTCAGTACAAAGTCAGAAGTGTTGAAATTTTCTCGCATATTCATACGCATATTCAAATTGTGATGGAATTTATAACAGCATTTCCAGAATGACTACCTCAGTGGCGCAGAGATAGTAAGTGTCGTCTGCTTGACATGTGATCTCGAGTTCAATGCTTGGACTGGACAAAGAGTTTTTGGAATTTCTCTCAAGATTTTTACAGTAGGACCTCGGAAATTGGAACTGCGTCCAGGAAAGAGCAATAGCTTTGCCCCATTTACGTAGTACCTAAAACTACAGCTGGTAAAATGTGGATGTATAATTTACCTCTGCCTTCTAGGATATAGGCATGAGGCTATATATATTTTTGGACGGTGGTTACTATAGTTAACCACATAGATTGAGGCTGTAACGTCTTTATACAGATACCAGATCTTGCCGTAAATGTTGGTTATGTAAATTAAAATTTTCTGTACCTCGGTAACAGTACTTTTCTGGATCAAATAATAACAATAATAACATTTATTTGTGCGAATATTGTCAGATTGGTTGGAGTTACATAACATTCCATTAAATTAAAAGTGTACAAATATTCGTGACAAAAATTAAATAAAGTGCCCTTTGTCCTTTTCAGTATCCCTGAAACGTGGTTGCAAAATTTCATGATGATCGGTCAAGCAGTTTATAATTTTAGTTTGGATTATCAGTAACATTCGATTTACGGATAAAATTTGTATCGTTCTTTAGAACACCACTAAGGAATAACACAAATTTGGCTGCCCCTTTAAATAGTTACAGGCTTTAGTTTATCATATACGGGTTAACGATAAAGTATGTATTGTTTTTAGCGTTTAAAAACTAGGGACTTATTTTGCACATCAAATCTTCCCATTATTACAAGGTAACTAAAATACAAATGGCTTATCTCCGCAAGCATAGGCACAGGTTTATTAAACCCACATTTCGCTAAATATTTTATTTTCCACATAATAGGGGGTGAGCCTTTGTTGTTACAGCAAATTTCTTGACAAAAACAGCCAATAACACTTTCCCTGATCTAGGTATCGAACCCGAAACTTACACACGCACTTTGCCTCAAAGATATAGATATTATATAAATTTCGTACTATTTATAAATGCGGCTGTAAGATAGACTTACGAGTAACAGCAAGCACATTTGTGTCTTTCATGTTTTTTCCAGTCTTCCTTTTGTTTAATTTAAATAAAAAATTCGATTCATGCATAATTTTCATTTTCATTTTCATTATTATATTACACACTAGTGCCCCGCCTCGGCTTCACACGGGGTAGTACAAAACCTTAACAAATTATATACCTAAATCATCCTCGTGAATCACTTTGTCTATTGGTGAAAACCCCATGAAAATCCGTTCAGTAGTTTTTGAGTTTATCGCGAACAGACAGACAGATTTGTTTTATTATATGTAGTGATAGTGATTCAGCGCTGTGTAATTAATCACCACAATGTATAAAAGATAAAAGTATATCAATAAAACATGATCAGAGAAACTTTTATTGTAGACAAAGAAGATGGCAACCTGACGGAGCCACAGATATGTGAACTGTGAATTCGTTTTTCAAAAATGAAAAACTTCTTTTCATATGCATCCCATGTTTAATTAAAATCTCTTGGAATGGCAAAGTGCTATTTAAATACGCATATTATTGCAAGCAATCATAGGCGACAGCAAAAAAAAGTTAAGCACATGGTTCATGCTTTTCTACCATATTTTTATATAATAATAAAACAAAAAACCTTTGATTCAATTAGATATTGTTATTTTTAATGACGACAGCCTTTACCTAACTTAACAAAGTACGTTCTACATGTAGTTTTAATATGGAACTAATTGGAAACTATGTAAATTGGCACAAACAATGTTACCAACATTTTGTAATAAAAAAACAAATATTTACTAATACTCTGTTTAAACGGAACTAACAACTTTATTCACCCTGTGAAAAACAATGTAATTCGAACCGTGGTTAGTTTTAGTTACCACTAGGCAATCTATGAGAAAAATAACGTAGATATGTGTCCAACAAATGGTTCTATAACCCGTTCAAAATGGCGGCGAACAACCATATGTAAAATAAAATAAACAAGCAGTCAAGGACTGCAACTGTGCCATATTCAAAACATACCCACAAAATTTTCTAACTACGTAGGTATTAGTCCGCAGCCTAAACATTCCAAGTCCATTATTAATAATTGAATAGGGCACCAGATATACCATTAGAAACCCTGTGTCACAGCCACCTGGCAACAGCTATTGTTAAATCATGCTTTCAGGGGTGCCATCAAATTCATGGTTTGTTCCCCTTACATTCTTATAAGTATTAACATTATTTATCCTCACAATAGTACAAGTAAACGTTTATTCACATTCACAGATACCTTGCAAAATCGTATCACATTAATTATGTATGGCAATAGGCTAGCCTATAATTGTCCACTTATGTAGAACTTAAGTACGAAATGTGGATGAAATATACCTCTGCCAACCTGTCAAATGTGGCTATAGAGCCAAAAAATAAATAAATAAATATACGTTTATTTATTTATTTTACGTGTACAAATATTCAGATACCTCGTTGTTGCAGTAAGATTTAAGTTATTAGGCACTGTACTGGCAGTGTACTTAAAAAGAATTTGAGTATAAACACTCGAATTATTTTTGAGTTCATATACCTAGTATAACAAAGCTGGAAAAAAGTGCACATTTTGAGGCCATATCATTCAAAGCGAACCATCTCCGTACTCGCACTGAAAATTTATATTCCCAACATGAGGTAGTTTAGTCCCTTTGTGGCAACAACTAACCGCAATACACATTACAAATATTAATCAATGTTAACCTCCTCAGTTTGAGTAACTTTGGCTTCAAATAATGTTCAATCATTAATTATAATGTAATTTCGTATTATAATATGTATTTGCAAGGTATGTACATTGAAGTCATTATTTCTTTAAACGGTCACTGCAAATAGAACGAAGGCCAAAGTAACACGTGCCTTCTGTCAGTTTGAACTTGAACGAGGTTAATCAATGGCAGTATATGAAGTTGTGACCTGGTTGGGCTCTTTCAATCAACATGAAACTATGTGCGATTATGGTCGTAACACTCGCTACACTCACTATTGCTGAAATTGAATTTTATATCAATTTCGAAGGAGGCTGTGCTTCAGGAGAATACAAGATTGGACATCAATGCTTTAAACATCCTGTAGTGATAGAAAAATACAAGTCTGAAGGTGATTGTCCACCGGACAAAGAATCGATTGGTAAAGAATGTTTTGATCATCTCTCGGCATCAGCGGACTATACTTTAGGTGGACATTGTCCACCAGGAAAAGAACAGATTGGATTCCAATGCTTCAAAGAACCTGCTGAGTTGGATGATTATGACTACTTAATAGACATGTCGTCCTAATCGCATACATCGAGAGTGGATTTGTAACTCAATAGCCATAACAGTTATATACCACTCGTACCGCTCTGAAAACTTTTTAAAGAGTTTTGACGACATGTCTCATTTGCTATAACCAGGAGCGATAAGAATGCAACCGAATAAACTTGTGTTATTTCTGCGTACTACTGTTAGAACCTAGTGTTATACTATTGCGTTTATTGGGAAAATTTAAAAGGGAAAGATAATAAGACGGTCAAGTAGCCTGTCTTTTGCACTAAGGATCTGTGATTAACAAATAAAAACCAATAATTTTTTTAAATATGTATCCTTTTATTAATTGATAATTATCAAAATAAATACTAATGCAAATAGTTGTATCGATTCGCATCACGGAACTAAGATACAAAGCTAATAAGATAAAGATTGCCAGCTTATCTAGTAGATGCGAGGACATTGAGACATTGAATATTAAAAATTAAAGAAGATTAGTAATAATAATTAATCTAATTATGAGCCAAGTAATAAACGTAACAAAAATGGAACGTCGCTACTTTTACTGACACACATCAAATAAATTCTTACAAACCGCGGCAGCACACCGGTGTTCAGACACAATAGATTTTTAATTATGTCTAGTTTCCTAAGACTTGATAGATTAATATCATAATAAAATTGGCGGTCAGGCCTAAATCCTTTTGTTTTAGTTACCTCGCTCGTACCTACTATAAGAGAGAATTAAACTATCGTCGACCAGGCTCAATTGCATCCCAGCCGAATAAGACTTTGTCGGCGCATCTGAACTGACATTTAAATCGGAAGCGATGAATACAATAGTGAATCAACATGTGGATATGGACATGTTCAAATTCATAGTTGTTAAAGTGAACTCCACTGCTTATAGTCAATTCATTTTAGTACGAGGGGCCTAGGCAATGGCTTTGTGTCTTTGGTTTACGAAATAGGGAGTACAATTTTGTGAGGTTGGCAACGTCCTAGTGATATCGTATATAACGTATTTGTGGCTTCGCGTTCATAGGGTAAGTTTATCATTTACTATTTGGTAGATCGGATGCTTGCTTAAGCAGCGATAGCTCAGTGGGGAGACCAACAGACTGCAATGCAGAGGGTCTCGGGTTCGAACCCACGTCGCGCACCTCTGACTTTCAGAAGTTATATGACTTTTCGAAATTATGTGCGTATTGATTGACAATTATCGCCTGCTCCGTGTCTCGGAGAGCACGTTAAGCCGTTGGTCCCGGCTGCCATGAACATCTATGGCAGTCGTTATTGGGAAAGTCAGTACCCTCTAATATGCTGACACTGGTCTAGCCTTAGGGTATCGTTAGCCTTCGGGTTGCGGAGGTCAGGTAGCAGCCGCTCCGTGTAAAAACTGATATCCAGTGAAATCCGGTTAGACCAGAAAAGCCGACCCCAAGTGACTTGGGAATAATAAAGGCTAAGAGAGAAGGACATCGGATGCTTGCTTGACATAGTAATATAGAAAATGTGTAAGCAGTATTTGAAGTAATAATAAAATATAAATAAGTTATACTCGTCGTGTTCATTTTACAAGAATTATGAGTAATTAATTATTTACTACGTTCAAACTTTATTTTAATTTGATGTTTGGTGTTGACATATATATGTCAACTACAAAAATGTATTGTGAACTTTATGTAAACGATGATATGGGCCTACTAACTTATGTTTATTTCTAGTGTTTACGTTATGGATATCACAATTCTTATTATATGTATAAGTGAATATTATGTTTAATAAACATAATGTTAGCAAATATATATTGCGACGCAACAGTAAGTATGCCTATTTCTTTAAATCCATTTTTTAGGGAATATCGTGGTCCTAAATTATAAATGCTACGTACTGCACGGTTTTGAATGTATGTCATGTAGGGCATTGCTATAAGATCTATGGTCCGGGTACTATATCAAGGAACAAGTCATTTTAGCTATAGACAGTTATATTTTTCATAGAATATGTGTCAAAAATTAACTGCCTGTAGGTAAAACAATTCGTTTCTGGAGGAACCTGTCTAAATCACTTTTAGCTCAGTGAGGCACTTATTCCCATAAAGCATGCACCAAAGAGGCTTGTCATTGTTAAGAGACTCAAACAAAGTTTAATTAGTGGAATCTCTCGCATACAACTCTTCCCCAAAAATCCTTCTTGATTCTTTAATATCAGGCTAGGAGCCATTGAAACGAAGCAGTATTCACAAAGATGTGAAGTATTTTTATAAAAAAATATGTCTATTTGCTTGTATCTCTCTTTATTTTGTATTATATGCGTTCCATGGTATTGATACCATTTTCGATTACAATAAAATTATGATGAGTTGTGTGTTGTGATAAGAAAAATCAATCAAATCATTGTGACATAACAAATAATTGATATAACCACGTTCTAGTTTATAACACTCATATTTCGTTTAGGTCGCATTTAATACAGGGTCAGCTTTTTGTCGTCGACATCCAGATGCCGAATTTTTATTTAAAATTACTATCCAACTAAATCCAAAATTACTAAACTAACATCTGTCTGTTTGACTATTTAAGGACTCTATTTTATAATAATATCAGCCCTGTATTAAACTGTCCCACTGCTGGGCACGGGTCTCTTCCCAGTGTTAAGTCATAGTCCACCACTCTGGCCCAATGCGGGTTGTGCAGACTTCACATATCTTCGAGAACATTATGTAGAACTCTCAGACATGTAGGTATCCTCACGGTATTTTCCTTGGCCGTTAAAGCGAGCTATAATTAACTATTTAATACTTTATATACTTCGAAAAGTCGGAGATGTGCGCTGGGATCGAACTCGAGTCCTCTGTGTGGAAGTCTAACGGTCTCCTACTAGGCTATCACTGCTCTTATTTACTACTCTATTTTACAAATCATAATAATATTTAAAGTAAGTATGGAGTCCCTGTAGAAGAAAGTTACTAATTTGCATAAGAGCGGTCCTTGTTGTTACTATTTCACAAAATGATTTACCAAAAACGCACATAAAGAATATTTTTCCTAGCGGTACCACTATTATGCTGGGGCTACATTAACGGGCAAAGATTCGTGCCGTTTTGACGTGATACATCGTGCCTGGTTGCGCTGTTTGACCTATTGTGCGGCCGAGGCGTAGTAGGCGGTAATTCAAAATGGAGAAAGTGGCGTTGCATTATATGTCAGCAAATCATTATTTACTACAGTTGTATGAGTATTAAAATAATATGAAAAAGAGACGAAAGAGGAGATAGTGGATGACTAATATTCATAGAAACCGAAGGTAACGTAGGTGTAGCCACACATGGCGCGCCATATTCCTGTGATGCGCGCCAGTTTACCGACAGAGCCCCGATAATACATCGTCTTCGTCCGAATCATCGCGTTAACACGAATATTTGCTGTATCCCACTGACGTAGCCCCAGTCCCAACAGTAGTGTTAACACCAATGACAAATACTTATTTTATCGTTACAAAATCTTTATTTAATATCTATCGTAGTTATATATTCATATATTCTAACAAATGTGTGAACGGGGACGTTTGATAATAATAATATTAATATATATTTGTATTATTGCCTAAGCACATACAAGCACAGCTCGTATACTCGTAAAAAATAGAACTGTATTTGTTTGTTAAAGTTATTTTATCATATAAGGTATTGTTCAGAGATATTTTACTTATAAAAATATAGCTAACAAGTATCTAGTACTCTCTCAACTATATAGCTTTCAAGTCGTGATCAATGATTAAACTTTGACCAACGACTCGCCGCTATCAGTTGACTGGTATTCAACTAACACTCATCGTTGAATGATGTTTATGGCTGATCTTTTCTGATCTATAGATATAAATATATATATATATATATTTTTTTTTTTTTTTCCTTTGATTTGTAATTCTTAGTAGTATACTACTAAGAATTACAAATCAAAGGAAAACGTATTTCTGGAAATCTGTTTAATCTTTTCAACTAAACTAAACGCTTTTACTGGATGTGAGTGAGGTCAATAGTGTTGTAAATGGATTCCCGATAGCTTCCGACACTTCAAAGATTTCAAGCGATAAACGTAGGCGACCATTATTTAGAATGTATATTTATTTAGCATTGAAAGTAATCAAGTGATTTATTTATTTTAATTATATACATATATGTATATAGTCCGACGTCTTTACCTCCTAAAGGGTAGGTAATGGTGTTTTACAACATTTCATCAACTATCATCTATCTGAGCAGTGATAGCTCAGTGGGGAGACCAACAGACTTCAATGCAGAGGGTCTCGGGTTCGAACCCACGTCGCGCACCTCTGACTTTCGGAAGTTATATGACTTTTCGAAATTATGTGTGTATTGATTGACAATTATCGCGTGCTCCGTGCCTCGGAGAGCACGTTAAGGCGTCGGTCCCGGCTGCCATGAACATCTATGGCAGTCGTTATTGGGAGAGTGTCGACACAAAAGATCCCACTGGGTCGAAGTGTCGCCGGTCTGCACTGACTGGCTCCCACATAAGATACATACATACATCATCTATACTAATGTTATATAGAGGAAAGCTTTAATTTCTTGTAATGATTTAATTAAAAACTACACAATCGATTAAAAACATTATTTCACTATTAGAAAGCTATTTTATCACAGAGTAAAATAAGCTATATTTTATATTAAAAAAATAACCGTAGAGGGTCGGGCGCAGGACCAACGGCTTTACGTGCTTTCCGAGGCACGGGGGTGTCTAACACCGCCAACCTCCTAACTCCGGGTTGCTACTGAAAATTCTTAATAGAAAACCCAATAACTTTTTGTTGGCCCGACCCGGGATTTGAACCCAAAACCTCATGCACAACAGTCGCATTCCCTACCGCTACGCTACGGAGGCAGTTGAAAAAATATTACTGACTGCACTGATGGCTTAGTGGTTAAGGTGGTCGCCTCGCTACGTTACGCTCGTTGTAGTTTCGATGCACAAATAGTTTATCTAAGAGTTATTTGTGGCCGTCATTTGAATGTTTGTAAAGGACTCTACGAGTTTATTCCTACTGTGTAAGTTCTTTTTTGAAGAACGAAGAAAGAATAAACTATAAGGTTTTAGGAATACTATTTATTGTAGTGTTGTTACGGTTCATTTTTCACGACTTATTGTTATCGTAATAATGCAGGTGGCTGAAAAATCAGTGAACGCCATATAATGTCTCGTTAGCATCTATTTGGTATGGTTCAAGAAGTTTATTGCACAAACTAAGCAGATTTAGGTACCTCAAGAAAATGTATCCGTAGATGTTTTATATTTTTGTCCGTTCGTAAATAGTATCTTGACAATCCTCTGATCATGAGGTCCAGGATTGTTTCTCGGATTGGGCAAAGTCTTACTAAATATTTATAATATTCTGCGAATTATGGCGATACATAACCGATATTATTATTACAAGGTTTGGCTATACAGCCAAACATTTATGTTTGCTATGGTCGACGCATCAAAACGTTGTTTAGGTGGTCGGATGACAGATGATAGATGAAAATATTGCAGCCACATATTGCTGTAAAAATATTGTTTGTTCAGAAAACTTAGCTTAGCTAACCTATCAATTGTTAGAATGCCAGGCATAATTGAAAACACGGTAATTTATTTTATACCAGATAAGGTACAACGTACAGAGATTCTTAAAAGGTACATACTTACAGAATGACAAATTAATAACAAAATGTTGAAACTGCTGCCTCCCAAACTAGCTAATAACCTACGTACATACTAACGTATTTTGGTAGGCTTTCAATGATGTTTGGCATTCTAATGCCTTGTCGTCGTTGTGGCAAATTAAATTATAGAGACCTTTATGACAGGAAATGCAGTCTTAACTCAGTCTAAAGTTCTTGACTGCAATGAGTTATAATCTCTATGGCGAATAAACTTTACTGATAGCCAAAGTTAAATTACCAATTGAGCTCAGTGAAACCATCAGTAATTAAGTAATCGTTGATACAATCTTGTACGGCTAACTGCGATGGCAATCAATAACCAATCTAAAGTCGATTCTCTTGATCGCAGAGAAAGCGCTAATGTCTGTCAAGCTGATGGCCTAGTAGTTTATGTATATTGTCTCTTAATCGAGCACAGTGAACTATTTTCCCACCCCGTCAATCTAGCTAACTACACCAATATTTTTAAAATGACAAGTAACAAAATGGTTTACCACAAATAATTTAGTACTGAACGCCAAAAAAACAAAATGTGTTAAATTCACACTGCCTAATGTAAAACATCTTGGTCCTAGCATAACATTGAACGGCCTCACCGTTCAATGTTATGCTAGGACCAAGATGTTTTGTTTTGTTTACTGGAAGCAATAGAATCCAGTGTTTTTGGGCATTACACTTGATTCAAAGTTATAGTGGGGTGCGCACATATGTTATCTCTCAGCGAAACTTAGTTCGGCCGCTTACGCCATTAGAAAAGTCCGTGGATTAACTGACGTTGATACAGCCAGATTAGTTTACTTTAGTTACTTTCAAAGCGTTATGTCATATGGAATATTATTATGGGGTAAAGCAGCTGATATAAAAAGTTTATTTATATTGCAAAAAAGAGCTGTGCGTGCTATTTATCAATTAGGAACTAGAATCTCGCTCAGAGAAAAATTTAAGAATATAGGTATTTTAACTGTGACATCACAATATATTTATTCTAATATTATGCACGTCCGTCAAAATATACATTTATACATAAAAAATAGTGAAATACATAACATCAATACTAGAAATAAATATAAATTATGTGTTCCATTCTACCGACTACATAAAGTTCATGGTTCCTTCATGGGTCTTGGTATACGTTTTTATAATAAAATTCCGACCAATATTCTAGAATTACCAGATAATACATTTAAAGTGAAAATTAAAACTTGCTTAATTTCTAAAGCATATTATAATATAGATGATTATTTGAATGACAAACATCCATGGCACTAATATTTGCATCAGATCACAGGACGTTAAATGACAAATTCTAACACTTATTTTTTTTTAAACATATATTATATATTATTTTTGTAATGTTACACCTTGTTTAAGCTAGAATTTGCATTGTTGTTACACTCAGTCGTATTTTAATGAAGAATAATGTGCAATGAAGGCAACTCGTGATCATGGACAGTTCCGTAAAGTTTTATTTTTGACTCTTATTCTGAGTTCGCATGCCAGGGACCGTCATGCTCACTCAAACGTCATTGCTTGTGGTGTCGTCATGGGCCGGGTCGATCCCTTCCCTTCAATATGGCGAAGGGGACGATGGCTGGGCCATGCGTCTTACTCGTGAACGGGTGCTACTTGTGGTGACTGGTCGACCTTGGTATCGTGGAATTCGATGATTTACTAGCTACATTTTTATTTAAACAGTTAGATTAAACTACGGACTACAACCATGCCTTGTCTTGATTATTAATGTACATGTAAGTGGATGCTCCTATTTACCATTCTGCTGCTTTAGAGGCTACCATCAAATTTTATTAAATGCTTGAGTATGTTCAGTAATAGTTCATGGAGAAATGGTTGCAGCACCTTACAGCTCTTATGATTTGTAAACAAAAACTTGACGATTAAAAAGAGTGACCATGAGTTTCTTGCCCGTTCTTCTCATGAGCCCTACACCCTTGCTTTGCTGAACGTGGCAGTAAATGTAAATACGCAGAAACAAAATAGTGTAAATTTGACATTCATAAGTGTTACCTTGTAACCTAATCTGAATAAATTTATTTTTGATTTTGATTTTGATTTTGACAACTCTCTAGGCTCTATTTTTTACCCCAATATAATCTTAGATAATTACTGATTAATTTTATTGACCCCACCCATTCAAATGTCAAATGTCAACGTCGGAGTCAGATTAACGTCACGTTTGAAAAATGCGCGTTTTCCAAGTAGTGCAGACTTTATTCTGAGAAGATTTTGTCAGAAAATATTCGAGTAAGTAGGTATTTGATTTGTTATTGACTAATTTATTATATTCTGTATAACGTTGTTATAATATACAATGCGAAAATGTAATTTTAAAAGTGTTAAAATATTTAAAGGTGGTCAAGAAGTCTTTAAGAATGATAACAATCATATTTATAGACGTAATTGGGCAAAGGGAAATAATTTCCCACTTAGGTTTTCAGAGGTGAATAATTTCCCACCTGAAAAAGACCTTTGTTTTCCAGTTTCAGTAATTTATACTATATTTTATTTACACTACCACTTAACATGATACAAGATATTACAGTTAAATCATGAAATGTTGAATTTTTGTCCTGCCTGATTAAGGGTTAAACTTTTAACTTCTTTTAACCACTGTGTTAACCACTGTACTTTGTGTCCGTTTGTATAGTCCAAAGCGAAACAAAACTACATTCCTAACAAGAGAGATGTGCTGCACGATTGGCGTAGTGGTTTAAGTGGACCCCTCGGCATTGCCATTGCGGCGAGTGTAGTGGGTTAAAATCCCACTCCGGTTGTTCCGAATGTGGGTGTTCTTTGTGTCCTTTGTTTGTAAAGTTCCCTGCGACACAGGAGCTATTCCTTGTGCAGTAGTTGTCTTTTTAAAATAATAACAAAATCATTTTCTAGAAAACACTAATAGAAATCATGGTGGATAACTGTTAATTATCGGGCTCATCATTGCAGCTTAATTTGCAACACCAGGTATCACTCGCGCACTATAAGCCACATACACTACAATTTATTTATTTATTTATTTATTTTATAAACACTAGAGGCTTACAGCATCTGTACCAACACGCCTTTAGTGCTATACTACTAACATACACTTTAAACACACTAAACAAATAAATTAAAATAAAATATAAAAGAAACATTCACAATCATATTAACTACTAAAATAAAACAATTTTGAGCATTCGTATAGAAACAATAGATAAAATAATTTATGCCATCATGTTAAGGAACTCTGTTACTTTTTTAAACATTTGACTAGTGTTACAATAAAAGGACAAAGTCTCCTTGCTGTCAGCTTACCTTCTTAATCAAGAACTTTGTAAATACTTCTTCACGATATCTGCCGTTCACAAACAAATAAAACGTTAAGCTATATGAGTTTTATGTCTCTTAAAGTATTTTTAGTTAGTAGACGACAGATATAGTAAAGGCACATAACGTGTTAATAGCTGAGTGCTAGACAACATTGACAAACAAGGTAGTAAGCAGGGTAATCGGTAGGCAGCGGCTTTCTTGTGTCCTGATGTAGCTAAATTCCATGAGCAGCGGTTACCACTTTCCATCAGGTGAGCCACATGCTCGTCAAACAAAATTGCTAAAAACAAAAAGTTGCATATGTTTAATTTTTAACTTTATTTTACACACAAGAGCAAGTAAGACGTATACTGTCTCCTACGTTAACAAGCATGGTGAAGGCAATCCAATTAAGCCAATAAAACCTTGACCTTGAATAAATAGAGTGCAGATACGCAGTGACATACGGGACAAGGTCGATATCTGACTAAAGTTACCCAATTAGCCGCGACGGATGGCGGCAAGAAACGCCAGGCTGCTTCCCTCGCTCGAAACTCCATGGCATAAACTGTATAATTTATTATTATTGATCAGATAATTTCATCGTTCGTTGCAAAATATATAATTTTAATTACAGCATATAAATATAGCACAGTAACGTAAGCACAATTAGTGGTTAAGAGAAGTTACTATGAAGACCGTAGTTAAAATCACAAAGCATTCTTGGAGAAGCAGCCTACTAATATGATTCTTTTTAGAAATACTAGTTTCTGCTCGTAGTGCTTGGATCTTACAGGCACGGATACTGGAATATAAAGTATTACATATGTTTATCCAAAACATGGTATATCTGTGTTTTTGCGTGATTGAAAAACGTCTAAACCGCCAAACAACTTTACAAACTTTCACTTGTATGAAATTAGTAGGATAGTAGGGAGAACAAAATATGGTCTTCCTACTATAAAGGCTAGTATATACTAATTGATAGGATAGGATTTGTATTATAACTGTTTGTGGCAAACGTGCCAGACTACCTGATGATAAACGGTAGCCGCCATTTATATACCTGGATGTGTTTTCTCGGTACTACAAACGCAATTCTAAAATCAAATAAATCATGTACATAGGTGGCAAACTCAAGGTTTGTCTGATAGTAACAGAACACCCTATTTGAAGGGGTAGATTCGAGGGAGTGATTTAGCCTTCGATGTTTCCACTCCCCGGAAAACACGCAAAAAATCGAAAAATCTTTGCCACAGAAGGGAAAGTAAATATCAAATAGGTATTTTGACTAAAGAATAACAGTAATCTTTGATTACTTTATCCCGTCTTGGGTTCGACTCCGCAACATTCGGGCTAAACCATTTTTCAAAACTGTATCTTAAAATAACCGCAATCATTTTCATTGCATTATATAGTTCAACTAATAGTTTTGCCGCGGTTTCACCCGCGTAAGTCCCGTTCCCGTGTGAATATCGGGTTTCACCCCATTCACCCCCTTCGGGATGGAATTTCCAAAAATCCTCTCTTAGTGCTCCCCTACACTCTCCAACGAACATACATGCCAAATTTCAGCTTCTTGCGTTCAGTAGTTTTGGTTGTGCGTTGTCTGTCAGTCACTCAGTAACGGAAGAGCTTTATATACATATATAGATTGTAGAAATTTAACAGAGATGTGTTTTTCAAGCAAGTAATGCTTAATCCTTTAAGAGCCGACATCGAGACACAATGGAATAAGCATTTTGTCTGGTCCCCGGGAGCTGAGCGTTGGCCAAGTGATTAAACGATAAAATAATCAATTTTGCATGCAATTGCAATATTTTACATATCTTTTGTAGATTTAGGCATAATACTATAATTTTCGGCCCTATGTGATATAGGGGCCTTTTATCGTCCACTGGGCTCAATTTTAGAGCATGTAGCTATTAGGAAAATATATTGAAAGAATAATCAAATAACACACTAATTATACAACAGTCACATTCACAACCGCTGCGCCTTTGAGGCTGTCTTATATATGTATACTATTATCTATATAAATATATATAAAAGTGAGAGTTTAACGCTTACTGATTAAACACTAAATCTCCAAAACTATTTAAACTACGAAACTTAAATTTGTAAGGTGGGTAGTTTATAGCTGGGAGACATCAGTTAAGATATTTCGAAATTCAGTCTATAAGGCGGTAAGATGGTGTTCAAACTTTGTTTGAAAAAAGAAAACAATATGAAACAGACATTACGACTTGAAATTTCGTATAGTACTTCTAGAACCAATAAGCAAATAGCAAGAAAAGATCCTAAATAATATGAATATGGAATACCCTTAAGGTTTTTGAGGTTCTTCTGACACTGATTACAAAAATGATTATTTTTATTCTAGTTTGCCAGACGTAGCATAACAATAAAATAAAGCTAAATAGTATGGTTGTTTTTTGTTTGAACGCGCTAGCTTCTGGAACTATCAGTCGGATATAAATTTTTTTTTGATACTGCAATTTCTGAGGAAGATTATGCTATATATTAGTTATTACTGAGTATAATGAATGTCAACTTTTAAAGCGTTACAAAATGGTAATAAAAATTTCATGTCATGTTAATGTCAAAAACAGTTGTTTTAAAGGATATTTAATTGCGTTTTGCATATGTTGACAAAGTCTAATTAGCCAAATATTTTATAACATGCGCTTGTAGAAATAAAGTAGGAAGTAACAATATTACGTTATTAAAAAAATACAGTATTTACGATTGATGGAGAAACAAGACACTACCAAACATCTTCACAAAATTTTACATTTGTAATATTAAAATAATATGAATGATGTATAATTTAACTGGGATTATATAAAATAAATAAAAAAGTAAAGCCGCAGGACTTCAATTCAAAGTTCTTAAAAATCGAAAGATACCACTGCAATATAACATTACAGATATAGATGTATCACCAGTAACAGAGGTCCAAAAACGAATTTTATGTTCATTCCAATCCTAAGCCAATAATAAACCAAGAAAGATAACAGTGAAGACTGAAATTCATTCACGGGATCAAAACAAAATGTTGAAAGATATAATTCTGTGAGATTGTGTGTACTCCAAATAAATATTAAAGATCAGTTTTCTTAATGAAGTTAAGTGAGTGATCCAAAAGTATAGTGCAATTATCAACAATAATTACTTATATAATACATAATCTTGAAAACACAATAAACTTTTAATTCATATCACCAGAACTTATAAAAATACCACAAATTTTTATTTAAATTCCTAGACATAATAGTTAAAAATATATCTATTAAAAAAAAACTCAGCGTAATTGGAATCAGCAATACAATTAGCGTTTCCATTATTTTGGATGTGAAAATAAAATATTTTCATTGAAACAAGACACGGACAATGAAGTGGGTATAAATGAATTTTAGGGACGTTATTCTAAATGAATGGTGCGTTTATTGTTATAACATTGAAAATTGTACTTTATAACGGAGTGATAAGGTCTCGTTTCTAATGACGATTGAATTATTTGTTATGAACTTCACTTTCGCGTGTTTGACAATGAAAGAACTTGTGTAGAGCTGGACTTGCTCGGTGCTAAGAAAGCTGGATTGTTCCTGTCAAACGACATTGTGTTTTAAATTGTGGAGGATAAAGTTTAAAAATGAACGTGCCAATGAAAGGTGGTCCTGCTCCCACGGTGGCCGTGGTACCCGTGCCCGAGAGCGAGATGGATGCGCTACTGCTTGGAAGGACAGCGGTGAGGACATTTGATCAGTACGTCAAAAATGTATGTATTTGTTATAACTACTTACTAATATTAGAAGTCGATGGTAGTGATGGCTTTGATAAACGCGAAGTATTTGTCTTGACTCTGTTCAAACTCTATTATTAATCCCACTCATTTCGATAAAATTGCAATTGACAAACTTTTAATTTGATGCAAACCCATAGTATTAAAGTCATCAATCATTAATAGATACTATATTACACAAGTACTCTATAGAACAAAATAACGTTACAAGAGATGTATTTAATTCTAACACATTGGAGATTCTTATTAAACTATGTCATAGTACTCATAAAGTTCTCTAAAATAATGAAATACCCGAGAGCGGGAGGTGTATTGGAACATAATAACCGCTTGAGACGTGTCACGATTCGCTACGCCGCGCTACGAAGCAACGACGTAGCAAATGAAATTGTAGCTTGGGAAATATGCAAGTCGCAATAAAAATATTCAGAACGAATTTATAATACAAGAGTACTGCAGAATAATCTCTTTTCATTTTTACAAATTCTAGGATAAAGTATTTTCCTACGAATTGTAGTAGCAAGTATCAATAATAAACGGTGATTTCTATCTAATAAGTCTTATGGAATCTTTTAGGCGAACTTAATTCTTATATTAAAAAGGGTTATTACCAGTACTTCAATGGGTGATAATGATAAGATTATCACCCATTAAGAGATAACTCTTTGAAGGTTGCATGCAATGCTTTAAATGTTCATTTGTCGATTTATTCAAAGTCAAAGTATGTAACGTGTTTCGTGAAAATGTCGCGCGGGCGAAGTATTTTAATATACTATCAAAAAGACTGTACGAGAAGAAAATTTAAGTATTGTATAGAAACATTATTTTATCGAATTAAATAAAGCTTTGAAATTATTTATTCTACCTTAGTTAAATACCTTCCAAAGAGGCAGAGATATGTATTCTCGCTTTGTACATATTTTACAAGACAATGTCATGATCACGCTTTAACGCTAAAAGCCATCGCTGCGGTCGACTTCAGCATGCATGCTGATTTGCTTGACTTAAGTCTAAAGAGTTCGTATATTCTTAAGATTTACGTAAGGTTATTTAATATTCTACCAAATACTTGTAAATAATTTACAAAATGTTTACTACAATATATTGTTTCTGAATATTTGTCTGTTTCTTGCAACATCGCCCACAGGGATGCAAATAAAAAATGAGTTTTCTTAGACTATCACAAGTCGAAAAGTATTCCGTTTTGATTACTTAAGAAATAACGTCAAATAAACCACCACCACAATAATACCACCACAATAAAATTCTAATAAGATAAAATGTGAAGTTATAATTTAATTTAAATATTAGCACTATATATAAAGTGTCCCACGACAGGGGCCTCTCTCTCAGTGTGCGAAGGGCTAGGCGATAATAGATGTATCACGCTGGAACACTACGGGTTGGCAAAGTTGACATAACTTTATAGAGAAGACTGAGCTAGGCAGGTTCCCTCACGATGTTTTTCATCACCGTTAAAGCGAGCGATAATTAACTATTTAATATGGCCATATCTTGGAAAAATAAGAGGTGCGTTTAGATCGCGCTCGATGTCCAATGCTCTCTCAGTAGGCTTTCGCCACTTCTTTCTTTTAAATATAATGCATAACTAAATTACATTTCTACATGCTTTATTTAGTTGGCAAGGACCTGCTTATGATATGCAGGTCCGTCGCCCAGCGGTCGAAATTCGACCATTATTGATTTAAATTTTAAGTTTGATCGTTATTAAGGTTTTATTGTCTATAACTATACCCTTATAATCACATTTAAATTAGATTTCGCCTAGGCTATACAGGTTAATTTACCTATCTTTTTCAAACAAATTATTATTTACTTAACTATACTCTTTCATTGACGATATTCCTAAGCTTTGTTTTATTTTTTTCTTTATATCATATAAATACGTAAGTACTTATATTATAATATAAATAGTATATATTATTTCAATCCACCCAAAGGTTGCCTGTGAGATAATTATTGTTTTACGCGATAAGGCTTTCTGTACATCTAGGTACCTTTTTCTTCAAAACTCAACTTTTATTATCGTAATTTGTACAATAAATAGTATTTAATTCTATTCTAATACCAAATAAAGTTTAAAATTAGAAACAAGATATAAAATGTCGCATATAGTTTATATGGCTGAATATAGTAGATAGCACTATCTAATTATTTTGTAACATCTCTGTAGGTATGCCATCTAAGTACAGCAATAAATGGATATTATTATTATCATTATATCTATTATTTATTACTGGAACCACCTCAATTATACACAAAAAATATTTTTTTTTGTACCTCTATGGTATTGTAAGACAATTCAGATTACTGCTCCACAATTTTCTTTTTGCAATACTGAGCAAGCTGTATTTCACAAATTATTATAACCATGAAGAGAAGTAGTCGTTATAAACCATAAACAGTTACTGTAACTAAGTACCAACCAAATGTGGTACCCTGCTTTACAATAACTAGCTTATTCGAATAGATAAACTGTTAAAATTAAATGGCCAATGCCGTGAAATTACAATAGTTACATACCTTAAGTACCTATTGCAATATAATAATAATAATAATAATAAATCATTTATTTGCTCAAACATGGTAGAAGAGTTGGTACAGATATTATTAGCATCACATGTTCTGCCAAGCATGGCGTGCAAATATGTATGTTAATTAAAAATTATCATAAAATAAATTAATTTAAAATATGGGATTAAATTATATAAAAGAAATTATGAAATATAATTATGGTATGACATTATTAAATGAATAATTCAATGAAATTGTTACATTATGTTATATGTACATGATCGTCCAGGTAATCTTTTAAATAGTAATATTGTTTGTCTAATAACAGGTTATGGAGTGTTTTCTTAAATAATAATAATGGAAGACTATGAATATTGTTGGGTAGATGATTAAATATTTGAATACACATGCAGTAAACATTTTTTTTAAATACCTCGAGTTTTATGGGTGGTATATGTAACCTGTTTTTATGTCTAGTTCGGGAATTTGCAGTATCACCGAGCTTTTCAAATAGTTCTGGATGTTTTTTCACAAACAGGCATATTTCAAGTATGTATTGGCATGGTAATGGTAGTACTCTATGTTTTTTAAATAAGGGTTTACAGCTGTCCATGACATCAGCGCCACATATTGCACGTATACATTTCTTTTGGGCTTTAAATACACGATCGGCCTCAACCGAGTTACCCCATACAATTAGACCATATCGGAGTACAGAGCTTATATAAGCATGGTAAGCAATCAAGGCTGTGTCTAAGTTAACTGTTTGTCGGATATATTTTAATACATATACAAAACGGTCAATCTTACTTACAAGTTTTTCTATATGGGGTTTCCAATTACAGTATTTATCCAATGTTATACCTAAAAATACACATTCATTAGCACTTTCTAAGTGAGAGTCATTATAACGGATGTCAAGGTTATGTATACATGAATTATATGTTTGAAATTGTATTATATTTGTCTTTGTCATATTAATTTTCAAATTGTTCTGTTGCAACCAGTTAATAGTTTTATCTAGTGTTAGACTAATCTCGTTCTGTAATGTGTTTTGGTTTTTATTCGTTATGATTAGTGTTGTGTCGTCAGCAAAAAGGATGCAGTCTTTGTTTACAGCGTCAGGGAGGTCATTTATATACAGTAGAAATAATAGTGGAGATAATATTCCGCCTTGCGGGGTACCGTAATTATTTTCTTTATATGATGATTTTACGGTTTTCATCTTTAAATTGTGCGTTTGGCTATTTCTACGCATTGTGTTCTTTCCGTAAGGTAGCTTTCGATCCAGTCATGGGCTTTTCCTCTTATTCCATAACAAGAAAGTTTCGATAGGAGTGTTTTATGACAAACAAGGTCAAATGCCTTTGTCATATCGAGAAAGACACATGCTATTTTTGATCTATTATTAAGGCTTTCAGTGATATGCTTAATCAAAGTAAAACATGCTAAAGCAGTGGAGCTATCTTTTCTAAATCCGAATTGTTGTTTTTTAATTATATTACATGATTCTACAAAGTTTTCTATTTTACTGTACATGACTCTCTCAAAAATGTTTGATAGAATTGGTATTAAAGTTATCGGCCGGTAGTTGTTCATGTCTGTTTTGATTCCTTTTTTATAGAGTGGTTTAACTACAGATTTCTTAAGGCGTGTGGGGAATATGCCCTCTGCTAGAGATATATTAATTATATGCGTAAACTAAACTGTGGGCACATCTTTTAATTACTTTTGTGTTTAACTCATCGTACCCTGTAGAGTTAGTATTTTTTAATGACATTATTATTTTATAGATATCGTATTCATCTACAGGTGTAAGGAAAATACTTTTTACATTCTGAGGGATTGTAGTTTGAGTTTGATTGTGTTGTGAAGTTGTTGGGTTACTTTTATTAGTGGTAGCTAGAGAGATAAAATAGTTATTAAATGACTCGCAAATTTGGTTTGGGTCGTCATAAATTTTTTCAGCGATCTGTATTGATTCAATATCATTTTTCAGTGCCGTGTTAAAGTTCGAGTGTATCATTTGCCATGCTGCTTTATTTTTATTTTTAGCGTTGTTGATGAAATGTTGACTATTTATTTGTTGTGCTCTATATATACATTTTTTTAATATGTAACTATTATCTTTATATTTTTTTTTGTTATATTTTTTATTGTGTTTACATAAGTGATATTTTAAATAAAGGATTCTTTTTTTAGTGCAACATCTTTTTATGCTATTAGTTAAACCTCTATTTTTTATGCTTTTTGAGAATATTTTTGTCCTTATACTAGGAAAACATAATTTGTAAAAAAGTGTAACAGTGTCATGTAACTTGTTAAAAGCTTAATTTGTTGTTTGGCTTTCATAAACCTCTGAAAAGGACAAACTTGAAATATATTCCTTAAATTTAATAATATTTTCTTCGCATAGATCTCTTATACTTTTAAACCAATATTTTGGATTGTCTTTAACTCTATAGTTATTCTCTAAATCACATGTTATTGATTGGCTTAATTCGTGGTCTGAAAGTGCCAGATAGTGTTGCGTGGCTTCTGTGTTGTGTATATTGCTAACTATTAAATCCAAACATGCGTTTTGGCGGGTAGGTAATTGTATATGATTTGTCAAATTATTGTTATTAAGTATAGATCTTAAATCAGACGATATTTTATTTGTTTGCAACATATTTATATTCCAGTCGCCGCATAGTATTAATTTCTTTTTATGTTTTTTGGTTAGTTTATTTGCGAGAAACGCCAAGTTATTTAAGAATATATTTACATCGGATGTAGGTGTCCTATAGATGCATACTACAATGAGATTAAACCTGACCACTTCGATGGCACAACATTCGAAGTGCAGCGATATTGATGGGCAGAGATTGTTAATTTCCTTGTATTGTAGATTATTTCTGACTAGGATGCACGAACCACCTCTGCGTTGGTTAGTCCGAGAGAAAAATGATACCAAGTTAAAGTTGTTAATTCTAACATTAGATTCAGTGCCGTGCTTAAGGAACGTTTCAGTTAAACATATAATGTCGATCGTACCAATAGATTTTTGTAGGTCACTAAGGGCTATTTCGATTAATTCTTGTTTACATAGCAAGCCTGCGATGTTTTGATGGATTAATCTAACTGGGGCATGCTTATTCTGGACCTCGAAAAAACTGAGTTTCCTTAAATACCTATGTTTGTTTTATTTTATGAAAGTATGTGGTAATTTTAGTTTGACTTGTCTTACAGTTTTGAATTTTATTCTGGTTTAAAATTACCAGATTACGGAACCGTAAACTAATAATTTCAGAGTTCAATTGGAGAAGTAAATTCATAAGATATATTTTGTGAGAATTTAATGGATAAGTGGCATACGTATTGTTTTTATTAGAAGTGTTGTGTATTTTAAGATATTTACAATTTTCGTAGTTTTGGATAATTAATTCTAAGTTATAATTAATAATTTCCTCATTTAGATTAGGATTGTACTGTATATTTGTTACAAATACCGTTTGATGGCGTAATTTAGATAAAGTGTTACATAGTTCCGAAATAAGGACATAAGGTTTCTTATCGTTAGAGCCTACTACTAATACTACAATGTCATTCGAGGTTTGCGTCTTCACGAAGTCATCATTACAACTGTTCAGTACTTGCGCGCTTGTTGCGTTGGGCTTAATAATGGATGTTACTTGGTATTGGTCTTTCCATTGGATGACTTTGGATTTAGCCATCTTCTTAGATAAACCATAGGCCTGTTGGTCGCCAAAAATTGTTATTTTGTGTTGTTTTTTACCGTTTGTCGTAGAAGAAGTTTCTATGATGTCTTTTAATATTGGTGATTTGTGTACGCTCTCATCGATTACAGGCGATCGACTAGTAGTGACATCTATTGACGATATATTGTATGTAGTTATTCTGTTCCAAGTTGTTATAATTTTTGGTCAAATTTTGATTATATTCAGGTGTCTTTGTGTAATTTTTATTCTTCTTTCTTTGGGCTGGAGTTTTCATATTTGGGGAACCATAATAAGCTTCTTTAAAATTAGATATTTGCTGTTGTTGTTTTAAAGTTAGCAATTTCACGATGTCATACAATTCTTCGTAACTATGGTTACATAACACGAAGAATTATTGTACGACATCGGCCGAACAACGCTGTAATACTACGAACGCGATTCGACAGCGTGTGTCCAATGCATGGTTGTGTGCATGTAGTGTTTTTTTTCATTTATTTAATGTATTTGTAATGCATATTTTATAAAACTATTTGTTGCTCCTTTTCCATATAAACTTTAACTGTGCCAAATTTCATACTCCTCCGGCCGCGCAATTTTCGTAGAATGAGGTACAACATTTTTCTTCGCGTATTAATATATAGATAATAGAATATTATGTATTTATTATTAATAACAATAATTTATTCTATTTTACTAGAACAAATTATTCACCTAAACCTCATGAAGACCGCATGAAAATCCATTTAGTAGTTTTCAGGGAACATTGTTTTATACTATATAGTGATTTTAATCAAAAATAACTGTGTGTGAGGTGTACTGGGAGTTGTTATTACCACTCAAAGAAAAGTAAGGTAACCGTAAAGTGCTTTTTTATAACCACAAGAGGATTACTTAATCAAATATATACATACAAATCACGCCATTATCTCCGAAAGAGTAAGCAGAGGTATAGAAGCGTGTGGGACGAGCCTTTTGCCATTCACAGACTACGTGTTGCTATTTAGAGCATTTCTAGATAGAAATCCCAGTTAAATTTTGCCCGACTCCAGGTATCGAATTCGAGACCTTCTGCACAGTAGGCGTATTTATTACTGCTGCGCCACCGGGGCTAGGCGAAACTTAATTCAATATTTAGTTGACTAACAAAGCCAGCCACTTTTCTTTTCTATTGTGTCTCAATTCCAACTCTTTAAAGAATATACTGCTTTATTTTAAGTATACTCTCTTAAATCCTTTAACGGTAATAAACACTCTTAACACATATTTTGTTTTAAAACATACACGAGCCAAAAACAATTGTTATTACTGAGAACAAATTAGAAGCTTATAAATTCACAATAAACTGTTTGTGTAAAAAATGGCACGTGCCTGATCCTTTGGAGTGTTGCCCTTGAATGTACACGTGTCTTGCCGAATTTACGGCTTTGTCCGAGATACAGAATCAAATTTATTTATTTTTGAAATCAGTTTTGTGTTAAGACAGTCAGTTATTGTTGCTTTCTAATGAATATGAAGTAAGGACAAAAATATCTATATGAGTATAATAAAGCTGATTAAGAGTTTGTATGTTTGAACGTGCTTGATCTCTGGAACGGCCAGTCGGATTTGAAACAATATTTTTGCACTTGGTAGCCCAATTCTTAAGGAAGATTATACTTTATAACATCACGCTACGAGCTTTAAGAGCGTAGCAGTAATCATAATCGTGAGTAAAATCGCGGTAAGAGCTAGTACTTAAATATAAAGCAAGTTGAAATAATCTGCGTCGAATATGTGTCAAAAGTGAGGCGTTTGTTTTTGTGTCTGGCCATCAGTCTACGCTCAAATAATCCTTAGCACACGTGCAATACAAATACAAAATATCTCAGGTACACATCAAGTTAGACAGCCTATATACGCATAACTACGCTACATACAAACTAGAGAATTGTCGGAAAGGGACAGTGCATAGTGGTGTCAATGTAATGGTAAGGATAGAGCGTCGCGTCCCGGTCAGCGTGAATGAGACAAAATAACAAAATATAACGCACTCTCTCGCACGATTCGCAGCGTACAACTTTTAATAGTTCAAAGTCCAAACAGTCTAGGTTGATGCGTCGCTGTGTGTACTCGTTGGTAATTTAAAGAGACTCTTGACTTAGTGAGATCTTTATGTTCAAAAAGTTTATAATTTAACAGTACGGGCAGCTTAGTGTTGTAGTTTACGTAGTCGCGTCGCCATTTGTAGTGGTATAAGTGGTTGCCTCGCCATTGCTGCTGCTTACAGCAACCCTTAGGTTCAATCACTACATGAGCCAACAAATTTTACGATGCATAGATAGTTGTTCTTAGTCTGGGTGTTCTTTGTGTTCGTTGTTACAATGTTTGTAAAGGCCCCCGCGAGACAGGAATTACTACTTAAAATGGGTTAGATGTATTTAAATAAAGAAATCTTGTTGGTTGTTTTAAATAGTGCTTTATTATTAACTAAATAAATCACATAATTGAGTTGGCATATTATGTCAACCTAAGCTCCAGGCTATAAAATGAATATGAGGTGAGATGTAATACTCATTATACGTACCTATAGCGTGACCTTAACCCGCTCAATAGGCCCTACAAAGATTATACACACACATACACACACACACACACACGCAAACCATGTGTAGAGAGTCTGGTGCTTTCCAAGAAGTAGTACTTAGGTAATGAAATCAGTTCACTTGTAGAAAGTGTCCGGGGGGTGTGCTAAAATATGCTTCTACTAAATATTAAACGCTTTGCAGCTAAAGTGAGTGGACACGAAGAAAGTTCATTGCTAGGTTATTAATTATTTTGTAGTAAGTAAGTGCTTCGTCTACAAATTAAGTTAGGCTAGCATGTTATCTTGCAATAATTATTTTTTTCATGGCGATTAACCTTTGGAAACGTACTTAGAGACAACAAAACGGTTCTTAAAAAATATTTAAACAAATTAAGAAAGACTTTCGCTTTGTCTCTTTGTCTTTATATTTTAATTAGTTTTAATAGTTCCATATTTATTTATTGGATGTCTGACAACAAAACTAAAATCAAGGTAATTTTGTAATTTTTAAAGATTCTTATCCTTGAATAACTAAATAAAAACGGAAAAATGGAATATAGCAATGGCAGATATAGATTGCATATAATTTTTGATTTTCTGTTGTCATCGTTTAAGAAAAGATAGTAGAAAATATATGTTAATATGGACTACATGATTTTTAATTCAGAGGAATCCCAATCAACAGTAGTGCTGGTTATTTAATGAAGAACTTCATTTTTTTTTTAGCCAATTTATTCATATTAACTGTTATAAATGAAAATCGTATATTTTATCCTACTGCCTCGATAGTGCAGTGATAGTTAAAGCGTCTGCTCTGCATTAAGTATAGGGTTGGATGCCCGAGTCAGGCAAAGTGTTATTCTATCAAGAAATACTCAGTTACAGCGCGGAGTCTGGTAATGAACTCGGTAGATGGCAATGGTTTCCCGTATTATGTGAGACAAAACTTACTTGGCAAAACGAGGGAGTAAAAACCTTTTCCTTGACCGTTAGGAATATAGACATGAGTATAACATAGTCTCATATGTAATCCAGACTGATATTATAAATGTGAATGTGAGTTTGTTTTTTACGCTTTCAAGCCTCAACTACTCGACTGATCATCATTAAATCGTATAGACGTTGTCAGAAAAGACAGATAACAGGAAAAGACATAGGGAACCTTTCATTCAGGAAAAAGTTCTATTGCTTACTTAACTAAACTACATTTACGCGAGCAAAGCCGCGGGCCAAATCTAGTATTATATATATGAAAGTTTATAAAGATGTTTGTAACCCGTTTGACGGATTAGGACAAAATTTGGCACACAAATAAACCATTTTCAGGAATAAAATGAAAGGCTCTTTTTAACCCGTCAAGTGTTCCCGCAGGACGAAGGCGGGCGAAGCAAAATTAAATGTTTAAATCTATGTAAATAATATTGAAGAAACACGTAATTAGGCTGGCATATATTATTACAATAAATTTAGAGTAAAATTAAGGTAAGTTGAACGTATAATGTGTGTTTGTATGTAAGTAGTCATTTTAACTAATATGATAATTTGTTTATGCTTTGAAGCCTTAACTACTAGACCGATCATCATGAAATTTCACATAGGTACACGTTGTCAGAGAATAGAAAAGGACATACGAGTACCTTTCATTTAGAAAAAAACCTACATCTACGCTTGCGAATTCGCGGCCCAAATCTAATATAATTATTAATTTAATATCTTTGATCTTTCTTTATCTTTCGATGCGCTGGCAATCATGCAGATCAAATCTGTGAAGTTAAGCAATGTTGCCACCTTCATATTAATAGATAGGTGGCCATTTATAAAGGTCACCACTGCTTTGAGTGCCACTGATTGCTCTGAATCTGACTTAAAAAGAAAATAAGAATCTTCGTCAGTTATGTTCCATGATAAGGCGGTATACCTTCAGATTATCAGGCTGATCGCATTCGCTCCGTGAAATTACTGATATCAAGTCAAAAACGCTCGTTCCAAATACACAAGGACAACAAGGGTGGGATACCTAAAGCTGGAAAACTTTAACCTGTCGATTGTTGAAACGCCAGACATAAATATGTCCGTCGGAGGTTCGCTGCTACTGAATAGGTAAATTAGAAGATTTTATTTATATTAGGTATTTCTTCATTTTTACGTGTAGTTACCCACCCACGCCACTTATTACCTTAAATTATTAGCGGACGAAATGTACGCGTAAAAAATATCTGCTTACCGGTCTGCATATCGATAGTAATTATATTCGTGAAATCATGTAAATATGAGAGCAAATCTCTATAATATAATATAGACATAGAAACAAGTACGAATAGACTTACAACGTGGGTGGGATTCAATATTACTTGTTGATTTGGTATAACATAAAGTAGATGTAAATATCAAGTTAGAAATAAAAAGGTTACGATGTAACGAGTATTATTAAGCAGTATAGTTATATTGATGTGGGAGTTGAAATACATACTTCGATTAATATCAATTCTGCCTTATGGCTTACATGTATTAACTTTTGCTGTAACCGACAAACAACCAAACATACTTTCTGAAAGAAAGTGAGAAACGAAAGCAAGTGTGTTTATTGTGTACTTCTACATTTATATATTAGTTAGAATTAGGATGTTCGTACGTTGGTTAGTTATTTTAGAAATGCTCAAATTATATCCATAATTGCAGAAGTGTTATAAATGTGAATATTTGAGCCTATGTGTGGATGTTTGTTACTCAATCACACGTAAACCGTTACGCGGATTTCGATAAAACTTTGCAAGTAGATATATATATATATATGTCGGAGGGTTGGACGGTAACTCCCTTGTGACATGATGATGTAAAAAAATATAGGCGTGGTATTATACTTTGCACGTATACAAATGATAGGCAAATAAAAGAGAAATAAAACTATAAAGGTGGACTGTGATTATCTCTGATTTGATCCGTACGCACGCGTACGCATCTCTGGCGCTTATATAACGTCAATATGACACAGACAGCCATAACTGTCACTCCAACTGACACATTGGCTCTGTGGCGACCTCACTTAAGCTTAATAATAATAATAATAATAATAATAATGTTTATTCATCCAACAAAACAATGGTACAGTTCATCTATCTTAATCTAACATATCATGGACAAAAATAGGATTTACACGCTAAAACGATAGAGTTAAACGACGGTGTCTGAGCTAGTAAAAAACTGTGTTACAGACACCGACGCCCGACCGACGCTTACGCTTGACGTTCCGAAACAAACCAATAGATAGCGCTTTATTACATTTCAATGATTATTTATAGGACGACATATATATATCGTCCTAGATTACCTTATACCATTAACATGGGTTCCCGTGTGACTTACGTGAGCGCCGCGACGCGGTGATTAGAACCGTAGAATCTCAAAAAATAGTTAATTACTTTTATAATATAATTGTCTTTAAATTCAGATTCATGGTGTAGAAGTTAAGCTTACTTCTTAGACTAAGTATCTAGTACACTTTGATAGCTTTGTTTCGCCGTCAAATGTAACAACTCCTTAGCAAACTATTTTGTAAAAGCGAACAACTTCTTAATCTTCATCACTTAAGCTTTCAGGCAAAGTAAGCAGGACGTACAAAATGTTGCGCACCTGGTACCGAAATATTACTGGAGCACTTAGTAAGGTTATACATGTTTAATATCAGCTGAGTTAAGCAGTAAGCCACACGGTAAATCCTCCATAATTGTTCGTGGAAAGCTCCGCTATAACAATAAGCCGAACCAAGCTACGATGAGTTAGGTAAGCTACACAAAAATTTGGCGTGTAGATAATCCTATAAATTTTATAAATGTGGCTGTGTTTGAAGATATTTGGACATTAGATCCGTGTAAGACACACACAGTCTTGCACGGATCTAATGTCCAAATATCTATTGGCGATTTTGGAGATATTGGAGATGTGAAGATTAGGCTAGTGCCTGGGTGCGGCTACCCCCAGTAAGTAAATGTTAGACGGTAGTCTCAGTGTCTGTATCAGTACTATTTACCTATATATAATATGTAATCATTCAAGAAATATTAAGTAGCAGCTGTTACAGCTACATAAGTCGATATACACTTGCAAGATTTTGACCACCTTTATTTTTCAAAATTATAACATACTTTATGTTTTATAGCAGAAGTAACACATAGTTTATTAATCACAATGCAAAAATATAGAATAAACAATAATTACGAGGTTTTATTTGTAATTAATTTATTAATTAGAACGATTGCATTACAGAATGACATAAATTAATCTAAAATAAAAACAATAAAAAGAATACTATTAAAAATCTGTTTAATGTTCAGCTACTGTTGCTGGCTGAACTTGTGTTGATCCGTAATTCAACAATAATGGCATCAGTTGTACATCAGCGAGACTGATCTATATTATTAATATTTATCTAACAAATACAGGTCGTTCCATCTGTGTGTTTGTTTTGGCGCACAACGCGTCGGTTCGGCTTACGGACAAACACACGGCACGGTTTAATAAAGGCACGTGGCTATGACGTCAAACGGCGTGCTGACGTCACAGTTCATCAAAACGGTGGTTACGTACAGTACGGGTTTGAGAAAAACGCCGCTTATAATTGTTAGCGATGTTTTCTTTTTCGACATGGATGGCGCAGGACTTTAAACGTCATATCGTGTAGTAAGGTAAATTAGATTTTCACGAGGCTAAATAATGTATAAGCAGCGGACTTGTTCCAAGCTTGATTAACAAATCATTTTTGTAACTAAAAGTATATTATAAACAAAATCTATTTATCTATTTTCCATGCAATAAGTTTCTTTAAAAATTTGTCTGAAAGTAATCGCTTTTAGCTGTAAGATATCCTTTTTACTTAAAGTTAAAGACAACATTTATTTAGGTTGCGATATACACTCATGGACGATAATATATTGTGGTTAGTAAGTAGTTGTCACATTTAGTTAAGTTGCTATTTCAAGGCAAGAATTGAGCCTTGTCCACGTTGTAAGGAGTACAGAATGAAAAAAAGTACTGTTCCCAAGCCAGTGAAACCTCGGATATATGCTAGTGAGATATATGTTATAAACATAGGTGAGATATGAAGAAAAATAGCTGCCAATACATTTGCCAAAGAATTTATAAAAGGCAAATAATAATAAATTAGTCTGTAGGGATAGACCCAATCAAGAAGCAAGCAGGGTTTCGGAGCTCTTTAAAGTCGAGCTATGTATCCTTATTACTTGCTCTCGAAGCGCAGATTCTGATGTTTAAGACATCTTTAGTTTGCAGCTTACTAAAAATGAAAATAATTACCACTGTAAATGTATATAAAAATAAATATTTGTACGATCGCCAATACTAAAACACAACACTGCACTACATTCGTTAGCGATCTAAATACAATATGTACAAATCCCAAATATCCGCTACAATCGACAACGGGTGACCGTCAAGTATATCGGAATGCACCCGCTCGCCCTCTCGCTTCAATCCGCAGCTGGCTTTGTGCATCGACGCGTTAACTGCAGATAGCCAGTGCTCTGTCGATAGTGCTCAAATAGACGCTTTGTATGTGTGCATCAGTGGCTTTATGAATATCCAGGACTAGTTGGGCCTGCGACTTTAGTCTCATGGAGTTTTCGTGTAGGAGGAAATAGAGAAGAAATACACCAAATATTGTAGTTAGGAGTGTGTGACGCAACTTTGTCCAGGTATATTTTAGGTCCCAGGTAATGTGTAGCAGGCCTAAAAGCTGTCTACCGGGCAAAATGCTCGACTGCGTGCTGCTATTGAGAAGTGCCTCACACTGTAAAACCTATTTACACTTAGTCTGACTCGGTAATCAAACACTAACACTTTTGTTTATATGGTGAGTTCGTTGATTTTCTCCGTTCCGTACATATCTACGACTAAATAGTATTTACAGGTTTCCTGTCCGATAAATCACATATGATACATAACAATAGATTTTCTATTGTGTCTATCACGGGACAGCGAATGTGTTAAGCTTCCGTAAATTTTACGACACTAAAAATAAATTATTTCGTATAAATTAACATTTTATTTAACTACTAAGACCAACCAGGAAGTCTCATTTAACTTTGACACGTAACACTAATATAAATATAACGAAAAAATATTTTAGAGTACGTTTTCTCGCCCTTTTGCCCTACATCTACCTACATATAGCAACACATAATACTTTACGCACCTATAATGGTTTCTTTACGACGCCGACGTTCGTAATAAAACTATTTGAATCGTGGTTCAGTAGATAAGCCCTATATATTTAAGCCACTAAAAGCTTTTATCGCAAAAATATTACTGTGTGATAATATCAAGGCAAGTAAAAACTACAGTCGGTTTTGGGATCAACAATTTGTGTAATTGTGTCGCGTGGAACTTTACAAACATTTAAATAACGTACACAAAGACCTCTCAGACTCGGAACAACTATGTGTGGATCACATAAATTATCACGACTGGGATCCGCTACAACACTCGCAGTGCCGTAGCCAGAGGACCACTTAATCCTCTACGCGTGAGTAGTTAATATATTCACACGTGCAGTCAATATATTTATAGAAATAATTATAAATCTCTTTTATTTTAATGCTGGAATATGCTAGTATTCCAAGAAAATACACCAGTTATCGTGCAAGTGGGGTTAAACAAACATAACTTCGCTAGACACAAGACTACATTTATGGTGTCCAAGATTCCTGCAGACAAGAGGTTAAACAAAGTCAGTCTATCGTGTTTATATGATACGATATTTATTTTCTGTACCCTTTTAACATAATGTCCCATTTCACCAGTGATCCAAATTATACGTATGGGGTAGAGTAGCGATAAAACCGCAAGTAATGTGAGTGGACAGCGCGGGTGCGGTCGCGACGCGGCGCGGGACTAATTGATTGATGATACGTTGACCACGTGATAGTCGGTTACTCTCGAGGTCAGTCTGTCTGTGTTAGTCCAGTAATTACATTATTGGTTGCCGTTAATAGCAAATACAGAATGCCTCTGTTTAACCAACAGGGTAGAGGATTACCAACAACATAGGAGACGAAATGTCTATGATTTAAATCATAAATGTGCACTACGAGTTTTAAATATCTTTTTAAACAATACAACACTCGCTCTAGGAATAATTCCTGTGTATCGAGAGACTTTACAAACATTCAAACAATGGACACGAAGTACACCCAGACTCGTAACAACTATTTGTGGATAACACAATTATTTATGTAGTGCGAGGTTTATACCTGCAGCACTCGTCGCGGCGGCAGCGGCGATACGACCACTTATATACTAACACAATGCCAACATCTTGGTGCGGAAACTTTTTCATGCGATTTAAGAACGACGAGGACACATCTATGATTGAAATGTTTACTTATGTACTACTTCCCAAAAACTTAATAGATAAAATGTAGGAATATTATATTATACAAACATTTTGTCTGATACGATTTTAGGTCTACGTGATAGGCGGCGCGCTTATTACTGTTATTGCGTTATCATATTATTATATTTACGCAACTAATGAAAGCCTTCCGTTTGCCTGTTATTTAAGGCACCATTTATATTTTTATTTTATTTAGGTAATCTGATATTCCTGGTTAGGAACTGGCATATAAGTTGTGCTGAATTTTAATGATATAGTTCTTAATACAGTATAAAAATTACTTGAATAACGAGAAGTACTTAACTTCTGTATAAGTTCTGCTGACCTGTTTGCACTTCATATACTTAAACATTTTTAATTGTAGAGAGAAGAAGCAAACAGAATAATACCATACTGGTATCATAAGCACAACGGAAGTGAAAAGAAAAAAACTGTTCATGAGAACAGCAGCCGCATTCATTACTGCTGTGTTGTTTGGTGTGGTCTCAAGCTCGATTGCCGGGTCGCACAAAATGTAGGATCACTGTCAAGATATTCTCAATACCAGCACCACTCTAATACCTATATCTGGTAGTCAGCATCTGGATCTCCACCAATAGAACGCTAGACCATCGATGGCGAAACGTGGGTGTAATACACCTCCGCTCACCACTCCAGGACTATAGGCGTGATTCTATTAATACTAATATTGTCTTACGTTTACGCGAATATTATACATTAATAATAGTCAAAAGCAAGGAGAATCAAAACACAGCCACACTTCATGATACTTTGAGCTCATTCTGCGTATATAGAAACACCAATTATTAAATTATGTGCGGGTACTTTGAAATAACTACACTTAGAACATTGAGACAACGACCATCTTAGTCTCCCCGTGAACAGGGCTGCTGAAAAGCAACTGAAACGTCGGGGAAAGTGTAAAATTAAATCTTAATAGCTTTATTATTTAAATAGCTTAAATATAAGTAAACAGTAGCTAGTAAAAATGTTTAACAATAGTAGATTAAGGTTTTAAAATTATGTAATAATAGTGCTCTATAAAAAAAAGCAACGCGATAAAATCCGTATTAAGTTGTTTATGTAATTTCAATCTATTAATATTATTTACTATATTACGTATTTAAAACTATAGTCTAATTTACAGTTTCAAATACACAGTCTCACGCCTATCGGTTACTGCGTCGCTCGTGCAAAAATAGATCCTAAATCTGAGGTCATTATTTTCGCCTGAGTACACGTTGTGTGTACGCCACCTGACCTCGACACACAACACATCATACACATGTAATTTATGTATGAGAGACGGCTATGGGCCTCGGTTTACGGAGAGCAATTATATTTTCTGAATTGGGCTTAAAATTATAATCAAAGTGAGTTTGAAACTGTGAGGGTAGATTGCACTGACGTCTACATTATTGTTACTGATATAATTTAGCAGTGAAATTAGTGACGTGACGAATATTCTTCATAATTGTTTACTTATTTTTACAAACTTACTATTTGAAGTAAGTCCCACTAGAAATAATTCATGTATCACGAGTACCTTTACAAACTTTGAAACAACTGGCACAAAGGACAGACACCGAAACACCGAACAATTATTATTTGCAGACAATTTTATGCCCCTCGAACTCGAGCGGCAATGCGATCATTTGAAACACAACGGCATTCGTGCAGTCAAACTTCGATTCCATTGATGTACAGATATCTCTGGTAGGTCATCTCATTCAAGTCTTTTTTCATTCATATCATTTTTCTTAAACTTCTTCAATCTAGTCTTTGGCTTACTGAAACTTACCTTGAACTAAATTAAAGCATTTTCGGTAAACTAACTGAAAATCAAGTTTCAGTTTAAACCAGCCCAGCATTTTGAACTGTTTAACATCGCTCTATGCATCCAAACAAGCGGTTCTGCTTTTTAATCGCGTAGTAATCATTGCTTCATACCGAAACAATCGTTCATATAAACCACAACCTTATACTTATTGTTTTTAAGTCGATAATCTCTTGCGTTGGCGTTCTTTATATAAAAAGCAACCTTAACAAAGTCTCACAAGGTTAAAAATTCTGTGTAGGTTGCATAAAGTATTTGAGTTGAGGGCCCGTGTGCATGACATCAATGGTTCAGCGAAAGTGAAGTACAATATATGGGCTTTGGAGAACGATCCAATACAATCCTGATTTAGGGGATGAAAAGAAAATAAATGTTGTGTTAGCTATTTCATAGGTAGGTATTGAAGTTTTCTTATATTATACATAACTGTCCCCGCGGTTTCACCAACGCTTATGATCACTGCTCCACTCGAAGCATGTTTTTATATCCTTAAATGTGAATGTGAGTTTATTTGTATATTTGTTACGCTTTCACGCAATAACTACTCGACCGATCATCATGAAATTTCACATACATGTTGGTACGGGGACAGAAAAGGACATAGGCTACTAAGTAATAGTACTTTTACCCAGAAATAGTACTGTTACTAACTCACCTAGCGAAACCGCTCGCGTAATCTTTGTCGAGTATTGGGCTGACAAATGCAAAAAGATTTTAATCCGATTGGTAGTTCCAGAGATTATCACATTCAAAGAAAAATGAAGTACCTATCTCTTAAGCTTTATTATGTTAGTATAGATTATCGACTTGATAGTTTGACTGTCACGCTTGCCTGTCTTCGTCTTTAATAGATAGTATATAGTGATAGACACAATAGAAAATCTATTGTTATGTATCATATTATTATGTGATTCATCGGACAGGGAACCTGTTAATATGTTTGTACAGATTATTTATCGGCAAGTTGGTCTGTCTGTCACACTGACTAGTGTGCGGCTGTGAATCATTAGAACCCGGGATTCTCAAATCTCCGGATCAATTTGAGAAAAGGTAGTCCAATTCTTCTGTAGAAAAATTCTCAGTGACAATCTGGAGTTTGCAAATTGGTAGTGTTGCATCGTCTAATTCTCATAGAATAACCCGATAACACTTTGACTGACGAATCGAACACAAAACCTCATGCACAGAAGTCGCAGACTAAAAAGAAACAAAATAAATACGTAATTTACAAACTGTAGGTAATGAAGTACAAAGTTTATCCACTACTTTAACTGCTGCTGTGTTTCAAACAGTTCGGTTCCAGACAACTCCATTAACTAAGTGGTTTGCTTTGAAGCAAATTACAAAGGGTAAAGAGAAACCGTAATGTTCTTTCTATGCTATCTGCATCAGAAGTGAATGCAACACAATTATTCAAATATTGAATTATTTATTCAGCTGTTAAAGTAAAAATGTATAAGTGATATGAGCTATTATAAAAAAAAAAGTAAAATTATGAAGAACTTTGCAATAATTTAATTATCTTTTAGAGTGGATCAAAAGCATAACTTAATTATCCTCACAAATATTATAACTGCCAAAGTAATTCTGTCTGTCTCTTACACTTCACAGTTAAACGACAACTAATTATTATAAAATTTGGCAAGAAGAAATTAATTGTTTAAGAAACATACTATAGCCTACCTTTTAGCTAAAAATTTGCTTGTAATATTGTTATCTTTTATGAACAAAACAATATAAGCATAAAGTAATGTATATTCTAAAGTCTAAGGTAGTAGTTCACTGGAAACCACTCATATTGATCAAACCGTTCGGTAAGCAAAGTTGAGACCGTCTGATTCTTAGATGGATGGTCATGTGTAAGAAGTCGCATCATTTACGCATGTAAATGATGTGGCATCACAGGCGTAGCAATTTAGAAGACAGGTCGTGAGTTTCTTGCAGGCTTCTTTAATTACCTGTTTCTTTCCTTTTCAACAACACGTGCAACGTTCGGTCATAAGCTACTTTTTACGTTCGGTTATAAGATGCTGTCAAGCAGAACTGTTTGTTTGCTACCAAAAATAGACCTAGATAATGTTTAGCCTGTTTGACAAGACAACTGGGTATTGTCAACAGGGCAGGACAATAAAATACTGCAATATCTCTTTCCATTGGTGTCCTGTGAATCGTCACGAGTGCCTATAGTTCGAATACAATTCAGACGTTAGTAGAGGCTGTTTGTCTTTGATTACGAGCCAATTAGATGTTCCTCTCTGATTAGATTGCAATCTTCGAGGAAAAATGTACAAGTCAACTGCTTCGTTAGATTAAAAACAGTCAATTGGAAGCATCTTTACTAAATAAGATTAGAATTTTGTTTAGGACTTGAATAAAATACAGAGGAAATTAATAAAATTGAGTTGAAAAGAAACCAAGTCTATGGCCTTTGTGTACATACTAGTGTTCGCGAAGCGGTCAAAATTTAAACATAAACGTTATAAAAAAAACCAAGAAACCATACTTTTTCTACTCTTTTACATTTATTTATTGTTTATCTGAGAATTTACCCTATTAACTATATGTATGTATCTTATGTGGGGGCCAGTCAGTGTAGCCCGGCGACACTTCGACCCAGTGGGATCTTTTGTGTCGACACTCTTCCAATAACGACTGCCATAGATGTTCATGGCAGCCGGGACCGACGGCTTAACGTGCTCTCCGAGGCACGGAGCAGGCGATAATTGTCAATCAATACGCACATAATTTCGAAAAGTTATATAACTTCTAAAGTCAGAGGTGCGCAACGTGTCAACTATTAACTATATACATACAAATTGAAAAATGGTTGACAAACATAGCAGAAAAAGGTACTGAATTATTTTATCTTCAACTATCTATTTAAAAAAAGTAATAACACCATACAATTTTTTTTTATGACCCGCAGCAATTAAACGAAAGATAAATACGTCGGTTAACAAACAATAGAAAAAGGTGTTAAACTGTTTTGTCTTTACCTAATTATATATTTATAATGGAGCCTGATGAGTATATCTCGAAGGAGGCAAGCAGAAGGATATTGCATCTTCATTTCACTGGCTATCAATTTAAGTCCAACATAATATAAATATAAATAACGAATCTTGGTAAATACTCACCCATTGCAAGATTGTCGAGGCAATATAATATATATTGCCCCGACAATCTTGGCGTATCTCTTATATACACAGCCGGCCACAATCGCGGTAGACATAGACATATTTGATGACGAATTAATGAAATTTAAAAGAAAATCTACGATAACATTTCCGTGTGAATATTGACAAACTTTAATTACTCACTTTATTATTCGTTCTAATTGTAATAGATTTTATATTTTTATTTTTTATTTTTATTTGCTATACCTAATTTTATTTGATTTATTAGTAATATAACATTTACAATATATTTACATTATAAATTTTATATTTCTATTTGATTGTTAAAATTTACTGGATTTTGATATAATTTAATTGTTAAACTTAACTTTAATATTGATATTTCGTCACTTTTAATATTTATCTTTGTTTCTTACGTCATATTATTTATGTAATGTTTAAAATGTAATGCATGCTGAATTCACCTGTAATTAGTTATACAATTGGTTAGACTCAAAATGTTTGTCTTATGTGTATGTGATATTGTAGTAACTGTTGGTGAATCTTAATAAATAAATAAATAAATAAATAATAGTAAGAGATCCTAATAGTCATCTGTTAGACGCAGGCCCAAAATTCGTGCTGCTAATGAAAATTTCTAGGTTTTTTTTTGCAACTACGTTGGCAATCAGCATACGGCCCACCTGATGGTAAGTGGTCACCGTAACCTACGGACGCCTGCAACACCAGAGGCATCACTTGCGCGTTGCCGACCCTTTAGGAAAGGAAGTGGGAAGGAGAAGGAGCGGGAAGGAGGACAAAGGGTGATTGGGCCTCCGGCACTAAAATGTAGAATCCATATTCTACATTTTAGTGCCACAATTTTTAGTAACACCCATGTGTTGTATAAGTATTAAGAGAATTTTCTTAACGCTTATATAAAACCCATATTCAAGACCGCTGCGCCACTGAGCACATTGAAATTGTGTGCTTATATTATAAACCAATACACAATTTAGCTCCCGTACAATAGATTTAAACATAAAAGTAATAACATTGTCTCGGGGTTATGTTAGACCTTTTAACCCTTTGAAGGTTTTATTTAATATTTTGGGCCGCTACAGTATCTGATCACCTGGACCTTTAAGGTTTTATTGGGAAATATGGAATACACAACTTACTTTTAGATAACAAGCATACAGACGTCCATCATCGATGTATTTACGTTTATTATGGAAAGAATTGCATGCATATCATATGCATGCAATTCTTTCATATATGCGAAAATCAAAATCAATAACTATTTATTCGTTTAGGTTATAAAGTCACACTTATGAACATCAAAGGTTATCGAATAGTGGTAAACTAAATTTATATTTATGTAAGATGCTAGGTTCAGGCCAAAGGTTGAGCCTATGAGAAGATAACTGCAAGAAACGCACGGCCACTCTTTCAAATTGTCAGTAAATTATAATTTCAGTACTTTACAGCTGAATTCGTCTGTTAATCGTCCTGGGTGGAAAACACTGGCGTATGAGACACAGTACATACTAACTAGAGCAGTCGTCAACGATGACTTCTCACTGATAATATGTACATACATATTATCAGTGAGAAGTCATCGTTTCGAAATCATGACCACATGGTCATGGTATTCATTGTGTAGTTTCAGAGAAATTTATAAATATTTTATAACACATAACTTAAATAAAAATTGCTGCCAATATACCATGTATTATACCTTATAATTATATAAAAGTAAAAATTTGCCCTAATAATATTAACAATATCTGCTTTGCATACCCAAGGACGAAATAGAGTTATTTAACGTTGTACACACATTTGCGTTTTAGAATGGCATTCAGCTTCGCTAATGTCATAGCTTCTCGTCGAATAATTCAATTTCTAAGCGTACACTCTTATTACTATTAATACGATGCGACGCGACGCCTAGATTTTAAGGCCACGTTCAAGTTTATAAGAATTGTCTTTATGCTTCACTGTCGCTTTACGAGTGCGAATCTAGCAGAGGATATTTTTTTACTTGAAATACAATTAATTAAGAAACAAAATAAATTGAGAGACATAAAAAATACGCGTTGGACACTTCTTAACGAAATATGCTGATATATTATTCTATTCGTTTGAATTTGTTTTAAAATTTAATAGAATGTGCAAAAATTCTTTTTCAATCTTTCAAGAATATTTGTTGTAATAGTTGGTAAAGATATTTGGATATTCGGTATTCAATCACGCATAAACCGAAAATTGCTTCACACATAAACCATGTTCTTAATTAATACATTGCATACTATTTAATCCGATACATAGTTCCTTAGGAATTTCACCAATTTCAAGAGGTATCCTAATTTTAAATCATATTATTTTCCATTGCGCGGGTGCCTACCATACGGCTGCTTGTGTGCACACTAGGGGAATAATATGTACTATGCAACTAATCAAAACAATCAAATTATGTTCGGGTACTATGAAATTACAAAATTTCAAGGCAATGAGACGACCACCATCTTAGTCACCCCGTGACCATAGCTGCCGAAAAGCAACTGAAACGCCGAGAAAAGTGTACATTTAAAAAGTAGATCTAAAATATCTAACGGTAGTATTTATTTTGTAATAAATTCTGTAAAAGCCGTAATAGTAGTTTAATTGCGATGTATAACATTTGCGTAAACTTAAGACAATATTATTTACATAATTACATAATTTGAACCCGTGCTTACATCATATTGAAGTATTGCATATAATTAAATCGGCACCCATTTAAAGTATATTCCACTAATTCTATACTAACAATTTTAAGAACTAAAACACACTAACTTGCAAGTTTGAAAGTAATTTAAAACATAAAAAATATACAGTGTTTCTTTTAAATTAACGTTTGAAGGGTCGACGTCTTATGGGTCAATTGGTGTTGTCGGTAGAACGGGAAGCGCGGTGAGGAAGGGGTAGGGAGCGGGGAGGGGTGAGGTGAATTAAGTACAGCCACTTGTGAACTGATGATCAGCGTGATTGTGAAGATGGGACGCGGCTATCTAGCTGTAAGGATGTAGTAGTGAATATTCAGTGCTTTCGTATAAACTTTTTTGTTTAACGTGCTAATAAATAATTAAGTATGTACCGTACCGTACGTACTCCTTTGGCACACCAACAGTGTGGATTTTTTGTCTGACAAATGCGTATTCATTGTTTTGTTATTAAATTTACAACATCGCTTTCTAGATGAGCCTTGCTATATTTATTTCAATAATATTAAAACTTAACTTAGGTTTCTGTTTTAAAATATCCATAACTATTATTAAATACTTTGGTACTATATACCTGTTGTTCTCTCTCCATAATAAATAATCTAATGATAATTCTGCTAAATGTTGAAAATATGTTGTACTCCACAACTCGAATACATACCATTTGTCTCACTTACCATAGTGGTCGCTTATTGTATAATTTTTCATATAGCTACTTTTAATCTCCAACTCAATAACGGTAAAATATATCGTCATTGCGAAATCTATTTGGAAAACATTTGGCTCTTTTTTAACAGAAAAACCAATCGCAGTTTAGTTGGTCTCGTAGGTTAAAACACTAAAGCTTTGCGGACTAAAACGATCGTCACCTTTGAGACACACTCGTCGACAGGGAAATTGGAAACTTGATGAATGAAAGTAAATTAAAACTGTTGCAATCGGTCTAGTTTCAATCACTTCGATATGGCGCGTTGGCAGATAGCTTCATGCAATTAATAAAAGGCTTATGATTTGAAAGGCAGACTTTTTGAAGTTATACATGCACTCATAAATCACTTCTATAATATAAGCTTATTACTTAGCAAGCTTATTACTGTGTACTGGATACAGTTATAGGCTTTGCTCTGCTACTGAAAATTTATTTAACAGAAGAACTTGATAACGCTTGTCCCGACCCAAGCATTGAATCCGGAACCAACCAACACGAGCATAACTGTCGCATTCATTACCGTTACACCATCGAGATAGACTGTGCGTTTTAAATTGCTAAATAATTGTCAATATATTGTAAAAAAAATATCATAAGGAAATATGCGTGTCATAGGTGTCCATAATGTTCACGAAGACGAACCTTATGGCCACCTATCGCCTACCGACGTTCGACAGCCCGCACTGAATCAGCGGGTCTACCGTGAAAACGTTTTTACGCAATGACGTGCCGAAACGAATTACGAGCGAAATAATAAGCATATACCTTACCATATACCATGAAAACACTTCGGATTTTTTAAATTCGTTCGTTAACCATAAAATTGCTTCGTGAATGAATGAAAGATTAGAAGTTTGTTTTCACTTACAAAAATATTATGCATTAAATGAACTGGTATAAACCAACATATTGTAATATACATGCATTACTCATAGACCAATGATAAATTGTAGACTACTTAAATAAGTCGCGTAAATTTTTTTTATTTTTCTTAGCAGTTTATTCATGATAGTCATGATATATGACAGGTTTATCAAAATGTTGTATTTATTTTTGTATTGTGAATTCTTATCATGTATTATTATTAAATGTAATTGTTATGTTCTAAATTATGCAATAATTATGATTAATGAATTATTTAAAATCATTATTGGCAACACTATGTTGCAAGTCTTATGTCAACACAGTGTGTTGTAGCACTTCGCGGTAGGGTTTAGGACGTACAAACGTCATACGACGATATTCGTGACGAATTTCGGCACGAATGATGTTTCATGGTAAGAATAAGCACGAACGAACGTACGCAACTGCGTATAACGCATTTCATGGTAGACCCCCAAGATTTTAGGTGGCCAAGGCTGTGGCATTGTCTACCATAGATAATACACTATTACACAGGTATACACGCGTTACTGACGTTTTTATTTTGTAAATAGCCAACCAAAGAGATGTCGCTATATTTCTCATTGTCATCTCCACGTCCAGCCCGCTAGATGGCGCTATTGTTGTTGTTTTTATTCAAATGATAACGAGACTACATGTTTGAATAAAAATTAAAAAGATTTACTAATGCCATGAAAAAATAACAAACCATTTTACTAATCTAGAACTAACATATCCAGAGAGAGGCAAACTAAAACAGATAAAATAGTTAATAATTATAATGTTCCTAATAATGATAAATATTTTATAATAATGCTATTACATAATATTTCGCATGTTGTAATTTCGTGTGTTTTTATTATTTTAGGTCATATTTTTATAATATTGGCTTCTGTTTACGCGAATGTTATTCATTGAAATTAAACTAATTTAATTAAATATAAATAGTTTTAATAGTTTTAATAATTTAATTAGCTTAAAAATTAGTAAAGTTTAATAGTATCTAGTAGTAGTGTAACAGTTTTAAAATTATGTAATAAAGTGTAAAATAAACAACGCGATAAAATCCGTATATAGTAGTTTAATTTCAAAATCATATTTTTATATCATAAATAGTATATAAAAAATTATTAATAACATATTAATTTTTGAAGAAATGTTGAAATGTACTATCCTCGTTTTTTGTAGTGAAAATTATTATCTCTTATCTGCTCAATAACTGCTAAATGTATATGTAATTATGTAAAATGCATCCACAGTTGTTGTAAATGTTATTATGTTATTAATAAAACCACAAGTATATCAATCTTAGCGCAATATCAACAGATATATCGATGATTGTAATTGTACTGATTTCTATTTTAAACTAATAAAGTACAGATTACTTATCATTGAAGGATTAAGGACTAATTCCTTTCCCCAACATAACTGATCGCACCACATCGATAATTCTGTCAGTATTTTACCATATTAGGTATATGGTAAAAAACATACATGAAACTGCGCTTTCGTTTACAATCTTCATTAAAACCAGTTAAAGGATTTCTGTAAGCAAAGTGCGAGTCAAACAAAATTTTGAAACCATATTATAAGCTTTTACCCTGCAACAGTAATCAACATTTTTAATACGAACTACAGCATAGGTATAATTATATACACACATCATCTATACAACAACCTTTACGAAATACCTAGATCAACGACACATAATTGTCACTTAAATCTGTAGAATAATTGCAGAAAGTGTCACATAAACCAGCTATTATAGCATTATGGTTCTTGAAGATCTATGCCTTGGTAGATTTGTAACTGGCTTTTCAGTTCATTAATGGTACTGTAAATATTTTAAGAGAACGACCAAACCATTCCAATACTAGATGGGTTAAGCGTTTTCCTTTCGAAAAAGTTTTAAGATTTTCGAGAGCTATGCCGATACATACTCCGTGCGTCTTATTTATGACATTCCGATGACTCTTTTTTATAAGTACCTAAACAGTTTATATACGGGCCAATATTATATTTTATGGAAACTTAAAATTTAACGGCGCAATAAACCACAGACTAAACCGTCCTCTATATTAACCCATAAAGGAAAATCATTATAATACTTGATGAGCTATTACTTTTTACTTTGTCCTGATTCCTGGCCAGTTAAGACATTACTTTTATTTGTAATAATATATATGGTGCATGCATCTATCATTATACCTCCTTAAAAAGAAAAGGCGCAGGGTTTGTTCACTCAAATGTATTCCTTTTTGTTTTCTAACTGAATAATAAAACTACAGCATAAAAGGTAGACTTATTATACATATATCTACCACAGCCATGTGATTTTTTTCACAATTAGACTATATTATTATCAGAACTAAGAATTTCAAAAAAATAACCGCTCAGTTTTACTGATGTTATCAGACATCTAGCACACAAATAAAATGATGTTAATAGAACAATAAGGAAATACAAACAAAGCCTTTTCATTTAATTTAAGAAAATTATTAAAGAAAAATTAGAAAATTATTCTTTTGGTTGAGAAAACAGGGTTGAAGGAAATTATGATTTCAGAGGTATGATCAGTCCGAACTGATGTTGATGCTTATATTCGTACAATTTAATTTTGTTTTAAACGTAATATCAGAAGAAATTCGTAAAGAGATTTTGCATTACTTCTTGTTTTCGATTCCCGGGTTGGGTAAAGTTTGATTTGGTTTAAAAAATTAAATTCCCGCTAGTAGCAGAGAGTGTGGAACTATATCGTATCAACGGCAATATGCTCACTCCTCTTGGGTCCTAAGCCCAACCCAGTGAAATGTAAGTGTAGGGCACTCTGCCTACCTCTTCTATATAATATCCCTAGATAACAATTACAAATCAAATTAAATCAAATCCATTTATTGTGGGCATAGGTAAAGAAAAAGGTATACATATATAAAAACATAGGTTCCAGTATGTCCTGCGGTTAAGCATACAACATTTATAAATTTAAACAACGAAATAACGAAAACATGCTTATTTTATATAACTAATAAGGTCAGTACCTAACTACTGTTGTCATTAAGGAAATCTTGGATCGTGTAATATACTTTTTCAATCAACCAGTTATGTAAATTGTTTTTAAATATTTTAAGTTCTGGAATGTTCATTACCTGAGTTGGTACTTTATTATAATTATATCTTTGATGCCATACCGAAAAAACTTTTATCAAATAGAGCAGTTTTAAGAGGCACTGTAAAAATCTTTCGAATCTTTCTCTTTGACTTAAGCTCGCCAAATAAAGATTTATTTGTTTTTACAAAAACGACAACTTCATATATGTATATAAATTGAAGCAAGTGCTAAAATTTTAAGTTTCTTAAAATACGGTTTGCAAGACTCAGGTGCAAATATATTTGCACCTGAGTCTTGCGTATACATTTTTCTGAGCTTTAAATACTAGTTCTTTGTTACTAGCATTGCCCCAGTATATAATGCCATATTTCAATGATGAAGAAATGTAAGCAAGATATGCAGTTAGTACTGCTGGTTGGTCGACAACTTTTGCTAACTAATAGAGTGCATATGAATACTGATTTAATTTATTGCAAACTAAATTAATGTGCGTTTGCCATGTCATATCGTTGTCTATCCAGAGGCCTATACATTTAATGCAATTTATATTTTCAATATTTGTGTCATTAAAATTTAATTTAAGAGGTTTCTCTAAATGTTTTGTATATGAAACTAATTTCGTTTTATTTAAGTTTATTACTAAGTTATTAATGGTTAGCCACTTTATAATTGAGTGTAAATTATTATAAATGTCTACTTCCATAGCTTATTTGTTATCGTTTGCGAAAATGGCTGTGCTATCGTCAGCAAAAAGAATCAGTGGATGTTGTATTCTTTGAGGTAAATCATTAATATAAATTAAAAATAGAAACGGTCCCAACACGCTGCCCTGGGGCACTCCATAGCTTACTTTTCTTAAGTTTGATTGATATTTTTGTTCTGTTTTTGTCCATGGACATATTTTATTAAATTTGTACTAATTGATATCTATCACTTAAATATGAATATAGCAGCTTGTGGACATTGCCTCTTATTCCGTACCTTTCTAGCTTATTTAGGAGTATTGCGTGGTCTACGTAATCAAACGGTTTCGTCATGTCCATGTATAGTGCAGCGATAGGAACACGTTTATCAATACATGTATAAATAGGTTTTAAAAGATCATATATTGCCATATTAATTGATTTATTTTTCCTACAAACTGATACCGTGGCCTAAATTTATTCACGACATTTAAGGTTATTTTAAATAACCGTAAGCGATGAAGATAGCGAATTGTCATGATTTCTAAGAAGATCTCAATAGAAAAACCCAATGACACTTTGCCAGATGTGAGTATAACACTTAAGATCTCGCGATCAAAATGCAAGCTCATGCCGCGGGAGCCAGTTATTTTTTCTTGTAAGTCACACACTAAGAATAACTCTTGTTTTGCGGAGGACGTTACAAACGTTTACAGTTTTCAGACACATAGAACATCCACAATCAGAAAAAATATCGAACCATTGAACAAAGAACACTCGGCGCAGTAATAATGGCGAGTCGACCACCTAAACCTCAACACCGTCTCTACAGTCTATGTCGGTAGTATTTTTATCTCCAACTCATATCTCCATATTAAACCTACCTTGAAACGCAAAACGAAATACTAGAAATATTAATCTGATTAAAATGTCATTACGAAAAATGTTGATTCGATTTTGCTTTGCGATTGGATGTGGGCTTAAAAGCGCCGATGCCATTTCATCTCGACGAGTTTTAATCGTGTTGCCAATTATTTAAAGGTAATAAATACTTATCTTAATATCTTACTCCCCTCTCATAAGCTTACGCATACTGCGAATTGGTAGTAATGTTTAGACACACCTACCGTGACACTTGTCTGACATACTGCACGAGTCTAGTGCCTGGAGAGGCTGGTAATCTATCATACAGGTCTCCTAGTACAGATACCAAGTAGCAAATACATGTCTAGATTAAGTTTGTTTTCATTTGTTCGATTTTGTATTTTGTAGCTATGTGAGAGAAACAAACTATAATTTTAGAAATATTTTTATTATTATTATAATATTTTCTATTTGCCGACTTGCATCGATCGTGACTACGGATTCACTAGTGTAAGCTCAGCGGTGCCTAAAATGCGGGATTTGGCAACTACTTGGTAATTAATTTTTCTTTTATGTTAGCACTGTCAGTACTTCGCCAAATGACACTAACAACACGTCTATACTCTGACGAACTGAGTCACTTCGTTTGTACTTTCTGATGACTAGACTCTATGATATAGACAAACCGTAACCGGACGGTTGAAATTGCGATATTATATCCATTTCATGGTGTTAGTTACTTGTTCAGCGGAAACGCTCAAACGGCATAAATATCAAAACCTTATTGGTGAATACATATTTGAGCCGTTTGGTGTCGAAACGCTGGGGCCATGGGGTTCAAGTGCTAGGTCTGTTAATAGAGATCTAGCTGGTATTTTCTTTGAATAATAAGTAATATGACGCTTTTTAATTTTGATGTTTTATTTTTCTCTTTGGTTTATATTTCTTGTAAATAATTATTTCACTGATATATTAATGAAAATACGGGCTGCGTTTAGTCAATACAAACGTATTCCATTGTTATCTCTCTGAATAGAGACAGTACAGCAAACCTAATTTATGGTGTTATCTATATCTACCACTACTACATCCCTATAGTTTGCTTTTTATAAGGTCTAGAACCGTAGTTTTCAGAAATCCACCGTACAAATTTAACGAAACTACTGGACTTTTTTTGGCTCAAAGAATCAGCATTGCCATTCAGCGTGGCAATGCTGCCAGTCTTCTGGGCACACTCCCGGTCGACAGCGATGCTGAGGAATTTTACGACGCTGCCTAAACCGGCCATCCTTTTTTATTAATTTTTACAGTGCCATATTTTGTTACTCTTCATTTTGTTCTATTTATAAGTGGTTAGTTTTGTTAATATTAGTTAAGTTGTAAATTATGATTGTTGCTTTCACTACTATGAATTATATTGAACGAAACTAATAAAACTAATATATACTTATAATTCTTCGCATATTGTTCATGAAAATTATTCAAATCGGTTGAGTTGTAAAGTAGGAAACATGGATATACGACGTTATGAATTTGTCAATTTCGTATAATAAGAGCAGTAATTACATCTCTTTCGCACATTCTATTTCCATCGGCCCCAGTGCGACAGCTATATATCTGTTAAAACCTGTGATTGAAACTTTTTTTATGTGTTGATGACCGTATTTCCTCTTACTTACTAATATTATATTAATCTAAGTATTTGTTAACATAATTATATCGACAGACAATTTCAGTCTTTCAACCGGGAGGATGGTTAACGTTTGTCAACATCTTGAAATCCGGTCATCAGCAAATGCAATCGTGTAGGCGTTTGCATTTACTTTACTGATGTCACTACCGCTGCGTAATCGAGGCTGTCTATATAGCTTTTGCTCTGCCGGATAAACCACAATATCCGCTTATCCGTCTGCAGGTATTTCCGTGAACGTCACCTCATACCCGGTTCCGGATAAACGCCACCTTAGAATAGCAATAGATAGACTCTAAGAAGATAAATAGAAATCTTAAAGCGTTAGTATCGAGTATCTAGTAGTATACCCCAACTTAAATACATACGTAGTCTCAATTGTCTGTCGTCGAAAGCGTAAGCCAGAGTGAACGTTCAATATTGTCGCGTCTGGGATTCGAATTCTTAACACTCAACTCGGTGAAAAACACGGTGGTCTCTGGATATACGATTAGCACTACTTACTATTCTCTCTAAAAAGCAGCGATAACCTTAGTAGGAGATCGTTGGACTACCACACAAAGGTGTCGAGTTAGATCCCAAGGCTCCTCCTCCCAAACCTCTGGCTTTTCGAAACTATGTGCGTATTTAAGTAAATTATCGCTCACTTTAATGGTGAAGGAAAACATCAAGAGGAAACCTGCATGTCTGAGAGTCCTTCATAATGTTTTTGAAATATGTCAAGTCTACCAACCCTCACTGAGCCAGCATGGTGGACTATGGCCTAATAATCCTTTCAATACGGAGAAGAGGTTTATACACAGCAATGGGACAGTTTATATTGTTAATATTCTCACTTCGATAGGATTAGTATTTAACACTACTCAGTAAAGTTACTTTACAAAATTGCACTTCCAGTAGTAATTTGTTCTAACGTTAAACTAGTTGAAGTAAATTGGTCTGATTAACGCTAGATCAGTATTCATTGTTCTTCTTAACTGTGGCGAAGTGTTAATAGAAAGAGGAGTTGGAAAGTTTTTACTACGTGTTACAATCGTTGAACAATTAAGCAATGCACTACGTGACTATTTTATCTGTACCCACTCAATTTATAAAGTCCTATTATTCACATCGTCCAACTTGAGCTATTGTTTCTGATTTGAAGACTTAAATACTAGATGTAGCCTACTATATACATTTAAATAAGATCATCTTTCAGGAGGTTAAGTTATCACTTGACTTAATATGCCCAATCCAATATGCGATGTCATAAACTGTATAATATTTTTAAATAAAATTAAAAATAAACAAATAACACAGTAGTATAGGTAAATACCTATCCACTGTGTTATTTGTTAAGGCGTTTGATACAATATGTTAAGCAATATAAGGTGCTTATATGGGACGTAAGCAGCTGACGCAGGCTCGCAATCTTCTTGCGTGGGCTACATGCATGAGTTACTTGCGTGGCGGACTTGCGTCGGGCGTGTCCACGATGTACTGACATAATTTATACTGGAACTTTAAATGTTGTCATCATCACTAATCGTTTTATGAATCGACCTCGTTCGTAGTAATAATGCCTCGAGCCAATCAACTTGTGCTTTTTATCGTGAACAACTTTATTACTGTCAATTAACAGCCGTTTGTCTTTTAAAGATAATTTATTCGAGTGAGGCATCATTTGCGAATTTGAAGCATATTTTAACTATTTTATTATTGTCCAAGTGAATTTGAATAAAAATTTTTGCTTAAGAGATTTTATTACTGAGGCATGATTGTTCAGGCCGCGTCGTTTTTTTATATAGTCAGCAAAATAAGTAGCTGAATATTTAACTAGTTTTGTTATAACAAAATTAATAAATGTTCAGCTATGCATTTATTTAATAAAAAAAAACTATTTTGGAACTATAAACAAACTATACAAACTATAAACTATTTTTTTAACTATTTGTTATATTTTTGACAATTGTAATATTGCAAAGGTGTATCGTTGTCTTACGTTGCTGACTGTTCTAAACTTTTCTTTTAACCTGTGTAGAATAATTAATTGTGTAGTTAAGCATGCTCGAACTTTAATGTTAGAACATATTAATACATTATTACGTGTATTTATTAAGTATGTATGTATCTTATGTGGGGGCCAGTCAGTGCAGACCAGCGACACTTCGACCCAGTGGGATCTTATGTGTCGACACTCTGCCAATAACGACTGCCATAGAAGTTCATGGCAGCCGGGACCGACGGCTTAACGTGCTCTCCGAGGCACGGAGCAGGCGATAATTGTCAATCAATACGCACATCATTTCGAAAAGTCATATAACTTCCGAAAGTCAGAGGTACGCGACATGGGTTGGAACCCGAGACCCTCTGCATTGCAGTCTGTTGGTCTCCCCACTGAGCTATCGCTGCTCTTATTTATTAAGTAAATGATTTGTGCGTATTGATTGACAATTATCGCTGGCTCCGTGCCTCGGAAAGCACGTAAAGCCGTCGGTCCCGGCTACCATGAACATCTATGGCAGTTGTTATTGGGAGAGTGTCGACACCAAAGATCCTACTGGGTCGAAGTGTCGCCGGTAAGATAAGATAGCAAGATAAGTAAATGATTTTTGTTACAGGTAAGTCTATTAGATGGCATCGATTGGTGAGTAAATTAAATGTCAATTTGACGGTTTTATTTTTGGTACAATGTAAGTACAGTAAGTACTTTGTGTTTGTAAAAGAAATTTGTGAACAGTGTGCTTGGCGTCGTCTTCGAAATAAATGGCATCGTCTTCTTAAAGCACTTACATTAATATGAGATGGATTTCTACTTACTCAAAAGTCTTACGTTTATACGAATATTGCTCATTAAATTATCTATCTAGGTATATATTAGGTCTTAGGGTATTAACCCTAATTAATTTGTGAATGTAGCCAAGCTACTCGCATAGCCTGCTTAGTAGCTCGGGCGAGTAGCCCGCGCAAGAAACTTGCGTCTTGTGCCTTTATTTCAATTCATACATGTGTAAATACGCTTTATAGCTAGTTAATACCTGTATGGTTATGGTATGGCAATAACCGTGATATAATTGTTAGTTAGTTGGACTTACTTAGGTTCACAATTGGGCCATGATGCGTAAGTGACTGACAGAACGTTCTGGTTTTCAAAGGAAAATACCTTTATCACTTCTGGATCGTTCATAAGCCTTGCTTTTCGGTTGCTCACGCACTTGCAGTGTAAAAACATATAACATTGTCTCCTCGGTCTCCATACAGCTAAAAAAGGGACTGTCAGTGACGCTAATATTGAAAAGGTGTTTCTAGCGTGAGCAGTCGCCCGTTTATATGCTTATTAAGTGACAGGTATTTGTAGATTAAATGTATGCGCACGAAATATTGAACGTATCATGCGGTGTGGCAACTTCGGGTACCATGCACTAAGCGTGTTGGGTGGTGACCAAACGGTGTAGTGGGCGTTGTTTCATATTCATTTATTCAAAAGAATCAAACAATATTTTTGCCTGATATGTTCATACGGTATGACGCAGGGTAGTGGGTAAATGCCTTTAATGGAGAAAAATACTGATCTAATCCTTGCTAATATTATAAATTCAATAGTTACTCTGCCTGTTACCTCTTCACGGCTAAACCACTTAACCGGTTTGGATGAAATTTGGTAGAGAGAAAGTTTAAAACCTGGCTACTTTTTATTACTACTAGTACACACAGCGACACATCAACCTAGACTGTTTGGACTTTGAACTATTAGAAGTTGAACGCTGCGAATCGTGCGAGAGAGTGCGTTATATATTGTTATTTTGTCCCATTCACGCTGACCGGGACGCGACGCTCTATCCTTACCATTACATTGACACCACTATGCACTGTCCCTTTCCGACAATTCTCTAGTTTGTATGTAGCGTAGGTATGCGTATATAGGGTGTCTAACTTGATGTGTAGCCGTGTGTACCTATAAAATAAATCGTTAGCTTTGTATTTTGCTTGCTTGCTTGCTTTTATCTAAACTAATCCATTGATATTGTTTTAGTAGCAAATTGATAATAGAACTCACTAGAACATTTAAGCCTAAATCTTTGTTGAGAACAATATATAAATGGGACTGTGTTAAAGCCGTCAATACATCGCATTCAATAGTAAAAGGAATAATTCTGGTATTATTCCAGCGCTTTATAAAGTGACGAAGACAGACGTCCCTTTAAGGATTCACTGAAGAAGTGTTATATTCATTTTTCAAATAGTGATGGGCCTGTATGACTAATTTGTTTAATGTATATAGTTTAATCTTTTTTGCAAACGTAAGCACCATCAGTAATCATATATACTAACTTACTTTGGTAGCGCAGCGGTAATAAATAGGTTTGAGGTCTCGGTTCGATGTCTGGGTTGGGCAAAGTAATTATGCGTTTTGCTATCAAAAATTCCCAGTAGCAATGCGTTGTCAGGAAGTGTGCCCAGTTGAAGGCTATAGATTAGGCCCCCATTACGTGGGATCAAAAACTATAGTGATCTCTTCAAGGATAGAGACGTGAGACTATGCATGCAATAAAAAAATCTCTGTCAAATGGTTTTAGTTGTGTCATGGGTTTGATCCCCACGCAGGGAACAATCATTGAAAAATTAGTGTGATCTACAAATAGTTGTTTCGAGTCTGGATGTACTTTGTGTCCGTTATTTAAAAGACCCCGTAACACATTAAATATAACTAAAGTTGTAGTTTCCTTAAAAAAATGTTTTAATTTGAAACTTATAAAAATGGGCTTTCTTATTTAATAACTCTCTCGTAGTGAAATGTAGGGCCTTACTATCCAATTTGTTCACTTTTTGTATTACTTCGATACAGTTAGGCTTGGAATAATTAGTAGGTGGAAAGTAAATAAGCTTGAAGAACCCGGTGATGCAGCGGTAGTGAATGCGTCTGCAGTGAATAAAGTCTCGGGTTCAATACCGATGTCTAGCAATGAGATAATGGGATTTTCTGTCAAGAAATCGTTAGTATCAGTACTAGATCAGTACTGTGTCTGATAGACGGCAATAGGCTAACTCACGTGAGAACTAAAACTGAGTAATACTATGTATTATAGTTATATAGGTAATTATATTATTCAATTTAAAATAATCGAATCTCAAACGTGAAATCACGTACCTATCACAGATAACTAAAATGATAAAATAAATAAATTTTTAATTTACGTGTATTGATCATCGTTTCAAGGAAATTATTCGATTTATCACTGCTCCAATAAATCGACTAACATTAATCCGACTAACTAAATTATCCCAACATTACGTCGACGTTAATTTTATAGATTTCATAACGAGTTAACTGAACGCCAAGAATCTCTTTGTTTGCGTTCAACAAAACATTTCTATCTTGACTGCTTTGACTTTAAAAGAGCCTTTTGTAATGGTTTTAATTTCCTGAATAGTTGAGCAAATTAAGACGACTAAGCTAGAATATTTAAACTCAGTTATTTTTCCATACAGCCAGCTTTAGCCATATCGTCAAGTGCCGGTTTGTGATGAGTGGTTGCCGGAATTATGATCACATGTATACTTTTTGTATAAATGGCAAATACATTAGTCTTCAAGCCCTGTGTCATTGGGGCTTTACGAACATACAATTAACAGACTCAATGGATACCGAGACCCAGAACAAATAAATGTGGATAACACAAATAATTGTTATGTGTGGAATTCGAGCGCACATCACTTGGCGCGATGGCAAAGGCTAGGCAACCGTTAGCTTACTACGATCTCGCGCAGAGTAATTGACTTTGTTTTTTCGTGAGGGAATAAAAATAACAGTTTAATAATATTCTATCACATACACACAACACCATCTAACCCAAATTAAGCAGAGCTTGTACTATGGGTACTAGACAATGGATAAACATACATATGTACTTATACCTCCGCCTCCCCTACCCCTTCGCCTGCGAGGGCAGGCGTAGGGGTTATGTCGGATTTACCGGGGAAACACGGTGAGCGATATCGCGGTAATACCAACTAAACCTACCACGGTGTTCCTAAATATAACCGCAATCGGCGGGGCCGCGCGAATCGCTTTCACATGCAATCGTGATCCCGCCGAGGTTCCAGTCCGCCGTATAAACGGCAAACCACTACACATATAGACCTACCTTTTAGGCACCACTAATTTAATCCATACTGTCCCCCCGGGGGGACGGATACCGCCTCTTGGACCTGATGCTGATCGGGTGGCAAGCAGACCCACGAAGCTCACCACCCCCAGGTAAAACCTCAGGGTGGCTGGAGGTCATCTCGCGCCCTCCGGCGCCCGGTTCTGCTGTTGGGGAGAGGGTTTAAGAACTCCCACTCCCGTTCCCCGACAGAGTAATTGACCTAAACCATAGTTGACGAACTGTGGGTGTAATAAACGTCTGCCTACTGTTTCAGTGATTCGTAAATCTATATCCTTATTTAATCTTCTAATTCGCATGTATAGCGTAGTGGGTTATGCGATCGCCTCGCCACTGGCACTGCGCCGAGTGTTGGATGATCGATTCCAAGGAACTAAAAAATGTGTTATTGATACATTGTTATTCGGAGTCTGGATGCTTTTTATGCCCATTGTTTAAATGTTTGTAGCATACACTGCAGCACAGGATTTTATAGCAGGCAATGTCTTTAGAAACACCAAACAAAAAGTAAGAAACCTATTGAACTTAGCTATAGCTGTCCAAACTATATGGTATCTCACTGCGCAGTGAGTTGCGCATGGCGCGTATTATCTTCTTACCTAATATGATAAATGTGAATATGAGTTTGTTTGTTTGTTTGTTACGCTTTCACGCCTTAACTACTCGACCGATCATCATCAAATTTCGCAAACACTTTGTCAGCAAACAGAAAAGGATATAGGGTGCCTTTCATCCAGAAAAAAGTACTGTTACTAATCTAACCTAGCCTACATTCACGTGAGCATAGCCGCGGGCAAAATTTAGTAATTTAAAAGCCAACACGGAGCATTAAAAACAAAACCTCTTACGAGACAACTAAAAGTTTACCCTATTACATATGCGCATTACTAAGATAGCAGAGTCGGTCCTTCATCAGCATATTTCCTGGTAGTACCTGGAAACTTTTAGTACAAAACTTAGTTTAAGATTGTAAAACAGAGAGTGCCTTGTTAACGGGAACCTTTCATTTGCATAGATAGGTAATAGGCTCAGAGCTTGTATTCTACGAAGCTGTTTTTCCTTGGCACATATTTTGATGTTAGATGTTATAATTATACACTTATATTAAAACCTATTATTATGTCCATCATAAGAATACTGCTGTACGGCTCTTGCATAAGACGGGGTGCTACATACGCAAGTGGCTATACGCACTTTATATAAGCATAATAAATTTATATAAATTTTTTATACTACTAAAGTGGCAAACTAGCATACCCACCTGATGGTATGTGGTCACCGTAGCCTATGGACGCCTGCAACACCAGAGGCATCACTTGCGCGTTGCTAACCTTGTATCTAGACAAGCTACTCGCATAGCTTAACCATGTATTTAGCCCGCGCGAGTAGCCTCCGCAAGAAGCTTGCCTCTTGTGCCTTTATTATTACTTTATGTGCAACTACGCTCTCTAACAACAACAGGTAAAACGGTTTTGCTTGCCATCATCATCCTCTTGCCCTGGTCCCAATTTATTTGGGATCGGCGCAGTATGTCCTTCGTTTTCATTCTTCTCTGTCACCCGTCATCTGATCATTTACCCCTTTTCCTTTCATATCCATCCTCACACAGTCCATCCATCTTTTCCTTGGCCTTCCTCTCCCTTTTAGTTCCTCTACCCTCATATCCATCACTTGTTTACCTACATACGTTTGCTTGTATAGCAATAATTTATCAGTTATAATTTATCAATAATACTAGCCATTATCTCACAGAAACAGTATTTTAAGGTAGGTACTCTCTATCTTTATTTGTGTCACTGATAACATGCACACGAAATTTCATGATGATCGGTATAATAGTTAAGGCGTTTGTTTTGTCACATTTGCATTTATAATATTACTTAGGATTATAAGAGAAAATATTTGATTTTTATCGATTGACTAGAGAACCGATTTTAATAATCCTTTACCATTAGAAATATACTTTATCCAGAAGTTACATTACACTGCTAACCACGAGAGCGCAGCAGTAAAAACGTTAGTGACACCACGGTTGACAGCTTACATAGAAGTATTACAGACTACAAAGCAGTACTTCTAGATATAAAAAAAGGTAAGTACTTTACTATAGTATTTATAATTCTCTACACTCTTCTGTGTAAGTTGATATTGATGATAAATCAAATTATCACTCATTTCACCTCTTGTCCCGTGCGACTCGCGCACATACTCAAAGGGAAATTAAATTAAAGGCAACATATTGAAGCTCCCTATAGCAAATAGAGGCGCTAAGATCTTAGATAACAAAGATGCAGGATGTAACAGTATGGCCATGTGTTTTCGTCGTTTCTTGCAGGTATCTTCTTATAAGCTCAACATAAGTTTCTTGCAGGTATCTTCTTATTGGCCCAACGTGAGTTTCTTGCAGTATCTTCTTATAGGCTCAATGTGAGTTTCTTGCAGGTATCTTCTTATTGGCCCAACGTGAGTTTCTTGCAGTATCTTCTTATAGGCTCAACGTGAGTTTCTTGCAGTATCTTCTTATAGGCTCAACGTGAGTTTCTTGCAGGTATCTTCTTATTGGCCCAACGTGAGTTTCTTGCAGTATCTTCTTATAGGCTCAACGTGAGTTTCTTGCAGGTATCTTCTTATTGGCCCAACGTGAGTTTCTTGCAGTATCTTCTTATTGGCCCAACGTGAGTTTCTTGCAGTATCTTCTTATAGGCTCAACGTGAGTTTCTTGCAGTATCTTCTTATAGGCTCAACGTGAGTTTCTTGCAGGTATCTTCTTATAAGCTCAACGTGAGTTTCTCGCAGGTATATTTTTGTAGCCTTTGCACAGACATAATCACATGATAAATAAAATAAAATTGTATTACTGACACACATTAAGTGGTGACCGGCCCCTTTGCTAAGTTGTTATTAAACAACTTGTATTAAAGAGGCCAGGCTCGTAACCCTGTCTATATGTACTATTTGTAATACCATATTAAGAATATGGATACCAAAGTAAAATTTTTGTAACGTAACAACTAAAATAGGGATGGATATATGAATATGCTTAATAATAAGGCGTGTGTGCGCGCGCGCACGAGCATTCGTCTTTGCCTATACCTAGCGACTAAATGCATCTTAAATAACTTAGAAAACTCAATAATTATCACATTTGATATCATAGGTGACTTCTTCGTGACTTAAATTAATACAAGATTTTCGACTTCGACTTATAGTTTATGATGTTAGTATCAGTGACTGATAGTGTAGTGAGTTAGAGGAGCATTCAAAAAATGTTTTTCTTAAAGTGACATAATTCTAAAAACAATTTATTATGCTTGTATGTTAATAACAGCATTTAATGTAACATCAATTTTTTATTCGGTCATTTTCGGAAAAATGTATAAAACTGGTAACACCAGCATCCTTAAGTGTCATTGCTTATAATCCATTCAAATCAGTACAAATACAAGAGCACAAAAAAGGAAAGACCGCATACAAAAAAAAAATCTCTATTAAATATGTGATATGTCCCTAAAATATGATCGCACTTTACTAAAAAGCCGTATAGTTGCCTTCTTCAGTCAAAAAATAATACCTAAACTATTGTAAAAAGAAATCAATAGAGTTCGGTTACGTTTGCCTCAGATATTTTTACACTGAACGTGAGATTTAAAGATCAAAGACTTCAGTATACGTAATTTTGCTATAGTCTAACCTTCGAAGGTAAAACTGGGCAGGTCAAGTTACGCTGGTTGTAGTGTATTTTGTATAATAACTATGTTAACTTGTACCCGGCGGGAAGTCGTCTGGAAAAGTCCTCTGAAATTCTTTAGCGTGCAACTCGTACACGAGATAAAACGTTTAGGTATGTAGAGACTTTGTCTATTGTATATTCTATGTTAACAAATAGATACGTATACTCACAATATAGTTAGGGTAAGCAGAGGTGTTCTATCGATAGACAGCAATTGGGTTTTTTGTTGAGCAATTCTTGTTAGTTGAGCCCGCTGCTCAAAAGAATTTCGTAACAGGAAATCCCGCCCATTCTAATTGAATGTAGAATTTTCCATGACCATCAGCCTGGCATAAGAATTGTTAAGATCACCAGCTAAAGTTTACATAAAATATCACGCCTACAATTGCGAAAAATCGTAATTATAATCTACTAGATTTTGCCCGCGGTTTCGCTCGCGTAAATATAGGATCTGTAAATTTTCTATCCGTCGATAACAGTGGGTACTATTTTCTGGAAAAAGGTACCTCTGACATCGTGTATGCAAGATTTAATGATGATCGATCGAGTAGTTAAGGCGTGAAAGCATCACAAACAACCTCACATTCGCATATATAATATTAGTAAGGATATCTATACTGTTTTATAAATATGAAAGATTTGTATTTTTGTTAGTAACGACTTATCTAGTGTACAGAAATCTTATCTTATCTTATGTGGGGGCCAGTCAGTGCAGACCGGCGACACTTCGACCCAGTGGGATCTTTTGTGTCGACTATCTCCCAATAACGACTGCCATAGATGTTCATGGCAGCCGGGACCGACGGCTTAACGTGCTCTCCGAGGCACGGAGCAGGCGATAATTGTCAATCAATAAGCACATAATTTCGAAAAGTCATATATCTTCCGAAAGTCAGTGGTGCGCGACGTGGGTTCGAACCCGAGACCCTCTGAATTGCAGTCTGTTGGTCTCCCCACTGAGCTATCGCTGCTCTTTACTGTACAGAAACTACTGGACCGATTTTGAAAATCCATTATCGATTAGAAATGTAATAATTTATCCAGAAGCACGGCTGCAACATAGTAACCATAAACGAAGGTGAAATCGCGGGGTACCGCAGTCTTTAATATATCGATACAACTAATAAACCGATCGCATTGAAAACAATATTTTTATTTGAATAAATTGATAACCTAGTGCTACAATTTTTATCTATGTGCGATATAGAATAAAACTTTTGGAAAGCTATGTATTCTCAAAGGAATACATATTGGGTACTTTGGAGCAGCTGCGAGATGTATGTGTCAAATGGAATTGAAAGAAAGTAATAGATAACACTTTAGAGTTACATATGCCGCAGTTATTGAGATTTTCTTGCAAGAAATTCTCTGTTGCAGCACGACATAAGTCTGGTATTGTACGTGGCACACGGCAACGGGTTGGGAGCCTTCTACGCTCACCCATAGTCCGCGTAAAGTTGTAAAGGCCATCTGAGGCCAAAAACTAAAACACACAAAACAGATGCGGGTCTCGGCAATAGTCTCGAACGCAACGTGGGATCTAAAATCCATAGCTAGTGCAATGTATTTGTAATATTTCTCTGCCTACCCCATCAAAGATAAAAGCGTGATACTATGTATTAGGTCGTTAGCTATGTAATTGCCGTTTATGTCTTACATATAATTTCGTTGTTTTTGTATATAATGCAATGGTTTTTTTTAATATGTATTTATATTTCGAGAATAGAGTATATACTCGTATATTATGGATAGTATGTTTTATTTATAATAAATATTAAAAAGCCTTTTACACAATTTGTGCTTAAAGTTATATCGCTTAGTGTGGGCCCGTATTCGTAGTTTCATTTCGCCATAATTACGTGATGATTGATACATAAATAAAAACATTTAAAAAAGCATGAAATTCGTATTGGCCGTTTTGAAAATATTGGTGAAATAGTAAGTATGAAAACCAAGACGTTATAGATTTTCTTCATACAAAGCATAAGCAATAGCAAAGCAATTTATTATATATGAACACAGGAACCTTGTCAATGCAACGATCCGAGTACGGTCCTTAGCTGCGTCTCTGCGATCCCCTTCAAGGTCTATTTTATGCTTGAACATTCGTACAAATCCAATGTAAATAAAGTTTGAGTAGAAATCCAACGGTGACTGTCCGTAATCCTGTCTAGCTGCCTCAGGGACCGCTCTTGTGTTGTGGCTACAGAATAAGCGATTTTAATAAAATATTAATAACATCAGCCTTGTTTACAAACTGTCTTAATGCGGCAAGGACCTCTTCTCAGTGTGGAACGTGTTAGGCTTGCACTACGCTGGCCCAGTGCAAATTGGCAGAATGCACATATTGTCGAGAACATTATGGAAAACTTTCAAACATGGAGAGTTTCACATGATGTTTTTCTTAATCGTTAAAGCAAGAGATAAGTAGCGTTTTATTATGCACGAAACTTCATAACTCAATAGTATAAAAACGCTCAGTATATTTACACGCGTATCATCATCATCATCATCATTTCAGCCTATTGCAGTCCACTGCTGGACATATGCCTCCCCCAGGGTGCGCCACAAGGCCCGTTACACGCGTATAACGCACCTTTATTAAAAAACAACGCGTTTCGAAATATTTTCGCATTTAATTTATTTTCTGTATTTGGATAGGTTTTCACTAATATATGGCATTCCAAAAAAATACAGGTTTGTCTGTACTAATATTTCATTAAGAGAAAATATTTATTAGTTTGTTTGTAATCCATAAACTCTAAAACTACTAAACCGATTTTAATCATTATTTCACCACTAGAAAGCTACTTTATTTAGAAGTTACAAAGACTATATTATAACATCACACTACGCGCTACGGTAACGTTTGTGATTGGTGGTCACTAATCACAAACATGAATAAAACCGCGGAGCACAACTTACTGTATATCTAACAAACGCGGTGCTCGTGGCCCGCGTCATATCGCTAACATCGGATAGCCGCGTCTCTCTGAACGCTCGCTACTTGCTTATAATCGCTGATCTATGTCGCTTTGTTATGTAAACGACGTTCAAACTTTATGTATTCAATACAAGGCGCTGTGGGATTAGCAATGTACTGGGCACACAGCTCAGTGTGATGCTCGTATAGATTACGTCTAAAGAGGGAAAGTAAGCATCTTATATCAGTACTGTTTGTGAACTGTCACACTGTTTGGCATGGGCATCTTCTCAGTGTGACCATGCGACAGACGTGTCTGGCACGGTCAAACAGCAGACTTCGTCAGATATACGTGTTTTGGAGCCCAGAACAATCTTTGGACGTAATCCGGAATCTTAGTAATATAAAATATTTGATAGAATAGCTATTATATACTTATGATAGTTATAAACAGAGAGTATTGTTTATTGGACGGCGCCGGCGGCTGGCGGCTCGCGGCGTACCAGTTCAGTTTCAAACTATCGAAGTTCCTCTACATCAGCACTTTAGACAACATTCCACGAACTTACCGAATGCTTGTCGATATTGAGTTAAAGTTTTAAAAGTATTTCTATAAAATATATTTAAGGTTGTTTGGAATTGTGTGAACTGCACAAACTTAGATTGTTTGAAGGTACAATGGAAAGCACATGCTTCAATCCATAGAAGTTTATATATCGTTGATATTAAACTACTTTATACGGAAATAATTCCGTTGTTTATTTTAAAGACGCTATTATTGTATAATTTAGAAACTATAACTACTATTATAAAAATACTATTTAACTATTTCGATTCACACTTCTGACTTTTCGGTTGCTTTTCAGCAACCATAGTCACGGAGAGTCTAAGATGGTGGTTGTCTCAACGTCTTGAAGTGTAGTTATTTCAAAGTACCCGAACATAATTTAACTGTTAGTGTGTGGTGTGATAATTATAAAATAGTAGGACGCCTCTATAACTCAAATCTTTCGTTGAAATAAGGTTCATATTATTCACTTCTTGCTGTAATAAAATATGGCTTTAATCAAGCCACAGATTTCACCAGAAACTTTAAATACTATTCTCAGACTGACACCTTATTACTATTAATAAAAATAAATTAAAATAAATCTTAATTAGTTTTGAATATTCATTCATATCTTTATACTTATTACCTCATAGCACAGGCTGCATAAGAAGCTGGGGATGAATTAAAAGATGCAACGAATATGAATATATTTGATACTAGATTTTGCCGGCGGCTTCGTTCGCGTATATGCAAGTTAGGTTATGTTAGCTTAGTAATAGGCCTTTTTCCAGATGAAAGGTATCCTATGCCCTTTATATGTGCCCCTGACAACGTATATGCGAAATTTTATCACGATCGGTCGAGTAGTTAAGGCATGAAAGCGTAACAAACAAACAAACTCACAATCGCATTTATGATATTAGTAACGATTAGACAAACCTTCGTCTAATATCAAATATTTTCTTCTTTTTTACTTCATATACTTATGTAAAGTAGACAACTCACACATGCGATACAGTGCAGAAAACAAAGACTTGCAAACATTCAGATATCTGACAGTATTTTAGTCAAAGTCAATTAAACCCGTTGCTGACTTTTCTGACCAATTTAATTTGTCGTTGCATCCCCGCTATTAATAATTATTGAGCTTCGCCCCGCTTTGTTGAGTCGTATTAAACTTTGACAAAGGGCCCTTCACAACTGTGACGAAGTACTGTTACATATTCAAAGCTTTGTATATAACCTTATTATGTCTTATGAAGATTGCCTTAAGGATTATGTGATCAGAGAATACCTAAATGTTATTAACAAATAATGAGGCATCAAGCGTCTGTTATATCGAAGAACCTATCATGTTTTTATTCTCGACTACACCTACTTATTAACAGAAGCCGCTTAGTAGGGATATGTAGAAATGAAATTCCATTTATCCCAACCAGCGTGGTATGGAAGAGTGAAAAAAGAAATCTAGCTTACCAGGTGGGAGACTTATTATTGGCGCTAGGGGAATAGGCCTTGAGGAATGTATAAAGCCTTTATTGTTTATGACTCTATTTATTGAGACTATTTTTAAAAGCAAAAAAATAATTATATTTTGTATTGATCTGGTTGCTCTTTTGACAATTATCGCCTGCTCCGTGCCTCGGAGAGCACGTTAAGCCGTCGGTCCCGGCTGCCATGAACATCTATGGCAGTCGTTATTGGGAAGTCAGTACCCTATAATATCCTGACACTGGTCTAGCCTTAGGGTATCGTTAGCCTTCGGGTTGCGGAGGACAGGTGGCAGCCGCTCCATGTAAAAACTGATATCCAGTCAAATCCTGTTAGACCAGAAAAGCCGACCCCAAGTGACTTGGGAATAATAAAGGCTAGGGAGAAGAAGATTGATCTGGTTGGTCTTTGTGTGCGTTAATGTTGGTTTATTTGTCACGCAGTACAGGGCTTGATTCATAATGCATGATTTGTCTTTTGAAATAGGATCGAAACTAAATAGTAATGATAGGATTTATGGACTATGTATCTTATGTGGGGGCCAGTCAGTGCACACCGGCGACACTTCGACCCAGTGGGATCTTTTGTGTCGACACTCTCCCGACCGGGACCGATGGCTTAACGTGCTCTCCGAGGCACGGAGCAGGCGATAATTGTCAATCAATACGCACATCATTTTGAAAAGTCATGTAACTTTCGAAAGTCGGAGGTGCGCGACGTGGGTTCGAACCCGAGACCCTCCGCATTGCAGTCTGTTGGTCTCCCCACTGAGCTATCGCTGCTCTTATTATTATTTATGGACTAACTAGGATTACAAGAGATATCTATAGATTAAAAGATATTTCTAAAGACCTCGTAAGTTGGTAACAATAAACTTTGTTTCCTTTAAGACTAAGTACCACAATACTGTGCTATAAATAATTCAAGCGGCTTTAGACCCAACCTAAACAAATAAAACTAAAACAAAGCGCTTTAGAAAACTAGGAATATAAATCAACTATTTGAGATCGTACAACTAAATATAAATCAACTATTTGAGATCGTACAACTAAATATAAATCAACTATTTGAGATCGTACTACTAAATATAAATCAACTATTTGAGATCGTACAACTAAATATAAATCAACTATTTGAGATCGTACAACTAAATATAAATCAACTATTTGAGATCGTACAACTAAATATAAATCATCTATTTGAGATCGTACAACTAAATATAAATCAACTATTTGAGATCGTACAACTAAATATAAATCAACTATTTGAGATCGTACAGTTGTCTACATAGAACATCATATTTTTGATCCGTGTCGGGAATGCGACTTACAGTTGACGGTGACAGATAATGCTTTTGCAATGCAGCGATAGCCGTTTGAGAACGTTATACTGGCACACAAAAGTCTAGAGTTTGATTTCACGACATGTATCATGACTTTTCAAAATTATTTATGTATTAAATAGTTAATTATCGCTTACTTTAACGGTAAAGCAAAACATTTTAAGGAAACCTGCCTATTTTGCAATTCTCCATAATGTTCTCGAAGCCATACATATAATGTCAGCATTTGGCTGACGCGGTAGACTATTGTCTAACTTTTCTCACCCCGAGAAGAGACCCGTGCTTAGCAATGGGATAGCTGCTTATGATGCTGATATTATGATATACTAGCTTAGGCCCGCGGCTTAGAAGTAGGTTAGGTTAGGCAAAGCTAGTGAAATATCTACTTTTAAAATAAAATATAGCCTTTGTTACTCGGTAACAATATGGCTTTCTAACAGTGAATTTTTTTTTTAATCGGTTGAGTAATTTTTGTGTTGAATCCTTACAAACAAACAAACAAGAAACCAAATCTTTTCTCTTTACAATATTAGTAGGTATAAGGGCACCTCTTTTACAAATGCACCACCTGTATCTTATAACGGTATCGCGTGCTTAATTCTCACAGATTTATCACACAAGTAGAACTACATTGTGGTGCATAATAATTACATCCAACAGCTCGTCTGGCGGTGTGCCAGAACCTATTAATGTACTAACATGATGTTCTAACTGTATTAAGTCTGACAACCGCACAGCTAACAGAGAATCCGATGTCATTTTGGAGTAGTAATACTATCTATTGGTAAACTAGGTTTGATCTATACGCAGTAGTGTCTCAAGGGGTGGTCATAAGTGAATTATGTCTACATTACCCCGGTTATAGTCTAAGTTTCAAGTAATACAGAATACCTACTATCGAGGCCACTTCACATTACTACAAATTTCTACTTTGAGCTCAAACCGAGATTTCTTTTATATATATATATAGGCAAAGAAGTTTTCCGAAGGCACTAGGAATAATTCATGTATCACGGAGAACTTCACCAATATTTAAAAACTAGACACAAAGAACATCTGGTCTCAGAACCAACATTTGTAAAGGTCATAGTGTTTTGTCTCGTGTTGGATTTGAACCCACACAACTCGACGCAGTGGCAGAATATAGCCGTGCAGTCGAATATTGATCGGCTATAAGCATAAACGTAGACTTATTATACTATATTTAATAACTCAACATATACTATATGTCGACTTATTAAATGGAATCGAACTCGTGACCTCTGCGTGGCACTGTAACGGTCTTCCACTAGGCTATCGCTGCTATTGCTGCTGCGGTAGACCCTATTGTTACCAATTATGTGATGATAGCACGAAGAAGCCATATGTCCGTTATACCAGAAAACTCGCATATGAGTTGTAAGATTGTTACCTTTCCCGTTATTGAAAAGACATTTTCCGACCTAGGCTTAATTTTTGTATTACACAACCACTTAATCTCAACGCCATACGTGCCGTTCGGCCGTTAAATATAAGAGATAGGTAATCTCAGATAGCTACCTTTTTTATTCATTCCTTTACACTAAGGCCTCATTTACGCAGACGCGGGGCTTCGCGCGTTGTGATGGGCGGCGCGGCCCGCACTGAATTCAAATATATAGCGTTGTATGAGTGCGTTTACTGAGTAGCGATTTTATTCGCGTTTGCTTGAAATGGAGCGATTTTTGCGGGAGTGCGCGGATGGTATCGACGCATCTCACGCGGCGTTTATCGCAGCGGCGCACGCAACGGCAATTCTCAAGGAAGCGATGCCCGCGGCGGAATCTTGTGCACGTTTTATTTGGAAATCGCACAACGCAGACGGCAACGCAATGGAGTGCGATATGATCGAAGTTTTTTAGAAGAAAATTCTATGTTAAAAAGTGTATTATTTAATATAAGAAATGCGTCGCAGCGATGCGCGCCGCATACGGCGCAGCGATAGCCGCCGCGTGTTTCGCTACACGCGAGGATTCGCCGTGGGCGCAGCGGCGGGCACCGCCACTCTGCCAGTCTCGCATCTCTATTGCCCTATGTATGTGTTTCGCGTGCGATGATGAGTGCCACTGCACTCGCCGCCGCACGCGACGCGCGACGCCTCGTAGTAAAACCCCTGGTATTACACGTTATCGTAGGTTACTGTAGCCTTCATAAATAAGCATACAGACTGTCTTATAGCCGCATGCTATTAGTCAGAGCCGCATACTATTAGACAGTCTGTATGCTTGTTTATAAAAAGCTATAGAACTCTTTTGAACAATATTGGTAGTAGTGAAGTCAGCAATTAGCCGGCAAACATACACAACAAAGAACATTGTGTTTAGTTTCGGTGTCCGAGCATTGGCCAAGAGATTAACCTATTGAGTCGCAGCAGGCAAACCGGCGGCTAAACACAATTGATTTTTAATTATGTCCAACGCTCCAAAAACTGACAGTTTGAACCATATGTTTGACTGTAATAAATACACTTTATCTATGATTTCTTGCAGCAAGCTGTTTAGTGGTATCGCTCACCCGCTGAGCGTAAAAAGATGTTGCTAGCACCAGAGACAAAAACCATTTATCATTAGGGAGCAGCTGTTGCGAATGATTCAAGAGACTTCTTCAAATGTTACAATACATGTATACCACACACTACCACATATATACTTCTAGCTTTTGAAGAATTCAGCGAAGGTTACATATATATACAGATATACATAAAGATTTATAAACAGATTGTTTGTTAAACTTTATTTAAACATTGATAGATATCCTTGTATTATAGATTTAAATTAATAATAATAATAAATATTGTTTATTTCTCCCAAAAAGGTACGATGGTATTCTTATATTTATAGATACAGCAAAAACAGAACCTTGTTGAAAGCTGGAGTCTGAGCTAGGTTCGAAACCTGTGTGACAGATCTCCAGTCCTCGCCATTGAACACTACAAAAGTTAGCTTAGTAGCTACATCTATCAAACAGTGTCACAAAAACAATAATAAGAGAGATAATTTATAAACCGTAGTTGTGTGTGTGTTTGTGTGTGTGGATTTATTTGAAATAAATAGAAAGGCCCTATTATGCTTTAATATGGTCACCTTTTTGGACAATAACTTGTCATCTGACACACATGGAATCTTAATGACAAATAGGTATAGAGTTATTATGCTCACTCCCAAAGATTTAAATCATATTGAATATTAAAATCCTCTTTGTAAAATATCAGATCACAGTTTTTAGGTAGGATATCTATCATTTATATCTTTGTTTTGTAATGTCGGCATGTATGACAGTGTCTGAATCGAAAAATGGCTATTTTCTGAGCAATCTTCCGATAAAAACTAATCAGTCAGTCTATATTCCCTAATGTCGTAAGAAAAACACAGTCCTTTAATCAAATATGTAATACTACACGTAATATATATATTACGTTCTATCCTAGGCAACATTTAGGATATCTGTAAAAACCCTACTACCAAATATATGACCTACAACAAGTAAACATGCGTAGGTATAAAACATTTAATACTGAAACTACAAGACAAAGCTGAACAAGGGTTGGTATCGGCTTAGCAAGTTTATCGTCCCGTCCTTCCAGACCCCGAAAAAGGGCACTTAAGATCGCGTGACAGGAGTGCTTCTGTTACGGAGCACGTTGTGTATATATCTATATAATATATTGTGTATATATGCTGTGTTTAGGTCGCACTAGATATATCTTTCATTTATTTTATCATTAATGTTTTAGATCTAAGTAATAATTATATTAACTGATTTCAATTGAAATTAAACTTCTTTACACACTAATTACATAATTTTGAAAATTTGAACTGCTAATTTTAAACACTTTTACTAGTTAGGGTTTACTTTTATTTAAGCATAAACATAAAACAATATTATGAATGATTTTATGTTACAAAAAACCTTTTAAATATATGTAGTCTATACGTAGTATCACACTTAAATCCAAAACAGGTGGTGAGAAGTGTATACTACTCATATTTTTGTACCAATTATGGGTTAAGGTCTTACTTAATTAGAACGAGCCTTTCATACTTACCAGGAAAACCTGCAGATTTCGTATTTCCTTGACAGAAAAACCCAATGGCACTTTACCTGACCGGAGTTAATTTTTATGGGTGTTGCGTTATGAACCCGACACCTCTCTCTCTCGAAAATTAGTTATTAAGGTTCTCGATAAATACTAGAAATTATAATTGTAAATATGAATATATTTTAGATAATATTTTTAATAATTAATATGTATAATTTCATAATTGTTTAATAATTTAATATTTACTGATTCAGTGTCGCAGCGTTAGTGTATGCGACTGCTATACATGTCTCAGATTCGATTCTCAGGTCGACCTAAGTTTTTATTTAGTTTTCTATCAAGAAGTTATCTGTTGCAGTATGGAGCCTAGAACTGTGCCCAGCAAACAGTAAAAGGCTCGCCTTCTAGTACTCCAAAACCATATCTGGTGATATTAGACTCTGTAAAATCCTCCGCTTACCCCTTCGATGATTAAATGTAGTAAAAATACAACTTTTCAGGAGTGCCAAAAAATAAAAATCTCAATTTTACTTCTCTCTTTCTCTTTACTTTGTTTTGTTTCTGAGAAAATAGTTTGTACAGTCCTAAATATGTTTTATAAATAACTAGCTGACCCGCGCAACTTCGTCTGCGTAACATAAGAGAATTTTCCCCGTTTTGTAACAATTTTTATTGATGCTCTGCTCCTATTGGTTGTAGCGTGATGTTATAAAGCTTATAGCCTTCCTCGATAAATGAACTATCCAACACTAAAACGTCTTAACTATCCAACACAAATAATTTTTCAATTCGAACCAGTAGTTCCTAAGATCTGCGCGTTCAACCAAACAAACAAAAAAACAAACAGACTCTTCAGCTTTATAATATTAGTATAGATGAATTTATAGAATTATTAAAGTAATATGAAATTGACAGAATTATTTTTAAAATAAATGTTTTTATCCTGAGGTATTTTCTGGGTAGTAAACTTGCCGAAGACAGGGCGCTATGGCGCTCATTAGGGGAGGGCTATGTCCAGCAGTGGACTATTATAGCCCGATGATGATGATGATGAAACTTGTTTTTTGCGAATATCAACATGTTAAATATACAGGTGGATACAGCTCGAAAAACGGAATAAGGTTACATCAATAATAAATTGTTGCCGAAATGGCTTTTACAACATTTCATCCTCGAAGGGTCATTATGCGTGAGACTAAGTATGTAGTAGTAGACAAACTTCTAGATTAGACGATCAGAAACTCAAACTACCCTACTTTTCTACTGCTTCCAAAACTATAACATCTTGGTCTTGTAAATGTCTTTATACAAATAAATCTTGTATAATATGTCGAGCTATCGATCTGAGGCACCGATATATGAAACAGGAGGCAAAATGGCGGTTCGTCAAGGTCAGGCTTTGTCAACATTTGTCAACGTCTCGCGAACTTGTGTTAGGGTCGACATGATATTATGTGCTTGTGGGGCAACGATTACTTGTGTGCGCGTGTGTGCGTTTTAACGTGTATTAAGTATTTTAATCTTTCAAGAGATATTATGCTTGTGATGTGATTGTTTATTTATATACCTACAACGAGCCATTAGAAAGTGTGTTTGTTTAAATGCAAATGTGAGTTTGTATGTTACGCTTTCTCGTCTTAAATACTCGACAGACTATCAGGAAATAACATCAAATACACAAAGTTGTTGCACCGTAGTCAGAAAAGGACATACGGTAACTTTCATCCAAGAAAAAGTACTGAGTGCGAAGGATAGCAGCTAGTGTTAGTATAAATTTAAAATATACCTGCTATATAATACTGTTAATATTTTACTTAATGAGTGTAATAGAGCGTATATGCACGTAAAGTAATACATAGTTAGTATATTTTTGGAGCAGCGATAGCTCAGTGGGGAGACCAACAGATTGTAATGCAGAGGGTCTCAGGTTCGAACCCACGTTACGCACCTCTGACTTTCGGATGTTATATGACTTTTCGAAATTATGTGCGTATTGATGGACAATTATTATCGCCTGCTCCATGCCTCGGAGAGCACGTTAAGCCGTCGGTCCTGGCTGCCATAACCATCTGTGGCAGTCGTTATTGGGAGAGTGTCGACGCAAAAGATCCCACTGGGTCAAAGTGTCGCCGGTCTGCACTGACTGGCCCCCAAATAAGATAAGATAATATTGTCTTCTATTTACGCGAATATTATTCATTGAAATTAAACTGCTATATACGGATTTTATCGCGTTGTTTATTTGACACTTTATTACAAAATTTTGAAAATTTTTCCACTACTACTACTATTAAACTTTACTAATTTTTAAGCTAATTAAATTATTATTAAACTATTTAGATTTAATTTATTTTTACACTTTCCCCGACGTTTCGGTTGCTTTTCAGCAGCCATGGTCACGGGGAGACTAAGATGGCTACCATAATTTTGTAAAAAAGTGTCAAATAAACAACGCGATAAAATCCGTATATAGCAGTTTAATTTCAAAGATAAGATAAGATAAGATAGTATATTACAGTTGGTAAATTATTTAAAATTACTATTCCCGCACTAGTAATAATTCATGCATTGAAAGGGACTTTACAAATATTTAGACCACATTCACATAGAACACTCAGACTTGGCATCACTATTTATCTATCACACACTATTTCATATCACGTGTGAGATTCAAAGCCGTAGCTCGGCGTAGCAGTAGTGGCAAGTGGCAAGGTGACCTCTTAAATTACTAAGGCATCCATTCGGTCAATCTATGACTGTAAAAATATTTTTATTGTAATGCGTCTATTGGTTGTTTGAAACACCCATTATTATCATGCCATTATTAATATTATTTAGCGGCAATCACTTCAACCACTGCGGCATTCGTCAGTTATCATCTCTTATCTTTGACGACCTCGATGGCGTAGTGGTTAGTGTAACCGACTGCCACGTCTGAGGTCGCGGGTTCGATTCCCGCACAAGTCAAACATTTGTGTGCATGAACATGGATGTTTGTCTTGGTCTGGGTGTTTCTATATATAATATGTACGTATTTACAAAAAAAAAGTATATGTGTATGTTTATCCATTGTCTAGTACCCATAGTACAAGCTCTGCTTAGTTTGGGCTAGATGGTGTTGTGTGTATGTTATAGAATATTATAGAATATTATCTTAAACAATTGTGTTAAATATTTTCTTTCAAGACAATCTTCTGATACCTACTAAGCGATGATAAAGCACGCTTTCCAAGAATGTACTTACATATTAATTTGCCGCTTGAACAAATCCAGCTGGTACTTAATAGTTAGAAAACACAGACATAGGCAATGATTTCATTTAGCAAATACCCCTTTTACAGGAGCTTTAAAGAACGGTAGGAAAATATGGGTTTAATTATTATTTTGCTCTGAGTTTGGCATAATTTTTTGCATCAGGAAACTTTGTCACCATCAATTTAAATGCAGTAATTTAATAAATTAATTTATTACCTAGATGAGAAAATTATCTATACAAATAAAGGCAACTGAATTGTCTGTTTGTAATTCCAAAATAACAGCTTTTTACTGAATGCATATGAAAGTACATATAAAGAGTACAACAAATAATCAATTTAAAAAATTTTTGGCTGTTTATTGCGGCAAATCTCTGAACTGGCAGAACCGATTTTAGCGGGACTTACACTGGAAGATAGCTGATGTTATTAGAAGTAACTTAGGCTACGTTTATTTTAGTTTTTTTTTTGTTATATTCGTCCCGGTCGAATACTCGGGTAACAGTTAAATCATACATAATTATGCTTGCATGTTTAATCTATAAACTCTTCTTTAGCATATTAAGTATGTAGCAGTAATTTATTTCGTATATGTATACCTAGTTATTGAAGAAAATGTAATCAGTAGCCGGTGGCATTATACACAGTCTGTCAACTATGAGTCCCCTGTGGCTAGTTCCTTTGAAATTGAATCAACCTGTGGACATCGCTTATAAGCTAGAAGCTAGAGGAGAATATAATATGTATAGTAGTTGGTTGTATATAAACTAGTGATGAAAAATTGCAAAATTATTCGAAATACCGCGCATTTGAATGTTGATCAACTTGTTGTCACTGATTATAATTCAAATCATAATCGAATATTCGAAATGTGTTTGACTATGGGTCGATCAACATAATATGGCGATCATTTTTAGGTATTTAAATTCTAATCGCGACGCCACCAATCGGGTCTAATTGTGAATTAAAACTCGTATCTGCAGTGTTTATATTAGCAATTAGACCAGTATTTAATATTTTTTTTTGTATTTGAAACAATTATTGAAATTATTTTTTCGAATCGCGTCCTACCCTGTAGAAGGAGTTCAGTGACACACACACAACACACGAATACAAAAGAATTATATACATAGAGATATATATTTATTTTAATTTATGCTTATTATACTATTCCAAATATACTTTTCTATTGCATGTTGAAGAAGTACACAGGTAAACAGAAAAGCTTTACTCAAATATCTAGCAAACTTGCGAATTCTCATATAACGTTAGGGTTGCGACCCTACCTTGTCGTTGAGAGGCACTCCATACGATTTCGACAGCAGTGTTGTCACAAGTGCGGGTAGTCTAGAGCCCCGGTCCACGCTGAGATTATGTCACGTAGTTGATCCTTCTTGGACAGCAAGCTATTGTATTTTAATTTCGCTTAATAACAGACCCAAGCTACTTGGTATATTTTTATTTAATAAATTTAAGAATATAGAATGATGTAGGTTAAGAGCACACGCCTATAACACAGTCTCAAAAAGGTTTCTGTCCTCAAATCCTAACTAATATTATTAATGCGAATGTGAGTATGTTTGTTTGTTACGCTTTCACGTCTTAACGTCACGTTGTCCGGGTGAACAGAAAAGGACATACCTTTCATCCAGAAAAATTACTGTTACAACCTAACCAAACCTACATTTATGCGAGCGAAGCCGCGGACAAAATTTAATGCCTAAATAAAAATGACTAACTGTCGTGTGTTGTGGGTTTAATCCCAACAGGGGCAAAAATTTGAGTGATCCACATATGGTTGTATCGAGTCTGGATGTTCTGTGTGTCCGTTGTTTGAATGTTTGTAAAGTGTGTCACGACACAGGATTTTTTCTAGTGCGAGAGTTGTTTTTTTAAAAATATAAATATATATGGAGGATAATCTTCGTAACCAATGCCTATCTGAATAATTCTTTCACTATCTGAAAGGTAAACAAAATGATAAATAATAACACCCCTGGCTAGTGTTTATGCTTTTATTATTATTCAGCTAACACTTGTGTTGCCCTCTGTTGCCTTTAAGACTGCGCTGAACGTAAGACAGATAATAACAGAGCTCGTGCGGCGCATATTCAAATCGGCGCGCGGCCGCTATAGTAAAATTGTATGGAGGATTTGAAATGCTTTTTTGATACATATACAGGGTGTTTGGAGGGTGAGTAGCCATAGGAAAATGGTCGATAGGTGATGGTGTTGACTACGTGTTGCGTCTACTTAAATAACATTTTGCCTTAAGTTTAATGAGTAATATTTTTTTTTCTATTTTTCTAGAAAATCTCCATTTTTTTGTATAAAAACTTTAATTATTTTTTTAATAACCGCTGAAATGTTAAAAAAATGATGTCATTTGTTAGTGTAGTCTTACCTTATTCAGATTTAATCATAATTTCATACAAACAATTCAATAAGAAATAACAGTGAAGTATCAAACTTTCATAAATAAAAAAAAACATCCTTATGTCAACTTCACATGGTAAAATAAAAAAATCTTACGGTGTATGGCATTTACAAATGTTTTTAAAAACTTTTCTAGTTAATACTGTTTCGAACGGTATGTAACATGTATCATAACTAACCAGGTAACTCAACAAAAACCGGTTTGTCGTCACGAATGGATTAAAAAGGTGAAAACCTAAACTATTCAATTGAGCAGGTAAAATGTTTTGTCTCATTGTAACACAGCTAAAAGTATTGTGCTATCTCTTTCATCGGTTGACTATTATGCTGCCTTTGGCCCTTGCGCACCCTGTCGGGTGGATTTAGTCGACACTTGTCGTTCTTTGCTACTTCACGTGTTGTACTTCACAACTCCGCTCTGCGCATTATTTTTGTTTTCGTTTGTTGTTGTTAAGTTTTCTTGTTACTGTTATTTTTAATGGCTGCTTTTACTAACGAGGAATACGCTGATATGTTGATGGCTTACGGCAAAGCTGATGGAAATGGACGAGAAGCAAAAAGAATTTATGAAGAGCGTTTTCCCAATAGACGTCAACCTAATCGTCATACTTTTGAAACGACATTTAGACGCTTAAGGGAAACTGGCAATCTAAATCGCCGTGAACCTGGAGTTGCCAGACAACGTAACGTTGCTGATGACGAACGCATTTTGGAAGCTTTTGATGAAGATCCCACAACAAGTATCCGCACTGTAGCTGCAACACTAAATCTAAGCCCATGGAAAGTGTGGTCTGTTCTTCGCGCTAATGGAAAGTATCCTTTTCATTACACTCCCGTGCAAGGTCTAGAAGAAAACGATTATCAAAGACGCGTCCAGTTTTGCCGTCTCTTGTTACACATGGGTGTTGACAACCGCGACTTCTTAAAAAGTATCCTGTGGACGGATGAATCAAAGTTTTCAAGGGAAGGCATTGTAAACTTTCATAATTTGCATCATTGGGCCCCAAAGGATGAAAACCCTAAAAAGAAAAGAGCGGTGACACATCAAAGGAAGTTTTCGGTTAACGTTTGGGTAGGACTAATTGGCAATACACTTACTGGTCCACATTATCTACCAGACAATTTGAATGGCAATAATTATTTAGATTTTTTAATAAATGATTTGCCCGAACTCATGGATGGAGTTCCAAATGTTTAGAATCAAGAACCCATTGTTTTTCAACAAGATGGCTGCCCAGCGCACTGGACATTAGCAGTCCGGGAACACCTTAACAATTCATTTCCCAACGCTTGGATTGGCAGAAATGGTCCCATCCCATGGCCTGCAAGGTCGCCGGATTTAACACCGCTTGATTTTTATGTCTGGGGTCGTGCTAAAGCTCTAGTGTATACGGAAACCATTGAAACAAGAGAGCAATTAATTGAAAAAATAGATAATGCATTTGTGATAATGAAACAAGAAATCAGGTTAAGCCATACCACAACGGAAATTAGAAAGAGATGTTACGCATGTATCAGAAATAATGGACATCAATTTGAACAAAATTTGTAATAAATGATTTAAAAAAATACTTTTTTGTTTTAATTGCCCCAAAATAAAGTACATACATAGTAATAGGAGACAAAAAAGTGCAACAGCTAAAACTATTGCACTTTTTCGTTGCGTCATCCAAAACAAAACATTTTACCTGCTCAATTGAATAATTTAGGTTTTCACCCTTTTAATGCATTCGTGACGACAAACCGGTTTTTGTTGAGTTACCTGGTTAGTTATGATACATGTTACATACCGTTCGAAAGAGTATTAACTAGAGAAGTTTTTAAAAACATTTGTAAATGCCATACACCGTAAGTTTTTTTTATTTTACCATGTGAAGTTGACATAAGGATGTTTTTTTTTTATTTATGAAAGTTTGATACTTCACTGTTATTTCTTATTGAATTGTTTGTATGAAATTATGATTAAATCTGAATAAGGTAAGACTACACTAACAAATGACATCATTTTTTTAACATTTCAGCGGTTATTAAAAAATTATTAAAGTTTTTATACAAAAAATGGGGATTTTCTAAAGAAATAGAAAAAAAATTATTACTCATTAAACTTAAGGCAAAATGTTATTTAAGTAGGCGCAACACGTAGCCAACACCATCACCTATCGACCATGTTCCTATGGCTACTCACCCTCCAAACACCCTGTATATCTTTATTGTCAACCAATAACTTAAATATTTAGGAGGGACAAATTGTAATATAATTATTTATGTTTCGTTTAAGCTATAAAATAGGATAGATTTGTACTGTTATAATCTAAAAATCACGTAACACGAGCTTACGTTTTTGCATTTTTCGTGCAAATTTACGTAATTTTGTAGGCGAAAATATTATTTATATTAAGTTTTTTACACGGAGTAATTGTAAACACATTCATTGATATGGTAAATGTATATTTTATATTTGTATTAAACAAAAAGTGTTAATTTTATTAACTTAACTGTGACCGCCTGTTTTGGCACATTTCGGTCGGCGCAGTCTTATGGCGGTAAGCGGTATGCACATGGCGGCTATTCATAGGCTCATCCAGTAATTCGGCGAATCACCGTCTGCCATGCTTTTATACCGAGACAGACGCCACTTTTTATCCATAATGTGCCTTATATATGCCAACCTATCAAACACCTATCTTCATATCCCAGATTTATTAGGTCCCATACGTAGTTATAGTCGCCTACTGCTACCGAGGCTGGTGTACCGGTACGTACCATCCTACGTTAAATTAAATCTCTCACCAGGTATTTTATTTAACTTAACGTACTAGCAAAACACTTGTGAATGAGAAACAAATAATAATAACAGAGAACACATCCCATAAACATCGCCTTTAAAGCCAATTTCTCCCCACTTCGTTAGACAAGTGAATAATGAAGGCGTCGGTACGCACACTTGTCAAATGGGACGCCATTCTGATTACAATTGGAGTTGATAAGGGTGCTCACCCAAAGAGAGCAGTTGTGCTAAAAGGAATAGTGTATCTTATTTATCTTATTTTCGTATGTATTTTGTTTAATTGTAGTGTGATACGGGTTCCAGATACGAGTAGGTAGCGGATGAATATCAATTTTGTGAAAATGTTTGTGTTGTAATGTCACGGTACAAGTATAATGTGAAAGGTGTCTATTCAGAAACGTACATATAGTATCTTGCTTTTGATTAAAATATTGTAATAATAGCTATTGCCCTTCCAACCCAGCGACTTTGGTCGACCACAGTCCTTTTTTGTGGATGTAAGGTACCCTGTGTCTTTTTTATGGATCTAAGGTACCCTGTCTTTTTTGTGGATGTAAGGTACCCTGTGTCCTTTTTATACCACTAATGCGAAATTTTATAATGATCGGTCGAGTAGAGTCGGCGTGGAAGTGTAACAAGCAAACAAAGAAACTCTCATTCGTATTTTTAAGTATAATATGTAATTAATTAAGATTGCCATTTACCAGAACCATGTAGTTCCAGACTCTTTGCTGCTACTACAGATATGGGACAACTATTTGTGGATCATAAATATTTTTTGCCCCGTGTTGGGCTCGAACCCACAACATTCGACGCAGTGACAGAAACTAGGTGACTACATAAACCAAAAAACCTAATAGCCTTTTTTGACCCAGGAATTAAACCTGCGGCCTCATGCACAGCATTTACATTCACTATCAGAGCTCCACCAATTAAAAGATTAAAAATACACAATATAAAGCGCACGATAATATGGTCCAAAAATATAGAGATGCCTCAAAAAACTGCACAGCTTAAGGATAGGCCCCTTCGTCATTAAACTTGAAGTCTTAAAAGCAAGTCCCTGTAATCATTAAATATTCATCCTCTATTATAAGAAGTGTATACTCATCTACGGCGCTGAGAAGTCGTCAAACTTCAGTTAGCTGACGACTCATCTCATCAATATGCTGAATATATAATTATCACGATCAATTGTTAGAAACTTAAGTCTTAGATCGCTTTAAATGTAATTAGAAGTTAGAGAACCGTTTTCATTGTTCAAATCGGCAAAATAAACTTGTACTGAGGTTTAAGAATTCGCAATTAGTAGGGCGCCTAATATTGTGGATTCTTATATGTGACGATAAGGCATACTTGTTTCGTATTTGGGCTTTCTGGCACCAGTGATAAAATCTATGTAACTTTTAGTACCACCAGTTTAAGTTCTGTGCTATTCTATTATAATATTAAATTCATATCAATCTATATACCTCTGGGATATACGAGCATAAGAATATGTGAGTGTGATGTGTGCTTTCTATTTGAACAGTAAATACTTATAATAATATGTTAAATAGTCATATGCAATTGCTACGAAAACAGATATTCGTAAATTGTTCGATTCCGCATTTGAATTTTGATTCATTCGTTATTACTAAATACACCAAACTAGGTATTCCACTTAGTATGACTATATCCACTGTATGATTTCGTATGCGCGGCGGTATCTACACTTGGATTTGCCTACCGCTAACTTGTAATCAAATAATCAATCAGTTATCGATTAATTAATTCAAATAATGATTAAAACATAATTGCGTATTTATCGCTAATCGGATATTGATAACGTTATACATAAATATATTGCTGTCTACACCATTTTTTATCACTATGTTGTTTTCTAAGCCTTTTTCACCTTAGCAATCTTCCTATAGTGTCTCATTGCGGCTATTAAATTTTGTCGCCACTTCCCTATTATTCTCAAGAACACGTTGTGTCTTCAAGAGTTCTTTGCAAGACGCCAACGGCGTGAATGTCTTTGAAGAGTTATTAATAATGACTACGTAAAGCCTTAATGGTAACCTATTTAAATTGGAGAAGCATTTGTGTTTCAGTGCTTTGGTTTGGTTAGTAAGTACTAGGAACGTGGACGATTATTTAGCAATCAGTTGAGTTGGGTACTTTCAATCTGTTTTGGGTGTTAAGTTATACGTCACAAATAAGTTACGCTAAGCTGTTATTACGACCTCATCTCCCTAGCTATGGATTTAGGTTCTGCCTTGGTCTCTGCATATTTATCTATATCTTTTAACTAGACGACTGTACAAGAATAAAACCTATTATCTTTTTTGAGAAAGAAGACTTTTGTTGAGAAAGTATCTTATTTAACTTGGAAACTGATTAACAAATAAACTTATCTTATCTCATAACATATAGCTATTAAAACAAATAAGAAGTTATTATAACATAATTATGTAAAACATTATAACATATTTTCTACCAGTATTAATTAATAAGTACAATAAGATTAGTATATTTCTACTACATCGTTACTCTACTCGTTCGTAGCAGCAACTCGCCGAACGCCATTGTTGGAAAGAAGAGATACCGTTTCGTTCTTTTGTAAAGTGAATCATGCTAATATTTAAAGACTTATTGGGCGGTTGACGTGGTAAGCCTGTGTCCTCAAGTATTACCCGGGATATCTGGTTATATGTTGTTATAAACATTAAACTTCTAGCCCGAATCAACCAGCAACTTTTTGTGTTTCAAACAAATTGAGATCTTAAGCAGCTAAATAAAATACTAATCATACCAAAATAGAGAGATAGAAATGAAGAGTTCTTTAACACTCAACAGAAATAAATAAACTATAGAAAATAAAGCACCAGCAATCTAAACTAGCGAGTGTTGGAATTTATTGGTCTCTGGTTCGTATGTGTTCGGTTAACTAGACCATTAATAGATTGCAATCAATAAGTTACTATCTTCCTTGCTAATGGAGCTCGTAATGTGGAAGTTGTGAGGCGAGTTCAGTTCTTACGACTTTAGACAATATATTTTCTAAACTATTATGGTGTATAGAGATATAAAATATAAGTGGTAGAAGAATATTATGTATTATTATAGAATCTTATAGCTATATTTTTGTATCACCTCCAGGGATAAAAACGTAGTCTTTATAAAATGTTTATTGAATATACGGGTGGTGTATCGGTTTAAGAGATCGCAACACTAATGCCATCGCGCCAACTGATGCAGATTCGAACCGCGCATGGGACAAAAATTGTATGATACACAAATAGTTTTTGTTTGTGTCCGTTGTATATTTGTTAATTTCGCCCCGATACAAGAATTATTCCTAGTGGGTGTGGTTAACTACCAAAAAACGTACTATCTAAAGTGAATTAATACTACAATGAGTATTTGGACTTTGGTCCAAATGCAATCGATTTCAATGCCAGAAGTTTAGCTCCCACGTTGACGAGCCTAGAGAAAAAGAAATGAACGAAAGGAATAAGAATGGTTTGAAAGAAAGAAAGAAAGAAATATTTTATTTTAATGAAGCATTGCAACAAACAATCAAAATTATTATAATGCAAAATTTGTGTGTAACAGTAATAAATGTATTTATAAATTGATCATAAAAAAAACTTATATACATTATTATATACCTATATGAATTACTACATTATAATACGTTAATTAATAACATATACTATTATTTCATATATTATTATATATAATATAGAATACACATTTATACATTGCTGTTCAATGTGCGTCGCAGTGTTCATTAAAAAGAGATGTTGCTCAGCATAATGCTGTACCGCTTGCGATACAGCGCTGATTTTCAGTAACACCTCAATAGTGATTATGAGCGTCTAATACAGTCCAAATTAATACCATTAAACTTATGGAGGGAAGAGGTAACTATTACTGGAAATTTAGGTGCCTAGTATTATCGTTAAACTCTTCAGCTATGTCGAAAGCTTGTGTTAGGAGTGATTTCATGTGAGCAGTGCAATCGATGGGATTAAAACCCGCAAGCTCCTGAAACTTATCTATTGAGCTACCGCCGCTTAGCATTGCTATATGAACACACTTACTTACCGGCTGAAACAAAGTATCATTATTATTTCTTTTATTCTAGTTTTCTGTATTAAGGTGGCACTACTTACAGTACTACAAAAGTAAGATCGACTCATCCGTACGATCTCTAAACAATTGGCAATGGTGGAAACGTCCACTCATAACTGTTATAAGTTTATTGAAACTATTATGATAATGATTTCCGTCACCATTATGTTAGTAAACTAAACTGAAAACGGTGTATTTGGCAGCGAGCCAGTGAACTGTTGGAGCACATTGTGTAAAAATGCCACGCTCCACTAAGCCTTGTAAAATGGCCAATTAAGTTTGTACTTATGTTGCCAGTTCGTTGAGTACCGTACGCGGAACCTATCTTAAATATACTGATAAGGTTACACATTATATACTTGTTAAGAACTTGTTTATATTGTTGTCTCGTTGGTGCCACTGCGCCGAGTGTTGCCAGTTCAGTCTTCATACTGTTGAATTATATACATTTATACATGCAAAAAATAATTAATTATTATATTTAACTATTTACAATTATTGCACCTTAGTAATTGTATAATATAACATCATACAATATAAATAGTAGTCAAATACTTTACAGTTTGATTAGCTATAAAAGACGTAACAATACTGCTGTCTGTCACTTCTTGTTGTGAGCTGTAAGTGAACGAACATATAAAACTTCCTCGTGTCAAAGTATAAAATAAATAGTTAAAGTATTTATACAGTGTGTTATTTTATCCATAACCTCTAATACATACGAGACAAAATTTATGTGATCTACAAGAAGTTGTTCCCAGTCTGCGTGTTATTTGTATTCGATGTTTGAATATTGCCATAGTCCCTCGCGTCGAAGGAGTTATTCCTTCTGCGAGAAAGGATTTAAAATTATATTCATCATCATCATCATCATCATCATCGGGCTATAATAGTCCACTGCTGGACATAGCCCTCCCCTAATGAGCGCCATAGCGCCCTGCCCTGAAAATTATATTGGTTCTTTTTAATGTTGTCTTACGTTTACGTGAATGTTATACATTGAAATTAAACTTCTTTATACGGATTTGGTCGCGTTGTTTAATTTAAAACATTAGTAGTAAATTTTAAAGTTTTTATTGAGTTCATATTCTCATTCTAGTTCTCTGCAGATTCATATTTTAGTTTCAAGCCTATACAAAGTATTGATTTAATCACGTGCAATATGAAAGAGGTAAAACAACACACAATACTACTGTTATTAACAATAGACATTTACCTAATTTGCCATCAAAATATTAATTAATTCGCTAATCCGCAGTCAATCGCGATAATGCGCGGGTCGATGGGACCGATCACACGGTAACTTAAGTGCGGTCAAGAGGCACAGGTACAATGCTTCGGGTCAATGTATAATTAGGAGCACATCTTATCTGCTGCCGTTCGTGGTGAGGTGACGACGTGGTTATTAGAACATAAATCTCATAATTAAATTGTATCGCTAAAATAATAATTTTAGCGATACAATTATATTATTTTATTATTTTAGTAGATTTTACCCGCGACTGCGCTTGCGTAAATGTAGGTTAGGTTATGTTAGTAATACTCTATTATAAAGTACTCTATTTCCTTTTCTGTTCCTCAGACAACATGTATGCAAAATTTTATGATGATCGGTCGAGTAGTTAAGGCGTGAAAGCGTAATAGACTTACATTCGCATTTGTAATATTAGTTAGGATTTATTCTTTATAACATGGTTATTAAAACGACGCCTTTATGCGCCTTACGCCTTTAGTCGGAAGAGTGAATTTTATTATAACCGGCACATGTTGCCTGATATGTTTTTATATCCAATAGTACAGTGAATGTCCTAGGATACGTCCGTGTTGTATAAAAAAAAATGTGTCTAAGGGAACAAAATTATATTTGAATCTACTCCAATACTTATTTTGCCGAATAAATGAACACTGTAGCTACAATTATACTAGCCTGTCGGTTTGCCTGACCAAGCGAGAAAAATCTGATTCCAAATAAATTCGAAGAAAAAGCTTGTGAGAAATTAACCAATGATAGATGGACAGTTTTTGTGACGCCGGTATTGATTCAGCCTAGCCTCGGTATATTAATAATACGTTGAAAAACGAGTGATATACGACCGCTACCTTTGGACGAACTCATAAAATAAATGGACAGTTACTGAAATGTTTTAGAAGGATATAGATGACATTTACAGACTTATTTATAAACCATTCTTAAATGTTTATAACGTATGCGTCTTATCAGACACAGCTTACCTATACAGCTCACCATTGATCAAAAGTTAATCATTATCAAGTACTTGAAAGCTAGTTAATTGAGAAGTAACTGAGTATTAGCGATACTTTTTTAAGTAAGTATGTTTCTGATCTGTACTTAATTTAAAAAGTAAACGTATGTATAACTTACGGCAACAACAATACTTTACCAAGATTATTAACGCAAACTTACTGTTTGCGTGCAATCATAAGGTCTCAGGATCGGTTTAAGTGTCGAGTAAAAAGTTATTGGGTTATTTTGATACCAATGTTATTCTCAGTGGTAGCACGAGTTTACAAATGTGCCTGGTAGACGTCAATAAGCTTGTCCCTAGTACATTGGACCTTAAAATTATAGCTAATAGAAATTGAGCGTACTATACCTTTATTTATCCCTTTGGGGATATACAGCCGTTACTTCATATAGGAACTTATATTGATGTTTATTAATTATACGTAACTGATCAGAAGTCGGTATTAACTTTTTGTTCCGAACATTTACTATAGTATTAAACTAATCTAGCATCTTATATATAAATGAAAAATTTACCAAAATATTTATAACAAATCATTTCTTAAAAGTAAAAATAATAATACTTGCATGTTATCTTATCTTATCTTATGTGGGGGCCAGTCAGTGCAGACCGGCGACACTTCGACCCAGAGGGATCTTTTGTGTCCACACTCTCCCAATAACGACTGCCATAGATGTTCATGGCAGCCGGGACCGACGGCTTAACATGCTCTCCGAGGCACGGCACAGGCGATAATTGTCAATCAATACGCACATAATTTCGTCACTATAATATACTTGCATGTTACTGTAAATCCTTAAACATGTCACAGTACCACTTAATTTACCAAATATGTAGCGTATAACACACATTAAAACAACCCCTTTTTTCAAGCAATCACCCAAATAAAATCTCAGCTGTCGAGTTTTCGACTTGAAGACGTTTGCGTACTAAAATACTAAAGCTTTTTGTAGTGTGCGATGTCAAACTCTTCATATTGAAGCACAATACCTGAAGTGTGCTTCAATACGGGACAGTTATTTTGCAAGAACAATTTGGACTTTGTCGGTATTGGTGATAATGACGTATAGGGTAGAGAAGTATAAGCGCACGTGTAGACCAATGCTCGCTGAACAATAAAACTTAATAGCAATTAATATTAATTACGTGAATACATAACATTGTACCTCTTTGAATAAATTACGTGTACGGAGGTGTATGAGTTTTGGCACAATTTTAGTTTATGTGGAAAGGGAGAGTATAAAGAAAAAACATATAATTAAATGGTCTAATTTCAAATTTTATGATGTTAGTAATAACATTAAATAAAACTAAACTACTCTAAACTCTTATTATTCGATCGCCTTAATACTGTTAAGCACTTATTATATATAGAGTTACGTAGTCTGTAATCTATCAACATCGCAGCCCAAACGAAGCAGAGTTTGTACTATGGGTACTAGATAATGGATAAACACACATACATATTATATACTTTTTTTTGTAAATACATACATATTATACATAGACACACACAGACCAAGACAAACATCCATGTCCATGCACATAAATGTTTAACTTGTGTGGAAATCAAAACCGCGACCTCAGGCGTGGCAGTCGGTTATACTAACCACTACGCCATCGATGTCCTTTTCTGTATTCCTGACAACGTGTATGCGAATTTCACGATAATCAGTCGTGTAGTTAAGGCGTGAAAGCGTAACAAACAAACAAATTCACATTCGGATTTATAATATTAGTTAGGATTGGTGATTTAAACGAGAGGCCGTGAGCTTCTTGCTGTTATCTTCTCCTAGAGTCAACCCTGTACCTGAACCTAGCAACTAAACTAAGTGTAGCTTCAGTAACTTAGTAAACTCACTAACCAATAGATTTTGACATGCATTACTGTTACTTTGTGACCTAAATGAATTTATTATTTTTTGCTTTGATCACTGCACTCTTAGTAAACATAATTGTTATTCGAATACAGAGTTGTATACCGCAATATTGACTTGGCACGATCAACGATTGCATTTATGTATAGTGTTTTTAATTTATTCGAATATAATAATTGTACACATCTCTAAAACTATCACATTACATTTCTGACTGTATCACATTACATTGAAGACTGTGTGACGCTAGAGTAGACTAGTTCAAAATGTCTTCTTCTTCTAAGCGATTATTAATCCCAGCTTATGCAAGGGTCCGCTTATTTCTGGTCTAACGAGATTTAGCTGAATATCAGTTTTGAATATCAGCGCCCTCCGGCGCACGGCTCTGCGGTTGGGGAGAGGGTTTAAGCACTCCCTCTCCCGCTCCGCCACCTCCTTGATGGAAATCACTTCCTCCCAGAAGGAGGCGACGGCGTTCCACGACCTCTCACTCCGGACCATAGACTGAACTATGACCGGAAGCGAGAGGGCAACCAATCCGACTGCCGCGATCAACTCACGGCGCTGCGATGCCCTGGCGGGGCAATCCACCAAAGTGTGCAGCGCCGTGTCCATAACAACGTCGCGACAGTCGCCGCAGTGGTGACAACTGGGCGTCTCTTGCCGGCCTATGTGACACAGGAACCGGCCAAAGCAACCGAGGCCTGTGTCAGCCGGAAGGTGAGGGCGCTATGCCGCCTCTCCAGCCACTCCTCAAACACAGGACTTACTGCCACGATCGTGGCCTGCCCGACACGCTTGTGCACTATAATATCTCCTGCGCTGATGCCCAGACTACGTTGAGACTGGCCACCGCGCCGTGACCGAAATTCGGTCTGGAGGATTATTATTATTATTTATATACGTATTTTCTAATCTTTTTCTGATATTCCAGTAACCTTTGAATAGCCGGCACGGTCTATCATCTGTCAACTATATATATTATGACAATAGTTAACATACTGTATAAAATAAATTGAATTGATCTAAAAAACCATGTCTGACATGATATTCCTGCTAATAACCACAAAATGGATACAAAGAACACAAACAAGAATAATGATTTGGTGTATCACATTTTTTTTTGTTCCATGACCTAAAAATATGAAATCAACAAATAAAATCGAACCCATAACACTCGGCGCTCTGACAGTGGCGAGGCTAGCACTTCAAACAATATTCCATACGAAGTCATAGTTTAGCACTGCAATCTAACACCACTTTCATTATCCATCCAATTTTCTGGCCAGCTTTTAACAAGCTTCGTAATATACTGGCCGCATGCTAACACTACTATATACTACATATATAATATATACAGCGTACATATATGTACGTCGAAGGCTTAAATTACAGGCCACCTCTCAATTTGCACTGGACTGGCCATCTACTGAGAAATAGCCGAGCCGGGTAATTTGTTATCCATCGTGTGTGGTACAAGTTATAAACTTATTTATATAGTTTATTTGCGTTTACTGTATATAATGTCCTTCAGACTGGCTTTCTGTTACGGCGGTGAATCTTAAGGGATCTGTGCTGGAGATATTATAAAGCACAAGTGTGAGCGCACTCTGTTCCATAACTCTTATAATCGGATTGGCCAGCAATTTGACACGACTAGAGATAGATTTGGCATAAGACCAAATGTATGATGTAGGAGGCACGCTGTCGGCTATTCGATGCCGGCGCGCTGTTGTTGTCGTTTTGAATCCCACATGGGACAATTATTTATATTTATGTGTGGTCCACAAATTATTGCTGTGAATAATTCCCTGTTGTACTTTGTATTTATTATTATTTAATTATATTATTGTTAATGTGTGCAGACTAAACATAATGTACTTTGTAGACTGTTAATTGTATGTTTGTAACGGACTTTTCGGTAAGTACTAAAAATGTTGTCAAGTTAAGCAAACTAATAATCAAACTTTGATATTTCTAAATCTTTATCATCATTTAATTTAATATGAACTTCAGTATCTCAAGTACCCTTACTTATGATTCTACTGAAGATATGGTTAAGATAATATCGTGAACATAATATTTATTAATTATAAACTAGATCTCATATAAAATCTATCTTATATCATAATTTGTAAGCGCAATATTTCAGACTAAGATTATTGTAGATATAACGTGGTAATGTACACATTTTTTTATGATATGTTTAGAAATTTGTAAATATACATACTAGTTTAAGTAAAATTTCATCAGTTGTAAACCTAAACTTCTTAATCTTTTTTATCTATACATACTACCTTCTATATTTATTTATATAATATTTATAATTATTGTGTCTCATATTGTTTCTTTTACAATACACACTACATATTTACTGTTAATATGTATTTTATTACAATACTTGAAACACTTGATTTTAATTCCTCATAATTTTTTTGTATTTTTAATTTTTTTTACTTATAATTTTTTGTATTATGTTATTGTTTTGGATCTTCACGATACAGGCTTGCCTAGTGTGAAAACCACAGAAGTATTTTTATTTAATTTTGCTAGCGCTTGGCAAATTACTTTATTTTATTTTACAAGGTGTTAAAGATTGATAAGATTTTCTAATTTGTCAAACGCTGTAAATATACAATTCTGAATTTTTCTTTTCATTTCTTTTTTTTCATAATCTAATATTAGACCCTCTAAAATCTTATTACTTGTACCGCAGCCGATAGCCAAGCTTTGCATATTATATAACGTAGTGTTATTGATAGTACTGCTAGAGTTACTGCTCGTAATTGATTTAATCGGCCATCTATTTGATAGCTATTGATTAAACTCATGTTCACTTGGCATGTGCAATCTGGCAAGTACATAATCATTTCAAGTAGCGCTATTATCTTTAATAATATACGATCTTAATGAGTAAATAAAAGCAAGGAATCTGGAATAGAGCAGTTGACTCACAATTTTTAATTATTTAATACAATTAGTTATACTAAGGAAACACTAAAACACCTGATTTTTTTTAGAAATAAATTAGCATACATTAGGGATAAATGTCAAATAACAGAAAAAGCACTGAGCACTGTTATACAAACTGTGACATAACCGACACTTAAACGCTGCTTTTCTAGGGATATAGCGAAATATTCCTACTGCAGCCCTTTTTCTTCTATCCAAATTTAAAATGTTCATAACTTTTCAAACTGTCTCCACAAAAAAGATTGCTTTTGATTGCTAGTTGCAACTACCCTAATTGTGCCCAGTTGATAGCGATACGCATAAAAACAGCTGAGAAAGAGAAGGTAAAAGCCTTTGAATACCTCTCGAGCTATATAATATAAACATGAATGAAAGATATACGTGTCTTACTGTAAAAAAACTTCATGCATGTCTTTAAATTATACATTAAAGTACTCTTTACCGATTGAAATTTAACTGCTTTATACGGAACTTTAACTTCCCCCTTAGCCTTTATTATTCCCAAGTCACTTGGGGCTTTTCTAGTCTAACCTGATTTGGCTGGATATCAGTTTTTACACGAAACGGCTGCCTCCTGACCTCCGCAACCCGAAGGCTAACGATACCCTAAAGCTAGACCAGTGTCAGGATATTAGAGGATACTGACATTTCCAATAACGACTGCCATAGATGTTCATGGCAGCTGGGACCGACGGCTTAACGTGCTTCTCCGAGGCACGGAGCAGGCGATAATTGTCAATCAATACGCACATAATTTCAAAAAGTCATATAACTTCCGAAAGTCAGAGGTGCGCGACGTGGGTTCGAACCCGAGACCCACTGCATTGCAGTCTGTTGGTCTCCCCACTGAGCTATACGGAATTTTATATGGAACAAATATTTGTATGATCTGCAAATGGTTGTTCTGAACCTGTGTTCTTTGTGTCCGTTCTTTAAATATTTGTTAAGTTCCCGTGACACAGGAATTACTCACCGAGCGGACGTAGACTTTCTAAAACAAAAAGAAATCATGGCTCTTTATTCAGTAATTGTCGATCGTATTTCAAGCTCAGTGAACCGAGCTTAATAATTGATGATCGTTTTCCACGCAATCTGAACAACTTACGGAAAAAATGTTCATGCGGAATAAAATAAATAACCTGTCTATGTCTGTTCGGTGAGAAAATGTGTGCATAATATGGATGATTACTCTGACCAAGCGAAAAAATTATTTATTTTTTATTTTACACTATATTTCGACCGCAGCTTCGCTCGCTTTACTGTAGATATTGTCACAAAATTTCTATGCCTTGGGAACAGTACAATTTTTTGGATAAACCCTATGTTCTTTTCTATACCGCTGTCGACGCGAATGCCAAATTTCATGAACGGTCGAGAAGTTAAGGCGTGAAAGTGTAACAAACAAATAAAAACTAAATTACATTCGCATTTATAATATTTGTTGGGATATAATAAAAAGCAACCTTTGCAATAAGAAATAGTCTATCCAAATGTAATTTCCAAATTAATTTTAGTTATTTTTGTCACAGCTTTTACAGATGGCTTGCAACTATAATAATGTAACTGTATGCTAATCCAACATGTGCAATCAATGATGTCGTTTACGTATAATATAATTAATCTCTTTAAAACTGCAAAATTTAGTTTTTCATCTAACTAATATAATAAAGCTGAAGAGCATGTTTGTTCTTTCTTTGAACGCGCTAAACTCTGAAACTACCAGTGCGGTTTGAAAATTCTGTTTGCAAATGAAAACCTTCCTTAAATATGTCGGTATAACATCATGCTACGAGCTACAGAAGTAAGCAGAGTAGTAATCATTAACGTGGATGAAACCGCAGGAGATAGCTATATCCTAACTAATATTATAAATGCGAATGTTTGTTTGTCTGTTTACTTTCACCCCCTAACTAGTCGACCGATAGTCATGAAACTTGACATACATGTTGCCAGGGGTATAGAAAACGACAAAGAGTTTTCAAACCTTTCAATTAGAAAAAATTTACTCTTTCGGACGGTTAGTGATATAATATATTAACACGAGCAAAGCCTTGGAGAAAATCTAGTTACATACAAGTGAGAAACGGCAATGAATTGCTGTAAATCTTAGAGTTCGAAAAAATGGTTCAAGTAATATGCAAAGGTCACGACTCACGTGATACCACGTGAGCTCGAGGTCAGAGGTCAAAGGTCATAGTCATTTCGGGGTATATCGACTATGTTCAGTCGAATGGCGTTGACCGCGAGTCTCTAGCTCTAACGGTTTTTGAGTTGAAAGTTGTATAACAGACAGACGAACGGACGGGCAAACGGACACAGCTGTTGTATAAGAGTTGATTCGAACTTTAAATAAATTTACAAATTCTAATTAATTCTACCATGACTGTATTAATGAGTAAACGTGGTTTCGTCGAATGGATAAATAAGTACTTAGAGGTACATAATAACTTATTTATTCTACGTTGTGGCCAAAATACCATCTTCATAAAACCAATTCTTGACTTGACTTGACAGCACGGATGGCGTAGTAGTTTAAGTGGTCGCTTCGCCACTGCAACTGCGTCGAGTGTTGTGGGTTCGATCCCCACACGGGACAAAAATTTGTGTGATCCAGAAATGGTTGTGCCGAGTCTGGGTGTTCTTTGTGTCCGTTGTTTGAATGTTTGTAAAGTCCCCCCGCGACACAGGAATTATTCCTAGTGTGAGAGTTGTCTTCTTCAAAACATTAAAACAAAATGATATCCATGAAAGCGCTTCTGACTTTTAAAATATTGTATCTTAGTTGTAGGCTCTATACTAAACGGATCCATCATATGACTACAAGTTATCGTTACAAACTGTTATGTATAAATCCATCATCACAAAAAAATACAAGTTTTATGTACGAGATTTAATAATTGATAATAGAAATTAATTCAACAAACACCAAAGAATTAACCTCAAATCATAGTGCTCAGTAGCCGTGTCTGTTACACGCTCCGGGCTTCATGTTGAACTTCGTGACTGCAACTATCTCCGCTGAACAATTTACTTCTTGACATTTAAGCTTTATCATCTGTATATTAATACGTGGAGCAAAACCTTTGTACCCCTTTTTACGAAAATTGCGCGGACGGAGGAGTATGAAATTTGGCATAGTTAAAGGTTCGGGTATACGATAGCAGATCAAGAAATTTTGGATACCAACAACGGGGAGGACTTAAAAGCCCTTTACTGCATGCACTTCTTCACACTATAATAATATACAGAAAGAATAAAATGTAAGATCCATCTGAATTTATGCAAAAACTCAAACGAATCCGATGTTAAAATATCACTCGTAGCTATTCATACTTGTAAATCGTATAGTACTCATCGGTTTTTAAAGGTCTTGGGTCTTACGAAACTCAATTAAAGTAATTCCATTCGTTCAAAAAAAGTCCAATTAAGGCTTATTCACTTTAGCTGACAAGAGAAATATATAATTTTCACGAATGCCTCGAACATCGAATTCGTTTCATAAATAATATTTCTTTTAGAAGTAATGGTCGATTGATTTTCACATTTATATTTATTTACCCTTGCCTTCAACTAGATTAATACCTACAAATTAGATTTTGTTGCCTTCGGTAAAAGTTATTTCATTTATCCTTGCCTGCAAGTCTCACTTGACATGTTTTTAATATTCCAAAATAATATTACCTCGTCATAAGATATCGATCGGCATTTACGTTTTTGTTTTATGGTATTATTTATGCGGCCATGGGTATATCGAGAAGAACAATGCCTGCGTATATTTTACTTTTCTTTCAAAGCAGATAATTGCCGTACTAGGGACCAAGCTCTGTGTGGAAGGGAACTTGGCAAACTTGTAGTATTGTTAAGTTACCTTCGACGTAGGGCTTGATGTACACAAAATATATCCAGATTTAGAATTATAACTCTGCACGGCAGCAGTAGCGAGGCGATTAGGATTATGGCCCTAAAAACTGTCTGATAGAAAACAAAACTTTGATTCCGTTAAACTAATTACTCTGACTATCGCGGTACAGCATTAGTGATAGCGTAACCGGTGTATGATGAGGTCTTGTGTTGGATGCCCGGGTTGAACAAACTGTTATTGGATTTTTCAGTCGAGAAATTTTCAGTAGCAACACGACACCAAGTATGCCCGGTAGACGGCAACATACTTGCCCCCTTTTACGCGAAATTTAAAATCATATCTGGTGGAATGCGGGTGAAATACATCTCTGCCTAAATCTTGGTGGATATAATGACATATATAATCCTTCTAATATATAATAATTCGAAAGTAACTCTGTCTGTCCGTTTGTCTGTCTGTTACCTTTTCACGGCTTGACCCAACCGATTTAGATAAAATTTGGCACAGATATAGTTTAAAACTTGGGGAAGGACATAAACTACTTTTTATTGATGTTGGTACCACGAGGGCGGAGCCGCGCTGCTAGTTATAGAATAAAAACATAATCCATATGAGTTAGTAACTATTTACTTACAAACTATGTTAGTAAAAAGTTATAAATTACATATACATTACAGTTTTCCCGTAGCGATGCCCACCCAGTGTGCCTGTATGGGACAATTATCATACGGCATGCAACCATTTGCAAAATGCTGTTGATACCACCAAACAATCTGTGTAGAAGTATAGACATGAGACTGTGTATACATGAAATCTAAATTATTTATAAAACATTTCGTTCTAAACAGTAATTCTAAGAAATTCGACTGTACTCTGCCTAGAGATCTGGAGTGATTCATTAGACGTTCTAGTAATAAATTAGCTACGTATCTGAGAGTGCTGAGGTTCGGGTGTGGTCAGTACGAAAGCTTTCGATTAGCAACATAACTCGACATGGTAGACCGCAGCCTTACCTTTATCATTTTGAGAACAAGTTCATGTTGAGCAGATCACTTAGAGTAGGTCCACCACTTTTGTATATATGTACTTAAAAAATACTGCCAAACGTGTGTGCTTTCTGAAATATCCCTGATCGGAAATATGAGAATACTACTTACCTACTACAAAACAGTAACTAGTAAAAGTGTTTAACAATAGTAGTCTAAAGTTTCAAAATTATGTAATAAAAGTGTTTTATAAAAAATAAACAACGCGGTAAAACCCGTATAAAGTTGTTTAATTTCAATGTATAACATTCGTAAACGTAAGACGATATAATACTATGCAATTCAGGTGTACGTGGGGCGTCGCGACTGGCACCGGCAGTTGCATAAACTCTCACCACGCTGGACTAGCAATTTTCTTTTTATTTTTTATAAAAATACCATTCTCAATAACCCTCCAGCCAAGCTAAAATGTTTTTGTTGGTAGTGGGCTCACGTCAGTATTGCAATGCCTTATCCATTGGGGTATCGCCGCTTTAATAAATAAAAACTTTATTATATATTTATTTATATTTATAAGAATTATAACTGTTCAAAACCTTGTAGTCTAATATTTTCATATTGGGGATTAGCTTGTTCCTCGCTGTATACAGTTTATAAATAAATAATATTATAATTATATCAAGTCACTAGTAGTTTTCCCGCGGTTTCACCCGCGTATGTCCCGTTCCCGTGTGAATATCGGGTTTCACTCCTTTCACCCCCTTCAGGGTGGAATTTACAAAAATCCTCTCTTAGTGCTCCCCTACACTACAGCGACTACTACTACACAGCAGCGATAGCTCAGTGGGGAGACCAACAAACTGCAATGCAGAGGGTCTCGGGTTCGAACCCACGTCGCGCACCTCTGACTTTCGGAAGTTATATGACTTTTCGAAATTATGTGCGTATTGATTGACAATTATCGCCTGCTCCGTTCCTCGGAGAAGCACGTTTAGCCGGCGGTCCCGGCTGCCATGAACATCTATGGCAGTCGTTATTAGAAATGTCAGTATCCTCTAACATCCTGACACTGGTCTAGCCTTAGGGTATCGTTAGCCTTCGGGTTGCGGAGGTCAGGTGGCAGCCGCTCCGTGCCGTGTAAAAACTGATATCCAGTCAAATCCGGTTAGACCAGAAAAGCCGATCCCAAGTGACTTGGGAATAATAAAGGTTAAGAGAGAAGAAGTGCTCCCCTACACTCTCCAAGGAACATACATGCCAAATTTCAGCTTCAGTAGTTTCGGCTGTGCGTTGTCTGTCAGTCACTCAGTAACGGAAGAGTTTTATGTATATAGATTGGTATCTATAAACTTACTTTTAGGTGTATTACTCAGGTGATTCGCTTCTAAATATTTTGTTTGAGTAGGTTTGGACGAGCCTTCATCTTTTATCTATTGAGTCGCAGCGGCACACCGGCGGCCGGACATAATAGACTTACAATAATGTCTGGCATTCTAAGCATTGTAGCTTAAAATGATAAGGTGTTTACGCTATGTTATAACGTGTTAAGGCCCGTTAAACACATACCAAGCCCGTTTAGAAGAGAATTCTCGCAGTAACCTGAAATGATCTTAGCTTAAAACAGATTGATAAAATATGCGTCATTATCATGTAAATTGAGTGTAGGGTAGCACGCGAATCTATTTCAGGATAATTCTAGGGCTTCAAAGTAAATCATTCAATTCTTGTTCCATACATTATGTTAATAGAATATTAGCATACGTATAGATGTGCCTGAATTGATACATTGTCTTTTATGTAAGGAGGACTTTTAATTTGCTATCTGTATATCCCTTAATTACCTACATACATATATTATTGTCTTACGCCAATATCCTGAAGGGTTAAGAAAAAGTGTAATACACCCACCTGCCTGAATGGCGTAGTGGTTAAAGTGGCCGCCTTGCGACTACGCTCAGTGTTGTGGGTTCAATTACCACACGGGACAAATATTTTTGTGTTTCTCAAATAGCTGATCCGTGTGTTTTTATGCTCATTGTTTGAATTTTTGCAAAGTTTTATCATTTAAGGTGGGTATTGTGAGGTCACCATTTAAACCGCTACGCCGTCTGTGTAGTCGAAGTCTTCTCCAAGCATCCACACCAATAAATGGCGTTTATTATAAAAAGGTATGAAATCTTCGTGGACCAAATAATTTTACTGACCCATTCGATTATTTGTTCCCAAAGTAATAAATAAATTATTACTTTCGGAGCAAATAAACAAACGGTTTGTGCTGGAGTTATTAGAGTAAGGTTTACTTTGTCTTTATGTGTGAGCGTGACAGCATAACAAACAAACAAACACACATTCGCATTTATAATATTATGTTAGGATTTCACAAAGGCAGCTGGCGCTGGTCTATCCAGTTCTAGCAGAGTTATTGGCGTTTTAATTGAAGTCTTTTTTTAATACAACTTCCATTCTAAGAATAGATCCTGTGTCACGGTAGACCTTGCAAAAATCCAAACAAAGCACATAAAAACACCCAGACTCGGAATAACGACTTGTGAATCACACACTCTTGTCCCGTGTGGAGTTCGAACCCACAGCACACATAATTCGGAGCTAGAAAATATGCCCAGTATTCCGTACTACCCTTGCCCTACTACACGGGATCTTTATAAAGCGATGGATCTATGTATAAGTGTCAAATACCTTTATTCCTTTACACATATTATAGGCATAATAATACAATTACGGTATAAAGTTTTTCAAATAAAACCGCGGGCTAGAAGTTGTATATCAAAGTAATATACTTGTAACGAACTCAGGATGTAGACTTTCCCATAGACACACATTTGGCGACAAACAAACAAACAAACAACGAACTGTGCGATTTATTTGACTTGGCACCCGCGACGGGTCTGTGTGTACACTTGCTTAGCGCTTTACTTGAGACACAGAATAGATACGTACGGAAGTGCCTTAATATGGCTGCATGAATCGCATAGTAATTACGTGGTCGCCTTGCTATTGCCACTACGCCAATTAGTTGTTCCGAGTTCTTTATTTCCGTTGTTTAAATGTTTGTAAACTCCTTCGCGATACAGGACTTATTCCTGAAGCAGGATTATCTCTTTTAAAAAGAAAATCTGAGAATGTAGTGCGTTTGACTGCCACCTGGGACAAAAAACCGAGGTGATCCATAAATAGTTGCTCCAAGGGTGGGTGTTCTTTGTGTGTGTTTTTTTAATGTTCGTAAAATCCGCTGCGTCACAGAAGTTATTCCTAGTGAGAGAGTTATCTTTATAATAAACAAAAATAAATATACGATACTATTTTAATACGCAAATGCATTATCTGGCAAAGTGCTATACTCAATGTCCATATAATTGGGATGTGGCATCCACACGGCGATGAGAGGCGGCGTGCGTGTTCCCACGCGCGCCTCTGTTTCGAGTCCATCTCCCCTCTAGGGGGGACAGTAGGGAGTGTTACAAGTGCCTTTGGGTAGATCTTTCGTGTAGTGGCCTGCCGTTTCATACGGCGGGCCGAAACCTCGGCGGGGTCGCGACCGCATGCGAAAATGATTCGCGCGGCCCCGTCGATAGTGGTTTTGTCGAGGAACACCGTGGTAGGTTTAGTCGGTATTCCGGGAGGTACTTTATCATCTTTAACATCTTTCTTTTACCCCGGCGAGTCCGACATAACGTCTCCGCCCGCCCCCGCGGAGGGGTATGCGTCAAGCATTCCCCCAGGTAAAAAAAAAAAAAAAACATCACCGCGATATATATATATAATTCGATATAAATATTTCTATTTCGGAGGTTAATTTAAAGAGAAATGAATTGGTAGGTCCTTATGATATGTTCTGGTTCTTGTTTCAAATGTTGAATGTGGAGTTGCCTCAGAAAATCGCACTGCCCTCATCTATTACAATTGTGGCCATTCGCAATTTATAGGTAACTTGGGACAGAAATGTAAGAACTTAATACATTTTGAGTACGTAGGCAGTGTTCGACATTAGCGTCCCGTGTGTTACTTCTGTACTTTCTTGTTTTGTAACTGTTTAGACATAGGCTATTGGTTTAGGCCATTGTCACATCGCTGCTGTGCAGATTGTCGAGTGTGAAGTTATATTGAAATGTTATATGTACATTTCTACATACTTATATCTGTTCATTTATGTAGTGTGTCTTTGTGTACTTGCTGTAGAATTCAACAACTTGAGGGTTAAAACTTTACATATTCTAGCGCCTGTATGTAGGTTTCACAGATCTATATTTCGTAAACTATGTTTTCAGGCCCTACAGAATAGTAGTTTATAAATCTGACCGCTGTGTTAAAGATTTTGTTTCTAATTCTTTGTCGGGCCGACAAAAAGAACCATAGCTGGTTAAATGTGAGTAGGTATAATACATCTGCCCCTTTCGAGGATACAGGCGTATCAAAATGTATGTATGCATATAAGTTAAAATTAAAATAATAAAATCAGTTATCACTTTAGCACCTAAGTTTTCTGTAAGCCAACGAAGTCATAAAAATTACTCAACATTTCTGACCTCAAAAAACTACCACAGTTCCCATACACTGTTGCGGCAATCAAAATTCCAATCAGGTCGTTAAACACGTTCTGTAAACTAGTGGCTAATTGTAGTGGGTTCGAGTCACGTGCCGCTTATCACGAGCACGTAGCAGATGAACGGTTAGTAGATACAGTAACATTGGAGGGTTAAGTTCAACTTTAATGCGCGAAGTTTTTTGTTTTATGATTAATTGTGAGATTTGCTCTCAAGGCCAATTGCTGTTAAATTGTTTAAAATAAAGTTACGATTTAGTTTAATAAACGTCAAATGAAAACTGTGATGCTATTTAAGTCAACATAATTATGATCTTTATTTGTATTTAATAGAATACTATTTGTGATATTTATTACGCTGCGACTTGGTTACAAATCTATTTTACATATTTTATTTCTTAATTATTACAATTTGCCTTTTCATTGAAACAATTTTAGTCAATTTAAATGTAGTGTGCGCTTATATTTGCACTAGTGAAAGAGATGTGTTAAAACTATTCTCAGACATAATCAAGGTTCAAGCAAGCATGGGATTCAACTTTGGGCATGCCATTGATAATAGCCTTTATTATAATAGATTTCTTTTTATTTTTGTTCTAGATTTAGTCCGTGATTTCGACCTCGTTAATGTAGGTTTTGTCAATAAATTTCTATCCAGAACAGTTCTTTTTTTTGGGTCATTGGTACCTACTGTATGTCCTTTTCTGTTCCCTGACAAAGTGTTACATGCAGAGTTGGATGCTGATCGGTCGAGTAGTTAAGGCGTGAAAGCATATCAAACAAACGCACATTCGCATTTATTATTTTAGTTAGGATTAATTCCCGATCGCACAATGCTATGCTTTTGTAATTATAAGTGTCAAAAGTGACATCAAGGCATAGTATACTAACCACTTTTTAAAATATTTTTTATTATTTCTGATTTCACCATTGCTTTTATTAAAACCATATTACATCAATCAAAATGCCCAATTCCAATCACGCCGCTATTCATAAAAATAAAAGAGAGGGTTAGAGACGGTCCCACGAATGGAAAAGTAATTACCGTTGACAGTTTGGAATTATGGCAAATTAATTACCGTACCGCAAATGCAGGTAAATAGTGCCGAACAAAAAATGATTGATTGAAGAGCTGGAAGCTTTAAAATATATCAAGGCTTGAAAATGATACTTTTAAAACTTAAAACTCAAAAGTGGCATTTCGTGGTCCTATGTTTATTTTTTATTTGTAAATGTTTTGTCAGGTTCTAATCATAATAAGGGAATACGAAAAAGTTTTGTTATCAACCGATATGACGGCACATGAGCGCAAGCGGTAACCATCGGTCATGAACATAGCTATGTCTTACTGGCGTTTTAGAATGCATTTATACTTTAAACCACGGAGGTGTAAAGCACGCATACGCTCTTCTGATTAATAGTAAGCAGTTATTGTAGGCTAGGTGAATTTGAAGGGTGAAAAGGGTGTAAAAGAAGGAAGGGACTGATTGGACCGCCACCGCTCTCTCACATCGAACGAAACGTCTAGCATTCCATGTCATTCCATAGAAAATCAAGAATGTTCATTAGCTTAACTGTGGAGTAATGTTTTAAGTATTCTTTTTCTTGAGACATCTCCCGAATAATTTCTATAAACCAGTCCATTAAAAGTCTTGGTATTTCTGCTGCATGTTCACACAGCTTCACTTGAGGCGGCTAGTTTAACAGCTACAGTAAAACATTTTGATGGTGCGAACAGAGAACAGGGAGAGAGAGTGGATTTTACGACAGGCACTTACGTTAACGGCTCACGATATCGACTATCGTTACCGTTCCCGTTATGTTTAAAACGTCTGCATACGGTGAAAATGTGTTATGGTTTAACCGTGGGGCGTGAAAAGCCCTGTAGTCGACTGGTTTCGACCGCATATAGTGTAATAATTACCTCAATAATGAGTATTTGAGATTTGAATTAATTTATAAGAAGATAAAATATATATAAAAAGATATCACTAATTAAAATTAAGATTATATTAAAAAATACGTTCTTATCGGACTAGCTGGATGCCTGATTGTTATATTATGATATTAGCAACCGTGTTTAGACAATCTTTTAAATTTTATTTTGTCAGCATTTAAATAATAGCTTATGTGGTGTTTACATATAAGTAGTTGTTATACAAGATATGTATCTATAGATCTATATTAAGTGTAAGTTAGAGCCACGGGCTTCATCCGGAAGCTCTGCGGGTACAACAAGGGCCAAATACGCCTGCTCACAGGAGCGTTCACTGGCCATTTTGACACCAACGACTTCCTGTGCAGATTGGGATTGGCAAACAATCTGATCTGCAGAGCCTGTCGTGAACAGGACGAGTCCATATCGCACCTACTGTGTGAGTGTGACACGTTGGCTGGAATGGGTCTGATGGGATTGGCATATTCAAACCCCGAAGACTTCAGGCTTCTCCCTCTGAAGTGTACACTGCGGTTGATGCAGTACATTTATTAGGAGATATCTAAAGTATAGATGTTGGGGCCGACACAAAAGATCACACTGGGTCGAAGTGTCGCCGGTCTGCACTGACTGGCCCCCGTATTAAAGATAAGATAAGTGTAAGTTATTCTATTTATAATCGTTGGTTAACAAAATAAATAAAATAAAATAAAGCTAGCTAGTCAATAACCTCATCCATATTAACTAAAGCTAATAAATACGACGACATTTGGATTTGAAGCCACATATTTATTATACGTATAATAGAGGGCCTCTAGCCTAATCCTTAATGTATAACCTATATAAAATACATTATGTTAAAATAAAATATAAAAAAATAACATGTATAGCCTCTACCTGAAAAACTAATCATTACGCTCCGTGGACCGACGTAAGCTGTTCTCGTATACACCGACGGAGGTAAATTTTCGCATAATTCACCTGCCACGGTGTATATTAGAATCTCTTCAAGCAAATTTGTACTACAATCTTGTAATAACGTATGCAAATATTATAATGCTGCATATGCATGTATGTGCTAGAAGCTGTTATGACTTGCTGCACTTATTATATAAGCTTCTAATAAAGGTAGTCGGCTACTTTTGATGAGCTTGTCAGAGAATTGCCAGAGCTAAATATTTGGGGGTTGAAGTGTCAGTTTGATGGAAATAACTACGGGAAAGCTGAGTTCCTTTTTTCGGCAACAAAAGCCTACCGGGGGGCTCTCAGACTGCCACACGGCGGTCTTGAGTAAGATCCCAAGGCACGTACCACTGTCAATGTGCGCCTATTTGACACTACTGTTAGACACTTCCTTTATATGTATTTTGTTTTGGTTTTGTTTTTCTTAAGTTTATTTTTGTACCTATTTATTTTTATATTATACTTGTTATTATGTGTTTGTAGCAAGTATCTAATAAACATTTTTTCTTTCTTTAAATAATTGATTATTACTCGTTTTCATGGTGATTTTATATTAACACAAGTTTCTCTTTGCAGGTAAGTTGAAAGCGTATCTGAGTTCGTGATAGAAAATTCTTTGCCTTTGAAATATCATGTCAAGTAAGTTATAATTACAATGTATGAGCGTGCCGCTAACAGAGTCTTCCTGTTATAAATAACTGCAACGTAAGCATTACGCATATTATTTTCAAAAGATGCGTTCAGATGACATCATCAAATTCGACGTTCGACGGCGTTGTTATATAAATACACATTAATTTTTAATGATAAGTAATTGACTCTGTACTTTTTCCATTAATTGTGATACTTTTGGCATAAGTTACAATCTAGTTTAGGTACTGATGTTATAAAACTACCGTCACCATGAAAAATCTATATATTAATACGTAAATAGAAACCTTTATCTTCTCTCTTAGCCTTTATTATTCCCGAGTCACTTGGGGTCGGCTTTTTCTGGTCTAACCGGATTTGACTGGATATCAGTTTTTACACGGAGCGGCTGCCACCTGACCTCCGCAATCCGAAGGCTAACGATACCCTAAGGCTAGAACAGTGTCAGGATATTAGAGGGTACTGACTTTCACAATAACGACTGCCATAGATATTCATGGCAGCCGGGACCGACGGCGTAACGTGCTCTCCGAGGCACGGAGCAGGCGATAATTGTCAATCAATACGCACATAATTTCGAAAAGTCATATAACTTCCGAAAGTCAGAGGTGCGCGACGTGGGCTTAAACCCGAGAAGGATCTCTCAGGAAGGATAGCTCAGTGGGGAGACCAACAGACTGCAATACAGAGGACTGTATTGCAGTCTGTTGGTCTCCCCACTGAGCTATCGCTGCTGTAAATAGAAACCTTTATATCGCTTTTAAAACGTGTTGCACGTACAGAGGAGTATGGGATTTGGCATATTTAAAGTTAATATAGAGAAGGAGTATAGAGAGCAATATTTAAAACATAACGCGCAAATGCACGTAGGAGATATTTAAAAAACGAATTCTGCTCAACGATGTAGCAAGGTCTAAATCCAAAACATCGATTTTTTTATTTTTTTGTGTGTTTGTTCTGGCATAACGTAACGGCCAATCAATGAATTTAGGTTCAGAATTAAATTAACTGAAACTCTAAACTATAGGTATATTGCATAATAGTACTCGCAGATGAATTCGCAGGCTAAAGCATTTATATACTAAATCTGTTGCTCGTGGTACGCTGCACAAAAACTCGTCGTATAAGAAATAGATATACGGTACAAGATCACAGGCCAATCTTTTTTGTGTCTTTGCGGTGTACTTTTCTTCTAAGTAAATGTGCGCTGCTCAGTCAGCAGGAGTATTATCTGTACCCTTTGTGTCCTATGGAGCAATTTAGTTTTTGCTGAGACGGTCTCTCTAGTGTTGCAGTCCTTTGTAAGTTATAATGAGTAACCGTATTTTGACAACGTAGTAATTACTTCAAATATATAATCAGCAATACAATATTGCTAGCTATTGAAATACATAATTATATGATGTCATTTTTTGAAGTCTACTGTACTGCTGTGCTATTCTATTCAACATATTTATGTATGTACATATTGTCATGTTAGTAATATTTATATAAACTTCAAGTATTGCTACGGTTGATGTAGTAAACCATAATGTTGCCTGAACGCGAACGCGAAAGTAGGTTTGCAAGATTTTACAGCTGTAACAAAAATATTTTCTCTCGTTGAAAATGAAAGATTAAAATCAAAAGACAAGAATAAACTTTGTTAAGTAAACGAACTGTATGATTCAGTACAATTTTACAAACAATATTGGAAAATGAAGAAATTTGTAAAATCTGTTATTGCAAAAAGCAAAATACATAACAGATAAAATTTGTTGGAGCGAGATAAATATTAGTTTGACTGTATGGTAGTGCACGGCCATGTCTTAAAATGGAGAAAACGATTACATTTGCTTTGTACTCTGTCAGTTTAAGTGTGAAATTTATTTGCATTTGTGTCTTACCACGCTTGGTCCTTGTGGGTCCGACGGCAAACTCATACCGAACAAGATAAAAACTTAATCCATGCCTTCGCCTAAAAATACTTATTCATCGCGTGTGATAATTAAGCCGTCGTTGATGTTAACCTGCTTCTCATTATTTTCTATTAAATCAGAATGAGGCCATGCAAAAATGTTAAGCAAAAAATTAATCTAACAAAAATATATTGAGCTGTACTGGCTATTACGTTATACTTTTAACCACCATGACGATAGTAAAGGATGAAGTGACACTATATCTTATCAAAATCGGCTCAGGAGTTTAGACCCTACAGTGCCACATACGTAAATACAAACATACATAGACTGCTAAACTCATAAAAAATAATTAAAAGGTAAAATAGAAGTAGGTAGTCAGTCACAGAAGCGTATCCCAGCTAATTTATATGAGAATTCAGTTCTTCTGAATGTAATACTAACTACTCCATTTTCTGATTTAGCAGATGCATAATGTCTTTTAAAACTGCAAAGCAATCTCATCTCGATGATTAGTAAAAAACGTAAAATATTTACATTAAATAAACGTTCCATTAACCTATTTTCGACAACAAAGGCGAGTACACGACGTATAAATCAAAATTGGACACTAAACTTGGCCGTCGTTTCATTTTAAATTTTAAAAGCACTCACGTTTTACGAGCGCCACATAAACTTGCCATTTTATTGTGTCGGCTTTAACTGCGTGTAGTCAGTCCGAAGCGAATACGTTTAGACTGTCGATATACGGAAATGATGGATTACTTGTTTATTTTACTTGTTACGAATATGCATGGTAGAGTTTTTATATGTTGCGGCACGGCGCCGATACGACTACAACCAAATTTAAAGGTGGGTTTACATTTCTAATATCAACATACTGTAGTTTATTACCTACCATATACTTATCAAATAAGATACACCAAGAAATATCACACATCTAAATGATTATTGAATTGTTACGCGCTAGGATACAAAGTAGAGCCTTGCTGGTTTCTGCAAGAATTGGCTAGCGCTGTTGTGTATACTGGTTTGTCTATCATATGCCCATATGATTGTAACTATGCAACAGTCCTAGAAAAGTATACCTATTTAGATATACATCAAAACCGTGCAATTGTTAAAAGGTTTCATGTGACCATGGCTGCTTAAAGGCAGTCAAAATGTTGGGAAAAGTGTTAAAATAAATACTTCAAAAATGATAATTATTGAAATAGGCCACGATAAAATTAAGATAATTGGAATATATAATATATAATATTCGTGTCGTAAGAAATAACAACTCGTAAGAAATAATATTATGTAAAACCCGACCAAACATACTAAATATAATTTTTAAATAAAACCTCTAGGTGCAAGTTTCACCCGGTGCGATACGAATACATTTCCCTGTACGTCCACTGAAAAAGAAAATGGAAAACGTATCGTGGCATTTACGTCGTAAACCAGCAATCAGGAGACAGGCTAAGGTGACAAATACAAATAATTACAATACTTTTAAGCATCAGGAGCAAATTTAGTCAATAAATTTATAAAACATTTCATTTGAGTATCCATAGGTCTCGCGTGACTATCAACTTATCTCTTCAATTTAAGAGCCAAGCTCTTGTCGGTGGAGTCTCTTCCATAATGTCCTATCTTCAGCCAGCACTTTGACTTCTTGATACGACGTAACTTTTACCTTTTCTTTCACTTGATCTATGAACATCCTCCTTGGCCTTCCTCTTCAACTTATATATAAGTATATATATAAGTAAATGATAATAAGATAAAAAAAAATATTGATGATTTTAAATTTGTACGCATTACAGGTGTTAATATAGTAGGTATATATTGCATTTATAAATATTTCATATGAGCATATTGATACCTCCACATAATAAAACTCTTATGGTGCCGAATGCTACTAAATAAGTACATTAGTCGCTCATGTGTGTCCAGTCAGTCATGATGTGACACCAGAAACCATTCTGGCAATTATTACAGTATGTAATATAGTCAAAAATATAAATATATTCGCCTTCTGTTGGTGCGAGCACGTCAATGATGCTTAAGAATAAAATGAGATAAAAAAATTAAATTCTACTCTATCTATTACCTCAAAATTATAAAGAAAAAGGCAAATTTAATAAAAAAAAATCTTCACGTACACTTGTAACTTTGTTATGGCATGTAATAATTTCATGAAATCGTCTTTTTAGACATCAGCAAATACAGAAACAACCAAACCGCGTTGTCAAGCAGCTAAAAATCATTCAAATCCGGTGACGACTAAACGGCCAACGACAAAAAGAAAAAGAGTGGACAGTAAAGACCAAATAATGAAATTAGCTCTTAACGTACTGGCCTCTCATGCTACAGCATCTCCAATTGATGAAAATCAAATATATGGAAATTTTATAGCTAGTAAATTACGCCATTATTCTCAGCATACAAAGATCGAATTGCAACGGAAAATTAGCAAACTCCTATTCAGAGCAGATAAGGGTTATTTTGATAATTATTTGCCATATCAACACAGGATCACTATGGCCGGATATAATGTTAAACAAAGCAAAACGACATCTAAGTCAAACCCATCTTTGCAAGTTAAAGCAAATGACACATTACCCTCGCCACAAAATGCATCAAATGCATCGTTTGATCCAGACGAATACAGTAGTGACACATTGGATTCATTGTACTTTTGATTTATTATAAACGACAATAAAATTTATTTTAGAAATATTATGTCTAAGTTATTCAGTTTACCATGAATTACTAAACCTTTCTCGATGGGCTAAGTTGCTAGATTTTTAGCGACGGCACTGAAGCTACAACATTGAGATGAATTCTACTACGTTACCACTCCTTTTGATTACCGTGATTGTATTGGACGAGATCAGTATTATTTGTTCATAAAAATAAATAAACTGTGTGTCTCTACATTTGCGAAAACTAGGGTAGTGGTGCGAACCATTTATTTACTTAGATATTATAGGGTATATAAAATTAATAATATAATACCAGTTACATTAGGTGAAATATATCGTCGTATTTGAAATGTATTTCTAATTTCCAGATGCTGGAAAAGTCGAATTATTAATTTTCTTTAGGCTAGGTTGATAGAGATAATATTTAATAATACCATTAAAATTTCTTAAAGCGACTGCTGTCAAATATTTCAGAAATGAGCAATTTAGACATCATGCCTGTTTGGTAAGCAATACAAAAAACGCATACTAGCTCAACAAATCTCCATGCCATAACAGTATAATGCTCGTTAAGTATTCATAGTTATATTTTATAATATTAATCATTTAATTCACAATAATATCGTCTCCTATTTTGACGATGATATATATACATATATGTATATTATTACCATGCTATTGACTTAAAATATCAACACTTCCAATTTCAATAATTACGGCAACTTAAATTTATAGATTGATCCTGAGTTATTTGCCAGTTATCTCCGCATAATTTAACAAAATTTTGGTATCTGTCAATATTATAAAATAATTATCCTTTCTATTTATATAACTAACTAGCTTTTGCTATTGAACTAAAAGTATATATTTTGAAGTTTTCTTTGTTACTTAGAACATTATTGTTTCAGTGCTAATACCAACATAATTACGAATATTTCTGAAACACGTTCTCTTCTACATGCCAACGTTGATGTGGTAACATTTTGCTAATTGGCACGTAACTGAAAGTGTAAAGGGATGCGTTCGTCTCATTAGTAGTCATTCAGTCAGCCGCGTCTGCAATATGTATATTACTTTACAAGCGAGTTTTAATTGTTACCCAAAGTTCACGTTCGTGTTCAATATTTCATCATTTAGATATATCTAAATGATGAAATATTTTTAATGTTATAAAAACAGACATGGTTTTTGACTTGCATGGTTACCGCAATAATTTGAACCCTAAAATTTTTCTAAATTATTTCAAATTAAAGAAATTTGTGTGTTATTTTCCATCGTATTCATAACAGATGATCTGCACAGATGGTATAGTGGTTTAAGTGGTCGCCACTGACGCTGTGCCGAGTGTTGTGGGCTTCATTCCCACATGGGACAAACAATAATTGTGTGTTCCACTAAAAGTCGTTCCGAATCTTGGTGTTCTTTGTGTCCATTGAAATTAAACTACTCTGTACGGATTTTAACGCGTTGTTTATTTGACACTTTATTACATAATTTTGAAAACTGTTACACTACTATTACTTATACTATATACTATATACTTATAAACTTTACTAATTTTTAAGCTAGTTAAATTATTATTAAAACTATTTAGATTTATATATTTATTATAGTAGTTTAATTTCAATGAATAATACAACAATATAACAGAAGACAATATTCTTTGTGTCCGTTGTTTAAATGGTTGTAAAATCATCTGCGACATAGAAGTTATAACTACAGCGGGAATTATATATTTCAAAAAGCTTTTTTGATTTATAATACTGGCTGTAAGAAATTGCTTTATAAACAATCACGACTATCTTCACTTTTTCAGTGAACAAGGTCGCGACTTATTAGGTCAACACGTAGACACTAACATGCACTAGAACTAATTTACTAACTATAGAATTAGTTTATACTGAGCAACCGTATAACAACATTTTTCTTTTCATTATAAAGCGACATGGTTCTTTTTTATTTGCTTTAGGGATGGGCAATTGTAACGAAAAATTCAAACATACGAAAATTGTATGACCTCGCATATAAATGCTGATCAATATATCTATCATTCTAATCATAATTGAATAATCGAAACTTGTTATCGACTAAGTTTCGTTATTTTTATTATTTTTTTAGGTATCTGTACTATTTCTTGTACGTGATTCCCTGTTCCCGTCATATTGCATGACGACAAATGCCTACACAACATGACTAATCGAATAACAGTACTATCGTATAGGTGTAGGGCTAATATGTAATCAAAGTATAATTAATACACATACATTTTCGCCCATCGCAACTTATCATTAAGTGTATTCTAGTTACGTGTTACGAACTTGAACACCAACTGTTATACTCTTTCAAAGTTATACAGAGGAACAAAGAACAGGCAACAGTTAATGCAAAGCCAACAAAACATCCTCATGTACTACAATATAATAAATTAATCAAGCTTAATTGCTGTACAATTTACGGGACGGCCGGCACTAACAGGGTTAACTGGTAGATAAGTAATGTACCGCGCGAATTTGCGGTCATTATAGACTTACATTTGTCTGTGTTTACACCGTGGTATAAATTGTGCTTTCTTCTTATGTTTTCTTTTTTACTTACATAGTCTCCCGCCTATAATCTTAAAAAAGTAGGCAGAGAGGGTTAAACCCCTTCGTTTTGTTAGCGATGGTGTTAGGTTCCACGTAATATGAGGCAAGGAGCGTCATACTAACGCGAGTGGTGGCTCATTGGTAATTATTAGCGAATATTCAGCTTAGAGCAATACTTATCTAATTTACAAAATTTTCTAATAAATAATAATAAAATTTATTCGGCTAAAAGGAGTACAATGGTGGACTTCAATCAACTTTAAATTAAATCTTAATACCTATCTAACAATAACTGAATGCCTTAAGAAATTAGTTTATCACCGAAATAATAGTCATAGTTATGGCAAGAAAGAATACTTTAACATCTTTACATTATTGTAAGCTACTTGCCTGAACTAGGTTAGACTTGTGTTTCAGGTTTCGATCACTTGACTATCTATTTTAAAAGTGGATATTTATTTAAGTAATCTTGTGGAACATTATTATGAATAAATATAAACTTAAGTTAAAACTGCCTGTACACGTACAAGCAACTGTGTCATACAATAAAATGCTTAGGTACCTAAAGTATAATTACATTATTTTAATATTTGTAATAAATAGCAGTGTATGAAAACCATTTTAAATATTCGCTAACATTGTAAGACTTAAATGTATTCTGCACCTAAAGTACACCTGTTACTAGCCTTGCAAGTCTATTACAAAACCCATTGTATAAAGTTCCAGATTGCAACAAAAGCTTTCACATCAAATATTCGCTTGAGTAGCACTGTGGTGTGACACGCAACCCAATGGAGAATTCAACCAATCGGTGCACTCGAAACATGCACTTAACTCTAATGCACCTACCGCCGCCTGTCACACCGGTATATTTATAGTGTGGTGAAGATTTGGAGAACGAGCGTAGTTTTATGAGTGGTTCGTATAATGACTTATATGTAATATACTTTTGGTGGCACAATAGTGGTGAATGCGACAATGCTATTGGGATTTTTGTAAGTAAGTAGCAGCGCGGAGACTGGGTTTATGCCTAGTAGGCAGCATATGCTCATTCCCAACTATGTGGGACCTTAAATCATACCCGGCGAAATAAGGTTTGAACATTCCTCTGCCAACCTCTTCAGACACTCAGGCGTGGGACTAAAAAGGAACCGGAGGATAGTTAAAAAATATTTATAAAAAGATTATACACGTAATTCTGGTAATATATAAGTTTTAACAGAGTTTTATTATTTTTACTGTAACACGAAGTAAAAAGAACTAACTGCAAATTGGCTTGTATTCTACACGAGGATTATAAATATCTAAAAAAATAACGCTATACTTGTCCTTTACGTTTGTAAGTAAGTGTCGTCCAATAACGACTTTTTATGTATATTGTTTTCGCTCGCGACTGCAGGTTGGCTAACCTAAAAGTATTATTTTTGCATGTCCACTAGCGCTAGTGTTTTTATATATCGGGGATACATCTGAGTTCAATTGAAGTATACTCCAGTCACATTTTACCATAATGCTACTGAGACATTCCTGATAAGCAATTGAACATACATACATAGTCTCACTTAAGGGTGGAAGAGTGCTACCATATCGGAGATAAAGATCTCCGATGGGGTAGGCAGAGGTACACTTCTGCAACATAATAATGTCCTCCAGACCGAATTTCGGTAACGGCTGCCAATCTTAACGGAGACTGGCCATCTGCGCAGGAGATATTATAGTGTACAAGTATTTGCGCAAACACAAGTGCACTCTCTGTTCCCTAACCCTCATGATAAGATGGGACGGATAATCCAACACGACCGGAGAGAAATCAGGCGCAAGACCAACGGCTTTACGGGCTTGCCGAGGCACGGGGCTGTCTAACACCGCCAACTTCCTAACTCTGGGCTCGTATTGAGATTTTTTAACAGAAAAACCCAATACCATTTTGTTAGCCTGACCAGGGATTCGAACCCGAGACCTCATGCGCAGCAGTCGCTTTCACTACCGCTGTGCCACGGAGGCAGTTCTGCAACATACACACAATATAACCATACATTTTAGATCCCATGTGAAAGTGGACGAGCCTATTACGGTCTGCCGAGCAGTTCAAAAACTGTGCTGCAATTGAGAATTAATTGACAGAAATACCTCGGACTCTAACTTAAGAACTCATGCACTGGCTGCCCAGCAGTCGCATGTACTACCGCTGCGGCACCAAGACATCAATAATAGCAATAAAATAAGACTGCATGATCATCGTAGTGGTTTAAGTGATCGTCTCACTACTGCCAGTCCGCTGAGTGTAAGACTCTAACAAAATTATAAGATTTACCAATAGATGTGCCGAGACTGCGTGTTCTTTCTGTCAATTTTCATATTTGTAAAGACGCGCACGACCCAGATTTTAACAGATTTCTTTTACAGACATACATACATAGATTCACGCCTGTTCCCAGAGAGGTAGGCAGAGACTACGGATTTCCATTTGCTACGATCCTGACACACTTCCCTGGCTTAATTTACTTTCATCACATTCCTCATACACGCTCCCTCAGAACAAAATTATTTGGGCATTACACCTTCAAATAGAACACGTACCACACAGATAGGGGGCCAAGGCCCAGCTGTGTGATACTTTATATCCAGGGCTGATATTATTACCCTCAAACATAAGCTTTATATCTCGCTAGCGTTCATACCTATACCACTGTGGCAACAATATAATTCAAGTATGTAAATTAGTCCGGTATTTTTCTAGCGCTTTCCACAAACACTAGCTAACAAAACCAGCCACATTTATTAGGTCAGGCCATAAAAGCAGCAGATGTGTGCGCAAACAGTTACAATTAAGTGCTACAGTTACCGGCAATAACCGCGAGATGGCGCGCGCCGCGCTTCATAATGCAGAGTGAGCAACGCGTCGATAGCGAAATAACGTTCAGGTTTACACACCTGAACATTATTTCGTATGCTCACGCATACCAGTATGTTTTTGAAGGTTAAATTGAGTAGGAAATTCGAGTCATGTGAACTTGAGTGTTTTATGTGATTTTGAACATTTTATATAGTACACACAATGGTTAGACGTTGAGATTGAAACACATGAACAGTAGAGTGGTTTTAAAAGTTCTATATGACTAATGTGCCAAATATTGAGTGCAAGTCGCGCCTGAGCCAGTTTTATGATCCAACGTCCGTTTTTCAGATGGTTCAATCATAGACAGCGTACAGATGGGCCCTTAACCTGTCGGTAGAACCCGAACTGTACATGTAAATATAACCTAACTTACTACCTATGATGCGCTATACCTATCCTATATAACCTGTGTGCTTATATCCTAAATAACCCTAAGCCCTATACCTAAATAACTTAGTTGCCTAGCAATAAGATGCGTACTAGCGTGACACTACGGTGGTATTCGGTGATACAGACCTACGCTTCGTACGCACCTACAAACCCTAGCCCTTATGTCCCTACAATCCCTAAAACCCTAGCCCTACTATAGGCTGGCTTTTATCTCAATAATAAAAGTACACACATAGAAGTACAAATAAAAGTAACAATGTTTATTTTATCTTTTTGCAACAATATTATTATGTAAACAGCGTTCTATATAGTTTCTTGTTAAGTACTAACAAAGTTATTAAGTAAAGATTATATCGTTAAAAGTTGAGCACGTATAAGAATATTGAGTCAAAGTCGTACCCGATTTTGAGAAATTAGTTCAATGTTAGATAAATACTATGTTCTAGTATCTTGTGAAACGTAAATGTACCTAAATTAAAGTTTTATTAAGCTTCTTATTGTGATGTATGCAATATGAGGGTATTTCGGTTAAGTTACTTTTGTTACCGTGCGTCAAGCCAGTCTGTGAATATACGCCATATAGTCAAGTCGTGGTTTCATTACTACCCGACATACTTCAGTGGCGACGAGCAGTATCGAATCCTACGCGAAAAATAGTTTTGTTTTGCTAAAATGTCTATCGGGAAGATATCGGAATTTAAAGTGCATAGTGACGATTGGACATTGTATGTAGAACGGTTAGAACAATACTTCGTAGTGAATAAAATATCCGAAGAGTTACAAGTGCCTACATTAATCACTGTAATGGGAGCAGAATGTTACGAACTATTGGTTAATTTGTGCACGCCAGATAAACCTAAAACCAAAACATTCGCGCAGATCAAGAACATCATAAAAAAACACTTGCAGCCCAAACCGAGTGAGCTAGCAGAGCGGTACAAATTTAGACATAGAAAACAAAAGGAGGGTGAATCGATATCGGAGTATATGGCAGTTTTGAAGAAAATATCTAAAACATGTGAGTTTGGTTCCTGGCTGGAAGAAAGTTTGCGTGATCAGTTAGTTTGTGGCATATCGAATGAAACTATTCGACAACGATTATTCGCCGAAAGTAAATTGGACTTTGGCAGGGCGTATCAGTTAGCAGTAAGCATGGAGGCGGCAGAAAAGGATGCGGCAGAGGTTGTGAGACATGGTGGGTCGGCGAACGAAACGACGGCGGCGCCTGTGACGTGTCAAGCGATATCAACAACAAAAGTAGCTCGACGAAAGGCGGCGGCGGCGCCGGCGACTGGCGCTGCGCGTGACGTCAGTGGAGCGGCGCGGCAGGCCGCAGCACAGGTTCCGCGCAGGCGAGGCTCGCGCGCACCGGCGGCATCCACACCCGCTCAGCTGGGGGAGCGTGCGCAGCAGCAGTGTCAAGTGTGCGGCGCGCGTCACGGTACAGCTACGTGCAAGTTTGTACGTTATGTTTGCCGAGTTTGTAACCGGCTGGGCCATCTGCAACGCATGTGCCCTAATCTTGCGGGACATTTCAATGTCGGCATTGATCCAGTAGTAGAAGATAACGGAAATGAAAGTGACGAGGTAATTTTTGTCGATGTTTGTAAATTATCTGCTACGGAATGTAAACCCGTGTGTTTAGAATTAAATGTTGATGGCAAAGATATCAAAATGGAGTGTGACACCGGTAGTGCTATGTCATGCATAAGCCGAGAATGTTATATTCGACTGTTTAACAATTTGCGTCTTAAACCTTGTCATTTAACACTTAGGTATTATACGGGGGAGTTAGTGAAACCGCTGGGAGTTATCTTGCCAGTAGTAAAATACAAGGGTATGTCTAAAACGTTGGAATTAGTTGTTGTGGAAAACGGAAAAACTGTACTTTTAGGTCGGCAGTGGATGGCTGAATTAAAAATACAGTTACCCTCAGTCAACTATGAGTGCAATAATGTTGTTATGCACAAAGATGATGTTTTTGATATGTCTGTTTTCAGTTCCAAATACTCTGAAGTGTTTGCGGATGGTCTGGGCCGATTCACCGGGGGCAGAGTAAGCGTGCATGTACGGGAAGGGGCGCGGCCAGTGTTCATGCGCGCGCGGCCGCTGGCCTACGCGCTGCGTGAACCTGTAGAGCGCGCGCTGACGCAGCTGCAGCGAGACGGTATTCTCTCACCCGTGGAGCGCTCAGACTGGGCGACTCCGATCGTGCCGGTCGTCAAGAAGGACGGTAACATTAGAATATGTGCAGATTACAAATTAACTTTGAATAAAGTTGTAGAAGTCGACCGTTATCCGCTGCCTAGGGTAGAAGAACTGCTGCTTCGATTAAGGGGTGGTGAACATTTTAGTAAAATTGATTTGTCCCAGGCATACGCACAATTCGAATTAGATGATGATACAAAGAAATATACAGTAATAAACACCCATAAGGGTTTGTTTATGTACAACAGACTAGTGTATGGACTTTCGTCAAGTCCAGGCATTTTTCAAAAACGATTATAGCAATTATTCGCTGATTTACCTCAAGTGGGGGTGTTCCTTGACGATATTATTATAACCGGATCCACAAGGGAAGCCCACATGCATAATTTATGTAAGGTATTTGATCGTTTAAAAAAATATGGGTTGCGAGTAAAAAAAGATAAATGTGTATTCTTTGCGGAATCGGTTAATTATTTAGGTCACACCATCAGTAAAAACGGAGTGCACACGTGTCCCGATAAGATTAAGGCTATCATTAAAACACCAGCCCCTACGAACGTATCGGAGTTGAGATCCTTTATTGGTATGGTCATGTACTACGGCAAGTTTGTGAAGGATGTTAGTACAGTGTTAGCACCACTATACAACTTACTTAGGACAGGTGTTCAGTACAATTGGACTAAAGAGTGTCAGGATGCGTTTGATAAAGTTAAATATTCGTTAACTTGTAGTGAAGTTTTAATGCACTATACACCAGAGTTGCCTATAATTTTGACGACGGATGCGAGCAGCGTAGGTATAGGCGCGGTGATATCGCACGCGACTCCCAGTGGCGAGCGGCCGGTGGCGTACGCGTCTCGCGCGCTGACGCAGGCCGAGCGCGCGTACTCTCAAATAGACAGGGAGGCACTCGCTATAGTTTTCGGAATCCGCAAATTTCATCAGTATCTTTATGGGCGTAAATTTATATTGAGAACAGATCATAAGCCTTTGACTTATATTTTGGGTAATAAGGTAGGTATTCCTGTAATGGCTGCATCTAGACTACAGCGGTGGGCAGTACTATTAGCAGGATATACTTATGATATCGAGTATGTTTCGTCCAGTAAGAATTGCGCAGATGCGTTGTCGCGACTCCCATGTAAAGAAGTTAATAATTTAGGAATACTGACAAAGAGAATGAAAATAGTAACCAGGTGGATCAAGGTACTGTTCCTGATGAACATTCAGGCACATCACCTGAATTACTACCACCGCCTACGTCACCGGTGAATCGGTATTCCAGGCGTACGAGAAAACCTGTAGAGAGATATAAAAGTGAATGGTAGTTAATTATAGGAATTTGTGTTTTTTTTAGTTATCAAGTTGTGATACTTGGGTATGTTATAAGCTAAGTTGTATTATGTATTATAAGTAAGGTAAAATACAATTCATTACATATACCTATGGCTAACCGAATGATATTTATTTAGTTCCCTAAGCTGTGTTCAACGACTTGTGTACATATATTAATAATGTAGCTAAGTACCTAGGTACTGTAGTATTATTAAACTGCGTATTTAATGTATTTGGTACTTACTACTGTTACTACTTACTTAGTTTTATATACCTGTTACACTGGATAAGAATGCTGTAACTTTAATACTTAATTGGAATAAGTCTAGTTTATTTTCTCTAATCATAGAATAGTGGTGGAGGTGTGATGTATGCAATATGAGGGTATTTCGGTTAAGTTACTTTTGTTACCGTGCGTCAAGCCAGTCTGTGAATATACGCCATATAGTCAAGTCGTGGTTTCATTACTACCCGACATACTTCACTTATGTTTTGTAATAATGCATAAGAGCTTTTGCGAAACGTAACCTAAATATGTAGAATTTCTGTATAGTGACTGTACATACCGCTACACATCAAGTTAGACACCCTATATACGCATAACTATGCTACATACACAAGTCCAGTCTAGGTTGTCGTGTCGCTGTGTGTACCTAGCGGTGTGCAAAAGATAATCTCGATAATAAAGACAGATTTTGAAAAGTCAATGTAGTGGTTTTCCCAAGCTTAAGCTCTAAAAGATCTTTTGAATGTAGAGAACCAATAATTGTTTTAGAAAATTTTATATTCTGGTTTTTGAATGTACAATTTAAGTAGCTACGAAATAATTATATCTCGCTACGTTCAGTTAGGTGGTAATAGGTATCACGCTATGAGTGATCGTGTTCGTATCTTTTAATGTAACTGTGCAGTGACAATAAAACATTTTAAATATGGAATAGTACAATTAATGGTCATTATACACTACTTATATAATTATTATTCCATATTGATTCACGGCTTAATTTAAGCACAATTTTTTAAATATTTTTATATGTTGGGCCAAACATAAGTATTTTGTCATTGTTGCCGGTTTCCTACTAATTCCTTGACGGTAATAGTTGAAAATTAGCGATTAATGTAAAAGGCGATAACATTTGATAAAAGGAAGAATAAATAAAATCCAATAACAGAGGCAAAATACAATTCATAAAACAGGACTTGAACCTGCATAACCTTAAGTAGTTTAATTTCAGTCCTAAGCACATAACTAAACACTGCACAAATAATCTATGAAAATTTCAGAGGACGTCGTGCTGCTTTTTGCGTGCTTTAACATGTAAGTAACATTTGCCTGGTATAACCGTTAAATTACGAGGCTCACCAAAAAGCAATGACTGACGCAACCATAAAAACTGTCTTCCTTTTTTATGCCACATTTTCTAAAGACCCAACACACAAACTTCTCACTAACACACTAGGTAACAAATAGTGGTCGTAAATCCTGTGTTAATATACTGGGGCTCAGGACAGATGGCGCTCATTACACAGCGTTCTACGGCACCGCGGCGCGCAGTATGACACCATTTGTAACACCCATTGTACGTTACCGCAAAGTTGATTTTTTTTAGACAGCCGTGCAGGAAATGTTGCTATTAAAGAGCGTAGAGCTAGCGATGTAAGTAGGGTGATAATCACAATAATTTCAGGTGGATTACGCTGTATTATTTTTGGCTTATCTATACAAATAAATAAAATTGAAGTGTCTGTTTGTAATATCAAAATAACAGCTATTTACTAAATGCATATAAAGGTATATACGGCACATATCAAAAAGTTTTTCCAATATTTGTTATTGTAGGTCGATTGCTGCGTCAAAGACCTTGAATAGAATACCTAGTCACGAATTTCGTAAGTTACATACATATTATATGTATTGAATTGTTAACATAACTCAATTTAACGTGAAATCTAGGCAGATTCTCTTAGAGAGATGTAGTTTTTCTCATGCTCAAATGTGTGAAATCCACTAACATGGCCAACCCTGTGGATTATAGGTTAACATATCAAAAGGTTGACTAGCTGTGCAATAGTTATAACTGTACTAATATTATATATCTAGTTCGGTACGTAGCTCTAAGGCAATAAAAGAACTTATTCAATACTATATTTTGACTGCGGCTTCGCTTGCGTAAATATAGTTTAGGTTGGTCAATAACAGTACTTTTTTTGCATGAAAGGTGACTTAGTAGTAAGTTTTAACTAATATTATAAATGCGAATGTGGGTTTGTTTGTTTATTTCTTTGTTACGCTTTCACGTCTTAACTATTCACCGATCATCATAAATTTTGCATACATAAGCCAGGGAAACAGAAAAAGACATAGTGCATTTTACATCCAGAAAAATACTGTTACTGACCTAACCTAACCAACGTTTACGCAAGCGAGGCCGCGAGCAAAATTTAGTAGTATAATAAATGTCTAAACTTGCTTCTGGTCGCGACTTCGTGAGCGTAAATCCCATGGGAAAGCATACCGAGATAAAGAGTCCAGGATACAGTCGAAGTGCCAAGTTACATCTAAATCCGTTCGACAAATTACGAGCTATTGAGTAACAAGCATCCGAACATCTTCACAAAGTTGCACCTTTATGCTTACAGCTACGTGATGGTTTGCAGCCTATTTGGTACTTGTAAACAGTATATAAAAATATAATACTGTAAGACTCAGTTACAATATTGTGGGATACAAGAGTACGTGACCAGCAATTTTATCGGCTTTGTTTGACCACTGACATCGTTCTAGAGATATACTTATTGCTTACGATCGAAATAACAAACGAAAACAATATATTTTTGATCTAAATAATATAAAGCAAAGTTTCTTTGAAATTAAACTACTATATACGGATTTTATCGCGTTGTTTATTTGACACTTTATTACAAAGTTTCTGTTTGCATTTGTCTGTTTATCCGCTTAGGTCTTCTAAGGGCCTGTGCACACCGCGTTTTTTAAACGCGCCATGGATGCGCGTTTTAGAAACGTGCGTCGACGGCGCGCTTTTATCCTACAGAGCAGTTTGTTGTCATTTGTATCGATACACACGCGCGTTAGCATCGCGTTTGTATCGATTCAAACGCGTGACACCAGCGCGTCTGTATCGATACACACGCGCGTTAGCATTGTGTTTGTATAGATTCAAACGCGTGACACCGGCGCCTCACTAGCACAATAACAAAGCGGATGCAATCAATACTGCCTCGATCGACAATCAATCGACATCTTGCTACTGTTGACGAGGTTCTGCTTAAAAACGCAACGTGCCAGCGCGTATGTATCGCTACAAACGCGCGTCGACGGCGCGTTTAAAAAACGTCGTGTGCACAGGCCCCAAAAAACGTTACTACCGTTTTCATTATCATTAACAACGTTTCTCGAGGTAGATTTATATGTACAATACATTCCACTAAAATTTATAATCCGTAGAGAAATATTGTTTGTTATCAACTCGACAAAGATCAATCAAAATTAATAAAATATAAACACAATTTCGTATTCGTCGATCCGTAATATCCTTACTAATATTATAAATACGAATGTGAGGTTTTTTTTTTTTTTTATTTCTTTTTCACGCCGCATCTCCTTTAATCATCATGAAATGTCGCATACACATTGTCAAGACATAGAGTACTCTACATCCAGAAAAAGTACCGTTCCTGAGGGATGAAAAATTGACATAACATACATTTACTAAGCCGCGGGTAAAATTTAGTAATTTGTATAAACTTATAATATATATCGCCGATATAATGTTCTTGTCGTTCCATGGTACTTTCTGGTTACGAAATACACTAACGCACACAATACCAAACTGTTTCTGAAAGTGAGTCCACAGTATCCGCCCGCGGCACGTGCCACTACCAACTCTGGAATTGGATCGGACTAGTGCACCAGCTCGCGTATTAAATCAAACTTTTAAAACTTGTTAGAATTTTTCTGACGTATTTCATATTTTTACCCGACTACGAAATGCAGCTGATATTTTAATATAAATAATAATAATAATAATAATAATAATATTGTTTATTTCTCTCAAAAAGGTAAGTACATTGATATGTTACAATAAGGTACAGCATGAACTAAAACCTTAGTGAGAGCTGGAGTTTGGACTAGGTACGAAACCTGTGTGACAAATCTCCAGGCTCTCGCCTTTAGTAATACAAAAATATGCAGCATGAGATTGTAAAATGTGTCAGAAACAATATGTACTTCAAAGATACAAGAAAATGTAGGGCAATCGATAAAGTAAATTAGCAAAAAGTGCGGGGATGAGAGTGTATATTTAAAGAGTATGTGTGGATGTCTGCGTGAGAGTGTGTGGCTATGTGTATGTGTGCGTGTGAGTGTGTGTGTGTATGTGAGCGTGTGTATATGTATATGTGCGTGCGAGTTTAAGCATTCGTGTGTGTGAGTGTGCGTGCGCGCGTGTTTTATCACCTCTAGTGTCAGTACTATTATTGGGTCTCATAGATAATGGCCTTTATGGTGATGAATGCATCACCAAGAAGTGTTAAAAACTTTATTTGTGCTCATATTAGAATATAGAATATCTGATTGAATAATACTGTCTTAGTGTATAATATATTATTTCGTTTTAAAATAAATTATGTAAATATATTGTAAATAAAGCTCTCTTAGTTATAGAGAACTATTACAAACTCTTTTCTGTTACCGTCGAAACGAATTACAGGACAAGACAATGTAGTGGGTTTCATTTCTTTAAGGTGTCATAACAGACGATTCTTAATACCTCTAGGTATTAGGAATCGTCGTAGTTGCCAATGCGAGGATCAAATGTTATTAAATGATTCTATGATAGAATCTGCACTATAACCAAGGTTGTTTCTGATAGCTATTTGCGTACTACAACCTTAGCATTATACCTGTATATAACTATTGTATAGTTATACAAACATGTCTAAAGCTCATCCCAGGAAGTTTCCTGCTCATATGACTTCCTTGTTATACACGCCCATGCTAATAGCCTCGCTTGACTTAGACCGTTTAATTGAGAACTCCAAAGAACATTACTTGAGTTCCATAAGTCCAATACACGCCATAGTGAAATGATTTTCACTACCATATGGGAGTTTTCCTATGGGATAGTCGTCGTGATAAGGTGTAAAAAATAAAACTCTCAAACTAGTTTCAAAAGCTTTAACTAGGATCATCGATACTCCATCCGCCATCAGAATCTTCGTGCCTCAACCCTGGGCCTGGCGAAGGTGTATGAGGAGTGGTTATGGTTTCAGTAGTCGTGGTAACAAGTTCGTTTTCAGCTTCTGTAGCGGCAGCAGTAGTGCTAACAGGATTACCCATTACGGGAAGCAGTATAGGCTGGATAAGAGTGGCAGCTGATTCTCTTTCTTTCAATAATCGAGGAGGCTGCCAGGTCTCGAAGTACTCGTTGAAAGGAGATTGGACGGTGGTCGATGTCATAACTTTGCCTCTGTAGTAAGATGGCATCTGAAAATAAAAATCTTATATAGTATTTCTAGGGTAGACATTCTTAGAGGTCTTCATTAAATTCCTAAAATGGGCACTCCATTAAACTGCCAATCAGGACCGCAATGTCACAGCACTGTCTTTTAAAGTCATGTGTATCTATCTATACTAATATTATAAAGAGGAAAGTTTTGATTTTTTGTTTGTTTGTAAGGGTTTAAACCAAAAACTACTCAACTGATTTAAAAAGGTTTTCATAATTGGAAAGCTATATTATCAACGATTACTCTCATACTAATTAATAACATGAGCTATAATATAGTTTTAAATAGTTATGTTACTAACATAACCTAATCTAACCGAACCTTTTTTTAAGCGAACGAAGCTGCGGGCAGAATCTAGTAATGAATATGCGATCAATGCTATTGGTCTTTGTCATACGCACTGGCAGCACAGATCGATTCCTCTACTGATGTTATTATTACTGAAGTAACCTATTACTAGGCCCAGTTCGTAAATTATCATTTTTTATTAGAGTTCGGTAAAACTCTTATACAACAGCTTTGTCTGTCTGTTATACAACTTTCAACTCAAGAACCGTTCTTACGCTAGAGACTCGCGGTCAACGCCATTCGACTCAGCATAGTCGATATACCCCGAAATGACTTTGACCTATGACCTTTGACCTCTTTCCTCAAGGTCACGTGGTATCACGTGACTTTTGCATATTACTTAAACCATTTTTTCGAACTCTAAGATTTACGGCAATTCATTGCCGATTCTCACGTATCTTAGTAGTATATAACTTTGTCGCTATGTGTACAGTGTGCATATCATTATACATACCGACTCATTAACTGTTTCGACCCAGTCTGCAAATGCTCCGACTAAAGTGAAGACAGTCGGTGCGTTCGCGAACCCACAGGTCGCTGGACCGAAGGAGATTACGCCAACCAGGCGGCCTGACAGTACTGCTGGACCTCCAGCGTCGTGCTATATAATACATTAAAATAAATTTTAATACGAAGAAGCAATATTATTATATACATATATACGTCTCACGCGTATATCCTCGAAGAGGTACCCCAGTGGTTAGTCACGGTTGGACTTGCCATCTAGAGGTCGTGGACTTGAATCCCACCCGTTGTACTACGTAAACTCACTCCTAGTATAAGCATTCTGGCTTAGCTGAAGGGTTCAACTAGAATACTAGTAAGTAATTTGAAAACCAAATTGCTACAAGTACATTAAATTTTTAAAAATTTAATTCTATTACTCTCATAATTCACAAACCTTGTTTTTAGATCCTACATAATAGAGGGTTAACTATTACAGTCTACCGGTAACAGTTCCAGACTAAGTGCTGCAACTGATTCGTTGATAGAAACCCCTTAAATAATATGTACAGCAGTCGCATTAACTACCGTTAACACCAAGGCTGTTATTAATTACAGTTAATTTCAATGGTTAGTTACACTCACTTTCGTTTCCGCGTTTCATACTGAACTGATATAATAAAATAATGTTATAAGATAAAACCTACGTAGGTCTATCTGTATCGTTATGTGTCTGTAGCAACGTAGCTGTGCGAGCAATAAACCGATTTGAGTCGTATCCAAACTGATGAGTTTGAAATCGGATTACGGGATATTGATATAGACGGAATATTATAGAGCTGCATGGAGCATTTGTTAATTCAATGTATCATGTTCAATAATCTGAATTGAATTTGCATGAGGTAACTTTAGAAGTAAATACATCATACATTATCGTCGAAGAGAAAGGGGTGTATTACACTTAAACTTTAACTACTTTTTTTAGATCTCGCGTGATAGATGAGGCTTTTGTCGTTTACCGGGCACAGTGACAGGTAAAACCCACTACTAAGAATTTTCTAATTGAAAACCCAGGATTGAAAAACGACCCTGGAGTAAACCGAAAGCTCACCATTGCAAGCAAACATAAGCTCAAACTTACGCCACGGGACTAACTAGGTGAAATAACTAAATTTTGATAACGGTAACATAGGTTTAGTCACGGATACTTCAGAAAGAAGTACTTAGAATGATACTGGTACTGTCATGTATCGCAGGCAAACCTACAAGTGCAACTTCGTTTACTTACAAAAATACGATTTAATTCTAGCCACAGAGTTTCATAAACCTGTATGCGGTCTATACGTTCTTGAAACTTAATATAGAAATTACATTATACTGAAAATCCTGAATCGCCAGAGCTAACGTCATTTTAACAAAGTATGTAATAATTATATCAATAATAGATAACACCTGGTCTATTATCGATATAATTATGAAAGTAATTCAATTTGTATTACTTAAACCTATAATTATACTTTACCTACACCATACTGAAGTATTGCTTGGTGACTATTTTAAGTCCATATATTTAATTTTATAAGCGGACAGACATATTTAAAAGGCCTATCAAGCCCAATAAACGTGGCTCACTTCAAACCAATGAGTGTGCGTACGTTGTTTGCCTACATATGATGAAGTTACTGTTTAAAATCCAGCGGTATTGTAACAATAAATACATATGTATTTATCTTATATTAACTGTTGCACGTTACATGACCAAATGTTTCTTTAAATTTAGCCCACAGGGAATATGGTATTGTGTAAATCTGTTTTTAGGTTCGTTTGTTATTATTTAATATATTATTGATGTTTACTCTTTTATCTGTTGTTATATCCATCAGCTTTACGGTGGCTTATATACTCATCGTACAACGAATGCTTCTCTTGATATGAGTTCTTCTTCTTCTTAGCGTATCGTTGGCAAACACTTTTAAATTTTTATTTATTTATTTATTATTAAATATTTTATTTTTATTAAATATTCAATATAACAATAAATTATATATTTGCCGCTCAGAAAGCAGCTACGTTAGCTGCATTGTCAGAGGCAGCCATCAGATCCTCCTGCGTGCCAGTTGTCAGGCACCCAGGGCACGATGTAAGGTGGGACATCGTTTGTCTTGCACCGCACGCGCAAGCCAAATATGAGTTGAATTAGTTATACTAGTGCACAATTATATGACTAGTGTTGCAGTGTATGTACTTATTTATAATGTTGTCAACACATTCAAATAATATTATTACACATTCAAATATTATATTACATATTATATGACTATATAGTCATAGTCAAAAATAATTAATTTATTTAAGCCACAAAGTAACACTTATGAACGTCAAGAGTAAACGCATATGTAGTTCAAATTGGATTGCGCACGTCGCTTAGTCAGCAGTGATATTCCGTAACATACAAACTCGATATCCAAATTCCTTCAATCGAAAATATCCGTCACATCGAAAGCTAACACACTTGAATTCGTATTTTGACAGTGACAAAACTCGACAATCGAGTCGGAAATTTCCCTACAGAATATAAGAAATATACTTCAAATGTCAACATTCTCTTACACGACGTACGTCTTATTGCCGCTGTAGACAGTGAGATGCGACTAACGCATTCGAAAAATACTAACGCACATTTAATTTCTCATCTTTTGTTCTTACAGAATAGCATTGCAGAGCTTAGATCTCGTAAGTGGCAAAATGTGCACGGTTCAAGATGTTCCCTGTTGGAGTAAAATTTAATTCCGTTGTTTATAACCCAAGCATTCTCCTATCCAAAATTTATAACATTTTATTTAAAGGAATTTGCGTTCTATCTAACAAATAACTAAACTTCTCACTAACCTCTCGAGATAAACTAATATGCTTGTGTTACGAGATCCACTCGTGACGTAAGCTGACGTCAGCAGTTTGAACCCACGAATCTCTCCTCTTCACCTCTCGATTCCAAGTATAACGATATAATATCTATTGCGCTAATGCCGCTTCAACAAATGGTACTTTAGGAACATCGAATTACCAATAAATATTATATAACTTACATCACAAGCTCCTTCACCCGTAGTGAAAGTGCCCGCACAAAACATGGTTTCCGTTATGAACTTACTGAAACAAAGGTGTCTTATAATGAAAATTAAGGCTTATTAGCACGAGGCAAGTTTCTAGCCTTCTTGAAGCAAGTCCCTATTTTATTGACTAAGACTGCTTCAAGAAACATATTGTGTAAATGAACGATAAATTGCACTTGAAATTTATTGTAACAGTTTATTGATATATTGTACTTTTCTTTCTCTGGTCTATTTCAATTACTAAACACACAAAATAGCCTGAATCATCTGTATAATCTTTTGATTAAAAATATTAGTTTCATGAGGGTCATATACGAGTAGGTATTATAACATTAGTGTATTAATAGTCACTAGTCACAACATTTTACCATATGTTCGAAAATTAATTAGATTGGTAGGTCGTGGTCGATCCTATAGATGGACAATGTTCGCGACACAATGTATCGTATGGATCTCGGAAAATAATAGGTAATAATCTTGAATTTGACTATTTGTATTTGCTTTCTGCAATTGCAAAATTCTGCTAATGCCTTTTTAACATATCAATTAATATCATAGTTACTATCCAAAGCTTCGAATATTTCAGTTGGCGAAACATTCGAAAGTTTATATTTTTAATCGATAATCGCCTAACGCCTGGTTATTAATGTTTAATTGATGGAATGTAGTAGGTATGCAGGATTACTTACCTGCCGTAGACTTCTTTACAAAATGTATTTGGGTATACTGGAAGCAGTTTCTTTTGTAAAAATATTGGCTCAAACGCTAACCTCTGCGACAACTGTAAAAAATCATGTTGTTAACTGCATTATTATTAGAAATACCTACCGGGAACATGTTTATATGTATATACATAAGACTATTGGTATAGTACCAAAAAGAGTATTTGCAATTTCCACGATTATAATAAACTACTACATACATACATACATAACTACATATGAATATAAAAAACTGCTTATTATATATATATATATATTTTATATTACTGTTAATATAATATATATATATATATATATTATATTAACAGTAAGTAGTAGATTATTTTTAGAACGCCGGACTAATCACTCAGCTAATATAAATAATATAATAAATACATATATATAAATACTAGCTGTCCCCTACGGTTATACCTACATTTATGATTGCTGTTCCGCTGTCGTGAATCCTGACGACATTTTATTTAGCATATATTACTTCTGGATAAAGGAGCTTCCTAATGATGGGAAAATATTCAAATAGGTTGATTAGTTTAAGAGTTTATCAATAACAAACAAAAATATAATATAAGTATAGATAAATACATTTTTAAAATTGCTTATAGGCATAGTTATTTTCAATCGGTGAATAAACCACTCGAAGAACTTATCCATTAGAAAATTCGATTAAAATACAATCCATGATAATAACCGAGCTTCATTTTACATGAGCGGCATTTTAGGGCTCATCAAAAATGCTAATACAAAAAATCTCGGGGTTAATCCAAATATAATTAAAGATATTTCGTTGGTCTAATCGAAAGAAGGGATAAAAATCGTTGTATGGAAAAAAAATTTGGGTCGACTGGGTAATGACAGTGGCCCTAGGTGATAGTGATGATACGGTCAAAGAAATGGGGTTAATAGCTAGCTTGGAACTTCCAAAATGAATATGTTTGTATACTAACGAACTAGCAATAAGACAATCTCATAATTTACTAACCAAGTAAATACCTCAAGCATCCCACGTACAAAAGCCTAACATTTATAAGGCAATTAACCAAATTTTGCGTAAAAATATTTAAGTAAATGCCTTTCGAAGCAACAGGTCGGAGACCCTCAACCATTATGACATCCTCATCAAAAGCCAAGGTCCTATTTACACAGCGCCAAAGGATTTCACAGCTAATTTGGTCCAAAGCTGTCAACATAGCTACTGAAAATTCCCTTTTTACCGATTTTCCTCTCCTAATCCATTTTTATAGAGTAAACTTGTGACTTGTCGTTTTCCGAAAGTAGTATATTTTCATGATGGAAACATATTTTTATTTGGTTTTGAATTTATTAACGTTGCATATAGACATACCCTAACGTACCTATAGTATTTCTAGACAGAGGACCTAGTAAGACTTTGGCTATCCTGGTTATCTAACCTGAAATCTCATTCATGACAGTTAAATTATTTATTATACTAACGCTTCATTGAGGCGGCCAACATTATTTGTACTCACTTACTTACGTATATAATATATATTACAGTATATGTATATATACTTATGGATATGCAATAGTAAACATTGTCAATAATATTATAATCTGCTTAAAATCACTGAAGAGTCAGTTAGAAGGTATTACGGTAACAAATTTACCTTAGTCACTCCCCAACCAAGTACCATAATCTCAGCAGTGGCAGGGACGAGGGTAGGCTGGTGTGAGATGTCGATGATCTTCGGGATGCGATGGTAGGTGAAGGCCAGATGTCTTCGAAGGCGAAGGACGGCCAAGTTGCTGCGTAGAGACTTAGGGTTATAGCTCGGGTGAAAGTATACCTGAGAATGAAAACGGGATGCGATTTTGAAAATATTCCTAATTATAGAATTTTTCTAGTGGATGAAAAATGGTACTATTTATTTGCTGACAGTATAAACCAGTCGGCTTATTCGAAAAAGTTCTACCCTCTTATAAGAAACTGCGTAAAAGTAGTAACACTGTTATGGCGTCTTGTCCAATAAGTTAGAGTTCTAGAGTTTTACATACTTTTCCTGTCATTCTATCTTTCATAGTGTTTTATAGTTGGCCGCTTACTATTGCTATTTCTTAAAGCCTTACAGCCATTCTAAACGTAATTCTTTGGATAGCCATATCCAAAATATATTTTAATTTTTTAATATGTCTGTTATTGCCGTCGTTGCAGCAAAAATAGTACCCAAGAAGCCTTTTTAACCTTTTTTCAGTACTGTGTGTTAACAGGTACCAGCATCCTCTATTTTTTTACTAAGTATACGTGTACATAGCAATTAAAATCTACTGTTACTCATAAATAAACATAGATATTTTGAAATTAAACTTACTTCTAAAACTTCGATAGTTTCCCCACCTACTCTGCTGTGGTTGCTGCCGAGCCTTATTTGAACAACGCGAGGATTTTCGCGAAAAAAACGGTTATTGTGCATCCTGTAAAGCAAATTCAATAAATAATGTACTTTTATTCCCTTTTTATGTTACCAAGGCGACGCACCTGACGGTAAGCAGTTATCGTTAGCCTATACTCTCTTGCAATACTAAATGTATCATGTGTTGAGAATCTTCAATCATTGATCATTGTCACAGACGAGTCAGCTAATGCATGCTTGTATGTACACACATTAGCGAACAATAAAGTATATTACCAGATACCTCTAATAAACATTAACTTTTCGATCTGCTAAATATTTGGATGTTTCCGTACTTTGATCTACTCGTTAATGTCAGTGATGATAGCTTATAAACTCACAGTTGCAAACATGATGCTGACGTGATCACCAGGTCATGCCAATACAGCACACCACCACACCAGAACCTTCCCATTATATGAATAGAAGCCATGAATGGATATTCTCGAATGTTGGTCCGCTCTCCCTTGTAAATACGTCTACCGTCACGTTTTGCATCGTGGTATTGCTTTAAGTCTTCTAGCTCCCCTTGTGGATCTAAAATAATGCATGAAAACACGATAAAAAAATATTACCACTGGCAAGGGTATGCATAATTAAAATTTATTTATATTTATGACAAACAGCGTTAAAATCGCTTTCATTAGGCTTGAGGTGTTTCGGGCACGCCACGATCGTGGCGGTAAGTCCCGTGTTTGAGGAGTGGCTGGAGAGGCGCCATGGCGCCCTCACCTTCCGGCTGACACAGGTAATGACTGGCCACGGTTGTTTTGGCCAGTTCCTGTGTCGTATACGCCGGCAAGAGACGCCCGGTTGTCACCACTGCGGCGACTGCCGCGACGTAGTTGAGGACACGGCGCTGCACACTTTGGCGGTTTGCCCCGCCTGGGCATCGCAGCGCCGTGAATTGATCGCGGCAGTCGGATTGGTTGCCCTCTCGCTCCCGGCCGTAGTTCAGTCTATGGTCCGGAGTGAGAGGTCGTGGAACGCCGTCGCCTCCTTTTGTGAGGAAGTCATTTCCATCAAGGAGGCGGCGGAGCGGGAGAGGGAGCGTTTGAACCCTCTCCCCAACCGCAGTACCGGGCGCCGCAGGGCGCGGGACGACCTCCAGCCACCCTGAGGTTTGACCTGGGGGTGGCGGGCTTTGTGGGCCTGCCCGCCATCCGTTCAGCACCAGGTCCGAGAGGCGGCGTGCGTGTTCCCACGCGCGCCTCTGTGTTGAGTCCGTCTCCCCTCTAGGGGGGACAGTAGGGAGTGGTAGAAGTGCCTTTAGGGTAGGTCTTTCGTGTAGTGGCCTGCCGTTTCATACGGCGGGCTGAAACCTCGGCGGGGTCGCGACCGCATGCGAAAGTGATTCGCGCGGCCCCGTCGATAGTGGTTTTATCGAGGAACACCGTGGTAGGTTTAGTCGGTATTCCGGGAGGTACTTTATCATCTTAACATCTCATTTTACCCCGGCGAGTCCGACATAACCCCTCCGCCCGCCCCCGCGGAGGGGTATGCGTCATGCATTCCACCACGTAAAAAAAAAAAAAAAAAAAAAGGCTTGAGGTGTTTAACAGCACTGAAACCAATTGATTCCCGCCGTGCTCCAACGGTTTAAAATATTGATATTTTTGTGTTTTGCCTATTCATATCTGTAGTGCAACATTTAAATTGTATAGATTAGTTAGTCTTTGAATCCAGATTGTTGATAGTTATTTTTTTTTCATAAACGTGTAACAAATTTAAACCTTTATTAATATAAAATTAAATAATGTAAATTAAAATAATAAATATTAAGTAAACTTATATTAGTCGTACCCCAATAAATACTTTCTTTAGCTTTTTCTTTATGATCATCGTTTGGTACCTCCGCTATCATTTTGTCAACCACATCATTCACTCTTTCTACGTCATCATTTTCAGATATTGGATTTTTCATCATCCTTCTAGCTGACTTCATCAGTTTTCCTTTTTCACCTTTCCTAGTTAATATATTCAAAATGTCATCTCGGTTCATCTTTGCTTTCAGTTTTAAGTAAAGGTTTACTGTATCATTGGTGGTTAAAAACCTAAAATGATCATTTTCATTTAAGGCGTTATGAAAATTAGTATTGTTTAGGTCCGTTTCACTCGTTACATTCGCAACTATTTGTGAAAATGAATCATTATCAATGACATAGCTGTTAATTGTGTCCATTTTCCCTTTAAGTTCTTTAACTCTTCCATGTTTCTGTCTCACTCCAAAAATGTCTACGATTTTATCAGAAATTTGATGAATCGTTAGATTTTGTACTTTAAATTCGTCGCCTTTAGTAAATGTTATACATATAAATAATATGAAATGTACATGAAAACACATTACGAGGACTCTGATCATTATTCTAAAATCAACGCCTCTAGTATTTTATGGATATTGAATAATTTTATAGGTTCTAACATTTTTACTACCTTTATATGGGTATAGTAATAATATGGTATATACAGTAAAGATCAATCGATTATTGACGTAAGCCACATATTTTTGTACATATTTTTATAGCATATATGTCAAAGGTATACTAGGAACTTTATGCATCATAAAAATATGAAGCTTCTTTAACTTCAAAGTTGAGAGAAAACAATGTAGATAAAATATGAATCAGAATTACAATGTGTCGATACGTTGGCAATATCAAATTAACTCCTCAAGCCATTGCGCTATCCGTGCAGTAAAATAAAATTAGCATATTAATGTTACCTCAAAAATATTATTACTAGCTCACAAGGCACAACATTTGTCTATACCTACTTCTCAGAATATAAATTTTAATTTCAAAACATGTCTGTGATCTTTGACTTCGTAAATTATAAATGTCGTCTAATCTTTGCTACACTTTAAATTTAATGAAGTTTGATAAAGAGAGTTTTATAATTATTTTTAAAACAGATCAATGATAGGGATTGAGAAAGGTCGGCCCATTAAATTATTTGAGCTTAAAGCTAACTAGTATTTTTATGAAAATGAAGTCCTCACTTGTTCTTTATTGATCTCAGATAAGGATGATAGCAATTAAGTCCCAACTATATTATTATATACTTCAATACTAATTATTATTATTTAATTTTATGTTAATTCATTTACGCCCGTTCTAGAAATGGGCGGCAGGTACTAATTAAGCCCGTAATTAAGATACTGAAAGATAATTTTCATTCAGTCACAAATTATTATTGCCCTCGTCGTTCATATTTGGCGACTTAAGAGTACCTACATCGACAATATATTAGATTTGAACTAAGTAAATTTAATAAATGTAAATTAGTCAATCTGGTGAAGAGAAAATAGTCCACTCTGCACCCAAGGATTGACCACCTCCACGACTGCCATACATAGAAAAAGGTTGAGGATACCTAAATCGAACGTATTCAAACTTCAAAGTTATATTTTGCAATCGTTAATTTAATTTTATTAAATTTATTATAGATTTAGCCTTTCTTGTCTTCTGTATCTGGAAATGATTATGGTTTAGTATGAAGGACTTTTTGTTTGATCAAGAAAATGGTGTTCATATCGTATGACTTAAACATAGTATCACGCCTATTTCTCCAATGCTGCAGATGTGTATTATACACACATATAGTTTTAGGTTCTACGTAATAGGACTAGACATACTGTTTCCTAGAATTTCGTGGCAGAAAATCTTAATAATACCGGCAAGCCCAAAAATTAGATCCGGTAGCTAGAACTCGAGCTCTCAAGCGCGACCGTGTCCTGGATATTTTCATCCATGTATAAATTCAAGCGGGCAAAGCCACGGACAGAAGTTAGTCCATAACATTAACATTAGTTGCATTCACTTCATTGGAGTAGACTAACCATAAAAAAGAAAATGATTGTATTAACGGGCAGTACGCTACATTACGCCTTTTTTATGATCGAACAACTTTATTTCTACGATTTTAACCCAGAACTGTAATTTTTACCTTGTTCCAAAACGTACTAAAAACGAAAACGAAACGGTCTTCGGTTAAAGCGAAACCTACATTTGGTTTCTGACAAACGGGACCGCCGCCGCGCTGTAAAGAAAATAGCGTCCTCACTATCTCCACCCATAAACTTGAACAGAAACGCGCCAGCGATAATGCGATAGGGTTCTAAAACTTACGTCAGTAATAAGTCTGTCTGAGCTAAGTCATCAATCAGAGTAGATAGCAATCCAGAAATACCTATACAAGGAATCAAATTACGATCCCAATCAGAAAACACGTCTAGTCGGTAGGCGTTTCTAGAACATATTTTTGTTGGTAATGAGCCGTGAAATTGTGAGTAATACGGCGATTGGAGAAGTGACGTACGGAACATAAATCTACGTCATAGTGAAAGATTCTTATTTTCTTTATTAGGAAAGTGTTTCATTTCTTCTTGTTGGTATTTAAATCACTTTTATTGTGTTAACACATTTTTGATGATTGTGAGTTGCTTGCTCCGACGACCGAGTTCAATCTCATACATAACACTACCAACGTGAAATCTAAACACAAATATTTAGCTCGGGTAGCTAACAAGAATAATAATAATATAACACACAACTAATAGCAAAAAATGTAATGATATATTCAATCTCTTTAAAAACCTTCACGATTGTTCCCTTGTGTCAAATGGAAGACGAAATTTTAAACTCTTACTCAACTAATCTTACTCTAACTCTCATATTTATTGTGACAATCAAAACAAGACTATAAAACTTAAAAAAAAACAAAACTACAAACTAAAACACGACTAGCGATGTGTATGTACAGTTAGATTAAACTACGGACTACAATCATGCCTTGTCTTGATTATTAATGTACATGTAAGTGGATGCTCCTATTTACCATACTGCTGCTTTAGAGGCTACCCTCAAATTTTATTAAATGCTTGAGTATGTTCAATAATAGTGCATGGAGAAATGGTTGCAGCACCTTACAGCTCTTATGATTTGTAATCAAAAACTTGACGATTAAAAAGAGTGACCATGAGTTTCTTGCCCGTTCTTCTCATAAGCCCTACACCCTTGCTTTGCTGAACGTGGCAGTAAATGTAAATTCGCAGACAAAATTAGTGTAAATTTGACATTCATAAGTGTTACCTTGTAACCTAATCTGAATAAATTTATTTTGAATTTGATTTATGATTTAGTTACACCATTGTAAAAATAAATTTAATATTTATTTAATATATTTCACATAATAATTATAAATAAGAAATAACTAAATAGCTTATGTGACGATTTCAGAGTAATCAGGAGCTTTACGATATGCGAATTTTACCAAAATAGCAAACAACCAACGAATTTTATCTACAAAGCACCTACTGATCAAACATTTAAAATGAAAACTGCCATACCTTTCAAATTTATTTATTTATAGAAAGTAACACCATTGACATTTCACTAAACAATTATAATTAAAAACAGGAATGATACGAAGTGAAATACCTTTACAGGTGTATACAGCACTTAGAGATATAAACGTGAGACTCGGACCTAATGGTATCCTGACATCCTCATTGCTTACATATAAAGATTGATAGAAGCCTATAAAAACGTATTCCGAAATTGGCTCAGCATCTTTTCCACTTACCACTTATCTCTGAGAGCTGTCCAACAAATATCAGCTCAGCAATAAATCATTGGTTATCAGCGGAACAGCGGCAGCCCGCACTTGAAGCTTCACTCTCGAGGGAAATCAATCCAGACTATGATATCGAAAGCAAATGAAACATTGTGAATCTAGTACATTTCTTTATGCTAGATAAAGATATGTTTATTATATTACATTTACAAATATAATATTGTCCCTGAAGTTCATCCTTTCTTATAGCTGAGAAGTCTGTAAAGAAATGTCGACAAAAACGTCATGGACACCGGTTGGTCGGTGTCGTAGAAAGTGGCGTCACTGCCGACAATATTAAATAAGTTTGCCAGTCTGTAAAACATTAGGTATAAGCATTAATATGACAATGATATACATGCACTGGTAAGAATATTATAAAGCTTCACATAAACCGTCAAATGTGATAGATTAGTGTGTGTGTTAAATGCTGTCTGATCTTATTCTTTTAAGTTAGTATTTGAAGTACTTGCATAGGCAACAATAAAATACTTTATACGCACTGCGTTTCTCTCTAACTTATATTTTTTATAAACCTTTTTTATTATCCATAATAATTAGTGGATAAAATTCGTGATGTGTAAGCAACAGCATACATTGTTTCAAGTGGAAATCTTTAAAATTCGTTAAGCGTCATCTATTATTGAGAAGAGTTAACAACTATTTAGGTGTTGAGTTTTTACTTAGTTTAAATAATGTTATCGCGAGTAGTATAATTATCTTTATATATAATATAAATATCTCGCAATAGATTTGCCTCATAAATACTACCATTTTATATATTTTAATAAAGAAAGCTGGATATTCCATATATTTATAGAATAACGCCATCTAGTAGTGAATAGCAAAACTCCGTACAATCTGCGCTCATAGTGTCATATATAGTTAAGGAATCTTCTTGTAGATGGCGCTGACTTAAATATCTTGAAGTAAGGTGTCTTCTCTTATGATCATAGACTTGGAATATTTTAATGTGTACAAGGTCTATAATTGAAATATTATAAACTTTTCTTCGCTTTGTTATAAAATAGGTAAGGCACCAAATCAAAAAGTTAATAATGTTTGCCGTCCATTATCGTAAAATTAGTGTGAATCTCTCATTCATAATAAACCTTCTCTAAATCCCTAAACAATTTATTTACTTTGCAACAATTTAATCCACTCCACAATTAAATTGAAAAGACAGGATTACTGCTTTAGAACAACGGCCACGTTGAAGGCTATTTCTAAATGAAATCGTCGGTAATTTAATTCTGCCGTGTAATTCAGTTGGGGCCAGTAAACGAGCGAAGCGGCGTCGTAACTAAGTAACGATATTAGGGAGACGTGATGATTTAAATTGTTGGTAGCGGATTACGATAGATGGCACTGTTCACAATAATTGAGTAGTGAGAGCAATAAAGTTACATACAATGTTACATATTATAATATTCATGTAGGCATGAGAAAAGCAATGCGTTTATTTAAATAGTTATATAACTTTAACGCCTAACTCTAATTGAATTATTTTGAATAATGTTTTTTTTCGCTCCAATGGCATAATCTTGCCATTACGTTTACTTTAATTGTTTCTGATTTGATTAATTGGTATTTGGAGCTGTCGCAAAGTAAGAGATCGTCGGACTGCCACGCAGAGCTGTCGCAAGACAGAGCTCCTCTTAAACCTCTGACTTTTTGAGGTTAGGAACGTAGGTACTATATAGTTTAATATCGCTCAATTTATCAGCTTAGGCAAACATTGTGAGCATACGATATAATATGTATGTCTGAGAGTTCTCGATAATGTTTTATACAGGGCTGATATTGGTAATATTATTATTTAATTTTCATTGAATTAATTAGATAACAAATATTAATCCTAACTATATATTATAAATGCGAATGTGACTTTCTTTATCGAGAAGTTAAGACGTGTGAAAGCGAAATAAGCATATTTCGCTTTCACGTCTTCGTTGTCTTCAATCTAGTAAAAAGTAGGTATTATTCCCTAGCAAGCGAAGCCGCGGGCAAAAACTAGTATTTGATAATTAGGAACTCTAAACATTATAGAAATCATTCTGTTATACCTTTAAACTACACTCGTTGTTTAATAGATAGAGATGACAAGAAAGACAATAGGTACACAGAAAGGGGTCCATACCTATGTAGTGTCTCTAGGTACTAAAGTGCTATATTTGTTTATTAGATAAGTGGTTAATGTAACCGACTGCCACGCCTGAGGTCGCGGGTTCGATTTCCGCACAACATGGCTGTTAGTCTTGGTCTGGGTGTTTTATCTATACTAATATTATAAAGCTCAAGAGTTTGTTTGTTTGTTTGGTTGAACGCGCTAATCTCAAGAACTACTGGTCCGAATTGAAAAATTATTTTAGTTTTGGATAGCTCATTTATCGAAGAAGGCTATAGGCTATATAACATCACACTACAACCCACGGGGTCGGCGCAGTAATCATAAACGCGGGTGAAACCGCGTGCACATCTAGTGTATAATATGTATGTATTTACAAAATAAAGTATATATGTATGTTAACGAGCAGCGATAGCTCAGTGGGGAGACCAACAGACTGCAATGCAGAGGGTCTCGGGTTCGAACCCACGTCGCGCACCTCTGACTTTCGGAAGTTACCTACATGACTTTTCGAAATTATGTGCGTATTGATTAACAATAATTATCGCCTGCTCCGTGCCTCGAAGAGCACGTTAAGCCGTCGGTCCCGGCTGTCATGAACATCTATGGCAGTCGTAATTGGGAGAGTGTCGACACAAAAGATCCCATTGGGTCGAAGTGTCGCCGGTCTGCAATGACTGGCCCCCACATAAGATACATACATACATATATGTATGTTTATCCATAGTACAAGCTCTGCTTAATTGGGCTAGATGGGGTTGTGTTTTTTTTTTATTCAACTAAGGTGGCAAACAAGCATACGGCCCACCTGATGGTAAGTGGTCACCGTAGCCTATGGACGCCTGCAACACCAGAGGCATCACTTGCGCGTTGCCGACTCTTTAGGAAAGAAGTGGGAAGGAGAAGGGGCAGAAAGGGGGAAAGAGGGTGATTGGGCCTCCGGTACTCTCACTCACCGAACGAAACACAACACTTAGGAATACTGCTATTTCACGTCGATATTTTGTGAGAGGGTAGTCCTTCCTCGGTCGAGCCGGTCCACTCATGCTGGAAACAGCGAGGCTCTACGACTCTTCAAAATTTAAAAATTGTGTTATGTAATAGAATATTATATTATATTAAATATATAATATCTGTTCTCGTGGCTTCAACGCCACGTGTTCATTAGACGTCGAAAATGAAACATTTAGGACACAATTTAATAAAATGTAGCCGCCGGGAACTGAATCCATTTCGACATTCTTACTTAATAACCTTTCATTGAGATGGCTGTGCTTAATGATTATTTTGGTGAGTTTGACGTTCATGGGGAGATTATTAATTTTTATAATTAATGATCGAGATTAAAATTATTAGAAGCGGGTGATGATATTTAGGTATCTATGAGATTGGCTCGAATTGTAAATCATTTATTTTGATAGATTAAAATCATTGGAAATAATGTATTTCCGATAACCAAGATTGTTTATAGCAATAAGGTGGTTTCAGCTACGTTAATTTGTTACTACTCTGTTCCCGGGTCTCGTAGCGTGATGTTGAATAGGCTTTACAGATTCTGGATAAAGTAGCTTTCTAATGGTAAAATATATTAAAAACAGTTTAGTAATATAAGAGTTTATCAATAAGTAACAAACAATCAAAACTTTCTTTTAGTTTTGCCCGCAGATTCGCTTGCGTCAATCTAGATTTTATCATTAATTTCTATCCCTCAAAAACAGTTCTTTTTCTGAATGAATAGTACCATATGTTCTTATCTCTACCCCTGACAACGTGAATGCAAAATTTCTTATTGATGGATCGAGTAGTTGAGGAGTGAAAGCGTAACAAAGGAATAAACAAACTCACATTCGCGTTAATACTATTATTATAATTATAAATATATAAAAATATGTGAGGCTTTGTTAAAAAAACAAACTGGATCTTTTAAAGTTATATTTCGAAAAAAAGGTCGCCATTATTTAGGCTGTTGCTATTAAAACGCCCACTGACAAACGAAATGAGCTTTTCACAAAATGATTATATCCCCATTTGTATTTAGTACAAACATTTCCAGTACAACATGAGCCTAAATTAACGAAATGAGACACGTACGTACTAAAGTACCACGCATTCTTGAAGAGGCTGCTTATTTAAAGTTCTTTATCTTTTGGCAGTTTTAATATATAACTAGCGGGCCCGATATTGTGCTGTCGGTACATTGGCTTGCAACCTAGTCGCATCGCCATTTATCGAGTCCATTGTGAAGTTAAACCATAAAGAAAATCAGCGAAACACAAAAAAAATATCGGTCGAGCGGTTATGTAAGAATTCAGGACATACCACGCACACAAGAATCCCAACTAATATTAAAAATACGAATGTGCATTTAGTTGTTTGTTAGTTAGGCTTTCACGCTTTAACTACTCGACCTATCATCATGAAATTTCACATACACGTTGTCACAGTGCGGCGGTTTTGCATACGACTCCACTGGTAGTAAATGGTTATCGAAGTCTATAGCTGTTTGCTACACCAAGGATCTCAGTAGATATCACAGTTTACCTAAACAATTGGACTAATATATTTAAGTATTTAATTCTGAGATTGCCATAAAATTAAGTCGAAACAACAGATTATAAATAATGCTGCCACCGTTAAAATACATACATACATAGATTTACGCCTGTTTCCCAGAGGGGTAGGCAGAGACTACGGGTTTCCATTTGCTACGATCCTGACACACTTTTCTGGCTTCATTATCTTTCATCACATTCCTCATACACGCCCGTCGGTTCAAGGTGATCTTAACCTGGCCTTTGTCCAGAACGCCTCCGATCTGATCGAGAAACGTTCGCCTAGGTCTTCCTCTTGCGACTGTTCCATTCACGCTAGCCTTATAAACTTTCTTAGTCAGTCTTTCCTCGTCCATTCTTTCTACATGCCCAAACCAGCTTAACATACCCTTTTCTATTCTTGTCACTATATCCACTTTCATGCCGCATCTCTGTCTAATCACACTATTTCTTATTCTATCTTTCAGAGTCACATCACATATATTTCTCAGCGCTCTCATTTCTACAGCATTTATTCTGCTCTCATGCTTCTTTTGCCATACCCAACTTTTACTTCCATACATAAGTGTGGGCACTAATAGTGCTCTATGAACAGCCAAACGTGCCTTTTCGGATACATTTCGACTATTCATAAAAGCGCGTAGAGCTCCATTCACTTTGTTGCCCGCAATCGTTCTTCTTTCAATATCTCCCTCATGTTTACCATCCCTTGTAAACAAAGTACCCAAATATACAAACCCTTTCACTTGCTCCACTTTTTCTCCATCAATTATAATATTACGTTCGTTCATCGTCACGCACTCTTCCTTTTCAAATACCATTACTTTCGTCTTGCTTAAAATATAATACTGATAAACGTATATAACATCACCAGCAAATATTTTCAAATTACATAACTTATTGTATAAAGCAAGAAAGCAAATCATGTGCTAGAGTTCCAATTTTTTTGTATGTGGACCTGATTCAGAATATTATAGAATTTAACATAACATTTAGGTAGCCTACACTTAAACTGTAGTAGTAGCACACTATGCATATATGTATAGCACCGCTTATACTGACATATAAAATAGAATTTAAATGCGCAACAGGAACGAGGTATAGGTACCTGGATATTTTTAATCTACTCTGTAATTTTTTTGTAATGGACTGTAAAAGAAGCGAAGGAGCTTAAAAAACGTAGGTACCCACACTGAAAAATATTTGATGTGTAAAATGAATCGACATTTTAGTTTCTAAAAAGTGCAAACGCTGGCTAATATTATCTTTTTGTAGTAAATAAAAGGCTTTGATTATGTTGGTGTTATTTAGACTCGAATGTAAGGTCAAACAGATAATATTATATTATATGCATAGTCTCACGCCTATATCGATGTACAGATAGGAAAAGGCGTATAAATATGTGTTTAAACACATATTTCGTAAGCTATGATTTTAAATCCCACGTAATTGGGATACTTATTGCCAAGATCCTATTTAAGGCATTGAGAATAAGTTTATAGTCTTTGACTGCCCGTGGTGCAGTAACAGTGAATGCAATTACTGGGTTTGAGATCCCAAGTTTGAAATAGCGGTTTCTTGAATTATTATTATAATTTAAGATTTTACATTAGTTAAATTTAAAACTTATATGAACAACTAGTAATAACCGGTATCAGGCGTTGAAGTGCAAATTGGGAAAGGTCTATAATTTTAGCCGATGTCTTAACGTCCAATTTCAATACAAACTAAACATTTCCAAGGATCATCTTGGTTTTCTCTTAAAACTTTTTGTTTTAATACCAATAGGTAATACACAAACATAAATACATATATTGCCACATACTAATACCTACTAAAAGTATTAACCAAAAACTCCAAAAACAATTGCCACAAATTGAAAATCATACCCGAGCGCTCATACGTACACCGATCTCTTTCGCCGCTGTGCCACCAAAATAGCAATATATAAACAGTGGGAATAAGTTCCTATCTTCTAGTTCACAGTTGAGTGAGCTGTACATTGTATCTACCAAAGCTTGCTGCTTAGTGGAATAAGCGACAAACGCGATAATACGTATATTTAGACGACATATATTACTAGTTATCATCTTTACGCCTTTATGAGTTTATTAGTTTCTGCTCCTGGTTTGGTCTGCGTAAAACACAGGGAAACGCAGTAATGAGGTAAATAGTATGTGTTAAGATATAGTCTACATGTGGACCAAGTTTCATTTAGATTGGTCAACGATTTATGCGTGAGTATAAATTTTCTAAACGGCCATTATTTTCTGCAATCTGTAGGTACAATATTTTTAACTATTGCCTGGCCTGCTGAAAAATACTTAAATGTATCGGCCATACCAAAGTTAATTTTTTGGGTAGCCATATGCAAAATATGGATAAGTCCATATTCTTAACTATGTTTCTTAACTATCTATGAAACAAAAATTTTTATTCGCTTTTTCTTAACTGGTTAAGGAATAAGAATATTTTATCCATTTTCCTAACTGCTTTTCTTAACCAGTTAGGAAAATAGATAAAATATTCTTATTCCTTAACCAGTTAAGAAAAAGCGAATAAAAATTCTTGTTTCATAGATAGTTAAGAAACATAGTTAAGAATATGGACTAATCCCAAAATATTGACGTGTAATCCTAACTAATATTATAAAATATGGGAATTTGAGTGTTTTTGTTTTTCTTTATTTGATTGTTTGTTACGCCTCAGCTACTCGACCAATCATCAAAAAATTTCGTATACACGTTGTCAGGGAAACAGAAAAGGGCATAGGCTACGGTTGATCCAGAGAAGTGCTGTTACTAACATAACCTACAGTCACGCGAACCAAGCCGCGGGCAAAATCTAGTGTATAATATAGCTGTTATTGCCGCCTAGTATATTGCAACCACACACTGTAGAAAAATATGCCTTTTTATTCAATCATCTTTACGAACGTCAAAAAAATATTATAAATTGTTACATATATAACTTTCAATAATTTAACCCTTTACGGAAATTCAGCATAAGACAATGATGCCTGTCTTCGCTAGTACTGTACGGAAGCATCATCAAAGCAATCAAAATTAAATAATTACAAATCTTTGAAAAGTCAGAAGTTTGTTCTTTAGTCTTATAATTCTATTTTAGCCGTACAAGGATACTACCACTTTATTCAATGTTTCTAAATAAATTGGTATCTTAAGAAAACAGCGATTTTAAGTACCCTTTCAATCACATGGCAATCCCTCGGGATCAAGTACCAGCAGCGAAGCGATGCGGGCGATAAGGGTTGACAGACGAGCGTATTACATGCACTAGAGATAAATAGTTAGATAATTGCATTTATAGTACTTTAATTAGCGATGTGCAAATAGTACAAAAATAATAACATACATTATTTTACAGAAGAAAACAAATAGCAATCAAAATAAATCATATTGTAGAAACAGTATCAAAATTAGTTGTAAAAAAGGGAGAAATTAATATTTTAAATATAGATTTACGAAAACCGAAGGAGTATATTTAAAAAAAAATCATTGTACGATAGAGTTTGGGTTATGTAACTGTTTGACATAAAAATTAACACTGTAAGTCAACAACCCTATTATATGAGCCCTCATCGAAATGTTTATCAACCTAACATTCATAATCTTCTTCGTACGTATTTACAAAAAAAAATAGGTATATATGTATGTTTATCCATTGTCTAGTACCCATAGTACAAGCTCTGCTTAGTTTGGGCTAGATGGTGATGTGTGTATGTGATAGAATATTATTATATTATATTCGAAACTTAATTTGATGATGGCAGGATTGATATATCATAGTCGAATTATTGTGCACGATTGTCAGTATCGCATGACCTTATACATAATCAATTCTAAAAAAGAAGTAAATAAATTGATTTGTATTGTTAAGAAACTTATTGTAAATATTTGGCGATTGAAAAGAGTGGCCACTTGTCTATTGCCTTGCCTATACAAATGAGAGCTCTGTTCTTCGAACAGGCTATTTCAATGCTTTATATATTTTTTAATCGGTTTATTAGCTTTTGACATAAATCCTTACAAACAAAAAATCTAATCTTTCGTCTCTATAATATTAGTTTAGATAATATAGAAAATACTCGCCTACTCCATCGTTTAGGTGTACAGATTTATGGCGATTAATACGAATAAGATTGTACCTAAATAAAACGTTATTACCAGAGGCACTGACATTGATACACCGCTCTATATAACCTAGCTGATTTAATTTAAGCTATAAATTATTGTAACTAGAGAACGTTTGCTTGAAAGTTTATATTATGTTTGGATATTTGTTACTCAATCACTCCTGGCTTGAACTGTTGTAATACTTCAAAATATACTTAACTTCAGGGGATTTTAAACAAATATCATTTGACTGCAAACCGCTTTGATAAATATTCAAATGCATTTAACTTTGCTAACTATCGATTATTTGTTGGTATATTCATACTGACTTTTGTTGTGTCCATCCACCAGTTTCGAATCCGAGGAAAAGTTAATGAAATTATTTATTGGAGTTTATTTATATACTTGACAAGCGCTCACCGCAGGATTCAGACACAAAGGTTTTATCAATGTAGTGTAATTATAACATATTGTTTCGTGTGCCTTATTAAATAAATAAATAAATCGAATCAACAACACTCGGCCCAGTAGTAGTGGCGAACCATTTGAACCACTACACCATCCGTGCAATCAGATCTAGGGACATAAATTTATGTAATACATTTATATTGCTTCAGAGTGTATATGACCTGCAGTTGTTTTACGACGCTTCTAAAAAACGTGACGCTAATTCTTATGGTGCGTGGGAGGTATAATTTGTATAAGTAAATATTCATTTGAATGTTGCCATTGGTGGCAGACGAGCAAGTGGCCCACCCGATGGAAAGTGGTAACCACCGGTAGGCTAATTAGCATATTTTTTTCTTTTTATACAACTAAGGTGGCAAACAAGCATACGGCCCACCTGATGGTAAGTGGTCACCGTAGCCTATGGACGCCTGCAACACCAGAGGCATCACTTGCGGGTTGCCGACCCTTTAAGAAAGTAAGAAGAGAAAAGGGAAGTGGGAAGGAGAAGGAGCGAGAAGGGGGCAAGAGGGTGATATGGCACTCAGGCACTCTCACTCACTGAACGTAGCACAACAGTAAGAATACTGCTATTTCATGTCGATATTCTGTGAGAGGGCAGTCCTGCCTCGGTCGAGCCGGCCCATTCATTTTATTTTAATTTTATTTTTATTGTATTTGGGAAACAATTCATGCTGAAATCAGCCTGTGCTGCTTAGAATTTCCTGCCAAAAAATCCCAACCACTCTGCCTAGCCCGGGCGTTGAACTCGAGATCTCAAGCACATCACTGGAATTCAGAACTGTTTCACCAGCGACGCGTATCAATTTCTAAACGGGCAAGATCTGGCCTATATATAAATTTAGGTGACCGTATCAAAAATAGGCTTTCATTGAAAGGCTGGCGTCTCATTACCTATGCCTTTCTTTACATTCTAGGTTCTATGTACGTCATTTAGCCGAGCTGCGCCCCCAGGTGAGACATAATGGTCCGCGAACACTGTGCCGGAAAGAGCGGCCATTGTCACCGGTAATGACGTATTTCCGGTAGAACGGAACTTGGTTCAGGGCCGGATTTAGAGTGTAGTTTTATGCTGAATAGTTCGAGGTTCTTGAGATGATATGATTTTGCCATCTTTGGGTTTAGGTTAGGTTATATCCCTAATATAGTTATCACAGCTCTGCCTAGCCTATCCTTTCGGTATACATAGTCTCACCTCACCTCACACGTACATCCCAAAGGTGATAGATAAATTAGGAGATAAATAGGCCTGGCCTATTAATCTCATAAGCAGGCAGAAATGTAATTCATTCTCAATGGCTCTAGCTATGCTTAGGTTTACTTCTTTTCTTATAATCCGGCCATATTGATAAACCATGTGCAAATACTGAGAATTGGCTAAAATAATAAACCAATAACCTTGCGCGACAGGGGAATCAAACATAGCACTTCACAATCTACTGTAATCTTGCAATACTATGCCAGAGGTGTTGTTATCCTTCTATTGCGCCGTTTATCTATTCAGCTAAGCTATTTAGCTTTGTTACTTGAGACTGTTGCATAGTTCTAAGCATCTCACTCGAGATACAAGCATTTGCAAGTGTTTATAGTAGATTTATGCAAGCAGATAAAATGAGAATGTTGTAAACGACGGGTTTAGAGACATATTGAAAAAATCGGTAATAACGATTAGCGATTGTCGATATTAAATGTGAATGTTCGATAATGTTTCGAATTACAATCAAGTCAAAAATCATTCATTTCACTTCAACTTTTAACTTTCCGTAGTGTCGATCAGAATCATTCATTTATTTTGTTTGCAAAGTAACACAAACGTCAAAGTCAGTTCATCAGTTAGTGAGTTTACAAATTTGCATAAATAGATTCAAGCCAACATCCCCGAAAGGGCAAGCAAGCAGATCTCTGCTTGTAATTTGGGTGTGATTACAATTGCGCCACTAAAGCAGTTCAGCATTCAGTAAAACATCCAAATACATTTTTAAGTGTAAAAGTAGATTCTATGTACAATGTACATAAACACATTGAAAATATCTGTTAATATATCTTTTCAACGGTACACGCGGATACAAATCAATAGTTAAATACAAATTCAAAAGTATACAGGAAAGTTTATTTAGACTTCGGTAATGGCCGAAGAAACGTTGAACAGACTACCGAGAGAGACTCTTCGGATAACACGGGAATGTTCTTGTGGAGATGAATGGGGAAGAATGCGTTTCGAGAGAGATTTATAACTACATACCGGAGGTAAATGTTACTTTCGCACGCAATTCTGAATGGAAAGATTGAAGGAATGTTTTGTTTTAGCGTAATGGCTAAAAATTCTTAAACGATGAAGGTGGAAGCATTCGACCTGTCTGATTGTTAGCGGCTAGTTTTTTGGCTCTCTTTCTAGTGTTACTAGAGAAACTAGGGTCAACGATACGCGGATGTAGTATTACTCGCACGTCGCCAATCTTAGAGACACGAATAATGGAAGGAGTTTTTCTTTCATCATTTATGGCATTCTCTAGGGTAAGGTATATTTGGAACTCTTACTCACTAGACGCTGCAAATAGCTGGTAACGGCTAACCTTTACTCACGTAATTATGTGATTAATCAATATTTTGCAAATCATACAATTAAAATATATATTTTACATAACAACTACCTATACATAACCGAAAGCTTTTGCAGAGGTGTAAGTTAACTAGCTCTATGAACAGTTCTCACGCAATAAGTATAGAACAGGCGAGAATCTAATCACCATTGCATGTGTAAGAACGAGTCAGCACGTCACAGACTGCAGTTTTCAAGAGAAAATATCAAAGTTTGTTATCCAATCCTTGTCTTTTGCCGCGTCATTGCCGCGTTGTTTACATTTTCCTAACGAAGTGATAGTCTTAAATGATTATAAGACGGATACACGTATAGCTTAGAGACTTAAGTAAGTTCATGCAGAGTGTCATGTCTGTATATATGATATAGTATATGGGTACATAAATTTTACTAGATTTGCCGGTTTTGTGTTTGTTACAATTTCATGCCTTAACTATTCGACTTGCAAACACGTTGTCAAGGGTACAGAAAAGGTCATAGGGTAGTTATCATCCCGAAAAGGTACTGTTCCCGAGGGATAGAAAATGTTCATAACCTACATCTACACGAGCGAAACCACATGCTAAATCTAGTTGTCTATATAACATCACGTTACAACTTATGTAAGCGGAGCAGTAATCATCATTGGTGAAATTGTAGAGGATAGTTATAAATAGAAGATAATTAGATTATTTGTTAAGTTCTTTTAACTCATATAATAAAAATTCTAAGGCTTCTTCTAGTCTTTTTTAGGTTGGGCAATCAACAAATACTTTCTCCAGAATATCTTCAATGTGGTCAGGAAACGTTTGCCCAGTTCTTTCTCATCTGGTTGTCCCATTCAAACTAATATTCAGAAAACATTTTGCTAATTTAGTTTTAACCTTTAAAATAAACAAATTAGGCATTCATTAATATTCTTTAACGAAGTTTTCGGAGCGAGCCATAACTCATCTTAGAATTACCGCGAACGAGAACTGAACTGATTAGCATTTATCAAAGTTTGTTATCTGACCCCCGTCTACTGCCGCTGTGCTTGTATTTGTTCATATTTTACTAACGAAGTAAAATGTTTATTCAATTATAAGAAAGGGTGGCTCAGAGATTTTAGTAGATAATATACAGACACAAGCTGTTTTATTTGCATGTTTTAATGTTCTATAGATACAGCACGCTTTTATATTTAAAGGGTTAGGTTACACCCAAATATCGCAATATGATTTTAGGTGCCACGTAACAGTGCTACTACTCAGAATTTTTTGAAAGAAGACGTTGTTACGCTATACCGTAATCTGGATTTTATATCTCAGTGCCTCAAAGGCAAGCATACCTTATGCTTGCCTTTGTGGAGTCATTCTAAATGCCTAAAATTAGAGCCAAGGTTGGCTAATTAAAAGTCAGCGTATTCACAATACATGTTGATATAAAGACAAATACGAACATGGCTTATTACAGTAAGAGTAAATAAATAAAAGTGTAAATCAATATCAAATGATTTCTCAGAAATCAAATCAAGGGCTTCCATATCATTATGTCACTGGATATACGATACTGACCTAAACACAATATAATACTGCGTGCTACACATCTAAAATGCACGAAAGCAGTAATAAATTCTCTTTGTTTTAACAGTAATATTTAAAGGATAGATTATTTAATGATAGTTAATGAATCCTTATCCCTAATAATATTATAAATACGAATGTGAGTTTATTTGTTACACTTTCACGCCTAAACTACTTGACTGATCATCATGAAATTTAGTTTACACTTTGCCAGGGGTACAGAAAACGATATAGGGGCTTTGAGTACTGTTCATCCAGAAAAATTACTGTTCCTGAAAGATAGAACATTATTAATAAAATGTAGATAAACGCGAGCGAAGCCGCGGCCTAAATCTAGTACGTAATAATAATAAGAAAGTTTTAATTCACCAACTGCTGTTGGAAATAAATAAAATAATAAAAGTTTATTGATCAATTTCAAATATTGCAGTACATGGGTATACAGTTTATACATGGTAAAATTATTGACTTGCTACAATTATAGTGGGTGCAGTTCTGATCTCCTAACTAGGTTACAGTATAACCTGTATGAAGGAGTGACAGTTCCGATTCCCCCAATTGATTACAAGCATATTATGTAATATTACTATTTACGTAAATTTGTATTTTACTGCTACTAAACTATGGTATAATCAAAAATATAAAAATAAAAATAATGTAAAAAATAAAGCTAATTTTTGAAAGTAGGATATGACTAAGAACTAAAACTTGAAGATTCAATGTACTACTGGTATAAATAGCTAAATATTGATTTATTTTGCTGACTATTCAATTATAAGCCAGAATATATATGTAGGAGGTTTATGCCAAACTACAGTGAGCTCAAATAAAACAAGCATAACCCGTGGGCGAAATGATATAAATCCACATACACGACTAAGTTCAGCAATAAAACGTGTAGCAGAGACTGTACAAAGTGTGATGAAATTTCACAACTGTTGAATTATTGCTCCCAACTACACGATGTGCCAATTGGCCAATATTGGTCAGAGTATTTGTATTACAAGCAAAATTGGCAATGCTCTTTTCTCTAGTTGAAAATGTTGAAATCAAATCAGTATCAAAATATGTTTCTTCATGTAGGTCACAAAGTAACGCTTATGAACGTCAAAGATTCACTTATTAATATTAATTTACATTACATATTAGAGCGTAGAACCAATGAGAAGAACTGGCAAGAAACAGACGGCCACTTTTCAATCATAATAATCTTCATAGCATGTAAATGCTATAAAGATAAAATTAGATAAGATTGGTATAAGAGGTACAGAACTCGAGATTTTTAAAATAACTTATCTGATTATCTGATATCTGATTTTACCTATCTGAACGTACACAATGTGTAAAAATCGGTCCACATGTGAGTGAAGAATATACACTATCTTATGGAGTGAGTGTGAGAGACTCACACGTGCGTGTGTATGTGCATACACGCCCACATACACACACACACACATATACATACACATTCGAAAACTTAAACGCAATGTATCACATATACAGAAAGGAATATATTTGTTCTTTATTTTTATTTTTCCATTTATAACACATTATTGTAAAACTACCTTACGCAATCCGTTACGCTAGAAACTAGGTCTTAGGCTTCACGTGTTATCTTATTCAACGATTTACATTTTCTTTGTGGGAGCTCTGAGATCCAAAACATAAGTTTAATCTTAGTTTGGGTGTCGCAGGTTACAACTGTTGTGTAAAATTGGAATTTATAATAAGATGCATTTTTGTACTCGGCATTGTTTATGTAAGACAAATTGTAAAAATGGCAATATACATTTTTATTATTAAATAGACAGTATAAAAGGAATATAATAATTTGGAACACACATAGTCATCTGTTCATGAAACTATTTAATTATTTTCATCTCACTGAAGGATAAAAGCTGCCGTTCCGTTTTTGCGTGTCTTTTGTCTTTGGTCGGCGTGAAACTCATTTCGCCGACCCCTTCCGGGCTTATTACGTACTCATTTTCTACTATTTGTGTTTTGTCATTTACTTTGGCAAGTAAATTGATATTGCATGTGAATTTTTTTACTATGGAAGTTAAATTGTGAAAAAAACCGTCCATGGATGTACAAAAATATCTTTGAGCCAGCTGAAATACTGTATTATAATATCAGCCCCGTTTGTAAACTTTCCCACTGCTGGGCATTGCCCTCTTCTAATTATAAGAAAGGTTAGGTAAAATTACGCCGGCCTAGTGCGGGTTGGTAGTATAATGTAGTAGCTTAAACAATATCTATCAAATAAATTATAATTTCATCGGTAAATAAATACAAGTTAATTTAATTAGTATTTAACCTAACCGGACGCAAATGGGCAGCATACCTTTAACCCTAACTGCACGCGAGCTAGCTTACGATCGCGGGTTGTCGCCCGAATCGTCAAGATTGAATGCATATAAGAAAATATTTTGGTAAAGAAAAATATATTTTTGCTGATTTCGTTACTATGTCTAGTTCACCTGGACGGCACCGATGGCATAGTGGTTTAAATGATCACGTCACCACTGCCACGAGCCGATCACAACATCACCACTGCCACGACCCGATCACAACACGCGGGTTCGATCCCCCATGCGACATTGTATAATTAAAAAATTGTTGTATCAAATCTGGGTGCTTTTTGTGACTGTTGTTTGAGTGCTTGTAAAGTCCCCGCAACATCGTAATTATTTCTATAGTGCGAGTTGTGTTTTTTAAGAACAAACGATAGCAATATAATCCAATCTTATCTCAGTAAATTATTGAAAACTATAAGTGGTTACCGTGTGTAAACCATGTGTGTGTGTGTGTGTGCGTGTGTGTCTGTGTGTCTGTGTGTCACTACCCATATGTTTTTTGTTGGTTGCCAACTACATATTATGTTAGGCTACATTGACCAATATTGGCCCATCGTATGGCCACATAACTCAAAGGTGCAGCTTTACGATCGTTCCGTGACAGCTGTAACAAACGGAAGATTGAATCTTAAGTTAATGGATGAGTTGTAGCCTGGAGAATATTCTGGTTGGATAACATTATCCATATCATTTTATGTTACGAAACGTTTTATGTTTACTAAATTGTAATTAATTAGGATGATAGTACAGCAAGCTTGGAGTTATCTTTGGCTTGGTTTTGGATTCTTCAGTAATATATGGTTAACTCATCTAACCTAAAGTAGGCGTATACCTGTATGAACGGATTTGCGATTGAGGGGTCATGGGTTCGAATCCCACCCATTGCACCACTGAGGGTAATAAACGCCTAAAATAAGCATATTAGTTTAGATAGAGAGAAAGGCTACTAGCTAATAGATAGGAGTTACTAAGAATTCTAGTAATAAGTAACCGAAATAGCTAGTAATCCTTTTAAGAAATAAAAATGCACACATAGTTTCACGCCTACATAACCGAAACGGTAGGGTGTACTATACCCACATTGCGTGTACTAGATATATTATAGTGTTTTGGTTCCACGTAATAGGGTGTATGCTTTTGCCAGGTAAAGTTCCAGACTCCGTACTACTGAGAATTTCCACTAAAATAGACAATATCTTTTCCTATTCCATGAGCTCAGGCACAGCAATCACAATAGTACTACTGCGTGGTGTAGTCATAAAGAACTAAAGATATGGCTGACTAGCTTATGCGGCATCGCTCACGTGAAAGTAGGTTGGGTTACGTGAGTAATAGTACTTATTAAAATAAAATATAGACTATACTCAATGTTACTCAGTCATAATAAAGCTTTCTAAAGAAGCAAAAAATAATCGGTTGAGTAGTTTTCCAGTTAAATCCTTACAAACAGAAAAATATATGAAATCCTTCCTCTGTATACTATTAGTATAGATGAAACGTGGGGTGGAAATTACCTCTGCCACTACCCTCAGCGATAAAAGCGTGAATGTACGTATTTATGTGTGCCGTATTAAATAAATAGGTGCTTAAATCATTTGCGCAGTTTATCCCTTTTTGTGAAGAATTCAAGTTGAATGGAGGGCATCAATATCTCGGGGTCCATTATTACCCTATTTATGGCGTACGCAGGAGATGGTACCAATTTGTCTCTTATTACACCCATTATTCGCTCGCGCCGTTCTAAGATATTAAATAGCATTGAAAAAAGATACAGTATTTTCTGCAGAGTTTTCCCTGTACTTATTTACTAAGCAGGATTCCGGTGAAAATCTCTTGAGTAGACGGCATAAAATAATGTTTAAGATTTGAATTAAAATTTTCTATTCCCTCGTTGGTCTGATAATGGGTTTGATTCCCGGGTCGAGCAAAATGTTATAACATTTTCGCATATGAAGTTCTACTTTTGAGATTGATATAATCTCAAAAGTAGAATTTCATGTGAGAAAATGTTATAACATTTAACCCAAGTTAAAAGGACAATGCTATTACTCTTTACCGGAATAGTTACCGGATTCTGTGCTGCTAACTCACAATTTTACAGAAACTAATAATATTTTGAACTGGATCGATCGAACTCGGAAAACGAAATCGAGTCTTCACGAGTGACTCTAATCATAAACTTAAACTTATGTAACGCAACCAAAGAGGTACATATTTGACGTACATATTGAAAATTAAATTGCGAGCTTTTTATGTGAAAAGAACATGACTGCAATTTTTTTGAATAGTTACATCGCTATAATATCTTTAACAGATTATATTTTAATCAGATTATTTTTATATTTTAACAGATTATTTTATATATATAACAGATCCATCATCATTCTCCATTGTGGGCGTGTAGAAGACGGGTGTTTCAAAATAAAGACACAGTTGCACTAGTTAATCTTCTATAATTTCTATTTATTACACTAACGCACGAAATATATCACAATAATGTGGATTAAACTTGATTAAGAGCCAATAGGTTAGCACGTATCCGCCTCGCGTACCAGTTGTCAATCGAATGACAAGCTGTCACTACGTTTGGCGCCACCTACTACTCTATTCGGGGTTACCCACTCTTATTTTTATTTTACCCATAATTTTAGAACAATATAAAGTAACGATAATCGTATCGATTTAAATCTTAAACATTTTTATATTAGCTAAATCAATTATCCTTTGATCACTTATTCTTTTTCAAAATAATATTCAGCCAGGCCTCGCACCGTCATATATATTACTAGGTTTTGCGCGCGGCTCCGTGCGCGTGGTACTTACATCAATAAAAAGTAGCCTATATTCTTCCCCAGGTTTTAAACTATATCTGTGCGAAATTTCATATTTTCGATCCATCTGTTTGCTACTAATTTGAGAGTAACTGTTTTCGATCTCGTTTATCGATATATCGGAATTCTTTAAAAAAAACCCTGTTCTAATGTTTTATTACTATGATTGGCTTTCATATGAAATGTATTTCGGATTTTATTTATGCTGAAATTTAAGTTATAAAATTAGCAAACCACAATAATATTAATTTAGTTACAATAATCTTAATTCTATAGATACACATGTACGTTCATAATATCACGGCTACATCTTCTTATCATACAAAACCTTCATTTTGTCTTTTAACATTTCATCCTCCTATGTTACAGGAGAAAAGCCTATTGACATCTATCGTGCATAGGCCCAAGCTGTATTGCTACTGAGAATTTATTGACAGAAAAAGCAAAAGCAAGCAGGCAAAAGAATCAAATCCGAAACCTCATGCAAAACGATACCATTCACTACCGTTGTGCCACCCACTCAGTCCGTACCAACACACTACTGTAGATTAATTTCATGAAATACTATAAATCTCAAAACACGCATTAGAATTAATAAAACAAATGGAACACAAATCGTTGAATAAGAATGGCAACCTCGCATTAGTTTATTAAACTATAGCAGATACAAATTAGGTGAAAGCGATGTTGCCGCTCCTATCAGGTCATTGCAGCCATTGATATAATATATATTATGTACTACATTTATTGCAGAATATTATTTTATTGTGTTGATTCTATTACCACGGAACAGCTTCGGTAGCGCACCTCAAGTCATGGGTTTAATGCCAAAAGTGTTGATGGGTTTTATATTAGAACATTCAAATCTGCGGCTTCTGGAAATGTGCCCAATAGATATACATATATAAAGTAGATTACTATTACGTGGATCTTAAAACCATAGCTACCGAAATGTAGGTGTAATACACCTCTGTTCTTCTGTGATACAACCGTAAGACTATATAATTATGTACCTGCGTGTGACAGTGGCTCGCATACGAGCCGCTACATTTGTACTGTGTATTTGTTACCGGCTCGGATACGAGCCACCAAGTGCGTGCCACTTTAAACCTTATTTAAAACTGATTGTTACTGTTACTGATTGTCGCCTACGAATGTTTTTTTTTGGTAAAGCGCATATTATTAGTTATTACGAAAATATAAACATACGATAGGTTTATATGTATGTTAATTATCACCACGCACATGCATTGTCAATCAAAACCATTTACACGGAAATTGTGTTAAAAGAAAATTAAGGCACCCGCATAAAAGAACACATAGCTGATGTAAAACACCAACGCTCGTTGAAGTCTGCTGTGTGTGAACATGTGCAACATGGGACCAACCACTACCTGAGATTTGACAAATCACAGATTCTCGCTAAAGAACACCGATTCCTATCAAGGATGCTTCGCGAGGCTATTGAAATAAAAAAACATCCTAATTTTAATAGAGAAGATGGTTGGAATGTACCACCAGCTTGGGATCCAGTAATAAAAATAGTCAAAAGAAGCAAACCACAGCTAGACTTCATGATACATTGAGCTCATTCTGCGTAAATAGAAACACCAATGATTAAATTATGTTCGGGTACTTTGACATAACTACACTGAAACATTGTGACAACTGCCATCTTAATCTCCCCGTGACCATGGCTGCTGAAAAGCAACCGAAACGTCGGGGAAAGTGTAAAAATAAATGAAATCTAAATAGTTTAATAATAATTTAATTAGCTTAAAAATTAGTAAAGTTTAATAGTAGTAGTAGTGTAACAATTTTCAAATTTTTTTAATAAAGTGTCAAATAAACAACGCGATAAAATCCGTATATAGCAGTTTAATTTCAATGAATAATATTCGCGTAAATAGAAGACAATATTAAGAAAATTAAGATTGCGCTATACAATTTACGATTTTCTCTCATTGAATTCCCGTCCGCCTCGTCAGTGTAAATGCAGCCTATGAAAGTTAGGAAGGAAAGTGATCATTGGGGACTCATTGAGAAGCTACATACGGACTATATTTTTAATTAAGGCGTTGGTTACATAAGGCTGTTTAGCTGTTCCGTGTTCAGAGTTCCGAGTAGGAATCGGTTCGAAAATTGTGGTGTGTAGAGCTAAACTAAGATCGTACCGTGTCTTTACAATGGAGAACTGTGATTATCAAATATTACAAATAGTGAAGTTGAATTCTAGAAACATTAATATAGTAAAATTGTATCTTATTGATGTCCATACGAAGGAGGATACAAGACATTTTTACGCGAGTGGTCTTTATAAAAGCTGTAGAAGACGAAATAATGAATTTTAGAATTTTTGTTAGTCTATCTTACACGCATCACGTAGAAACTATATTGTATGAATTGAATAAGGTTTTCACAGGGGTCTAACTTACAATTTGATGCATGTGTTATCTTGATACGCAGCCTACAAGTCGAGTATTAAGAAAGAAAAATATAGAAAGATTACCATACCTACTTCCTTATTCCAAGCCTGTGAAATCGTAGGTAAAAGTTATAAATTTTATAACAATGTCTTACATTTACGTGATAACTGAAGCCGCATAGAGGAGTGCCCGGTAAGACAGCAGTAGGTTGGTCCCCTATGACGTAGGACCTAGCAGTATTGCTGGCAAATTATGATACTCTTCTTTGGCAATATTTGTAGAGGTAAGTAAATATAAATGCATGTTCCAGCTCTTTTATTGGTCTAGTGGGTTAATCTATGGCTCGGGAGGAGATAACGGCTTTAGGTTGTCTTGAAAATTTTCAGTTACAGCCCAGAGTATAGAATTTGGTTTGATATATCATTCTTGTGTCTTGAAAAGGACGCAAGCAAACGCGCAATAGATATCCTGAGTGTTGGAAGCATTCTTAGGCTAAGATAGGCGGTTACCACCTGTGGTGGTAAGGTGTATACGGTGCAAGTAGTCAGCGCAAACTATATTCACAAGCTAACCATACGAGATACCGCGGGTGGCTTACATTGGTCGTTCACTCGATGCATACAATCTACGTCCCCACTCAACTTGCGCATGTTAGTTCGACGTGTACTATAACTGAGTTAGTATTTTCATTATTTACATATACATGGAAGCAATCTTATTGATACACACAAGCATACTTACACACACACACACACCCTCATATCTAACAATACATACGTACCGCTATTTTAATTAAGCTGCAGAATCTAATTTGGTTTCTTCGTACACGCGATATTGTTTGTTGTAGAAAACAAAGAACTTTTGTGTTTTTGTTCTATATACAATGAGAAATAAAAAAGCTTATCTAGAAGATAATTTTCAGAGAACATTTGCTCGTCCACTTTCGTTGAGTGGTCGAGGATGGCTGAACTATTTTGTGTTCTACATAGGTGAAAGTTCGTATAAATAAAATCTCTTTTATTTTTGCCAACGATTACCTTCAATTGTTCAGTAACTTAAATGCATTGCATTTTTAGGAATGAGAGCAAATTACATTTTTTTGTGCCGCTTTGCCATATCATTTTGCTGAGCTAATTTATACATACACTTCCTCCTTTATTAAATATAATATCGCTAGATTATGCCCGCGGTTTCGCTCGCGGTAATGTAGATTTTGTCAGCATATTTCTGTTCCTCGGGAATACTACTGTTTTCCTGGATGAAAGGTACCATATGTCCTTTTCTGTATCCCTGTCATCGTGTATGCAAAATTTCATGATGATCGGTTGAGTATTCAACGCGTGAAAGCATTATACATACATACATAGATTTACGCCTGTTTCCCAGAGAGGTTGGCACAGACTTCGGATTTACATTTGCTACGATTCTGACACACTTCTCTGGCTTCATTCACTTTCATTACATCCAAAGCGTAACTTACAAACAAACAAACTCACATTCACATTTATAATATTAGTTAGGATTAGGCAGTACACGATACGAAGTGATAAGAAAATGATCATGCAACGCTATGTCATGGGTTAGTGAAACTTTTTGTCATATTCACGTCACGTTACCAAATAAGAACCATTTCCGTTTGTCGAACAATATAGTAATGTGATAGTGTTGCAGTGAGAGGCAACTCTCCAAATTAAGGTTATAAAAAACGAGAGTTAAAGTAAAACCAATTGACATGCCGTGACACAACAACGACACTAACACAGGGCGGTAGAAGTGTCGTGACAAAAAGCCTCGTGATAAAATGTCTTTGGTTTGTACTTAATCTATCACCGCCCAAGTGCGTCGTCAAGACGTAACGACTCACAAGAAGTTAGTTTAAAATGTGTATTATAAAATGGAATGCAACTCGCGATATTACGAATGGCCCTTGTCTCTTTACGGGCGTTAAATCAACGGATAATAAATGCAACCGTACTTGAAGCCATCTATGTTCATACAAACTGGCAGCCAACTCTACAATCTTAAGGGCTTGTCCCACCACCTCCAAATAGCATTTATCTATAAGATAAAATTCTCGCCACCTTTCTTTAACACTTCAATTCTTTAGGTAATAGAGTGAGACAGCATGTGATTTATCTTTCGGATAACTTTTACGTGTTAGTTGTGGGACTGGCTATTAGTGTCATAATCTACATTACTAGGTTTGCACACGAGACTTAGATGTGTGGAGTGTCATGTAATAGTATTATATTTTTTTGAATTATTATATTAATAAGTAATTAAGTTATCTGTTAATGTAATATTAATGGTTTAAATAATAAATAATAATTAAGGCTCTGCATGTTAATTTTAATAGAATTGTATATATTTGTACGCTCTTAGTAGCAAAACTCAGCGCACTCGTAACAATTTGTAACATCTCTGTAAGCCTGTATTTAGCAAATAAAATATTATCGTTATGATTATGAATTGATATACTGCCTGGAATTCGTAAGAAAATATCTACGAAATTTATAGTACTTCATAAGCCGTCTTGACGTTTTCGTGTTCGTTTTACTTGTGTTTGAGGTTTTATGATGGAACTTTTTGCAAAAAAAGGAAATTTTTATTAGCATTTTGTATATGAGAAACTTCATATCTTTTATTACATTCTGCAAAACACGTGGCAAAAAGTGGTAGTAAAAATATAGTGGTTATATCATGTGACAATGGCATAAACGAACAGACATTTAATATGATGGAAATAAGGATTTTGTCAACTGAGTAGGGAACCCTAAAACGGCAACGGTCCAATACAGATTCGTGTTTTATAACTTTAAATGAAGTCAAATAGTAAAAGTCGGCAAACAACTCTCATCAAGGTCTAGTTTTAAATTAAAAATTCGGATTTCAGTTAAATACCTCGTTGGTAAGTTTTTGGTTTATGGAACACATACAAAACCGCTATATCTACTTGCTCTTACAGCTATACAGTTTGATCGTCATGTTTAATACACGAAGCGGTCAAATTATCATATAGAAAAAGCCTAATAACTAAAGTAATGGCAAAATATTTGTATATAGCGAAGCTTTAACTTCTTTTCTCCATCTCATAAGCACCAATATTGCTTTGTCTGTAGATTACATAAGCTTTTAAAGATATTAACACGTCGACTTTAATTGGTCGAAGTTTTCGCCTAACTTACTTCCTCGTATAATAATAACTAGCGATTTCACCCGGGTAGTACACAACCTTAACAAATTATACACCTAAACCTTCCTCATGAATCACTACAGAGTGATTCATGAGGAAGATTTAGGTGTATAATTTCTTTAAAATTATACACCTAATTAAGGTTTTGTAATAGATAGCTATTGGTAAAAACCGCATGAAAATTCATTTAGTAGTTTTTAAGTTTATCGCGAACAAACAGACAGACGCGCCGGGGGACTTTGTTTTATAATAGGTAGTGATATCAGTCTTGTAAATAAACTGTCCCGCGGCTAAGCACAGGCCAAAGTTATAGTCCGTTATAGAGAACTCACAGACATGTTGGCTTGTCACTTTTTTTTTTTTCACAGTTAAAGCAAGCAATATAAGGTATTTAATATGCATATAACTTGGAAAAGTGGTGTTCGCCGTGGTATCGCGGTCCAAATTTCTACGTGGCAGATTAATAGTCTCCCACAATTCTCTTCTTTTCTTAGTAATGAAACGATTCACAATCAACTCTATTTTAAACTCCATTTCTTTTATGTATTCAGATCCTGTATTCAGCTCCGTATCACAGTATTTACATACTGAATTTACATGTTCCGTTCGTTATAGTGACGAATTGTTTGCGTGTTCATATTTCCTTGAAAGAGGGCGAGTAGAACGATATGCTGTCAGCCACGTTTATGTATGAAACCTTGAGTTAAACTTGATAAATAGTTTCTTTAAGGAAATTGCTGATATGAAGATTTTTTATTAGCGTAGGTGTTACTGTAAATAAATGTTTTCTTGCCAGTTTCTTTTTAGTTCTTAACTGATGTGTTCTATGATACTTTTTTTTTAGTTAGGTTTCTGATTTTTTATCGTTATTTTTCATTAATTTAATCTGTATTGCAGGGATCTTTACAAACAATTAAGTACCGAGTACAAGGAACAGTCAAACTCGGAACAACCATTTGAGCACCACACATTTTGTTGTCTCGTGTATCCCCCAAACCAAACACTCGGCGATGGTGACATAAGCGAGGCGAACACCTAATTAACAACGTCTTCTACAGACACCAATTAATAAAGCATTGATGAGACTGCGTCGGTGGCGCAGAAAAAGTGTGTGTATATATATTGCATGAGTCTCGGCTCGTCTGGTAGGGCTTAGTGTTTTTAGATATTTCTGTCAAGTAATTCCTAGTGCAGCTCGGTAAATGACAACAGACTGAAAATCTTAGCTGGCGAACTGATGGTGTAAGGCACCACTGCCTATTTTTTCGGAGATAGACGTGAGTTTATGTATATATATAATCAGTCATACATAGATTCACGCCTGTTTCCCAGAGGGGTAGGCAGAGACTACAGATTTCCATTTGCTACGATCCTGACACGCTTCTCTGGCTTCATTCACTTTCATCACATTCCTCATACACGCCCGTCGGTTCAAGGTGCTCTTAACCTGGCCTTTGTCCAGAACGCCTCCGATCTGATCAAGAAACGTTCAATTTTTCGTTTAATCAGTCAATGGGTTATTTAATTATTGACTCACAATACGATTGTCAAAGTTATATATATACAAACATGCATACGATTCGCTAGGTAAAGCTTGGTGTAATTTATTAGACGCTTGCAACAGGACGTGTCAATCATGTGTTATTGACTCTGAAAAAAAGTCGCACTGTTGCCAACGCAAGTGACACGTGGCATCGATGTCCATGCTGATAACACAATGTTTCCCTAAGTAGGTTTACAAACCCTGCTTTACAAGGGTTGCAAGTTTATTGGAATGCGCTCTTTACTAAGGTGAACGTACTACCAATTAACAAGCAAAGCAAAGTCAAAGTCAAAGTAAATTTTTTTATTCTTTTAGGTCACACAATAACATTTATGAACGTAAAACTTTCAAACTTAAGTAGTTAGTGAGTTTACCTAAGTTACCAAAGTTACATTTAGTTTAGTTCTAGGTTCAGGCAAAGTATTGAGCCTATAAGAATATACTTCCAAGAAATTCACGGTTAGCCTTTTTTAATTCCCATTGATTTACTAACTTTACTTTACTATTTTTTGGTATTTTAGCACTTATATCTGCGATTTTCAGCCATTACATTATATTATTATATAATTGACCATAGAGTCGTTTAAAAAGTAAGAGTTTTAGAAGTATAAACCCATTTATATACAGAATGTGGCGTAACTAATGGATAACACTGAAACTGTCGACTGACCAGATTATCATCTATCATTTACCCCACTTATATCACCATATGCCCATAGATTTTTTTGTCGATATAGGCGCCCAAAAATGCTTAATTCCTTAGAAAACTTATTAAAATTTGAGAAAAGTATCAATAATCTGATCATCCATGGGCATATGGTGATATAAGTGGGGTAAATGATAGATGATAATCTGGCCAGTCGACAGTTTCAGGGTTATCCATTATTTACGCCACATCCTGTATACATACATAACGCTTCTATTTTCGAAAGGCTAAGCAGAGGCTTATCCCCACATTACGATAATTATAATTTAAGGACCAACCTGGCATAGAACTATACACTGACCTACTGTGGGCGAAATCTTTACAAAACACCCAATTTTGGCTTGCGCGCGAATCGAACCCGATATAACATGCATAGCATACATAGACTACCGCTGTTTATATAACTGTGTAAATGCCAATTATACGGTACATTACCGAAAATAATACCCAGTCCTATAAATTATCTGAGATCGTAAATTTTAGGTACATAAGACTTTGGAAACAATGAACCAATTAAAATTTAAAATCAAATGCGAATTAAAACGGGTTTAGGCAAGTAATTATAGTGTCTTCGCAAATAAATGGTTTCGGTTCCACAAAAATGTTATGCCACATTGACTTAATACTCTTTTATGTGGCATGCTATCTTCAAGTATTCAAGTTAGCATTAATTATGCTATTAATCTATACTAATATTATTAAGCTGAAGGGTTTGTTTGTTTGGTTGAACGCGCTAATCTCAGGAACTACTAGTTTGAATTGAAAAAATATTTTAGTGTTGGATCAATGAAAATGTTGCAAATACGGAGAAAATTCTCTTATGTGACGCTGACGAAGTTGTGCGGGTCAGCTAATATTATAGATGTAAAAGTGGTTCGATGCTTGTTACTCAAATATGCGTGAACTGTTAAACGGATTTTAATTAATCTTTATAATTATTTGATTAAAAAGAACAACCCCTGCACTTGGAACTAATCCTGTGTTGTCAAATATTCTAACAACAGACACAAAGATCACCCAGATACGGAGTAACTAATTATGGAGAACACAATTATTTTGTCTGTGTGTGGATCGAACTCACTTCAATGGTGAGGCGACCACACTACATTATCCGCGTAGTTATGCCTTAGATTATGCATAGGACACTTTTATCTCGGTATGTGTTTCCATGGGGATGACGCGAGCGAAGCCGCAGGCAGATATTATATTAGATAAATTTGTCGTACATTTAATATGAAACCTAAAACCACTCCGTCTAAACTAATTAATTGATATAATCTTTTCTTTTATCAGGGAATATGCAATTTATTAAAATTAATGGAATGCAGTAAATCATGTCAAGATTGGGCACGTATTCATTAATTTGGAAAGGCATAGTCTTTGCCTGGCTGTATAAAAAAAGAAAGCAGCGGCAGCCACGGATTTTTATATATTCAAGTCAAAGTCAACCTTGACGAGAAAAGTAATAAAGATTGGATAAAAGAAAATTAATGGGTGAGAAATCTATGTGAGCCTTTGGTACTCTTTAACAACGGGTGAAACACAAGATCAGTGCTAATATTCTTACCCGTGTTGCCTGTACGTGGTACAGTTAGCGACATTTTTAAAAACTTTTTTGAGAATTAAATTATCTTACACTTCTTCTCTCTTAGCCTTTATTATACCCAAGTCACTTGGGGTCGGCTTTTCTGGTCTAACCGGATTTGACTGGATATCAGTTTTCACGGAGCGGCTGCCACCTGACCTCCGCAACCCGAAGGCTAACGATACCCTAAGGCTAGACCAGTGTCAGGATATTAGAGGGTACTGACTTTCCCAATAACGACTGCCATAGATGTTCATGGCAGCCGGGACCGACGGCTTAACGTGCTCTCCGAGGCACGGAGCAGGCGATAATTGTCAATCAATACGCACATAATTTCGAAAAGTCATATAACTTCGGAAAGTCAGAGGTGCGCGACGTGGGTTCGAACCCGAGACCCTCTGCATTGCAGACTGTTGGCCTCCCTACTGAGCTATCGCTGCTCTTTTAAATTATCTTACATAATAATAGTAATTCCTTATCATTGACTGCGATAACAGTTATGGCTTCATAGTTATTTTAATTACAATTCGCTACAAAAAGTAAACAGTAATAGGTAATTTTCAAAATTTTGCTTCTCCTTTCCAATGTTCATATAAACTGTGACTGTGCGATGGCAGTGTGTTGAGTGCATGGAAGGCATAGTGGTTTAAATGGTTGCCTTGCTATTGTCATTGCGCCAGGTGTTGTGGGTTCGATCCCCACACGTGACAAAATTTGTGTGATCTGGAAATAGTTGTTCTGAGTTTTGGCTTTCTTCTAGCTTTCATGTCCATTGAATGTTAATAAAGTTCCTCGCGACACAAGAATTATAAATCAGGAAGAAAAAAAGTGGTTCTATAGACTGTTCGGCAAAGTACTGGTTTCTGTTAAAATATTTTTAGTAGAGGCTCGAAACTTGAAATTATAAATAAACGTATAAATGATCATAACAGGAAAATTAACATTATTTCTGACGTGACATATGACGTGGGGGCAAAAACTATGACAAAGACATATTATAAGTTGTATAACACGAAAGCAAAAAACTTCAGCGTGTTTCAGAACATTATTGGCAAGTACTGAAGGGCCATTTGTCAAATTTCTTATGGAAGAAAATATTAGCGACCGAAGCAGCCTGTTTATTTCTCTAAGAAATTTGACAAAGTGTACATTTATAATATATAGTCACACCTATATGCATTAGAGTAATGGCGTAGTGGTTTAAGTGGTCGCCTCGCCACTGCCACTGCGCCGAGTGCTGTGGGTTCGAATCCCACACGGGACAAAACGTTGTGTGATCCACAAATGGTTGTTCCGAGTCTGGGTGTTCTTTGTGTCCATTGTTTTAATTTTTGTAAGGTTCCCCGCGACACATGATTTATTCCTAGAGCGAAGTCGTATTTTTCAAATTTAAAAAAAATAAAGCTTGATAAGGGCGACCATGGAATTGCGACGTTTGTCTGACCTAGGAATTGATACAGTGACCTGATGCGTAGTAGAAGTGTTCACTACCACGGCGCCGCTGAGACACTTTTATATAAATAAAATTTATCTTATTGCCATATTTTAATAAAGTCAGAAGCGATTCTGTAAAATTTTTTGTCGTCAATGTCTATATTATTTATTATTCTAACTTTTAATGATAAAAGTTAAACAAATTGCGTTAGGTCGCATCGCTACAAGCAAAAACAACATGGCCACCGTTTGTGATTCATCTCTGTAATACGTTTTATATCTGCATCGTTACACCAAATTACATTTTTGTTTTAATGCCCCTTTTGGAGCTTTTAAGTTGAACACGAGTTGAACTTTGCATGAAAATAAGACAATTTTGTAATTGCGGTTTTTGCTAAATACTGGAGTGTTTCTCATTCGTTTGAAACGCTATTTGTGTGTTTAATTTTACTTTAAATCTGCTAGTTAATTTACAACCATAAAATCTAATTTGATTGCGATCGACCACATCAGGGTATATGACCGAACTCATCTAAAATAAATATATTGCAAATTTTGCTGCCGTTGCGCTCAGAGTAATGGGTTTGAATCCCATACGCGACAATTGTTAGTGTGGTATTTAGATAATTGTTCTGAGTTTATTAAAAGATACAGTGTGTTGTTCTGTGTTTTTAATTGTGTGTTGAATGACGAGTAGCTTTAGCCCTGAAGATGACATACTCTTGTTATACAAAAAAACCTTGACGTAGCAGAATATTTGCATCTCTAGAAAAAGACGTACAGTGTCGATCCTATAACAAGGATTCCCTATTCTTTCGAATAAACAGACAAATCGCGTACTGTTACTCATATTTGGTATACAGAATAACACAATGTATTTCTTTATTTGATTCACCAACAGTTATATACAATAATTTATTTACACGTTAATAGCCAGTTGCACTCAGTGACTCGGTAAAAACGATTAGTGAGGTTAAGCAATGTTGGGTGCGGTCAATCTATAGATGGGTGACCGGTTAGTGGTTTTTCATCTGAGCGTCTCCGTGCTTCAGCGGGCACGTAAAAAGTCAGTCCCGGTTGTTGCCAAACTGACAGCAGTCGTTTAGCCATGTCAAAGGCCTACAGGCGGCTTGAACAACTCTTGACAACCAGTTGGTCACAAACCAAACAAAAAAAAAATATACGTGATGTAATTTATGGGTTTAAACGTAATAACAGATGAATAGAGTTTGTTTCAATATTAATATAGTTAATCAATATTGACTATAATATATTTAATAGTAATCAATCACAATTATAATTTTAATCATAAGTTGAAATATAATATTTAAATAATCATAAAATTTAAGCTAAGGTAATACCTACATATATTAAGATACGCAATCTATTAGTTTAATTTATTTTACAATGACACATTGGTAAACATAAATACAAACACAAAAACATTTCAACGATATTTGACTGAAGCAGATTTTTTTTTAATAATCAGACAAATAATCTTAATCGCGTTGGTAATTATTTAAGGGTATATTGTATTTTATTTAAGAGCAGCAATAGCTCAGTGGGGAGACCAACAGACTGCAATGCAGTGGGTCTCGAGTTCGAACCCACGTCGCGCACCTCAGACTTTCGGAAGTTATATGACTTTGAATTATGTGCGTATTGATTGATAATTATCGCCTGCTCCGTGCTTCGGAGAGCACGCTAAGCCGTCGGTCCCGGCTGCGATGAACATCTATGGCAGTCGTTATTGGGAGAGTATCGACACAAAAGATCCCACTGGGTCGAAGTCTCCGGTCTGCACTGACTGGCCCCCACATAAGATACATACATAAGGGTATAAATATTCACTTTCCGTCATTTCGACCAAGTTACATACTTCGACCGTGGTCACTTGTCATTTAATATTAAGATCAGATTTCAGAACATCTTTATTAGTCCGCACCAAATTATTTTTATTTTAGTATCATGAAATATATTATTTGCTTTTAAGGGTTCCGTACCAATATAGTAAAAGTTAAAATAACTCTCTGGTCTGCTCGCATTTGACCGGTGTTTTAATAATTGCAATTTGTGTTACAGCTTAATGGGTATTCTTATGAACCTCTCCAGAATTGCTAGAAAACTTATTAGCAGTGGGTTCACGTTGGAAGCACAAAGGATTTAAGCCTATCGTATCTCATATACATACGCAAAAGCAATGCTTTTTAGGTTAGGTACCACTAATTCAGACATTTGTATAAAAATCACGTTTGTCTTTAGTAACTCACGAAGGTTTGGAGTAATTAAAAGTCTTCAGGTAGAATAGGCAGTCATTTAAATGAATTATATTAGCTATAAGGTATATAAATAAAGGTACTTAATGTTAAACGTGATTTATATAACGTGTTCTAATATCACGTAGTAGGTCCCAGAGGTATCGCAACTAAGAAAACTTAATTTAAATACGTATTTAAAGCAAGATTTACGGCGGTCGTAAACTCATAATAAAAATACTGTAAGGGTGTGGATACACTGAATATTTTTGGTCAATCACGATAGATGTTTGAGACAACCAGTCCACCAAAAGTATACAGAGCGACATAAGTCGGCCATGAGTTTCTTGCCTGCTTCTTCTCATGAAAGCTCTACTCATCGAACAGGCCTTTTTCAATGCCACATTTTCATTTCCCTTTATTTATTTTTATTATTTTATTTTTATTAATATGTCAGTTACTTGACGTGTCCAAGAATTGTTTAAACATTTTTATAGACAAAGGTTTTTGACTTTGTCTTTGTAGTAGCTGAGTAAATAACTTACTAAATGTTAAATGAACTAATATTTGCTAACTACAGCTGTATGAAATTGAGAATGATAATGTTATATGATAAAAATTATTAAAATCTTCAAATGATTATCAGCTTTTGGAGCTGACTACTACTATCCTGACTAATGTTATAAATGCGAATGTAAGTTAGTTTGTTTGTTAAGCTTTCACGTCTTAAATATTCGATCGATCATTATAACATTTCGCATAAACGTTGCCAAGTGCACAGAAAAGGACATAAGAGTACCTATTCAGAAAACGTACTGTTCTTGAGGGATAAAATTTAATTGATAAAATCTACATTACCGCGGGCGAAGCCGTGGGCAAAATCTAGTAGCCAATAATACCATCGTAGTAGATTTTCCACCTCGTACAATTATAGTAACAAAGCCGATTTGTAATTATTGACAAATACATAGGATTACATAAATTATGCAGTAAACAGTTATATGCATAAATACAATTTATAATCATGAATTAAAATATTTCATTTTAATCGTAATTTACGAAATTCACTGGCTATTAAAACTGACCATGAATAATTAAAAGCTCGTTTGTAGCAGGCCACGCGCGGCCTGTTATTATGTAAACGAATGATTTTATCGTATTTCAATATAGCTGGGAGTATATAATTATAATTTGCACGCTAGAAATTAGCAGAATATGAGATCCTGAAAATTTATTTTTAAGATCTTCATTTTGTATTAACATACATATTCATCCAAATAAACATAATATTGCTTGATTATAAAAATGTATTATGTTGCCATATTTTACTACCCGAAATGGCTCGGATTTTTTAAAAGAATTTAGATCAGTTCCTGGGAATTTAAAACATTTGAACAACGGACAAAAATAACATTTAGACGTTGCAAGTCTAACCATTACTATTTGTGGATCACACAAATTTTGGCCCCGTGTGGGATTCGAACCCACAACAGTCAGCACAGTGGCAGTGGCGAGGCGACCACTTACAAGCTAGAAAAGTTTTGTAATAAAGATCCTTTGTAAGAGACTGGAGTTCGTACTAGGGAGACCCCTGTGTGACGGATCACCAGGCTCCCAACCGAGACACGTAGGTGTATTTGCCTATTAAATAACATTTTGGGTATAGATTTGTACATGACGTTTACGAGACTATTGAAAGAATTAATTAAAACAAAATAAAGCAAATCTAGATAAAATATGAAGAAAAACAAAACTAAAAATTAAGAATGAAAAAGCAATATAATATGTATGTGCGATTTTAAGAAGAATGTGTGTTGCGCGAGTGATGTATGTGTATGTATTTTCTTTCATTACATAATTCTCAAAATACATCACAATCTCAATTACATTATCACTGAACTTTAACCACTATTTTAGCTATTTCAAATCCAAAAAAAGTAAGTGATATATACTAGTATAATTGAACAATGAACATTGCAAAACTCAAAAAGGATTTTATAAAGGGGTTAAAGTATGAAGTTGCCGTTGTATAGATACTTTGAATTGACTTAAAACCTTCATAGTGTGAGATTTTCGAGTGAAACTTTTTTGACATGATACCTATAAGATTTTTCTTTTAAAAACTGTGCAACATTCGGTTTTCAACTTTCAATTGTTTTTTTATTCAGCTTAGACGGGCAACCCCAAGTGACTTGGGAATAATAAAGGCTAGGGAGAAGAAGAGAAGATGGGAAAGATGGTTTCGAGAATTCGATTCGTTTTTAATTATATGAGTTTCGACGTGAAACTAACGCGGCAGAAATGGTTCGCAATATCAACGCTGCGTTTTGAGAGGAGACTGCTAATGAAAGCAACGTGCGTTTTTGGTTTAAACGCTTTCGTAATGGAAACTTCGACTTGAAGAACGAACCACGTGGAAGAAGGACGAAGACACCCACACAGGTGAATAACGCTGAATTGAAGGAGATGGTGGAAGCCGATCCAAGTCAAACTACCCAGGAATTAGCGGCATAGTTTAACGATACCCTACCTACAATATTGGCTCATATGCATCAAATCAATAAGATAAAAAAATATGAAAATGGGTGCCTCGTGATTTGATTTTGTATAGATTATGAGGGTAAATATTTCGATTAAATAAATATGGTACATCTTAGAAAAAAACGAGTTTCAATTTATATATAGTATTGTCTTGCTATGAAATAATGGAGAAATAAAAAAAACGGTATATTGTAAAACAAATAAAACGTTTCTCGAAATTGTTTTCAAACTTTCGTCGGTGATTGTACTTATTCGAAATGGAATAGTGCAAGTTGGATAACAACTGGAGCCAATTAGGTCTGTTTTCACCAACAGAAGAGTTCAGTACTGTCAACATTATGCTATAAGTAGGTACCTATATATCTGTATTTTTAAAGGTGAGCAGAATGTTGGTTTACGTCTGTAAGCGACCTTTTGAAGAAATATTTCATCTTAGATAAGCATCTTAAGTATCTTTTAGTTCTTGCATGTTGTCTACCTGCCATTGCTGTGTATGTTTGTAATTGGGGTAGCACATGCACTTTGATAATTTTCAATTATATGTTAATGTCTGGCAATATGCCTAAATAAATAAATATATAATATGTAGGAATTATATACATGTAGCAGCGATAGCTCAGTGGGGAGACCAACAGACTGCAATGCAGAGGGTCTCAGGTGCGAACCCACGTCGTGCACCTCTGACTTTCGAAAGTTATATGACTTTTCGAAATAATGTGCGTATTGATTGACAATTATCGCCTGCTCCGTGCTTCGGAGAGCTCGTTAAGCCGTCGGTCCCGGCTGCCATGAACATCTATGGCAGTCGTTATTGGGAAAGTCAGTCAACCCTCTAATATCCTGACACTGGTCTAGCCTTAGGGTATTGTTTGCCTTTGGGTTGCGGAGGTCAGGTGGCAGCCGCTCCGTGTAAAAACTGATATCCAGTCAAATCCGGTTAGACCAGAAAAGCCGACCCCAAGTGACTTGGCAATAATAAAGGCTAAGAGAGAAGAAGATGTAGGAATTATATTATACAAAAGAAAGTATTATGTGACAAAAATACATTTTGACACAATGGCGGATTTCGGCTGCACAGATAATAATAATAATATTCTATCACATACACACAACACCATCTAGCCCAAACTAAGCAGAGTTTGTACTATGGGTACTAGACAATGGATAAACATACATATACTTTTGTTTTGGAAATCCATACATATTATACATAGAAACACCCAGACCAAGACAAACATCCATGTTCATGCACACAAATGTTTGACTTGTGCGGGAATCGAACCCGCGACCTCAGGCATGGCATTCGGTTACACTAACCACTACGCCATCGAGGCATATATATCCCACTGATAAATTATTGGCGTGATCTACGAATGATTACTCCCAGTTCGGGTGTTATTTGCATTGTATATTTGTCAAGTTTCCTGTGACATACGAATCATTTGTAATGCGACGCACAATAAATCATGGTAGTGTAACAAAGGACTACAGTCTTTTTTAATTAAATCAATTCATCGTCATTCTTTGTTGAAGAATGACAGCTGTTCAACAATGCCGTGATGGCGTAACGGTAGTCAATGTAGTGTTGTGCTGTGTCGCAGTGTGAGGTCTCGGGTACAATTCCTGGGTCAGTCGCTTTTATGTCATTTATGTAAATAGCAGTTCGGACTCTGTAACTTTGCTCAATAGGCGACAATTAACAGGCCCTCTATTACACGGGTCGCACTAAAGCACATACTAAATGTCTACCTACCTACGCATACTATAAGTTAGAACGCATGTAAATGTTTAAGTATACGTTCCCTATAGTACCCGAAAGGAGAAATTAAAAAGTAAGTCTTCAAACTTAGACAGTAGGTACTAAAAATTTATTTAGTTAATAATTAAACAGATACTTTGCCACTCTGTGTAACTGTAGCTTTATACTCTTTGGCACTTTGAGATCGTGTTTAAGCTTCACATTTGTGGCAATTTAAAACAGCGGCATCTTTTATTTATAACAGAAATAAATAAAATAAATATGTAAAGTGTTGCTTTGGCCTGTTTTGTTTAACAAATTATTCAGCTCAGATAATACTTCGAAGGTTGTTTTTTCAAAAGGCTGTGATTACACACCGCAAATTATTCGAGATATACTGTTAGATATATATATTTTGATTATATTCTTTATATTTGTAACAATTATAATCATATATCTATATATATAAAACTCTTCCGTTACTGAGTGACTGACAGTCAACGCACAGCCGAAACTACTGAATGCAAGAAGCTGAAATTTGGCATGTATGTTCCTTGTAGAGTATAGGGGAGCACTAAGAGAGGATTTTTGGAAATTCCACCCTGAAGGGGGTGAAAGGGGTGAAACCCGATATTCACACGGGAACGGGACTTACGCGGGTAAAACCGCGGGAAAACTGCTAGTATTATTATAAAAATTCTACTGCTTTGTGTCTACCAGTCATAACTATGATTGCGCTTATGTTTGCTTGGGATGTGGTACATAGCTCTTCAGGGATGAACAAGTGTGCATTTATCTATGGACACCTAATCTTAGACATCCTTATCATTAAACACTCTCAAATATTTAAGATCTAAGTTATAAAATAACGACTTATAAGTAAATCTAATCTATAAATAAAACTTAGTTCAATAATAATTATAGTTAAGTAACAAATACCGTTGATTAAAAATTTAAACATTGATCATTATATTGGAGAGCCATTTAGTTGAGAGGTCGCTCTATAAGTAAATTGTATTAATATAGGGTTTTTAATCTTTGCTATTACTACAATCTTTTGGTTACATAAATCCATACGTTAGATATTAAAAATTTCATTTTGTTCGAAGAAAGCATATTGCAGCAAATTGTTCGCAAAATAGGAACGTACCATTAGACAAAATGCTGGACTTATTTCGTAGCTTTTAATGTTTATCCCTCATTCAGCGGTAGACAGATAAACTGACTCGAGGGTATTATGAGCAATGTTTCTCAAAACTATTGTTGTTTCTTATTAAGCACTAAGTTCTGAGTATATAATAACGAGGTATTTTATATGATGTATGGCACAACTTAATTAACGATAGCTTTGTAAATGGCTTACAACTAACCTTTTAATTATTTTTTTTTAAAGACAACTCTTGCTCTAGTTTTAAATCCTGCGTCGCGGAGAGCTTCACAAACATTTAAACAACGGAAACAAAGAACATCCAGAGTCAAAACAACCATTTGTGGACCACACAAATTTTTGTCCCGTGTGGGATTCGAAGCCACAACAGGCGTAATAGGAGTGGCGAGGTGATTACTTAAATCACTACGCCAACCGTGCCGTCTTTTATTTTTATTCTGTTTTCTCAGTAGTGAAATCTTGCTTTTAGGTTTCACGTAATAGAGGACACTATTTCCGACTGGGAACAGTTCCAGACTTGAAGACATCCAGATTGTACTCATCAGGAATTGTACTCAGATTGCTTGGTTAGAGCTTACAGGTTAACACACCATTGACATAATCAGACATAATTGCACTAGTTGTAGACTCTCTACAGCGACTATTTAAAAAAAAATTGTTTCTTGTTGAACCAAAAATTTCCTTCCCGGTTGTGATGCGGCTTATTCTATCGAGAAACTAATTGACGTGCTATCAAACATGTTTATCTAAAAAACTGATAAACTACTCAAACTATTAATCACGTCCATATTAACCGTCACCCACCGTGCCGTCTTTTATTTTTATTCTGTTTTCTCAGTAGTGAAATCTTGCTTTTAGGTTTCACGTAATAGAGGACACTATTTCCGACTGGGAACAGTTCCAGACTTCATGCAGTTGCTGTGAATGTCTTGATAAAATACCCAATGCCGCTTTGCTTGACCCTGAAATTAAATCCGAGACCTCGAAACAGCAGTCACATTTAGTCAGCTTAATTGTATATTCATTCTTATAAAAAAGAAAGAAAAAGAAACATATTTTTTATTTGTATCTCGTTTACACAATACAATAAAATATAAATATATACAGAACAGTATATAGTATGGAGACCAAATTAGGTACCTGCATCAGCTATTGTTGCAGTTGAAACTGCAACGCTGGTATTCTCGCAGGACCTGTACAGTTACTATGTGAGCAAATTACAACAGATGAACAGCAAATAAAACTTGTTGTAGTTTAATTCGGTGATACAAATTACAATATACAATAATTGCTGTTCTAAAGCTGTAACTGCCCTCCGTATTTAAAAATAAATAAAAATAGCAAAACAATCAATATCTGAAAATATATATTACTATCACGGGTATATATTTATAATTCGTATATATACATATCAATAATTCTATATATATAATTATAGGTACATAATATATAATATTACAATAATATCGCTAAATGATCATTTTTAAAGTGTTTCCGAATGCATGCTCTTTTTGATTTGTCAAGATGGCATCTATTGCTTCCGCCAAGTGTCAACTGTCAACAGACCGAAGCCAGCATAATACATAACACATGGAGCGTACACAATGATAACAATAGTAAACTATTATAACAATATTTAACAGTTATTATTAAAAATAAAACAACTTTAAATAAAACAAACATATTTAAACGAAATTATGTGAATAGTGAACCATACTGGTAAGCGAAATTACCGCACAATTACACAATGTAATTTTTTGTTTGTTTAGTATTATATATACATATATTACGAAATGTATATATTGATTTTATGCTACGCAGAGGCGGCGGTAGGTCATTATAACATCCAGTGGCAGCATACCTAGAACTACCTCTAAAAACTAACTCTATTATAAATATAAGATTAACTCTGTCTGCTACGATTAAACGGCTTAAAACTAGTGTTTATAAATTTAGTGATTAACGGCTTGTACTACCACCTCCACATAGCATTTATATATAAGATAAAAGTCTCACCTAACATGAGTGAGACAGCAGAATCCGATATTACCCTTGGATTCACGCGAGTGAAACCGCGGGCAGAAACGAGTTACCTCATAAAGCAGCGATAGCTCAGTTGGGAGACCAACAGACTGCAATGCAGAGGATCTCGGGTTCGAACCCTCGTCGCGCACCTCTGACTTTCGGAAAATTATATGACTTTTCGAAATTATGTGCGTATTGACAATTATCGCCTGCTCCGTGCCTCGGAGAGCACGTTAAGCCGTCGGTCCCAGCTGCCATGAACATCTATGGCAGTCGTTATTGGGAGAGTGTCGACACAAAAGATCCCACTGGGTCGAAGTATCGCCGGTCTGCACTGACTGGCCCCCACATAAGATACATACATACATACCTCATAAAACTGAAAAAGTGCCTCATCATATCATATAAGACCACATCACAGAAAACACAGAAATTAAGATTTGTTGGACATTTAATTTAATACGCTTTCTACCTATAATGTGAAGGTTAATATTTTGTTTAATAGTGCTTAAATTGACGTCATGGCTTCAAATAACAAGAGTGGGGTTAACGTGGTCTTTGATCTGACAATGAGCAAGTTAGATGTTAAAGATAATAAGGTTCATTACAAAAGCGGATTAAATGAAATGATTTACTGTTATTTAAGTTTTGTGTATGTGTATAACTTAACGGGAATATGTTTCAGTAAATATAATATCTGATCTGCATATTTACAAAAGTGATTATTTTGCTTCTCGGCGTTTGACCGCGGCTTCTCACGAGAACAGTAATTTTTATCTAAATGAAAGGTATTCTATGCCCGTATTGGTACCCTTAACAATGTGTACGCGAAATTTCAGGTATTTTATTGAAATCCTCACGTTCTCTATAAATAAATCCTCAGTCGTGGGGACATTCAAATAACGGACACAAAGAACACTCAGACTAGAAAAAACTATATCACGTACGTTTTTATCCGTGTGAGAATCGAACCCATAACATTCAACGCAGTGGCAGCGGAGAAGTGACCACTTAAACCATTATGCCATCTCTGTAGTCACATACGTGGTAATATATAAACATTTACAATTAATGTACATTTATTACATCTATAATAATAATAATAATAAATCTGGCAACACTAAGTAACGTCTGTGTTTTTTAGAGACAAATATTTTATTTTCAGTTTTAAGTTTATTTTTGATATAAATCCATTTATTTCGGAAGCAATTAAAAACAATAGGATGCTTTACACAATAAATACATAAAATTACAGGCATAATAGCAAACACTCAACGGAAATAACTATTAAAAATATGACAACGTCAAAAGTGAAAATTTTCTCCGACACCGAAATGATTTGTAATAAAACACGATGTTAACAAGAGCCAGAAGAAGAGCTGCACTACTACCACCTCCGGGTTCGCCGCTTAGCTCCGCCTCGCAGCCGTCGGTGCCTCGATCAGAATCGCCGGCCGCTGCAGTTGCGTCGAGCTCGAGCGGTGAATATTTCTCTCCGCCCTCGTCACCGTCACCTGCACGTCGGCGGGGAAGAGGCCGGCCACCGACCCGCTTGGGACCCCGAGGCCCACCGACCTCGAATCGGGCCCCCGCTGCCGGTGGTGATGTGCGCCGCATGCGATGGACCGAATCCATTAATGAAAACGTCATGCGGGCATATTTTGGGGCTACAGAGGGAGGAACTAACCTCACTGCGTATCGCAGCCGCATGCTTGTTCTGTTTCAGGCTCTTGAACCAAGCGTCAACGTTTCAGCACAGCGATTATCGGATCAAGTGCGGGTTATCCAACGCAGTCGACAGTTGGATGATACCGTGCTTGGTAGGCTACGCTCAGAATACTTACCTACGAGTCATGCCATTCGCATCCAACCCGCAGTTACGCAGCTATCACCTGGTGCGACGCGGACGGGCAATAGTGCCAGCATGGAAGTGGATGACATGACAAATGATGTAAGTAATCAGTACATTGAGGAGGTAAAGGATGCTTTGGAAAGTGCGATTCAGGAATACCGGTACATGCAATTTACGATTCGGCCCCGTCTGCCTCGGTTACCTATGCATAGAAAAAATATAGCATTGGTGAGTGTCCTGGACTCGCTATTATCTAGCTATTTAGATAATAGCGAGAATCTCGCCGATACTCATTCGATCCTGTACTGTGCTGCTGTGGCGGCAAGTCGTATAGCGGGCATCAAGTTACCCACACATTTCTCTGCTATACGACAAACATCTGTCGCCCCGGCCTGGCAGTGCAGGATTGAACGGCGTATTGCTGAGGCAAGGACACTCATCGGTAAGCTGATCTGCTTCAGGGAGGGCAATACACGGCCCAGGGTAATGCGCTATGTGGGCCGGGCTTTTCTGGGGACTGGGGTCAGTCCTCATGTCTACTTGTCTCGGGCCACAGAGCGCATTGACTTCCTGAAGCAGAAAGTCTATGCATGGGCAAATCGACTGCGCAGATATAAAAAACGCGTGGACCGGTATGTCATCAACCGCACGTTTCAAAGGGACCAAAGGTGGGTCTATAGAACCTGGGAACGGCCTGATCTATGTGTGACCGATGTGGGGCTTCCAGATGCCGATGTTACAAATACGTTTTGGAGGAACATCTGGTCGGTACCCGTCGGCCACACTGAGGGGGAGTGGATGCGGGACGTCAAACAAGCAAGTGAGCTAATTCCAGAAATGGAAAGCGTGGTCATTGATAGCCAGGACGTAATTAGTGCGGTCCGATCCTTATCGAATTGGAAATCGCCAGGCCCGGACGGACTGCACAATTTCTGGCTGAAATGGCTGCGTAGCTCACATGCTTGTTTGGCTGCTCAATTTCAATCTGCCCTAGAATCTGGGTCGTTACCAGATTTTATGACCACGGGAATAACCCACCTACTCCATAAAACAGGTAGTACCAATGAGCCCGGCAATTATAGACCGATAACATGTTTACCATCGATCTATAAGCTTCTTACATCTATTTTGAGAACCAAGATATCTAAACATATTGATACAAATTCAATAATGTCAGCTTCTCAGAATGGATGTAAGAGGGGGGCTCGTGGCACTAAGGAGCTCCTCCTCATTGACATGGCCATTAGCCAACAGGTTCGCCGTAAACGAAGGGATCTGGCAGCATGTTGGATAGATTATAAGAAAGCGTATGATTCGGTGCCACATGCATGGCTTTTGAGGGTGTTAGAGTTGTATAAAGTAAATGCAATTCTGCGCACCTTTTTGAAGTCATGCATGGGGCAATGGAAAACGGTTCTTAGCTATCCAGGATGTCGACAGATCTCTGGGAATGGCGAACTGATAAAAATTGAGCGGGGTATATTTCAGGGCGACAGCCTGAGTCCTCTTTGGTTTTGCTTAGCAATGAATCCTCTTAGTACATTACTAGAGGGTTCAGGGCTAGGTTACAGGTTACAAAGAGGTGGTGGAGTAATATCCCACTTGCTGTATATGGATGACTTAAAGCTGTTTGCCCACACTGATTTACAGCTGATGGATTTACTCAAAGTAACTGAAACTTTTAGTAAGTCTATCAGCATGGATTTCGGTGTGGATAAATGTGCTGTCATCCATGTAAAGCAAGGAAGGATAGTGGAATCCGAAGGAATACAACTTTTGGATTCCATTAACCTACGATCACTTCTTGTAACCGATACTTACAAGTACTTGGGTATGTCACAGGCGTTAAGTATCAATGAGGCTGGCATGAAGCAATCGCTGCAGGAGCGTTTCTTTGGTCGCCTGAAAAAAGTTTTAAATAGTCTTTTATCAGGTGGCAACAAGGTGCGCGCTTGTAACGGTTGGGTCATGCCAGTTCTCATGTACTCCTTTGGCATACTTAAGTGGACTCAGACTGAACTGGATGCCCTGGACCGGCGGGTCCGTACACTCTTGACGGCATACCGTATGCATCACCCACGTTCGTCTGTGATGAGGTTGTATATTCCACGGAAATGTGGGGGCCGAGGCTTTCTGAATGCCAAGGCCCTTCATAACCGCGAGGTGTGCAACCTCAGAGAATACTTTCTCCAGGCAGACGTGGGTATGCATCGTGATGTAGTTGCTGTGGACACCGGACTCACCCCGCTCAGTTTGGCTAAAGAGAACTGGCGCAAGCCTGTAGTGCTTAGCACTAGCGATCGCAGGGATGTATGGCAGAGCAAGGAGCTTCACGGCAGGTTCTACAAGGCTCTATATGGAGCCGATGTAGACCTGTTAGCCTCCGTGAACTGGCTACGTTTCGGTGACCTCTTTGGGGAAACCGAAGGTTTTGTCTGTGCTATTGCGGACGAAGTTATCAAGACGAATAACTACCGGAAATATATCTTGAGGGATGGTACGGTTGACATTTGTCGGGCGTGCCATCTACCTGGTGAGTCCCTCAGGCATATAGTTTCCGGTTGTTCTCGTCTTGCTAACGGCGAGTACTTGCACAGACATAACCAAGTAGCCAGGATTATTCATCAGCAACTTGCTCTGAAATACAAACTTGTAGATGTTGAAGTGCCGTACTACAGGTATGTAGCTGAATCAGTTCTCGAAAATGGTCATGTCACGTTGTACTGGGATCGAACTATCATCACAGACAGGACTGTTGTGGCCAACAAACCTGACATTGTGGTGATAGATCGATCAGAGCGCCGTGCAATGATTATCGATGTCACCATTCCGCATGACGGCAATCTCGTGAAAGCTGAAAAGGATAAACAAATTAAATATATCGATTTAGCTCGCGAGGTTGTCGACATGTGGGATGTGGATTCGGCAATCATTGTGCCGATAGTCATATCTGTCAATGGTCTAATTGCTAAGAGCCTCGATCACCATCTAAAGAGGCTCGCGTTAGGTGCTTGGATCGGGGGTTTGATGCAGAAGGCAGTGCTATTAGATACAGCACGCATTGTGAGGAGGTTCCTGTCTCTGGAATCCTAACCACCGGCAGCTTCGACCCTGTTCCCGATGCCGGTGGGTCGTTTCAGTTTTTATATTTTTAAATATGTATGTTTTTATATTTATATTTAAAAATGTAATAATTAGAAGAAAAATAGTAATAAAGAGAATAATAATAATAATAATAATAATAAACTTTATTTTTTCATCACAAAGGTTCTCGTACATGTGGATCTGGCAGTAGATAAAAAATAAATAGGTGGTAATAAAGATCCTTTGTGAGAGACTGGAGTCCGTACTAGACCCCAGTGTGACGGATCACAAGACCCCCAAGACCCGGAACTCATAGGTGTATTTGGCTATTACATAACATATAGTACATGACATTCCCAAGAATAATAAGTGATAATTAAAACAAAATAAAGCAATTATACAGCTGAAGAGTTTGTTTGTTTGTTTGGTTGATCGCGCTAATCTTAGGAACTACTGGTACGACTTCAAAAATTATTTTAGTGTTGTATAGCCTATTTATTGCGGAAGGTTAAAGGCTATATAACATCACGCTACGACCCATGGGGGCGGTGCAGTAATCATAAACGTGGGTGAAACCGCGGGCACAGCTAGTCATTTATAAATATGTATATTAAAACAGTGCAGCTCGGAAAAAAATATTTAGTGTAAATAATTAAATATTCCTGTGTTTGTAATAGCAATCTTTTATAATAATACATATCTTCCTTGACAGATTTCGGCTACGACCTCTATGTCTTTGCCTTAGACCGCGATCTCACCTGATTTTAAGTGTCGATGCAGTCGACGATGAAGCACTCTTACCTAGAAGATACTTATTCACTCGCGACTTGAAGACATCCAGATTGTACTCATCAGGAATTGTACTCAGATTGCTTGGTTAGAGCTTACAGGTTAACACACCATTGACATAATCAGACATAATTGCACTAGGTGTAGACTCTCTACAGCGACTATTTAAAAAAAAATTGTTTTGTTGTTGAACCAAAAATTTCCTTCCCGGTTGTGATGCGGCTTATTCTATCGAGAAACTAATTGACGTGCTATCAAACATGTTTATCTAAAAAACTGATAAACTACTCAAACTATTAATCACGTCCATACTTAACCGTCACCCAACAAATCGCTCGACATATCCACCAACTAGTCGCTCTCCTTGTGTTGTGTTTTGGCAAAACAAACAGAAGTCTATACATGCTGAATAGTTTGTTAGTAAATAAAGGAGATAGAATAATAACGATTCCTTGTAGTATTTACATAATGATAACGATTATACGGACTGAAGATTTTTATCCCTGTCTTTATACGTCTATAAGAAGAGAACAGAAAATGTATCGAATCTCTTTAACCGATAGTCAAGACATAAACGACCGATTTTATGGGAGTAATGCAATAACCCACTTATTGTGTAACCCTCATAAAAATATTTGATGTGTAATTGCATTTGCAAGCAAAATACTGCCTCGCTGGCACAGTGATTGCTGTGCATGAGATCTCGAGGTCAATTCTCGGCTCGGGAAAACTTTTATTAGGTTTTTCTGTCTAGAAATTCTTAAGAGCAATCAGCTTAGTTATTTGGGAGTGAAAATATATCTTTGCAATTCGGGAGTTATTACAACGGTGCCTGCTGTTTTGAAGTACTTATTTTATTAATGAAACGACATGGCATACGAACTAGCTCATTGAATAAAAATCTCAAATATTATCTTCAAGCATTTTCCGTAAATTTAAAAACATTCTTCATAAATATCAGTCAGCACGTGTTCCTCCAACGCAAACACTCATCTAATGGACAAGTAAAGCATTGTTACGTCATAGTCGTGACGTAATGTGTGTATTGCTTCATACTAGTTCTTGAGAATACAAACCTGATGTCTATTTGGTATACAAATAATAAAATGGAATGGTTTCAAGGAATAACGTCGTGAATTCTACTTGCCGGGAATATTTTGAAATACTCTATCGTTTTATAACTTAATGCGTCTGTGGCCGAGCTGCACTGTAAGTAACGTGACGGCAATGCGTGAGGTCTTGGGTTTGATACCCGTGTCGGTCAAACTGTTCTTTGACTTCTCTGTGTTGATGTTCCCAGTAGCAGCACGGAGTCTGGAGCTGTTCCCGGTAGAAGGCAATAGGCTCGCCGCCTAACATGGGACCCAGAACATAAAAAACCTAGAATGTATATATAATTAATTTTACTACGTAGATTGATTTGTTCCTGTTTTTTAATTAGCGATAGTATAGACAGAGTGTAGCTAAAGGGCGTATATGCAGTCTGATAACGTACGTTGACATATGCACCAATTTATCAAACGTTTAGCTGGTAGTCATCTCATTCTTATTGGCCGTAAAACCTCACACAATTTTCTTATCGCAATAGCTAGACCATATGGATTAGATTGAGTATGAATTGTTATATTTTAAGTCCTCAGTACGACAACAGTTGAGGATTCAATCCTTATACGGACAAAAATGAGTAATTCTTAAATAGTTATCTCAAGTCTGGCTGTTATTTAAAGCTATTTTTTTAAAATTTATAACGTTCAAAAGACGATAGGAATTATTCTCTTTTGAAATAACTATGAAATCGCCAAATATGTACATATATCTACTCAAATCCGTATAATATATAAAGAGAAACCCTGACTCACTCACTCATTGACTAAACGTCAAAGACCCTGGACCTAAAAAGTAGACAAGTCCATGCTGACGGAGTCCCGTGAAATTGCTAGAATTTGACATAAATACAAATTAATCTTCACTATGTAGCCATCTTTGAAATGCGAGTAAAAAACTGTGCAGTACAAAATTGCAATGCCCTCAGACAGCGAGGGCTTTTTTTTTGCAATTTCATGCTGTTGCTCCCATCACAGAGTAATTATGTACGTCGGTAGAGATCTGAAAAAAAACATCTAAAATTCAAGCCTTTTTTACGATTAAGTAAATACACAAATGCAATAAGTATGTATATAATCTTATGCATAAGTTAATTTAATTTTTACTATCACTATAATACACCAGTGTGCAACTACCGATTAAAAGCATGATTTATTTGAATTTTCAATAACCTCGGAATATTCGAATTAATCAATATTCTAAAGCTTTAATACCATAGTCAGGATACGCAGGCGACTTGAAATGATCCATATCAATCGCGCCATCATCTAAATAAAAGAATCGAATATTCAATTATGATTCGAATGATACTAGATTTTATTGAAATTAATAATTGACTGTTGCTAATTTGTTGACTGTATTTTATAAAATACAGTCAACAAATTGACTGTGTTTTATAAAATAATAAATTAATATAGAGTTAATATTGTTATAGCTATAATTCAAATTAAAAGATTTTGTCCTGCAAATTCGCGATTTAATATGATGTACGTACATCGGTGCCTTTATATACCTGCAGACCAGACGTGTTGTACAAGTACAGTACGCGAAGGCTTTGAGGGTTTACAAATATTGTAAGAACTGCCACAAAAACAACCAGACAAGATACTATACTATTTTGTATTATTATTATATATTATATTTCATTTTATTATTCAAATACATCTGCTTTTGAAATAAACGACACCATTTCTGGCATATTTATCATTAAGATTTTTGATACGTAGGTGAATGTTTTTATTAATCTGTACTCATCGACATAATTGTGTGCTCAATATATTGTGCTGCAGACATTTAGGGCGTGTATCCACTGACGCGGAGCTAGATGGAGTGAAGTGGAGAAGAGCAGTGAAAAGGTAGCAAATGTTTCCATTAAAGCGGAGCGGATCAAAGCGTAGCGGGGTGGAGTGGAGTTGAGCAGACCAGAGCTGCAATGATCTTGTAATCCGGTGTCTTTCTACGCCATATCTTTGGTTTCATTGCATTTGTATGTTGTCAATCGTGTATCCCATAAACATGGAAATTCTTTGACACTTTCAATTAATACTCATCCATTTTGATTCACATTCGATGACGTGTGAAGTGACGTTATATCGGTAACTAAACTAAAATTCAGCGCACGAGTCCTTTCCTGATAAGTCTACACTATTCGCCACGCCGCACCGTCCCGCTACCCTCCGCTTCGTGCGCTCCGCTCGGCACCACAGCCTGCTCGACTCCGTTCTGTCCGGCTCGGGGCCGCATGTTCATATATTTTATTTGATAAATTGATTTATAGAGGCGCTCATAGCCAGTTGCACTCACCGATCGGTTAACGATTAGCGAGATTAAGTAACGTTAGGTGCGGCCAGTCTATAGATGGGTGACCGCTTAATGGTATTTCATCTGAGCGTCTCCGTGCTTCGGAGGGCACGTAAAAAGTCGGTCTTGTTTGTTGCCAAATTGACAGCAGCCGTTAAGCCATGTCAAAGGCCTACGGGCTTGAACAACTCTTGACAACAGGTTGGCCACTAACCACACGAAAAGAAGAACATTTGAAAATCCGCTCAGCTTTGCTTCGCTCTACTTTCACTGTTTCCACTGATGCGGAGTGGAGATATCGAGCACTGTAATTAGCCAGTTCACGGTTCGCTCCTCTCCACTCCGCCCAACTTCGCGTCAATGGAAACGCACCCTTAGAGCGCTTAGAATACAACACTGAGTAATTGTTCCACGGCGTTTGTGTGACGAGTGAAAGTTCTAATGGGCTGGTGACGTAAACGTTGTGACGTCATTGTCTATCCAACGCCCTCCTGCCATTAGTCTTGTAGTGTTTACTACTGTGATGAATGTATCTAGTGTATTATGATAAGTGTCGACAATTGATGGGTAAATTTTTTTTATGTTTTGGCCTAATTCAAAAAAGCAAGTGAGAAACGGCAATGAATTGCCGCAAATCTTACAGTTCAAAAGAGTTGACCGCGAGTCTCTAGCTCTTACGGTTCTTGAGTTGAAAGTTGTATAACAGAGAGACGGATGGACGGACAAAGCTGTTATATACGAGTTTTTCGAACTCTAAAACGAGCTTAACAGTAGCGATAATCGATAAAAATCATCCTCAGTAATAAAAGTCTCAATAAATTTGGGTCCTCATTTAGGAGTAATATCTAATTATCTTCTTCACATAGCAATAACGTTCAAACTACGTATCTAAGACCCTTGTTCTCATTTGTCAATCAATACTACCAAAACTGAAAATCTTCTATATTATTTCTATTAAACGATTTTTCTATTTTATATATTTTGGGTAACTCATTGATAGAAATCATAACAAATATTATTAATGCGGTTGTAAGTTTGTTCGTTACGCTATCACGCCTCAACTACTGGACCGATTATTATGAAAAATTTCGCATACACGAAGTCAACGATACAGAAATGAACATAAGGTTTCATCCAGACAAAAAGTACCATTACCGAGGGATAGCTGGTAATTAAACAAAATGTATCAATAACCTAATTAGTAGAAAGCTCTCACGACAAACTACAAAAATTACCACATTTAAAAGATACTCTCTGTATGAATCAATATCTGTAACGTTATAAAATTTGTTTCACAGATGCCGTCTCATGTTGTGTCATGTCGCAAATTATGAATCTCATGAATTTGTGTGTAATAAGTACTTGTTCCGAGTATAACCTTCTGTTTTCTGAAAAATGTGCATAATAATTAGATAACAAGCGATCAAAAGCTTATCAATTGCTGTGATTGGGTGACTGCTGAATTAGCAACAGCCAATCAAATCACTTGACATAAGCTTGTTTTTTACACGTCGTTGATTAGATACCCCTTTTATAAACCGGGTGTAAGTGTGCTTTGTGTGTATTATTATTTTAATATTTGTGAATATTGAGTTAAAGTTATCATAGAAAAGTTCCTAGTCCGCAAGGAAATGTCCTTTAAAATATAAACAAATAAAAAGCTTACTACAATACGACCTATCCTGTGTAGTTTATATTATTAATAAAGTTTATTACAATAACTTTAATGATTCAATACTCAATATTTCATTGCAGTCCGTAACGTTTTAACGATTAGTAATTACCTAGTGGGAGAGTTTAGGCCTGCCTCGCAGATGTCTCACATTCGATCCGGCACGCATCACATTACACATTTCGAAGACATTGTGTGTAATAAATAGTCATCTATCACCAGCTTTAACAATGAAGAAAATCGTTAAGAAAAAGCTGTAGGTATGTGTAAGGGTTCTCGATAATATTCTCAAAGATATGTCATGTTTGTCAACCCACAGTGCACCTTTGATATAGTCTGACCCTTCTCATACAGAGAAGTGATAAGAATAAATTTATTTTTGTTTCGTTGGCACGGTACAGCTTGTAAATACAACGTCCTATGGTTGTAGTATGGTAGGTCTCACATTATTCCGTATGACTTAAAGCATACATGCACATATAGGTTTAAGCCTGTGTCATCAAAAGGGTAAGGAGAAGTGTATGTTCACTTACATTTACCTAGCTTTATTTTAAGGTTTCGCATTACTTCATTAAAATTAAATAAAGGTATAGAATAGAATAAAACTAAACAGTTAAAATTGTGCCGGGGCGAGACCGAAAAGGGCCTATATCATTGAGGTGCAGCGCTGATTCAATTCATATTTAAGACAAGATTCCACTGAAGCCATGGACAATTACGAAATCGATTTGAAAACAAGTATTAATTAGGTCTCAAATATCATAAGGCACCGAGTAGCGAATCAGTTTACAATCCGAGCTGGTTTTATATTTTTATGCCTCAAAAGTAATAACAAAATAGCTGTATCACGCTTAGCAGTTAACTACGCCTCACTTTGTCAGTATCCGACATTTATGACGTCATAACGATGTCATCACTATATCGCCGTGCCCGCCTCATTCCGATCACTGTTTGTGTTTAACAAACAGTCGTGTCATAACGTCCCGCTTGCCGGATTAGAAATCACAGCATTGTGTTGTTGCATAGTGTCAATGTCTATCTGGAGATTACCTATAAATGCTGCAACAACACAGTTAACATCGTGAAGTTATGATCTTCATAACGCATAAACGTATGGTTGGCTATTATATAAAATGTAGACTTTAAGGATGGCGTCGTAATGTAGTCGCCTGGCCACTGCTTCTGCACTGGGTGTTAAGTTTTGATGTCCACACGGAACAGACATTTTTGTGATCCACGAATAGTTGTTGGTGGTCTAAGGCATCTGGTTTTTTGTATAGATACGTTGTTTGAATGTTCTTAAAGTCCCTCAAGACAAAATAATCATTAGAAGCACATGAGATTATTTAAATAAAAATAAAAATTACTCTAATGGCTCTTTGGATACCATCTTAGGATATTACAGGCAATTTAGGCTTACCTTATACATTGTTAACTAGCGGAGCGGGAGAGGGAGCGCTTAAATCCTCTCCCCAATCGCAGAGCCGGGCGCCGGAGGAGGCGAGACGACATCCAGCCACCCTAAGATTTGACCCGAGGGGTGGTGGGCGTCGTGGACCTGCCCACCACCAGGTCCGAGCCGCGGCGTGCATGTTCCCACGCGCGCCTCTGTGTCGAGTCCGTCTCCCCTCTAGGGGGAGACAGTAGGGTTTTATTGAGAAGTGACCACAGAGTAGGTCTTGTCGTGTAGCGGCCTGCCGTTTCATACGGCGGGCCGAAACCTCGGCGGGATCGCGACCGCATGTGCAAGTGATTCGCACGGCCCTGTCGATAGCGGTTTTGTCAAGGAACACCGTGGTAGATTTAGTCGGTATTTCGGGAGGTCCATTATCATTTCAACATAATTTTTTTACCCCGGTGAGTCCGACATAACCCCTCCGCCCGCCCCCGCGGAGGGGTATGCGTCAATGCATTCACCAGGTAAAAAAAAAACATTTTTGACCAAGAAATTCTGGGTTAGAATCCCTGGTAAAGCAAAATGTTGTTGGAATATTATCTTAGGCAATCTTCAATAATAGTGTGGAGCCTAGAAAAAAGGGCCGGAAATAATAGTATTCATTTCAATATATATATATCATTCCAAGCCCACAATACGTAGGTGAAAACTAAAATCATACATAATTGCGTGTACTTAAATGATTTACGATACAACGAATATCCTATAAGATATACGAACTGATTTGTATAAACTGCACGTTAGCAGTCGTTAGCATTACGTGGAAGAAGAAAATTTAATACGAAGCTGAGCTATTGATATTTGTTCAGACGCCATCAGCCTTGACCTTTATTATGGGGCTAAGAAAACAGCGCACAATCGAGTCAGCGCATTTTTTGTTTGATGTATAATTCTGTGGTTTAATATAGTAAACACTTATATTGTCTTACATTTATGCGTATATTACACATTGAACAGTTAACTTTATACTAAACAATTTTTATACTATTAAATTATTCTGGACAAAGGCCAGGTTAAGAGCACCTTAAACCGGCGAGCGTGTATGAGGAATGTGATAAAAGTAAATTAAGGCAGAGAAGTGAGTCAGGATCGTAGCAAATGAAAATCCGTAGTCTCTGCCTACCCCTTTGGGAAACAGGTGTGAATCTATATATGTACGTAAACTATTTAAATTTACAATTTTCGATTTTTTTGTTTCGATTGCGTGCCAGTATTCTCACTCAAGGTTGCTGAGAAGCAACCGAAACGTCAAGGAAATTGTAAAATTGAATATTTTAATATTAGAAACATTCTTAATACAGGGTTTTTAAAATAAAATGCATTAATATTATATTAATTACTTTTATTTTAATAACAAAATATGGATAAGAAATCATCAATTTTTCGAGCTCATCAGCATTACAATTTAATTTTACTTAAAACTGAGCGAGAAATTTAGAGTCACATCACAATAAAATCTACTAACATTGAATATAATGCAGTCCAAAAATCAGATAAGTATTCTCTTTCAAGAGAATAGCTGATTCCTCCTTTCAATTATTGTGAATTCTCGCCAAAATTTTGTTGATTTTCGCTCAACAGATTGTGTAGTATCAAAAATGTCTTATTTTTGGATATTTTACATTATAAAAGATATTTTATAAAGCTGAATAATAATTATCGTTATCATGGTTTACGCACGCGTCAATCTCGTTTTCTTAAGGATTAGCGTTCTTGTATGCACAAACTTTAATTTATTTACTTAGGCTCTTGATAATTATATTGACTGCCTTCTCTGAAGCGGCTAATTTTTAATCTAAATAAATATATTATGGTAGTGTTATAACATATATAATAGCACTTATATCAAAATAATAAATGGTGTGACTTTGAATGCATAGAGGGTACAGTGACATCAAGTGGTTGCCAGTGTATAGGGAGTTGTTGGTTCAATTCCCACACGGGACGAAAATTGGTGTGTTCTCTGTGTCCATTGTTTCAATGTTTGTAAATAACACGGAGGGTGTTATGTATGTGTACATAATATGTATGAACACATATCATCATGACTGAATTTGCAACTAAAGCATTATCTGTTCCCGCACTCTCAAGGTTTGTCGGGACAGTAATCTGACACGACTTGTGAGACATAAGGGCCTGTGCACACCACGTTTTTTAAACGCGCCGTTGACGTGCGTTTTAGAAACGTACGTCGACGGCACGCTTTTATCCTACAGAGCAGTTTGTTGTCGTTTGTGTCGATACACACACGCATTAGCATTGCGTTTATATCGATTCAAACGCGCGACACCAGCGCGTCTGTATCGATACACACGCGCGTTATCATTGTTCTTCCGCCTATTTGGCGAGTCCATTCCGGTTTAAGAATCGCAAGAAGTTATTAAAATGATGAATACGACATTCGATAACAATATGCAAATTTTTCATGTCCTATTAATTTTCTAAACGTTGTTGTATAGTGTCTACACAACTTCGCTCATAAATAGGTGTACCCACAAATGTCGGTAAATTGTCTTCTTCCTTTTTTTAATAATTAATAACAAAGCGCATGCAATCAATGCTGTCTCGATTGACGCCATCTTGCCACTGTTGACGAGGTTCTGCTTAAAAACGCAATATGCCAGCGCGTTTGTATTGATACACACGCGCGTTTGCATCGCGTCTGTATCACTACACACGCGCGTCTGTATCGATTCAAACGCGTGTTTTAATTTATACAGGTGTACAAAGGTCTACAGGCTACGTCTGACTCGCGTGCGTATCGCGTCTGTATCGCTACAAACGCGCGTCGACGGCGCGTTTAAAAAACGTGGTGCGCACAGGCCCTAAGACGTAGTACAAACGGCTGCGGCTACGGTACGTGCTTACCGAGGTACATAAAGCCGATGTGTTATGCTACGATTAATGAGTTATAATCAAAATAAAATCATAATTATAATACTTTAATAAAATATAGTATTTGATATTATATATTATATAGTGTGATAAATATTATTGTGGAGAGAAATACTGTCATAATTTAATCGTATGAGTAATTCCAGCTTAGTATGTGAAATTTTAGTGCTGCTGTTACAAAATGTATGGAGATTTTGTTCGAGAAGAGATCGTATATTGTACACTAGAGCTATAAAACTAAAATAGTATAAAACACATACATATATAACATCTCCTCGCGTCGTTTTAAGGCCACCAGACAGGGAATAAATTGCACCTAAATAATATCATCATGTAATTTGATGATAGATCTTAATAATAATATCATCATATAATTTATGGTAGAGAGCGTGGAGTAGGCTGGTAGAAAAATCAAACGAAAAAGTATAGCAGTGCCCGACTTGGGTATCAAAACTGAAATCTTATGATCACATGCAATATCATGCCACAGTAACGTCCCTCTAGTAGCAGAACGCTAGTGTCACTACCAGTAATAGTACGTTTGTATCTACGAGATCTAACATCATAGAATTAACTAGCCAATCTGTATCTCATGAATACCATATACTCAATGACTTCCAAACCCGCTTGTGACCTGGCCCAACTAATAGAGTGCTTAGCGAAATGATACAACAGAGCTTGCTAAAAGCATTTATTTATACGCTGCTACGTAAGTGATGAGCCACCTATTTTTATTTTCTACTTATAGAATACCTATTTGTGGGAAAAGATTTTCATTCTACCTGTCTGAGTCAAGATTCGATAAATTATATTTCTTATACAGTAATATTTCAGGTAAATATTTTATCTGTTAGCGTAAACGTAACTACATTTATATTTCTGTTGGGTTCAAGGTACTTCAAGGTCAATCGTTCTTACCGTCTGAATCTTAGGTAAAGGATTCTTGAATAGTGATCGTCTAAGTAAGTAAAGTGAATGCGATGATTTTTTTTCTAACTTACTTTAAAAGACAGCTCTCGTATTAGAGACAATATAACAACTTTACAGATATAAAAACATTGTGTACTTATCCGTGGTAACTAGTACTAACTTTTATTTTTGGAGTTCACAAATTCTTAGATTGTACTTTAGACCACTGCGTCATCAGTACATTCAGATTTTTTATACAACATTAAAACGTCAACCTCAATAATTGAAACCAGTAAAAAAAATATCTTATGTCAAAAATGATATCCAGTATATATACATAAAATTATAATTCTCAATTCTCAATTTACTGGCCTAATACAAAGTATAAAAGTACACCCCAACACAGGCAGCAACCGCAGGCAATAGACGTTGTCCTGCCTAAAAAATACATCCTTAAAAGGCATGCCTCTTAGTACGTGACAACTAAACGCATATCGGGTGAAATGAGTGTGTGATAATATATATTATATTTGCCTATGCAATCGGTAACATAGGCGTGAGACTATGAATGAATGTGAAAGTAAAAATTCTTAGTAGATACTTTGTTTATAATATTATATAATGGCGTAAGACAACACCTTCTCTTTGTAAAATTTGCCCACGCCTCTTTCTTGGAGGCATGCCATATTGCGCACCAGTTTGAAGTGCACTCGTTCAAAGCGCACCAAGAGTATCAGCGCACCCGCTTGGTGCGCAAACATTAAATAATAAATTTATTAATTTTCTATTCCTTTTTGCGCACCAGGGATCATGGACCATGTAGTGTGTATTCTGTTGGTGCGCTTCGAACGAGTGCGCCTCAAACTGGTGCGCACTTTTTCTTGTTATCATCTTCTACTTAAAGTTTAGAGAAAATGTTAACATTCACTCTCATTAAATCATATAGATTTCTAGGCGGGCTTTATTTAAGAATCTTTAAATATACTTTTACTATTTGAAAGAAAAAGAGCACTGTATTTTTCTGAAGATCGATCTGTGTTTGAACTTTATTTTATCAGGTGTCAGACCGTTAGTTGCTTTTGAAGTAAATTAGGTAACTTATTTCAGTATATTTTAATTAAATACTAAATTATTACTATTATTATTATTATTACTACTGAATTATTATTAAACTATTTAGATTTAAATAGTTTAATAATAATTTAATTAGCTTAAAAATTAGTAAAGTTTAATAGTAAAAGTAGTGTAACAATTTTAAAAATTTTGTAATAAATTGTCAAATAAACAACGCGATAAAATCCGTATATAGCAGTTTAATTTCAATGAATAATATTCGCGTAAATAGAAGACAATATTAAGTATATTTTAATTTAAAATAAAGAACAATGCAGACTTTTAACTAACTGTGAAAGGTAATGGAAAATTTTAGGAAACGGGTCTTTATTTAAATAAGTCATTATCTATGTATATACATACATATTATATAGTAATGTAGTCAACAATAAGCATTAGGTCTCTGCCTCGAATCCCGGGTGGGGCCTACGAAAACTTATTGGGTTTTCTGTTAAGAAATCTCAGTAGCAGCCCGGAGTTAAGAAATTGGCGGTATTTACCCCAACGGCACGGGGTTGTTTACCCCGTGACTCGAAAAGTACGTAAAGCCGTGGTCCTGCGTCTGATCTCTCTCTGGTCGTGTCGAATTACCGTCCCATCATGAGAGTTAGGGAACAGAGAGTGCACATGTACTTGCGCTCATACTTGTGCACTATAGTATGTCCAGCGCCAATGGCCAGCCTCAGTTAAGATTGGCAGCCGTGATCGAAATTCAGTCTGGCGGAAATTATTATTATTATATACATAGCCTCACGCCTTTATCCAGATGCCAGATGTGTATATAACAACATTTCGCCAGCTATGATTTTCGATTACTGTCTTACCGGGTGCCGACAGAAAAACTCAAAAACACCTAGCACTATCCCGGAATCAGGTAGTAGTTTAATTGGTCGCCTCGCCAAGTGAGTGTTGTGGGTTTGCCACATGGGACAAACATTCTAGGAGTTCTTTGTGTCCATTCCTTGAGTCTCCCGCGACACACAATTTATTTCTTGTGCGGGAGTTGTCTTTTTTATAAGAAAGCAGTCGCATATAATACTTCTGCGCATCCCTGGCATGACCTATGTTGAATAAAATAATCTTAATCTATGTTTTTTTGGGGATGGTCTTCAACGAATTGTTATACATATAATTATAATATTGATAAAATAGCCGATTTAGTGATTATAAATATTCAATATTATTTTCCACAACTTTGTTTACATTTTAAATACATATTAATCACCAATTAGTTTTAACTGGCTCCGTGGTTGAATAATTAAAACGAAACCAACAGACATTACTGGTTTTGCACTTATATTATAATATTAGTCTCATATATCCCATATTGTGTCATTTACCAAAATAATAAAATGTGTGGATTTTATATAAACTGCAAAATTAATGTATAATATAATGAATTGTGCGATACTAATAATACTTTATTTTTATTTCAGGTAAGTTGAAGAACATCTATAAAGTATCTAAGAAGTATCACGATTTAGCAGTAAGTTTAAATATGTCCAATTGTTTTTAATTATGTTTTATTAGGATATCCATCGTTGTTCCATTGTTAAGTGCGAGTACCAGCCTGTGGCGCCTTTGGCAGAGATTCGGCAAGATTTTCTGTTTAATAATAATAATGAATAATTTTCTTTCTCATCACAAATGTTTGTACAGTATAATGGCTTAATCTAATATAAATAGAACGAGACATTTGTGAGAGACTGGTGCTCGAAATAGGTATACGAATACTTAATACCTGTGTTAATGATAACTACCTTCTAGGTCTATCATCAGATAAAAGTGATCGTAAGTATATAATTTTATTCTCATTAGAACTACTCAAAATAGTTGTCCCAAATGACGTCTTTGTTAAACCGAAAGAAGTCTGAAAGAAATCTTTGGGCAGGCCAACATTTTTTTACTCGAACTCGGACGCATTACTTTCGCCCACAGCACTACCAAGGATCAAATTATGAATCTAAACTATACAGGAACCCAAAAAAAACATACAAAAAAAAAACATCTACAGATTCGGTCCGGCTGTTTACCCTCATACTACGTACTTCAATGATACACACATATAGAAAAATTATATGTGTACATAGTTACCTATATAAATATATTCGTATTCAATACTGTTGCGCCACCGTGACAATTTGCAAACTAATTTAATTCTGCTTTTTTAACAGATGGTTATAACGTTCCTACAAAGTATACATAGGTAGATCGGGTTGTTTCCTAATTTTCCTGATAAACAACAAGTTGGAAACTCACTAACTTGTTCTGAGAATCAAAGAGAAACTATAAATTTACCTAGTTTTCTTTGCGTTTGTACTTACTTAATAATATGTGCGAAGTGTTATCTGTTTATTCAGTATAGGTATATCATTTATACTCCCGTTTAAATAAACCTACCATAAATTTGTAGGTATTTATCTACATACTATTTGGTTGGTTTATAACATTGAATATGATTCAGACCCAAATTTAAAATATCTAATTTACTATGAGCGAAAATTATGCTTAACATTTCTGATCTTCATAAATATTGTTTAACCAGGGAAAATAGCCCCAGGTTCTTTAATACGTTCAACGCCGTATCAGTCACAAATGAAAATTAACAATACATTTGCTATTGTGTCTTCTATATGGCAGTTAATTATGAAAGTGGAATTATTTTCCACCTCCTTCTGTATACTTCTGATTCAATTGGTTGCGGGTTCGATGACAGTTTAGCTTTTCACCATTTATACCATTTAAATAAAAGTATTTGATGATACCTGCAATTTTGAAATTGCCGAACAACCAGCTAATAACGATATGCCAAAGACTAATTTCTAGCCGACTTTCTGTGATATTTGGGCCCGTAGTGTCCATCGTCAAAGTAGCGGCAGTAGTTCAATATCGATAAGACAATTGCAATCGAAAGGTCGCCTATTCGTTTTTCGCCTGTGCTCTTAGTAGTGCTTTGTTAGGTTTGTAAATGCTTGTGAATACGCACTAGTGTGCAAATTCACTCGTAACACAAGCATTCAGCTGGCGTTAATTTGTAACCCAAAGTTAAATAAAACATACACACAAAATACAAGCAGGGTGGCTGACACTTAAGCTAAATTTTCAGTTAAGAAATGTATTTAGAGGTTTTAATTATTTTTCGTGGCGATGATTTTATTTTTGTTAGATGTATTTGCCTGTAAGTGAATGAGCACAAGGCATGTCTGTAAATTATTATTTGGATGTAAGAAAGGTGTATCATTTGTCGGCGATCCAAATAATTAAATAAATAACTTTCTTGTTTAATAAGCCGTCAACTTGACTTATCTCACGATGAGAAAATGGCTTCACCATAAATCTTTATTATATATGCCAACAAACATAAAAACGCTGCAAAAGAGCCAGTGATAGAAGAATGCAAATATTGCTCTGAAACGGGTATATACCCGCAATATTGCTGCGAAGCTCTCTCGTCATGCGTCATATTATCAATTCACTTTCATATTCAGAGAGAAACGCAACACACAGTACGGTTGACCGAGACAAATGTATCGTTCTGTTCATATACTTACTTATTTCGTATTTATAGACTGCACGAGTGATTTGGTTACTGTGTGTATGGTCTTAGGTTCGATTTCCGGGTCGTGAAAAACTTAGAAGCTACACGGCATCTGGAAATGTACCCAGCTGTCGGCAATTGACCTTCTCCCCTAATTATATGTTGCTTAAAAACAAAAACAAAAATAAATATAATTATATAACTAACTAAATAATTAATTTACATTAACGAAATGTGGGTGTCATACACATCCAGCCTACCCTTTTGAGGGTACAGTCGTTAGTCGATATATGTATAATATTGTATATACACAAAGTTACACATTGAAATTAACCTACTGAAAAACCTTCTCAAGGCAAGATTAAGATGCACATCTTTGTAGTCTACGCGTGACTATAGCTGCTAAAATATAAATTGTATTCTAAATCGCAATAAAATCCTTATAAAGTGGTATAATTTCGATATATGTAGAAAATAATCAAAAAACTTAAAAGAGAGATATATGCAATATGCTGAACAGTCCATTTATTTAAAATCGTATTACCTTAAAGGTTCCGATCATTGGCCGCAGGGGTCACGTGTTTGGGGACCAACAATAAAAAGAAAAACAGTTATTTGCATGTTTTACCTTTTTGTCGAACAAGCAGACCGTGTCTGATGGGCACAATCGAACTTTATGGGGAGACTATTCGCCTAGTCGACACTTAGAATAATTATACCTATTTGGAGGAGGCATTTGGAATATATTTTTATGTAGTATCACTGCCTCGGTGACGCAGGGGTCGTGATTGTAACTGCTGTGGTGAGTTGTCTGGTAAAGTGTTATTGCGTTTTTTCTTATTTGCCAATATAATCTAAAATTGGGCCTGCTATATAGCAATATGCCTATCGCCTACCTAGCTTTTGCCCACTGCTTCGCTCGCATAAAAGTAGGCTAGGTTATATTAGAAATATATTATTTTTTTAAGTAAAATATACCCCATGTTACTGGGTCATAATATAGCTTACTAATAGTGAAATCTTTTTTTAAATCAGTTAAGTAGATTTTGAGTTCAATCCTTACAAAAAGAAATCAAATCTTTCCTCTTTATAATATAAGTATAGATATAAATATCTTGGGACCGAAAACCATAGCTAGCGTATTTTGGGTGTTGTATAACACTGTCTTCTTTTATAAAATTATAAGGTGAGTGAGACTTTATTTATCAAAGTGTAAGGAAGATAAACTATCAAAAGATCATCAATTAAAAAGTCGTAGTTCACACACCATACAATACACGTGTACGGCGTATCAGACGGTCATTTTTTGCGATTTAATTTAGATATTTATTTAATCGTATAACCTTAGAGAAATGCCTAACATCACAGACTATTTTTCTAGCTATATGTTAATGCCAAACATCCAACAGAGACCGATGTTGTCATCCGTTACACACATTTTAGCTACGCCTGATTGGAAACTCCTAGTTGAGAACAATATTTTCATCCGCCAGAAAATATAAGATGTCGTGCTGCAACAAAAATTTGGAGATAGCAATATCTGATAAAATATTTGTTTAACTTAAAAGTGAACCTGCTGTCTAATATTTATAGTCATACAAACTGTATAATATGTATGTATAAACTTCAGACAATAAATCAGCACTTTGCAAAGCCATTCCACGATAGCGCTACACGAATTGGATTTGCACGACGTACGTATCGTATTGGCAATAGCGAAGTGACCATAATAAATTACTAGACCATTAATTGTGTAGTACATTTATACTAACTTGCACTATTATAAGTACATATATATCTACATGTTCAATGAATAAGTACAATAAGTCTAGGCCCCAATCCCGGCAAACAAACGCTACTACGATATATCATGCTACGGCGTAGATGACGGCTACGACGTAGCACTCTATAGAGAAGACATTTGATGTTGCTACATATCTATACTAATATTATTAAGAGGTAGTAGGTACCTATTTGTATTTTTGGGTGAATTCAATAAAAAGGTTGAATACTCAATTAATATCAATAATATTAAGGCAACCGAGGTAAAATAGATAAGCTGTCATAAATCTATATATATAAAACTCTTCCGTTACTGAGTGACTGACAGACAACGCACAGCCGAACCTACTGAACGCAAGAAGCTGAAATTTGGCATGTATGTTCCTTGGAAAATGTAGGGGAGCACTAAGAGAGGAGTTTTGGAAATTCCACCCTGAAGGGGGTGGAAGGGGCGAAACCCGGTATTCACACGGGAAAGGGACTTACGCGGGTGAAACCGCGGGAAAACTACTAGTTTATATATATAATATTACTAAACTTTACGTTAAAGTTTACTAATATAAAAATTCCTTAAATATTAAACACAACTGCCACTTTAGGAATAATGCCTGCATCCCAGGGGACTAAACACACATTGAAACAACAGACACAAAAAGCATCCAGACTTGGAACAACTATTTGGGAACCATAACCAACCATATGGGAATCGAACACACATCACTTATCACTAGGTACACTGACACTGGCGAGGCTAAACCACTACACTATTCATGCAGTTCATCCTTAGTGGATCCTGAGAACAACACATTTCTTTATCAAGGTTAGTATGTTTATAAGTATCTATCTATATATAGTATAGTATGTTTATAATATAATAATAATAATAAAACGTTTATTTCGGAAACTTGCTCCATATTTTGTTAGTGATACAACTTACGTAACTATGTTAGTACTATATATATATACATATATATATATATCTCAATGTATATCTATATATATGTATATCAATCTTTATAAGTATTCCTTTTGTTCTCACAGAGCCTTGCTGGTTTTAGCATGACTGGGCCGACTCGATCAGGGAAGTACTCTACTTTCTCGATTAATTTACTTACTTTAAAGGTACGTAAAGTAACAATTTACGTATTGTTGCGTTTCATTTGGTAAGTGAGAGTGGCGGAAGTTCAATCACACCTTTGGTAATGAGCAGTGACATTTTCACCCTTATATAGCTTCCATCAAATATGTTGCTACCATGAACTAAGAAATCGTTTAATAACGGAGTTGATATATTCGTCGATATATAAATGAAAATGTCGTATCGTTTTATTGCATTTGATAATTTCATTTTTATAGCCAGAGTGCTTAATGTTAATAGTTAAGAATAAGGCACGATGGGTCTACGTATTCTATAGAATAAAAACCCAAAAAAAGGAAAAAATAATGTTTAAGTAAGAAAAATAAAGCCTGCAACTAATAATAACTATGTTATGTTACCTCAGTAACAATAAACTTCCGAACCATAAATGTTAGATCTTTATAAGAATGAACGATGTATCGAAATTAATATATGACGTTGGAGATTATTATTTTATTTAAATAATGATATCGCTCGCGTTTTTATCTTGTGTGTATTGCGGGACTTTAAACAAACATATTACATACAATGGGCATAAAGCACATCCCGTCTCAAAGCTCTGGATTAGATAAATGTTGGCCCACGTAGGATTGGAACCCGCAACACTCAGTTCGAACTGACAACACCAGTGCGGCGGTAAGGTGATCACCCGTTGTGCCAATCAAAGACTGCGCATTTGATTTTATGTTTATTTGGATAATATTTATTTAGGTAAATTTAATTTTTATTATTATAATTAGCACATCTCAAGCTTTTAATATTGCCATACCTTCATATTACACGCATTATAATCATGTTAAAAGCCTTTCATTGACCAAATACATATTTTTAAATTATCTTAAATTAAAAAAAATCGTGTTACCGTCATTGTTGACGATGTAACCTAATTATTAAAATTATGTTTACATGTTTTTGAAACATTAAATAAACGACGGCGTTATTTAAGTCCATAACTTATCCCATAAATTATTTATTAATATGTATAATTTTTATTACTTTTGATTTTACTTTCCAACCATTTTAGACATGTATCGAATATAAATTAGGTTTATTTTCTGATATTGTGAATACATAAAATAATTTAATATTTGCAATTTTAAACGGAGGTCAATTTAGTAATTGTCTTACAACAAGCAATAACTTCGCAAGCTGCTAGAGTAAGATACGACACGAATAAAAAAAACGTTTTCATACAAGTGCCGATATACATATTCTTTCAATGACGGACTTTTAAAACAATTCGGCAAACATCTTCGAGATCCATATTTCGAATACCGCACAGAGTCCCGGACGGAATTCGGCGACCGGTCGGCACATCCTTCGAGTCCGCAGTGTTGCCGGGGCAGCTGCTCCTCAGTAACCAACGCGACGCCGCCCGGGCCGCGCGCACCGCACGCTCACTCTAAAAACCTATCCTTCAAAAGCCTTCAACACTCATGCACATCTATAAATACATCACTACGGATATCAAATCAAAAATAATAAAAAAATTTATTCATAATCACAAGTAAAATCTACAGGTGTCAGCCACCAATCGTTCGATTTTAAACCTTTCCCTTTCGTAAATAGAGTTTCTATTTCCTTGTCTTAATATACGTGTTTTAATTCTAATGTTAAGTGGTAGTGTAACGAATTTAATGTAATAAATACGTAATGTAAATTAATTATTACACAAAAAATACCAAGTAATTCAAAAATTTAAAAATAAATTTGTAAGAACAGTGAGTGAAATTATTGAACATAAGATACCTACAACTTTTTATAAAAGTGTTTTGTTTACAATTATAATAAAAAGTGACCGAATGTAAACATAGTGTGCTGTGATAACAAAGTTGAATGTGTTACGTGAGTAACCAGCTGTGAAGGCAATTGTAATAATATAGAAATAATATTTTCTTTTCTTACAATAATGTTCAGTGCCGCCCTTTCTGTTGTCTTAGGACAGTTCAAGAAAAATACACCTTTTGTGTTATCAGATATTATTGATGACAGTAGAATAATAGAGAAGCATGTCAAATAAAATAGAATTCACTACAATTTTCTTTAGATTTTTTAAACCAATAATGTAAAAAATTTAGCCAACATCTAAAATGTTATTTAATGTTTGGTAGAGTGCCGATTAAGAGCATAAACAATTCAACAAGTAAATCAAAATTGGCTTTCTGGGTTAGACCTAGAGTATGTAAGTGGAATAAAATAAACCTTGGTACCAGTATACCACTGAATTATTGGAATGTTATGGAAATTACGGGAATTTCCCTTAAATTAAATAAAGTTTCTTAAAATACTTACGTTGGCTGTTGGACATGGGTCATTAGCGAACCGTAATCTAAAGTGGAATGGGATTTTATCATAGTAACTTTGCCAGTACTATAGAATTTATCTTGAATTCTCACGCCATTTTTTGCTGAGTGGTAAATAGTTAATCTTTATATTAATAAGTGCAGAAAAAAAATTGTAGTTATCCCTTTTTAAGGAATGGTAGGTTCGTACGACCAAAGGCTCACGCATTTTAAATTGACTTCGTTACTGAAGCGCGGTATTGTAATCGATGCCGTATTTATATTTAAGCTATTGCATAATAAAATCGATTGCCCCGAACTCTTAAGTAAAATTAAATTCCGAGCTCCCGCTAGATATCCACGTGCATCCATAACCCCGCTATATCCACCACTTCGTAGAACCGTATTTGGTGCTAACTCTGCTATACCCCGTCTTTGCAGAACATTAAATAGATACTCTGATGTCATAGACGTGCATGTAGACTCGCTTGCCACATTCCGTAAAAATATTTTTAGTGTGTTGTAAACTCTAAATTTGCTGTATACCTAATATTTAATATAATTTTATATAATTTATTATTAGTTTGCATATTAATTTTATAGTTCTTATTTATATATATTGTGTGTGTGTGTGTGTGTGTGTGTGTGTGTGACAGAGAGATTTGGCATAGTTAAAGTTTATAATTATAAAGAAATCGTTCAGAAAGGTATGATTATAAAACTAGGTATTTTGCTTTCAATATTGTTTTTATAATTATCCATATGCGTCTACTGGACTACTGGTTCACATTAATAAATGTAACTTTGGCGTTCTGCGTCTTAAATGAATAAACATTTTCCGATTTGATTTCATCAAATTCATAACCACTTTTTCATTGTTATGTAGAGTAAATAACAAATATGTATAAGACTAATCATATCCAAAACCAAACTAAAGTATTACTAAACTAGACTAAAGAACTTTAAAAACTAAATTATGTTCCGGTTCTTTGAAATAACGACACTGGATCATTGAGACAACTCCATCTTAGTCTCCCCGTGACCATGGCTGCTGAAAGACAACCGATACGTTGGGGAAAGTTTACATAGATACAAATAATTTATAGAGAATGAATGAATGAATGAATGAATTTCATGATCTTTTTTCATATGACGAAAGTAATTTATATATTTAAGGATTTCCAACAAAGGAAATTAAAGTACTATACGGATACTGCAGTTTAGTTTTAACATTTTAAATAAAGATAAGTATCATAAGACTCTCATATGTCGCGTGACTAACTCATAAGTCTATAACCTAACTAATAATTATTATAAATGCGAATGTGAGTTTGTCAAGCTTTCACGCCTTAATTACTCGACCAATCATCATGAAATTCAGGTAGACGTTGTAAAGGGTACAGCAAAAGGACATAGAGTACCTTTCATCCAGGAAAATAGTACTGTTCTCGAATAATAGAAAATTGACATAACAAAATATGGTGTATAATATGTTTAATAGCAAATCCAACGGACGATTTGTCTAATATACATCAATCAGTCACTGCTAATTCCCTTGTAAATAGAGCAAGACCTTGAGCCATAAGATCCTTGTGTAAGGGTATCTATACAAATATTATAAAGAGGGTAAATTTGATTATTTGTATGCTTGTTTGTAATGATTTAACTCAAAAACTTCTCAACCGATTTGAAAAATTATTTCACCATTGGAAAGCTATATTATCATCAAGTAATAATAGGCTATATTTTATTTGAAAAAATACTGTTGGTAATATTACTTAGCCTAACTTAATTTTACGCAAGTAAAGCCGCGGGCAAAAGCTATTTAGAAATATTGCCTTGTGAATTTGTAACTATTAGGAATCATACGACTATTAGTATAGAAAAAAATATGTATATAACTATAGTGTGATGCAATTTGTAATCGCTGAAATGGAACAAGAATTTAACATTTTTATGACCGACTGATTTAATGTGTAACACGGGCAATTCAATTGTATAAATAGCATACTAAAAGCTTTCTAATTTAATATCCTTATTAGACTGAACAGCCTTATTATATACATACACTAGCAAACAGCTTCGCACTGGTAGTACAAAACCCTAACAAATCGTATAATTTGTTAGGGTTTTGGTGTATATCACAACCTTCCTCATGAATCACTCTGTCTGTTGATGGAAACTGCATGAAAATCCGTTCTGCAGTTTTAAAGTTTATCGCGAACAGACAGACAGACGCGGCGGGGCTATGTTTTATAATATGTAGTGATAAATTGATCTGTTAACCGCGCCAATGGTATTACCAGAGATCAAAATTTTATTATGCGAGGTTTTAAGTTCGATTACCGGGTTGGGCATAGTGTTACTGTATTTTTTGTAAATGGCAAGTGACTCGACCTCTATTACGTGCTACCTTACTTACACCCATAGTTTAGGTATAATACACCTCTTTTTTTGGAATATATGATGTGTTGTGGAGGACTTTACAAACAACGGACACCCAGACTCAGAACAACCATTTGTGGATCACACAAAGTTTTGTCCCGTGTGGGATTCGAACCGACAACACTCGGCGCAGTGGCAGCGGAGAGACGACCACTTAAACCACTACGACATCCGTGCAGTCATCTCTGTTTACACCTTCGTGTTATAAGCGACATACTATGTATGTACATATGTATGTGTGCATTAAATACACAGTTAATTATCTCTTGCTTTAACAGCGTAGGAAAACATTGTAAGGAAACATGCATGTCTGAAGGTTCTACATAATGTTCTCGAATAAATGTGTGTACTCTATCCGTCCTGTATATATTTACTAGATTTTGCCCATGGCTTGGCTCGCGTAAATGTAGGTTAGGTTAGTAACAGTATTCAAGGTACCCGGGACGTTTCATCTTCTCCCGGGTGAGCCCGACAGACATTATCTCACCGCTCCTCTTTTCCACGGAGATATAAGCGTCAATGCATTTCCACAATATAAAAAAAAAAATATCAGCGTCACTTTTTACTGGGTGTAAGGTACCTTATGACATTTCGTGTCCACCTGACAGCATGTGTGCGAAATTTCATGATGATCGGTCGAGTAGTTAAGGCGTGGAAGCGTTAAAAACAAACAAATTAATATTCGCGTTTATAATAGAAAATTAAGAAGAAATTAAGGATATACATACTTTTCAATAAATAATCAATTAAAAACAACCTACGGAGATGAATGCTGTAATAATCGAAACCCGATATAATCAATTGCATCTCGCTCCAATATGAAAACTGTTAATTTGATCGACTAGCTAGAGCCATATTATTTGTTTTGTTCAAACATAATAATAATCATAACAATCAATTGCAAACATAATACAACAGAAATAATGATTGTGATTGAATAAATATTGTTTCATTCTTATATTTGGTTCACAAAACAAGCTAATTACTGTGGTCAGCTAGTGCAGACCACAGCCGGTGTAACCTGGTTATAACGTCAATCACCTAAAGTTAAACATATGCATGATCACGTTAAATCCCGTTATAAATTAAAATGAGCTATACAACTAAATAAAACTAAAGTGTCTCTTTGTAATGTAAAATTATTATTAAATATTAAACTGCCTCCGTGGCCCAGCGGTAGTGAATGCGACTGCTGTGCATGAGGTCTCGGGTTCGAATCCCGGGTCGGGCCAACAAAAAGTTATTGGGTTTTTTGTTAAAAAATCTAAATAGCAGCCCGGAGTTAGGAAGTTGGCGGTGTTAGACACTCCCGTGCCTCGGAAAGCACGTGAAACCGTTGGTCCTACGCCTAATCTCTCTCCGGTCGTGTCGGATTATCCGTCCCATCGGATCATGAGAGTGAGGGAACAGAGAATGTACTTGAGTTCGCGCACACGCTTGTGCACTATAATATCTCCTGCGCAGATGGCCAGTCTCCGTTAAGATTGGCCGGCGTGACCGAAAATCGGTCTGGAGGACATTCATATAAAATTAACACCTTTTTACTAAATGCATATGAAGGTATATACGGCACTTTCATGAAAATACCAATTTTTCAAATGGTTGTCTTTCTGTCTGTTTTTTGTTTGTTCTCGCTAATATCTGAAACGCCTGTACCGATTTTGACGGAACTTTTACAGGGACTTTGGCAGATAGATGGCCAACCTGTTGTCAAGAGTTATTCAAGCCGCCCGTAGTCCTTTGACATGGCTTAAAGACTGCTGTCAATTTGACAACAACCGGGACCGACTGTTTACGTGTCCTCCGAAGCACGGAGACGCTCAGCTGTAATACCACTAAGCGGTCACCCATCTATAGGCTGACCACACCCAACGTTGCTTAACCTCGCTAATCGTTTACCGATCAGTGAGTGCAACTGGCTATGAGCTATTTTATTATATAGGCTAATTTTAATTTAGAAAAATGAAGCTGCAAAAAATTAAAATCCACGCGGGCGAAGTGGAACAAGTCATGCAACGCGAAAGTTTAAAAGTCATCATAAAGAAATTAAATATAGATAGCTCTTTGTAAAACCACACTGTAGCTCAAATTATGTGTGCCAAGAATGGTACACGTTAGAGAGTTAGTTAGATAAGTGTTGCCTAGTGAAATTCGAACCCAAGACTTCTTTAAGGTTCAGTTCTTGAGTCAGGGAAAATTTTATAGAGTTATTCCGTCAAGAAATTGTCAGTAATCATAAGTTCTTCTGGAACTGTGCCCAGTAAACGGCAACGGACAAATACTATGTGGCGCCTAAAGTGGGTGTAGTGCACCGCCTCCCTCCTCAGGGACATACGCGTAATAGGAAAGAAATAACACTTTCTAGCCTATCAACCTATTGAGTGGCATCGGCACACCGGCGGCCAGACACAATTGGTTGTTGTTGTTTTTTTTTTAAATACTCCCCCCACCCCAGATATAATTCCTCTCGCAGGGATTTTACAAACATTTAACAACGGACACAAAAACACCCAGACTCGGAACAACCATTTGAGGACAGAAAGTTTTGTCCCGTGTGGGATTCGAACCTACAACACTCGGCGCAGTGACAGTGGCCAGGCGACCACTTAAACCACTACGCCATTCGGGCACTTAAATTTAAGCCCTTGAAATGGTAATTAAATTCATGTCTTCATAAACATGAATACTTATGCACATATTTACACTAAACGCACACCTTTCCATTTAATTATTTAAACATTTCCACAAAAGTATTTAAATTTCATTACCACGACCTGTAGATAATAATGGAAATCGTTTCTCTCGCCATAAAACATGAACTAACATAAATAAATGAATACGTAAACAAATAAAACGCTACAAACTGTTTCGACGAATTAATATACAACTCCCGAGTCTGAGTTTTGAATGTTGAATAAGTTCATTGCATCTATTTAAACACATAACACACTATTTGTTAACCGTCTTTATTAAATGTATACATTTCAAATAACTTTTGCCTGCAGCCTCGCTCGCATAAAAATAGGTCAGATTATGTTATTAACAATACTTTTTTAATATAAAATATAGACTATGTTACTCGATGATAGTATAGCTTTTAATATGAAAATAATTTTTAAAATCGATTAAATAGTTTTTGATTTAAATCCTAACAAACAAATATATAACTTTCCTCTTCATAATATTATATAAGTATAGAGAAGCTTCGCTTTGCAACAGTACTTTTTCTTGATGGAAGGTACCTCATGTCCTTTTTGTTTCCTTGACAACGTGTATGCGAAATGTCATGATGATCGATCGAGTAGTTAGGGCGTGAAAGCGTAACAAACAAACTCACATTCGCATTTATAATATTAGTTAGGATTATGTCTTCCAAGAAGTATAATATAGCCTAATATTCATTGACGCATGTTCAAAGACGTAGACAGAAGCTTATTAGATTTAGAAAGCATTTTTTTTAGGTAGCACTTAACTGGGGGAGCCTGTCGCTCTCTACTGGACACATTTGCAAGCTCCGTGTTGTCACTAAGAATATCTTATCAGGAATGTAAATGAGAGTGCGAGAGCGGGTGATAGGTTCAATCACCCACTACACTTCCTTAATCTCCTTTTCCTACAACTTTTCTTCGTCCCCTTCATCTTATCTGGCAACGCAAATAATACCTTGGAACTTGCAAGTGCACATCAGCTAAGGCCTGCCTACCAGTAGGCAGACCGTGAGTTCGTTTACCACCTAAACATTTAAACCTTGGCGGCGTACAAACGCCAGCTACAACGCTATTATATGAAGCAATTCCGTCAATTGGCGCGCGGACGGCGGCGTTCAGATAACTCAGATACTCAGATAAATTTAAACGGTAATTTTAATGTGATCTCTACTTTCGTTTCAACTACTTTTATTTATAGACTCGTAGAATAAATTTAAGGTCAAATACAATGCTCAAACACTATTACTACTTTTTTAATGCGTAGAATGATTTCTATGCATTACCGTCTAAATAATAATAATAATGAATTATCATTGTACCAATTTTAAGTTGAATAAATGATTACATTTATTCAACTTAAAATTGGTACAAATTGATACAGAGCTTAGGTTACATTGTATAAGTATAAGGAGTGCCTGTGCTAGGGTAAACCTGTGCCACAGGCATTAAGGGCACATACTATATAATATAGATATAAATTCTAAAACAACACTTATAAAACATTATTCTTTGTATATAAAAACTTACGAATTACATTATAAACTAAGTGATTACTATGACGACTTAAAGAGCTATTTTATTGCGTAACACTTATTGAACAACAGTCATCAAATTTTCAGTTTGATCGTAGTTCAAGGTTTGTAAATATTGTTGAACTAATTGCTTAGTGTTAGCATAATTTTTGTCATAAATTGCAGTTATTTTATTTATATTAAATGAGTCAAATTTGTTTAACAAATTGAACGCCATGCCGTTCATAAATGACCGCTTACAATATATTTTCGATCGTATATACTACATACAATTCAACGTGCTACTTAGTAAATTTATAGATATAGTTATTAACACATGGAAGTAGGCATCAACTTGGTTATGTTGCCTTGAAATTGCTTCTGTGATACCAAAAAACGCAGCCGTACCCATGAGCTGTTGGTAGCGCTGAACCGTGAGTTATACTCCTGGTTTTGCGAGTGATTATGGAGTACGCTTACCACATGTCATAAATGTCTGATAATGTACAGCTAGTCTGATGACTAATATTATAAACAGGAAAGATTAGATTTATTAGATTTGTTGTAAAAACTACTTAACCGATTCGAAAATTCTTTCACCATCAGAAAGCTGTATTATCTCTTATGTAACATAGGCCATATTTTATTTTTAAAAACTACTGTTGTGATGAATAGTAAAATTACAATATCAACACATTCTTAAATTGTCAAAGGATATGACGGAGCTATTTTACACTTATATTTTATCATTTGATTAAGGTCCACGTAATAAGAGCCCTCTTACCATCAGGTAATGACAATTCACAAACTTCAACCCACCCAGGCATCGCATTCAAGACTTTACGATAAACTGTAAGCGCAAAACTAACTGTGCGTGTCTCGATCAAATCGTAGACGTTCTGGACAAAGGCCAGGTTAAGAGTACCTTAAACCGGCGAGCGTGTATGAGGCATGTGATGAAAGTGAATAAAGCTTTTCTTAGGAATTCTTCTCAGGTTAATCATTTAATAAAAAATAAACATTTTTTAATTTCATATATTTTTTTTATTTTCGTTTTCATATGTGTCAGGATCGTAGGAAATGAAAATTCGTAGTATCTGCCTACCTCTCTGGTAAACAGGCGAGTTCTAATATTAAAGCAAATACTCGTATTATAATAGAATGGAGCAAGTTATATGAAAAAACGTTTAAGTATATATTCCAATTAAAAATAATGAACGTACGATCGTAGGACTCCGTGTTCCTATAAGTAATATATTGTCAATTGGAACCGAAGATCCGTACATTTCCTTCCGAGTACCGTCATTTCTTGATTCTATCCTAAAGGTCTCTAGAGGGAAGTATTTTTTCTGCGAACGAAATATTTCATTCAATAGCCCAAGGGAATATAAGCATTTTTTGTTGACAAAATTTATTAAGTTGTGTAGATGTCTTTATTGGTTTAGTAGTACGAGAAGAAACGTGACGGTTTGTGCTTGCGGTGTGTATTCGAATGTATTGAAAGCACTATACTTGCTGTGTGCCCTTGACCATGTTGTGTAGGTATCACGTTGTGCTGTACCGTATTCGAATATCATTCGAACGCAATTATGAGTCACTAGTTTGTGTTAATTAGTGATGTACGAATAATACAGTGTTAATGATTCAAAAACTAGATGATCCTGTATTTTAGTGTCGATTTATTTGATAAAACATATTATTAATCGATCGGTAACAAACCATTCGAATAATAAACTACAATTTTTCGTTCGTCGACATCGATACTTTTTCGTTTTTGCTGTGGCCGCTAATTTTATTCGAATGTACTATTTAATGTCTATCATGATTTTGACAAATTCGAAACATTCGAACGTTAGCATGTATTTTTAACAAAATTGTTTCTTTTTTAGATGTACGGTTCCTGTACGTAGGTTATTTTCCCGAAAACTACAGGAGCAAACCACGTGCAAACTTAGTACCGTCAAAAATACCCAATATATTCGCAATGGAAATTACCTTGTGGCAAAAATGTAATTATTTTACCGTCGTTGAAAACTGAATTACAGTCTACCACTTTGGTAGTACACTATCATTTTTATTAAGGAGAATTTTCACACGATATTTGCATTGTCTAGTACCCATAGTACAAGCTCTGCTTAGTTTGGGCTAGATGGTGTTGTGTGTATGTGGTAGAATATTATTATTATTATTATTATTATTATACATAACTTACATTATTTTATTATGACGTATAAGTAGACAAATCTCGAGATAAAGGTTGTCACCATTAAATAAATGGAGTCACGTGACCGCCAGTCGACTTACCCTAAGCCGAGTAGCACTTTTTAATTTTTTATTTTTTAAGATTCACCAACAGTTACTACAATATCACATACGCATAAGACAAACATTTTGAGTCTAACCAATTGTATAACTAATTACAGGTGAATTCAGCATGCATTACATTTTAAACATTACATAAATAATATGACATAAGAAACAAAGATAAATATTAAAAGTGACGAAATATCAATATTAAAGTTAAGTTTAACAATTAAATTATATCAAAATTAGCACTTCATTTATTTTGATGAATACTTTTCTTGTCTGTCTTGTCACTTACGAACTTTACTTATATAAGAAATGTTGGCTATAATATAATATGTAGGTACTTATTTAATTTGTTATTGACGAAAATACTATTTTCAATGGGACCTAAACTTGTAATATGATAAAATAACCCTAATTTACAAACGCGATGCTATCTCTTTTCTTTCTGCTCTCTATTCCAATTATTTCAAGTAGCTACGCAGATAAAATCAACATTTGTAGGAATACAAATTAAATTGGTTTTTCTTGTGTAGAAATAAAAGAATACCAGCTAGAGATCCTGATGGCTCAGGTCTATCCAATATTCCGAGTCTAATTGTGCATCAATTTTTTTGACTATTCAATTTCTTGCGAAAATGTAAAAAAAATTAGAAAATTGTCCTTCAAGTTTATTTCGTATTTAGGCTTCAATGTTACTATTTGAGCACAAAAAATAGGGATATGTTTTTAACAGAAGAAAAATCTATGAGGCCAGTATTTAACTAAGCCAATTCCTTTATTTGGATAATAAAAAGCCATCAAAGTACTGACACAACACACATAGTTGGCGTTTTTAGAATCGAACCTTTTACAGGATTATATTTCGAAAATGTGTGTTATCTGAAATAAAGCTCTATTTTAACGATAATTATGTGTATCTGTTAGTGTCTCTAAATTTCTAAGGACAAAAGTATCGGCAAGTACTAGGGAACTTAAGTACGATACTGGAAACAACTCTTTTACTAAAATAAATGAAATCAAATAATTCATAGAAATAAATTTCCATCTAACGTCCTTCCAACTTAAAAATAACTACTTTCTTTATAGAACTTTCAATTGAATTTAACTTTATAAGTTGTACGAAATGATATTTTCTTTTTAATTTCTATGTTTTATTGACAAAAAGAGAAAAGAATTCTCTATAGAATAGCCAAAGAAGTAACCGTAATTTAAATAAATTACACACCTACTGGTCTCTGACATATTCCTAGAAACGCCTAATAATTATAAAGTACTAGTTTTTCACCCGGCTACGTCGCGTCGGTCTGAATCCCACGAGAACGCATACCAGGTTAAAAGTATATGTGAATCCAGGGCATGGTCTATCTATGTGCCAAATTTCATTCAATATTTTCAACAGTTTAAGCGTGCTAAAGTACCATCTATACAAACGTAAACCTTTGCAAAATTTAACATACGTTTATAGATCCGCGACTTTGAGCTTATGTTATCGACTATAGGATTCCAGGTACGGTCCCCGAGTTGGGCAAAATGTTATTGGGATTCTCATTCAGTAGTCCTCAATAGAGAGCGGGCAGACTCACCATTGTCTACCCACGTTTTAATACAGACATTTTAAAATAAAAGCCATCATAATAGATGACGACTCTTGTCTTATACTTTTAATATACAATCAGTGTTCTATGTTTTGAATATGTTACAGTCGATTACGTCTGTCTCGGTTACCTCAAGACCGCAACAAAAAATATCTGTAACAGCACGATTTTGTCGAACTTTGCCCAGTAGACGGCAAATAGTTTCAACCTCTATGACGTAGGATTTAAATTTATACTTAAAACTACGACAACGGAATATCATTGGCATAAAACTACTTAAGAATCTGACGTGAAAACGACGACATATCAAACATGCATAAAAGAATCACCACTTAATTTTTTTAGTGTTTCGTAATATTAAATATAGCAACATTTTCAAATTATAGTTTAATGACAACCTCTTCTACCTAAAACACGTATCCCAAAACTATTACAGACAAGCAACAAAAAAGTAACATCGCAACTTTGTATTTCTGAGAGAGACTGTGTAACATTGTATGTAGTTTAATGGGTCAAATTCGAATTAACTTTTTATCGCCATACAATTAGCTTTGAGCGTCCGAATTATTTAAAGTTTCTTCGAAAATACAATGTTTGGCTAACATCGAAGTAGCCAGTAGAGGGGACGTGTTCATAAAAAGACAGAAACTAGTTATGTACATAGCGAGCGACCCGTGTCAACCCTAGGAAAATAACGGATTAGAGATGTGACAGCTATGTTACAACGTTTTTATTCGATATTTGAATGAATAGAGTTGGCTAATGCATTTATGTTTGCGATATAGTATATATGCAAGCTTTTGAAGCCAAAACTAGAGGCTTGCATTTACAATGTGAATAATAACAACTGATGGTTAAATGATTTTGTATTCTATTTTTAGTTTTTAATTAATACATTCTTGTTATAAATGTTTTAGACTGCCGCGATTTGTACACATACTTAATATAATGCTAGCTAACGGGTCTTACTCACGATAAAGTATTTAAAAAGGTACCTATTAAATGCCCGACGTTTCGTCCAAGTGAGTGTAGTTGCCGATCCGTTACCTAGCATTATATTAGGTAAATTCTTGTTAACATAAACTAAAAAATAGAATACAAAACTTATGTTCGTTGTGTCGTTTGTGTCGAACAAACAAATTAATAGTATTCACTAGTAAATTGTTTGTTTCAACGAACACAGTATAACATAACAGTCGTTTTTAATCTAAAATCTAAAATATTGCAAAAGGCAATACAATTTTACGGTTGACTGTTATCGCTAGCTAAATTCACCACTAGGCAACTAGTAGATATTTAGATAATAATATAATAATAATAATAATATTCTATCACATACACACAACACCATCTAGCCCAAACTAAGCAGAGCTTGTACTATGGGTATTAGACAATGGATAAACATACATATGTATATACTTTTTTTTTGTAAATACATACATATTATACATAGAAACACCCAGACCAAGACAAACATCCATGTTCATGCACACAAATTATATAATTAAATACGAACACAAATTATATAATTAGACAAATTTTTGCTAAAATCTATTTTACATCATGGTTTAATTCGCCTCTTTCAATATCGCAAGTGATTAAATCGGCACTCTATAAAAGCATTGTTAGTAAACAAAAACTGCTCCCAGTTTGTAACATATCCACTAGAACACATATGACAAGCATTGTCAACTACATTATTGAAGCAACTTTGAATCCGTTATGTCAACAATGAACAGTGCAGCCTGACGTCTCTGTTCGAACTTTTATAACACATAGCTGCTTTTTGTTTACTAACTTAAAACGAGAGTCCTTGATGTTACTTGAAAGATCGGACTTGACAGTTAATGGAAACACATCTTTGTTAGTTAGTTACTATCAGCTGCCTTCGAGGTGAATCGGCAGAGAATACGACTGTTATGCATGAGGTTTCGGATTCAAATTCCGGGTTGCAGCAATAAAAAGTTATTGGATTTCTCTGTTAAGAAATCTCAACAGAAAGAAGAAAGAAAGTAAGAAAAATGTTTTATTTGAATCTTCATAGATATATAATTTAAAAAAAAACCATAAATAAATACAATTAAACCGAAGGTGGTACATAGAGATCAAATTTGGCAACTGCATCAGCTATTGTTGCAGTATAGACTACAACGCTGGTATTCCCGCAGGCCTACTAACAATAATTGATTACAAACCAATGCTTAAGAAAACAAAACATACAAAAATTACAACCCTCGTGCCTTAGAAAGTATGTAAGGCTGTTAGTCCTGCGCCTGATCTCTCTTAGGTCGTGTCGGATTACCATCCCATCGAATCAAAAGGCTTAGGGAACAGAGAGTGCACTTGTGTTTGCGCACACGTTTGTGCACTATTATATCTTCTGCGCAAACGGCCAGTCTCCGTTAAGAATGGCCGCCGTGACCGACATTCGGTCTGGAGGACTATTTCAGTTTTTTGTGTAAGCTGATAGTAATCTACCAGCTTACACAAACAAGTGTTACAGTAATCGTATTATATATTGTAGGTGCATGTAATTGGCTTTTTTTGCCTTGAAATCCTTAGCAACATAGGGTTTGAAGATGGCAATGGGTTCATTTCCTATAACGTCGTGTCGTACGTCGTCGTACATGGTATCTAAAAACATAGTTAGTGAAACGGGAATATTACACCACTGCCTGCTCCTTCGGGAATATTTAAAAGTCCGGCCATTTAGAAAGAGTTCAGTGGCATACACAATTATACACGTACAGAAGAATTTTATATCTTCTCCCTAGCCTTTATTATTCCCAAGTCACTTGGGATGCCAAGTGACTAGAAATGCCGATGGGCTTTTCTAGTCTAACCAGATTTGACTGGATATCAGTTTTTACACGGAGCGGCTGCCACCTGACCTCCGCAACCCGCTTAGTCTCCCCGTGAACATGGCTGCTGTAAAGCAACCGAATCGTAGCGGCAAATTGTAAACTTAATTATAAATACTTTTAATTAATTTAAATAGCTTAAATTTATTGAAGTTCAATAATATTTGTGTTAGAGTTTCAAAATTATGTAATAAATGTGTTGAAATTAAACTGCTATATACGGATTTTATCGCGTTGTTTATTTGACACTTTAAAACAAAATTTTGAAAATTGTTACACTACTACTACTATTAAACTTTACTAATTTTTAAGCTAATTAAATTATTATTAAACTATTTAGATTTCATTTATTTTTACACTTTCCCCGACGTTTCGGTTGCTTTTCAGCAGCCATGGTCACGGGGAGACTAAGATGGCAGTTGTCTCAATGTTCCAGTGTAGTTATTTCAAAGTACCCGAACATAATTTAATCATTGGTGTTTCTATTTACGCAGAATGAGCTCAAAGTATCATGAAGTCTAGCTGTGGTTTGCTTCTTCTTGGGTTTGACTATTTTTATTACTGGATCCCAAGCTGGTGGTACATTCCAACCATCTTCTCTATTAAAATTAAGATGTTTTTTGATTTCAATAGCCTCGCGAAGCATCCTTGGTAGGAATCGGTGTTCTTTAGCGAGAATCTGTGGTTTGTCAAATCTCAGGTAGTGGTTGGTCCCCTGTTGCACATGTTCACACACAGCAGACTTCAACGATTGTTGGTGTTTTACATCAGCTATGTGTTCTTTTATGCGGGTGCCTATGCTTCTCTTGGTTTGACCAATATATGAGAGGCCGCAGTCACAATCTATTTTATAGATTTGTAATAAAGTGTCAAATAAACAACGCGATAAAATCCGTATATAGCAGTTTAATTTCAATGAATAATATTCGTGTAAATAGAAGACAATATTAATAAATGTGTTTTAAAATAATCAACGCAACAAAATCCGTATAAAGAAGTTTCATTTCATATCATACTTATCGAAACTTACATACACATCCTTCAAAGATAAATTTCTAACAGTATACATTCTTATGGCGAATTTTCGCTTTCATTTCGTCACGTCTCGGGTTGGGTAAGATATTCGAACAATCGTACTATGCGATACTGGTTTCGTCGTTACATAGGTAATACCTTCGGGATCTGGAATGAAATATCGTTAGTCGAATGTCTTGCGGTTCTCCGACAAGGTCCTTGTCAGGGTTACGTATCTCAAGAATAAAAATAGGGTCGCTTCTACGTGTTTTATTTTAGCTTTTAGAATAAAACTGTATTTTGCTTTCGTATTAAAATGTTCGTTTTCTTTTGATATAAATTTGGACTAGGAACAATACTTGTGTCTAGGAAATAACATTTACATAACTGACTCAAAGATCTTAAATCATCACATGTAATTACTATGTGTGCGGAATATGATATTTAGCCTAGTGTGTCGATACTTTATACGGACTTTATCGCGTTGTTTATATTAAAACACTCATATTACATAATATTGAAACTATTAAACTACTACTGTTAAACTTTACTTGTAGTCAAGTTTATGCTATTTTAATTATTAAATAGCTTAAATTATATAAAACAATAATTTGTGTGATCCATACATAGTTTTTCAAGTCTAGTTTAACTTTATTTCCGTTGCTTCGATGTTGTAAAGCCTGCCACGATACAGGATTCATTTTTAGAGCGGGTTTTGTCTTTTAGACAAGGAAGAAAAATAAATTAAAAGCATAACATCCTCACTATATAATACCTAACAAATGAAATAAAAACACTTTTATTTGAGCCTAATAATTATTTTAGCAACTGCTACTAAAACAAAACGTCAGGTTTTTTCATTCAAGATACTTGTAATATTTTAATCTAAATCTCAATGGAATACAAAGGCTTGCGGTTGAAAGGAAAACGTTTGATTTCTTCAAAGCGTTAGATTTTGTTATTATTATTATCCTATCCTAATAAAGTGGGCCAAAAACATTTACGTTCTAAATGTTAACCTTACTCTGTTTATAACTAAACAATATCAATTTGATATTTCTCGGCATAGCAATATATTTTTATTGCTTGATTAAAGTTAGAATAAGCTAAGTTTATTATAGCCTCAAGCGTGTTTCACAAATAGGATAGGCATTATGTGTTTTTCTTTAGCTATGGTTTTTATATCAGACGTAATAATCATGCCGAACCTATTGTCGCCAGAATTTATGCTGTTACTAATTTGTGTGTTCCACAAATGTTTGTGCCGATTTAGGGTGTTGCTTGTATCCGTTGTTTAAATGTTTTTAAAATCCCTCGTGATACAGTCATTATTATTCAAGTGGGAGAAGTAAACAAAAAAATCCTCAATCAAAGGGAGTATAATACACCTCTCTCCTCTACCCAATCGGATGTCATCGATAAGTCTACAAATTTGTATAAAATAAATTACAGTCAAAAGCTACCAGCCAAATAATTGGAACTCCCTCCGGTATGATGCCTCAGGCCCTAACCTTTATAAAAACCGACCACAATGTAGCCTCATAACTTTTATCTCGTAAGACGTCTACGGTATCTCCAGTAGATGAGTTACGGTGCTAATAAAATTTCATTTATAGGCAAAGGCTGTACCTGGATCGTTATTAAGTACTTTTGATCCTCCGTTGTTTACTACTGGCCAGTATTAAATTTTATAATTCTGAGGGACAAGTAATAGGAAGTAATTTATTTTATTTCTTTCGATCTTTTCTTTGATTAAGCTGGGCTAGATTGTATCATCTTTTCTTAGCCACCGCTATGCCAACATGATTCCTTCATTTGGGTTCAATTAAGATTGACTTTGTGTCTTTGATGTTTTTATGCTTATTAGATTATTTATATTTGTCTGTAAACGTGAAAGAGGAGAAATATATATTTATTACTATATTACGTTAAAAAAGTGACAATGGATGTTTATAAGTGGTTTTTGCGCAAACATTTCCTTAGATTTTGTTTTTATCAAAGCCTATTTTTCCATAAAAATGTGCAACGTTTCTTATACACGTCATTTCACTAATATACTAATAAACAATAAATGAAAGAAAATAAAAATTTACCGTTTAAAATATATAATACATTGAAAAAGCCTGTTCTGCTGCCTGCCTGCTTCTTTTCAACAAACTAAATTTCTACAGATTTGATGAGAAGAAGCAGGCAAGAAACTCATAGCCACTTTTTTCAATGCCAAGCAATTTATCTTCTATTTAGTCTTTGGCCTAAACCTGACCTACCTTTTGAACATAATTTACGTTTCACTATTTATTATTTTTCATTTATTGTTTTGTGCCAAGATTCAACTCTGAGATTTGAGATGCCGTCTAAATTTTGTAATTCTTTGTTATTTTTATTAAATATAGTAACTCTGTCACACACAGTTCAGAATAAAGAAATATTATAAAAAAGACCTTTTTAGATTTTGTTTCGGATTTAATTCGTCGGTGTCAGCATTTGCGACGCTTCAGCACTTGCAGTTTCACAGATGTAGTGCTTAACCGATTTAAAGCGCTGTGTGGGCGTGGTTACCACGATTATCATTACACCTACCGTAAAACTGGATGGTTTGCGTTAAAAAAAGCAAAACAAGCGAAAATTATATTCGATACAGTTTTACAAGTATTTTCTTACATAATACGAGATTACATTTAAAAAAATACCTGGCCCTTTGGGAGGCTTTGAAGAGGCCCTTTCAGAGTTTTAATCTAAAGTGGGATGGAACACCTACGATGGCACTAGTCGCAGCAGGAGGAGGACTATTGCAACGTTTGGATTCTAATATATGTGGATCATGGGGATGGTTCGATAAAGTTATCTTTAAGAATACTGCGTTCAAATACAATATTGAACTAAATACCAAAATTTAACTTATCTATATAATATAATCATTGGTTCAAATATTTGTAATCATGTAACTCGACCAATTGACGTCATAATTACACCATACATTTGTTTTATCGAGACGCACAATATGTGCACAACGGTAACCCTATAAAAATTGCAAGCAGAATTGTGCGTTAAAGTCAGAACATTTAAGTTTTACGAAATTAGAGAAGATATTTCTAATTTGATCGCGCGACTGAACGTAACAAGTGAAAATCTTTTTCTCTGCGTACCCTTTCTGGCAGCAGACTTGAGCCCACGTATGTATATAATATTAATAAATTAATAAAATATAATCAATCAAACATAAGACGTAAAAGAAACAGCGATAGCCTAATAGATGGTGAACCCATTTCTAACATAAGCATTCTAGTTTAGCTGGAAAGGAATTTGTAATCCAAATAGATAAATTACATTTCATGAAAAGAAACCAAAATTTTAATATGACAGTAGAGCAAGTCCTGTAAAAATATTAAAAATACAATGATATTTAAAACGCGATAACAATTTCAAGTTTAACTCAATGCATACCGATTATTTCTTGGACGTCGAACTTCTTGAAGGAAGTTTTGTTTGACCAAACATTTACAGTGGCATCGTTAAATATGATCGGCGACTTAACTTGTCGCCAAACTCCACCTCACGCTTCCACAGATAAATAACACTTTGACTACTTCAAAACTTGCTATACGCTGTTTAATTTTTATAGTAGTTTGATTTTATATGCTCTATACGGACCTTTGTTAGTATAAAATGTTTAAAATATAAAAGTATCATGACAAAGCTAAAATTCTGGAGCTGTTAATGTAATATAATTTCCTAGAATTGACTTATCAAGTTGTTTATGCGGTAGTTATTTAAGTTTTTATGTATTTTATTCTTAAAAGAATCATTGACTGATTTGTTTACAGTTTATATAAATTTGATACACATAAGTCTTAGGGTAAATGAATAACTTTTAAAAATTTAAGAATGAAAATTTTAGTTAGTAGAATTTTAAGTCATAACTAGAAAAACAAGAGAGAAATGGCCATGAATTGCCGTAAATCATAAAGTTCGAAAAAATTTTATCACGTGACCCTGAGGTCAGAGTTCAAAGGTCATAGTCATTTAGGGGTATATCAACTATGTTGAGTCGAATAGCGTTAATTGCGAGTCTCTAACTCTTACAGTTCTTAAGTTGAAATATGGTATAACGTGACCTTGAGGTCAGAGGTCAAAGGTTATAGTCATTTCGAGGGTATATCGACTATGTTGAGTCGAATAGCGTTAATTGCGAGTCTCTAGCTCTTACGGTTCTTGAGTTGAAAGTTGTATAACAGACAAACTGACGGACGGATGGACAAAGCGTTTGAAAAAACTCTTATGCAACAGCATAAGAGTTTTTTCAAACTCTAAAAATAATAAACACATTTAAATGCATAAGAAACTTTTAGAAATTTATTTATTGTCAGATATTTATGTGGCTAACTGCATGCTACCTAAAAATAATAATAGAAGGCGTCGTGAGTACGAAAATGTGGAAAGTGGACACATACCGTGCCGCTGCAGTATTTCAGTCGTCACAATTCTCAACTAATATCTGAAACACTAACGAACCATCCGGCTTGGCGAATGCATGAATGCATTTCGGAGAAGTGAGAAATTGGGCAAAATTTTCCCTTCGGGTCGGCTGGAGCATAGTATTATTGTTTATTCATGATACTTAGCCAAAATTCTACTGAAATCATTTAATGGAAACGTTTTGTTAATGCAAGAGCTTCACGATCACAGATGCGTTAAATTAATATATGATTCTTGACAAACGGTGTACATTAGCGAATTTTTCACAGATATTTAAATTATTTATGCCATAATTTAAGACTATATTTGTATGGAATTTGTACATTTTAGTGCCTAGTCGGCTTTACACCCACTTGGCTGAATCCGGTCGGCTTTGCGCGCACTTACATTATTATACAAAACCACGAAAATAATGAACTCGTAGTCTCGTCTCGAGTTTCGTCAAAAGACGTGGAAACGTGCCGACTGACGCATGCGCGTGCGGTGGACGAGATTTGCTATCGTCGTGCTATATGCATCGGTTCTAAAGCACGCTGACTGGTATGAATGATTCACACCATTATTGATGTACTTACGAGTATGTAACTAAAAATGCTATTGTAGGTACAGTAAGAGAGGTCTTACACCCAGATCTGTAAGGCTAATCAATAACGTTTCAAAATCTAGCATATTTCAAGTGATTAGGTTGGCTGTTACTAATTCTGTCAGCCAATCCCAGCAGTTGACATACATTTGACATTTCTGTGTTGCTTTTCTGATACCAATTTAAGGTATTTAATAAAATTTCTAATTGACAGCATAAATTTGTTGCACTTATTTAAAATGAATATTTTATATACCTAAACCATTGTTAACCGCACACAAGTAAGGAAATTGTAATACATCATAACTAATATAAATTGCAAATTTGTTTGTCTGTTTATTTATTACAATTTCACACCTAAACTTTTAGACAGATCATCATGAAATTTCGCATCCACGTTATCACGGGTTCAGAAAAGATCAAAGATTAAACATACCTTTCATCTATAAAAAGGCCCGAGCAGAAAGGCAAAGAGCAAAACATATTATATTTATTGATTTTCTTGGTTATGCTTCACGTAAATGCTTAATCTATTTGAATAAAAACGCCGTTCTCTTACCCTCTGTCCCTCAACAAGGACACAGCTTTGACGCCACCAGACAGTACTTTGCTTTAATCCCAGTTTAAATTCTACCTTTTAAATTGGCTTAAAATTCACAGCGAACACTACAGTTCGAAAAGTAGGAGAAGTTACAGTTACTTTCTTTTCTTATTTATTTGTTTAATACGATTTGAATTCAAGAACAATATCAACTACCTACTTTTGAAACTAATTGGGGAAAGCTGCCTGAGATGTTTGAAATCTGGATGTACGGCTATTTACTGCAATATAAAGAGTGCAATCCAAAACTATTCATTTTATAACCAAATTTTTTTCTCCAGTATCTTTTCTATGCACTGGAAAAATATTATTCAGCTAATATATAGGTACCTATGTATTAGCTGAATAACTGTTATTTTGGTAGTGAAATAGAATGAATGAAACTTATAGACTGAGATCTGAATGCAACTACACTTAATTTATATTTTTTACCAAAACAGACATTACATGTAGATGTTCGTACGGTAATGTGTCACTTACTTGGAACAGGCCATTTTATCTCAATGCTGATAGCTTTCCAGAACGTACTTTCATTTTAGTCAGATGTACTACTTTTATGATTTGACGTACATTCTTTTATTATAGATACTAACTGTCTCGCGCGGTTCCACTCTTATTTTTGTTTACTGCTTCGCTGCCTTGGCTCATAATGTGATGTTATTTAACCTATGTTACTTCTGGATAAATTAGCTTTCTAATGGTAGCAAATATTTAAAATCAGTTAAGTTGTTTTTGAGTTTATTCATTACAACCATACAAATACACATATACTTCCTTTGTATAATAATATTAGTATAGATATAGATATACCAAAAACTCTTATCTTCGATTTATTTATTAGATATTATAAGCCTGTATCGGGGACTTTTTATTATTAACCATAGTATAAGCTTTTCGTAATTAATTAATTTTCAAGCACAATCTTCTAAATAATTTATTTATCCAAATAAGTATGATAGTTCAAAAGCACATAAGATGCATGATAAAATCAGAAGTGGACCTTATTGCTAGCGGAATAGTGCTTAAAACCCTTAGCCTAAGAACAGGTCACGTAATATTTGACCAATCTTGTCCCTAAGAGCATTGGTTTTATTGCAGGCAGATGGATTTAATCGCTATATTTACTTTCATTAATTGCTGGTAATAACATTTTGTCTGAATACCCCGTTGTAAAAGATTTTGATATTTTACTGGTTAGAGAAAATTACTTTCTTTGGAAGTTTTCTTAAAGTATAATTATTTTTTTTATTTTTTATTTTATTTATTTGGCTTATCAACAGTTGTTACAATATTAAATTTTTATATTACATTGATCAAATTTTATAGTCTAATTGCACAACTAATTACAGATAAACACAGCATGTACATAAAAACAAGATTAAAAACAGTTTAACATAGGTATTCTCATTATCTTCTAGGTCCAGTGCATAAAATTGCATACAATTAACAGTAAAATGAAAAAAAAAAAACAAACAATTTTAATTAAATTAACCTAAAAATTACAAAAAATGACACAAATTTAATTATTTGTTCTAAGAGTAAAACACATATTACAAGATAAAAATAATGACTATAAAAAATCTGAGAGAGAAAGATTACATTTCCTGGGCTAGTCTCTTAAAGGCACCTAAACTTGACGAAAAAATGTCTAAAGTTTCATGACTCTTATTAAGAAGTCTGCTCAATCTAGGAACTGGCGAATTATAGCCCAGAACCGTCTTCCGGAATGGGGGCACCATAATGGATAATTGCTTGCGTGGTATTCGTAGTGGTACTTTGAAATTGAAGCTGTTGACTAATTGAGAGTTATCTATGTGATTACGTAATATTTTAAAGGCGAACGTTAAGTCTAAGATTGTTCTACGTTTCTCCAAAGATGTCAATTTAAAATAATCCAATTTTTGGTCGTATGACCTGCATTTCTTAGATATCCCCGCTGTATAGGCTAAGTGCCAAAGAAACCGCTTCTGAATGCGTTCAAGTCTCAATATATGACTTGAATAGTGTGGTCTCCATACAACCGTGCAATATTCAAGAATACTACGTACCAGCGTGTAGTACAGTAATATTTTTGTTTGAGGCCTTCGGAATATTTTGCCATTTCTAATAACGAAACCTAGCATATTAGACGCTTTTTTAATAATATAATCATAATGTGGAAGAAATGTGATTTTTTTATCAAAAATTACACCCAGATCTTTTATTTGGTGTACTTTAGTGATGTTTTTACATCCAAGTGTGTATCTTGACTGAATATATTCGAGTTTTCTTGTAAAAGTCATATGAAAACATTTTTCTGTATTGAGATACATTCTATTATTGCTGCACCAATCTTGTAACTTATTTACGTCACTCTGCAATAAGGCTACATCATCAGTCGACTCAATGACGCGAGAAATTTTGAGGTCATCAGCGTAAAGATAAGATTTTGAATATTTGAAGTCACTAGTTATATCATTAATAAAAATATTAAATAGAATAGGACCCAGATGTGACCCCTGAGGTACGCCAGATGTAATTTTGTGCAAGTCTGATCTATACCCATTCACCACTACAAAGAAAGATCTATCACTGAGGTAGGATTTAAGCCAGTCCAGAAAAATACCCGTAAAACCGTACGCTGAGAGCTTGTGAATAAGTATGCAGTGAGAAACTTTGTCAAAAGCCTTACTAAAATCACTATAAATTACATCAACTTGCTTATGATTATCAATTGCATTCGTAATATCCTCTACGTAAGTAACTAAATTTGTAGTAGTTGATCTTGCCTTAACGAAGCCATGCTGACATTCAATCATATATTGCTTAAAGTAGTTTTGAATGTATGGGCATACCATTGATTCAAATAATTTAGCTATTGTAGAGAGAATGGATATTGGTCGATAGTTGTTTGATTATAGCTTTGGAGGATTTTGTTTTTTTTTTTAAAACTAAGGTGGCAAACAAGTATATGGCCCACCTAATGGTAAGTGGTCACCGTAGCCTATGGACGCCTGCAATACCAGAGGCATCACTTGCGCGTTGCGTTGCTCTGGACTACCACGCAAAGGCAGTCCAGAGTCGAGTTCGATCTCAAGGCGTGCATCTCTGAAATGTCCAAGTTATGTGCGTATTAAACAATTATCGCTCACTTTAACCGTGAAGGAAAACATCGTGTGGAAATCCGAGAGTTAAAATCTGAGAGGAAAATAATACGGAGACATAATATTTTCGAAGCAGTGTGAAGTCTGTTAACCCGCACTGGGCCAGCATGGTAGACTATAGCCAATCTTTTCTCACACTTAGGCGAGGCCGGTGCCTAGTAATAGTACAGTGTAATACAGGGCTGATATTATTATACTACTACGTATGGTAACACTAACTGTCCTATACTAGTCGGTTGTTAATGAATATCGTAAGCCAACTTAATTACGTTTAAACGTACTCATAAAAATATAACTGTTCTATTTCCTCTCCGAGCACCATACATGTTGTAGGGAAATTTGCTTTATCAAATAGAAAATATAATTTTCACGCAATGCAAGCTGGTCTCAGCGCTGCATTTGTGTTTCGGGTAACACGGGTTATGTTATCAATTAATAATACGCAGTTGTTCCCGTGACAGTTTTGTTGGTCCGGTTTAGGTCTGCGTTACAAAGTGTTATTAGGGTTTTCAGTAATATCATTTGTAAGTAGCATGGTATCTGGAAATGTACCTAATAGACTTCAATAGCTTCGCCAACTATTGGTTGAGTCCTTAATATATAGTTACATACATTTCTATGTCCTCTGCCTAGCCTTTTAGGGATAATACAGGCGTATGTCCATGTACGTAGACCACGTGATATCATAGTATGGTAAAGAAATATGAACCCTTGTCTTATTGCTTTGCCTTTGTTACGGATGCTAATTGAAGCTTTTCAATAGCATCGTCTGATTTTAATAGCCGTGCCTATGCTATTTGGCATTCACTACGTGATTACTTTGCCCGCAACTCTTTTTAATCGATATTAATTAAATTATTTAATCGATTCTGGAATTATTATCCCGCCTAAAATATTTCTACAGCTACGTGTTCGTAAAACCGTTTCTATTAGGCTGCTCATTTGCCATTTTGGTAACATGAAATGCATATATTTAAGTATACAAAACAGACACAGCCTTACGCTGTATCCCCGAAAGTAAAGGGAGATCTTATGCACCCACATTTCGTCAATTATGATGGAGGCGAGCGTATTGTCTTCTACCGGGGACAGTTACAGACTTCGCGCTACTACTGAAAATGTCTTGAAACAAGTGAGAATCGGCAATGAATTGCCGTAAATCCTAGAGTTCCGAAAAATTGTTCAAGTAATATGCAAAGGTAACGTGATACCGCGTGACCTTGAGATCAGAGGTCAAAGGTCATAGTTATTTCGGGTAAATCGACTATGCTGAGTCGAATGGCGTTAACCGCGAGTCTCTAGCTCTTACGGTTCTCTAGTTGAAAGTTGTATAACATACAGACAGACGGACGGACAAAGCTGTTTTATAAGAGATTTTCGAACTCTAATAAACCTCAATAACATTTTGTCCGACCCAATAATGTAACTCGAGACCTCATACCATGACCTCAGTCTATATAGTCATATTTAAATATAAAACCTTTGACTACGAGCTTACAAAATAATACTTAAGAGTAGACACACATTTTCGCAAGGTACGTTTTCTTTTTTTTTTACTTGGACTAATACTTTGACGCGAGGTTATGTAGGGCCCACATATCCCGAAGAAAAGAAGTCATATTTAAATATAAACCTGTGATTACAAGCTTACAAAATAATACTTAAGAGCAGACACACATTTTGACAAGGTAAGGGACTACACAAAAAATAAGTTATTTTCAGGTATATTTAGCTAAAAAGGATTCTGCGTTAACGCTTAATTAAGCTAGTCACAATACCTTTTTGAGATTTACGACACAACATAAAATATTCAAACGTAAAAATATTCTTAGCCTTGAAGAATTAAATGTCATGCTAACTGTGGACTTGAGATATTACCGTATAATGTAGAACGCGAAATACGAATAAATCTTCTATTAATACTACCACTATTTATACTTTTAAATCGCAGTATATTCTGAATATATTACGGTCAAGTTCATTTTCTTTGTAATTCTAAAAGTACTTAGGCTTATGCAGGGAATGTGAGTGGCGCGATTTAAATAGTTCGTTCTTCATGGCGGACCAGTAACAGAATGACTTTCTTTTTTTAAATAGATGGTATTAAATATAGAGCGTAACAGTAATACTATTTTACATGAGCATGACCTTATACTTCGAAAAAGGAAAAACATGGCATTGCAAAACGTAATAAATAACTATGCTCAGATTTTTAAATATTAAAATATCACCAATTATATATCTTACTTTTTAAGCATAGGTGGTATTATTAAAGTTTAGGCAGCAAAAGTCTTAAGCATGACTTAATGCCCAGAAAAGATAACCTTGAAATGCAGAAAAATATAATAATAATTATGCTCGAATTTGTTGACACACATTTTTAATACATTTAACGACATGCCGGTCATAAATGACTGTAAACAATTTTTTTTTTGTGCCTTTTAGCATTCAATATATTAAAGGATTTTCTAAAATGCATGACACCAGAAAATTGGTTAACAGACGGTCACTCGTTTGTCAACTTCTGTAATTTGCTGATTAAATTAGCAACAGTTAATTAAATCACTTATCGTGAGGTTGCTTCTGACACGTAATTCATTAATTAGCCTTCCAGAAACCGGAGGGTAGTGTATCGAATTCCTTTAAATGAACGCATTAATGGTCTAGCATGGATTTTGCAAGAAATGTAACTGAATTTAAAGACTAACGCGTGTTTTTGTTAATATTGTTCACATATTTTACTGGTAAAACTATTTAGCTGTATTAGCATGTCATGTGTTATCAAAGTTTTACATTAGTAACATCTATGACAGGCAGGTAAGACTAGCAAAAACGAAAACACACTAACAGACACAAATAAAGTCATTCAAGGCGGTGACATACATATATATTAGTGTGATAACATGCTACACTAGTAGCATGCTCGCAGCACGCGAGTTCAAATCCCAACTTTAGAATAGAGCATAGAGATTGCATAGCACGTGCGCCATTTATACCAAGGTTAACCTCTCTGGTAATATTTTGCCAATTAAAACAATTTTATTATTGTTTTATGGGCGGTTTCGAGATAACACTTACAAATACGACAGTAATTCATTAAAATTTAAAATAAATATTATATAATATTTGCTTTTATAAATTTTAGATATTTGTTCTTCTTCTGCTTATAAAATTCTACTATGTCTACTATATCTACCAAATCACACACCTCAATTTGCGTAAATAGGGGTAAGGAATTTTGCTACAAGTATCAATATTTAATTATAAATGTATAAGCTCTATATAAAAAATCTCCTACTGCTAGCCTCTTTACAGAATAAAGAGGATTAAGTCATAGTGTATCACGCTCACCCAGAAAATTAATAAATGCATGAATCCTCACGATATTGTCCTTTATTAACCTAAATATCAACAACGTCATTATAAACAAAAGCATGTCGCACTAAGCCGAAAACTATTCTACACTAAATTGCAAGTACCACCTTATCTAGAACATTCTACATAAAAGTAACTGCTGTATTGTCCCAACATAGTTCAAAACCACAGCAGACAACTTATAAGCACAAACATTACACTAGAAGCCGGCCATAACCGTCGCAGTGATGTAAATAAGACACAAGCACAGTAATAACACTAAATAGCCTATAACGGAGTGAAACTGAGCACTAACGACTATATTTATTAGAAATTTTTAGCAGTAATACGAACTTTGTAACTAAGTCCGATAGATGGCAATAGCCCTGGTAATAGAGAATTAAAACATGAGACTACCTCGATGTCGCAGTTTAAGATTATAGCGCGTTATAGACTGACTTCAGGGTTACGCAGTGTTATTGGTGCTTTCTGTAAAAAATCTTAACATTTGGGGCTGAGTCTGATTGGCGACAATTGGATTGGTAATGATATGAAAATGAAAATGTGAAATGGTAAATTATATAGCACTTGAAATATATACCTGGGATCTGACTATATGTATTTAGAATGAAAACATATCGTACTCGCACCTGTCCAACCTGTTCAATTCGATGGTGGAACATCAACGACGCACGGACAACAGTTTTACTATTCAAATCGTCCTATTCCACTGTAATGCATATTAAAGCTTCTTCATTTGCATCAGTTCTGTATTTTAACTAAATAAAACACACAAGCATATATGTATTTATTTGATACTAGATTCACCCGTGGTTTCGTTCGCGTAAATATAGTTTAGGTTAGGTTAGGTTAATAACAGTCCTTTTTCTGGATGAAAGGTCCCTCCGTTCTTTTCTGCACCCTTGACAACATGTATACCTATATATAAAATGCCAATATTTGTACCCCTTGTATTTTGCCTTCTATGTGTCATATTTAAACTTTACACAGCTTAAAAAATTGTATTATTATTTCATCCAATGGTGTAAGTATACCTACAATACTTGACTATTCTCCAGGTAAAATTTCATTTATATTGTGACCACTACTTAGTGACTGTTTCGTTTTACCGGTCACCTTGACATAAAGAACGAGCGCTTTTGCGAGTATGAAGCTCATCTACTTCTGGCTTGTGACAGTATTACACCTAAAACATTATGGCACCTTACCTACTTTCTACGTTAGCGGTCCACCCAAAGAATACTGAGCGTCTGATTATAAGATATTGATTATTGTACCAAAAATACTCTACAACTACTAAGTTTTCAAACTATAAAGGTTAGAAACACTTTCTATTCAATCCACTTAGGAATGAGTGTTGCTTAAATAGTTTCTAAATAGCCATGACAAAATTCTTCTGCAACAACTGCAAAAAGAAAATGGTCGTATTACCTAATAATTATCCTGGATTCTGCTAGTTGCCAATTTAAACCAAACGAGTTGTAGAACCTATTTAGATGCTATCGGTCTGATCATAATCTTTAATAAAATAATTATTTTATGCGTATTTGAAGGTTACCTCTAGAGTCAATGGACACTATTCCAGATACTATGATCATCTTGGGTGAAGCCAGGGCGGAGCGCTATAATAAAAATTAAGTTACGCGTTAGACGTTCGCGTATCGCATCCGTGTCGTGTCAAAACCAAATAGATACTGACATAGAATATAGCTACCATATAAAACGGAGGACAACATTTTTACGAAATTAAATCGGAAGGTATTACATAAGTAATAATATTTTTTGTTATACAAAAGTCTATTATTATTTGCGTAAAATAAAAAGTTGTAGTAATTTTGTGGTTAATTTTCGCCACTGTTATGCGTGTCTAGAGAGCAAAACAACATCTGTCGAGCCAGCTCGGTTACAACACAACAAGTCACTTCGCTCTTGTGTCTTGTTCCAGCCTGTTGTGTATTCAAAATACACGTCTCCCATTGATTGTACTACTTTATTATAAGAACCTTTACGTACTGGGGTCGATTCCGCAAAGAATTTATTTTAATGGACTCGGTGACAGTTGTGCTGGCTTCCGCGAAACGAAGGCTTGAATTTGTAATGCTCTTTAATGGTCCGGTTTACAATACGTATTTTCCTTTATTGGTTTACGTAAATTGGTTACCTTGGTTTTGTAGGAAGCTTGTATGTGTCGTATCTTTGTTGAACGATAGTTAATGATAAGCAAGTGCTATATTTTTTTGGATTGGTGATTTTATGTTCTTTAGGGAACACACACAAAATCTATTTTTAAAGAGTATGTAATGATTGTTCCTCTAGACAGGAATAATGAAATTGGTGTAGAATGTATAAATAAGTTTATTTTGTTTTCTTATCGAAAAAATAATAAAAAAATTCTATGTCACACTTACTTTTGGCTGAATTTGACTGGCACTGCTTAAATATATTTGCCAACTTAATCGTGAATCCTTACATCAAAAGTAAATTGTTGTAATTAGATTTGCCCTAAGTGGCCCAAATCTCCAACGTTCTGCTAATCAGATTTAAAATAAGGTAGATATCATTTTCATATTATATGTAAGAATATTTCCTTGGACATTTAAGATTCTAATTACACTTCTTATTTATCTTGTGGCAGAGAAGTAAATGGCTCATGAGGATTAGAATTGTAAAGCACACCAGCCTTACCGCTGACTACCTTAATCGAAAAGGAACTGCTGTTCGGCCTCTCAGGAATGAATAAGTTTTTGGACCATCTTAATAAGAATCAATTTCTGATTCCTCTGCCATCAGTATAAAACCCAAATGAATACAGGATCCTGCCACAAGTAAATAAAATCGCCTGACAGATAACAACAATGTTCTTTAGTTCTCTGTTAGAAAATCATCCGTAGTTATTATTTCCAAACAACCAAACGCTAGAGCTAAACAAACCTAATTAAATCGCAGTATTACACACATATGCACATACCTTGTAGAAAACCATGCGTTAGAATATAATTAAATGTTGCGCAACAGTGTCCCCACAATATTCGCAGTCCCACATTTCAGTGGCGTTAGGAGGAGCTCGCGTGACTGACCGCAAATTGGTTTATGCAAATCTGTCAGCGGGGAGCCTAAACGACCCCGCCCTCCCCTCTTATCCGTGCCATTTATATTTCTATTGAGACAGGTCGAGAATTGGGTCAGGAATTACAAGGTGTGTAGTAGGGTGTTACTAAGGTAAAAACATCGATATACAGCAAGTTATTGTTTTGAAGATTGCCACATTCTCAAAATAAGGTAATGATACCAATTAAGGTAAATAGTTAAAGTTAAAGAGTTCTGTTCAGAGTTCATCAGTGTATTTTCATTTTAGAAATGAACCAAATGATAAGAAATTCATACACAAGTTAAAGCAGATATTAATAAATAAAGCGTATTATACCATAAATGAATACTTAACTGATAAGCATATACTGTAGTAAATTATGTTAAAATCAATACATATACCTACATATATATAGGAACTAAATTGGATACACAATTTGTTATTATAAAGAGCATAAAGTTTATACAGATTGTAAAATACTTGCAAGAAAATAGATAAATATATAATTATTTAAACATAACTAAAATTATTGCATAAGTACTTTATTGAATTTTGAGTTCTATGTGACTTCATCCTCTCTCCTACGCTGCCGTGCCCTACAGGGTCCATAATGAACTGTGTACCTGTCTAATAACATCTATGTAACATTATGGTGTGCAATAAACGTATTGAGTATTGAGTATTGAGTATAGATGCCGTCGCTCAGACACAACGCTTTATCATTATAGCTCGATATGGTTAAGCTGTAATTATATAATTAATTATGGTCGGTTTCAGTTTTCAAATAAGGTCTTCTATTAGAAGATAGATAAATAATTTGAATATAATATCTATAATTTAGATAAATGCCTGTATTGAGGTCAACTTTTAACATTTAGAAAACTATAGTTTATTCGTGGATTACGTTAATTTTAGTCTTACCTAAAACTTCCTTAGTTATTGCACTGTGTCTTATAAGCCAAGCTGGTAGTGCAATATGTCATTTTTATCATCTAAGACTCAACCAGCACTTGCAAGTTCCAGTATTCAAAGGACGTCTGCCATCCAAGACACAATTAAAAATACATTGACTGACGTGGATCTCCCTTGGAACATAAGAGGGGTTGATAAAATAACGAAGCACATTTATGTACGTATGATGTTGTTTTCCTTTTAGATTTGCGGAACAAAGCTATCCAAAGTACGGCTTATTATTCTAGTAAGAAGTCCTCATATAAAAAATCGTATTAACGCAAACGAGAATAACGTATTCATATCCTAAGAATTTAGTATTTTAGTTTCGAGCTTTCTTTAATGAAAGAAAGAAAGAAAAATGTTTTATTTTATATTATTTTTTTAATAATGCGGACACCGTTATTAGGATTTAATTTCGACAATGTTAATATTATTTTATATTTATCCTATTGAGTCACAGTGGTACACCAGTGACCAGACACAATCGATTTTTAATTACTTGGCTGGTTTAGTTACATTTTATGCGCCTACGTTTTATTTAATAGCAAATGTTAAGGTAATTGTTTTTACAAAAAAATATGTAGGTCTTAAAAATTTTCTTTTGCTTATCGCATCTGGTTGATTGACCTTTTGCGAACATTACGTAAACTGATCAGGATTCAATAACATATTTTATTTGAGTGTTATGACAATTACCATGACTACGAAACAGATTAAATTAATGTACGCTTTAAACACTAACGTTGTATTTTTACAAAAGTGTTTATGAATAGAATCGAACGGCACTGAACATTTTTCTTAAGATTAGAATCTTTACTATAGCATCTTATTGAGTTTTTAAATGAAGCTAATAATTTTCTATTAGTTATCATTGACTAACTTAAGCCAGAAAGCCTTATTGTATCGCTAAGGAGATCTGCCATGACAGCTATCAAATAAATTTAAAAGCATAAAAAGTTCTTAAATGTTTGTGTCCTAAGTTTGTTTAATTTCCTTTGTATGTCATAGCTGTATGGTTTTTGGAAATAAATACTTATTATTATTATTATACAACATTCGCAGTCTTAGTCAAAATAGATTTCTCCGTGATGTTTCTGTAGTTTTATCGAATTAAATGTTCCGATATCCATATCTGCGAAACATGTGCATCGCTGTGTATTAATACAGCGTACCCTATCGCACAGTGTATGGCAGCGTCCGACACAATATTCTGAATGTTTTCATGTAATTAACAAGGCTGCTTGTACTGGGTCATTGCCTGTCGGATTAAGCCATTGAGTTTCGAGCTGTCACCAGATACTAGCATTATAATTTGAATAGTTCCCTAGTTCCTTATTGGCCATGTTTTGAGCATTAGGTTAAGATTGCATGCAGCATTTGTATGCATTTGGTAATCTGTCAAAAGTAAAGTTTATAATTACTATATTATTTATTTTGGTAATCGATTCAAAGCTATTTAATTTTAGATGGTAATACGCACAATATGGCTTATTCACCAAAATGGCGGCTGTCAGGTTAACAGACCTCCTTAGCGCTTTACAATTAGAATTTGAAGCAATATATTATATATTTACGAATCTGGTAAAAATAAAATCTGTCTTCTGAGGAAAGACTTAGAAGAAGACTGATTTTATTTTTGATATTATTATATTATTTTTACAGTTCCCATCAACGTGAAAAGAGTTGCAGATTTATAATTCACAATGTGCTAATGTGAAACAAAAGTGCTGTGAACAAAATGACTTAAAACAGTGCCTCAAGTAGTGAAGTTGTCCATTTTGAAATTAGTTGGTTTATACCTGTAGTGTTGTTATGTGTTGTTCGATATGAATACCGTACAAAGCACCGGGGGTGGCCATGGAGGGTCCATGAAAAAGGACCACAAACATGAGGTGAGTGGTAGAAGTAAAAGTTCAGTCTTATTTACTGCAAATACATTACTACAAAATTTAAGTTTGCTCGTCTGCTTTGTTATTGTTGAGTGTCAATTTCGACAGCTGGGCGTAGGCTTGCCAGGTCTTTAAACCGAAAAGTTGGATAGACGAGCCAGGTTAGCTGTATATATGAGTAAAAAGGCCAGACACCCTTAAGTTTTTAGTCTTAGTATAACACAACAACTCTTTCAGTGGAGTGATAGTCCGCTCGCTTGCGCTAGCAACACAATGTGAGGCGGACGAAGCTGCAATGAAAAAGAAAAATTAAAAAAGATTTCAACATTATGTAATAAAATGTCAAATAAACAACGCGATAAAATCCGTATATAGTAGTTTAATTTCAATGAATAATATTCGCGTAAACAGAAGACAATATTATTTAAAAAAGAAATTGATATATTTAAAAATCCTAACAAAAGCCGGACAGGCTGGAAGCCGTCTAATTTGGCCGCACACGCAACCAAAAAATCTGACTGTGTCCGGCTTTACAGACGCCTGGCAACGCTAGCTGAGAGTTATGATGTTAAGTTCAAACTGAATGCCTATACCGAGTCATCTATGACGTCATATATAAATCCCAGTCAGGCTCTATTATTATGATATATTACGATATTTTAAATTAATGGATTCTTTAAATAGGGAGAGATTGTTCTTATTAAGGCTATCAAAATGAGCCTGCCATCTCAGTTTCGCTATAATATCTGTTGCGATGTTTATTGTCGGACTGCCCAACACTTACTTTTTTAAGCGGAAAGAACGTAGTGTGCAAACGTAAAAACACATAACTAGTAGATAGATACTAAATCTCGTCCGCGGCTTTGATCGCATTAACGTAGATTTCGTCAATGAAAATTCATCTATCGCAAACAGTACCTCTTTTAAGTATGAAAGATAAACTAAGTCCTTTGTACAGTAAAAGATATAAGTTTCCCTGACAGAGTGTATGCAACATTTCATAATAATCGGTTGAGTTGTTAAGGTGTGAAAGCGTAACGAACAAACGAACTTACATTCAAATTTATCATATAAGTTCGAATGTGGCCATACAAGACGGAAAGCGGCAATAGACGTAATAGACGACGTTAGACCTTAAACCTATATAGACGTGAGGATATGTATGTATGTTTATTTATGTGTTAGCTATTTATTATTTGATTAAATAACTAGATTTTGCCCACGGCATCGCTCACGTTGATGTAGATTAGAAACATTACTTTCTTTTGGATGCAAGGTAGGTACAACATCCACCTTATGTCGTTTTATGTTCCCCTGACAACTTATTGTCTTTCAGCCTTTATTATTCCCAAGTCACTTGGGGTCGGCTTTTCTGGTCTAACCGGATTTGACTGGATATCAGTTTTTACACGGAGCAGCTGCCACCTGACCTTCGAAACCCGAAGGCTAACGATACCCTAAGGCTAGACCAGTGTCAGTATATTAGAGGTTACTGGCTTTCCCAATAACGACTGCCATAGATGTTCATGGCAGCCAGGACCGACGGCTTAACGTACTCTCCGAGGCATGGAGCAGGCGATAATTGTCAATCAATACGCACATAATTTCCAAAAGTCATATAACTTCCGAAAGTCAGAGGTGCGGGACGTGGGTTCGAACACGAGACCCTCTGCATTGCAGTCTCTTGGTCTCCCCACTGAGCTATCGCTGCTACTTTATGTTACCCTGACAACGTGTATACGAAATTTTATGATGATCGGTCGAGAAGTTAAGGCGTGAAAGCGTAACATCAAACAGACAAACTCACATTCACATCTATAATATTAGTAAGGATTTATAGAAATAGAAATAAAACGAGCATAAAGATTTAAATAATCTATTTATATTCTTTCATAATGTTAACTTTATTACTAGCCTTTGAAATGTAACACGGCCATCGCAGGCAAAACACACACTTAATGGAAAAGTGGTGCATTTTTACTTTGAATAGCTAACAAAATAATGCACCCAATTATATAAAAAAATCTTCGCTGAAGAATTCATTAAAATATTTTAATTAATGTTCCGTGCTAGTATTTTTTGTTTGCGTTTAAGTTTGAACTTGAAACATGGATATGAAACTGTGTAGTTACACTTTAATTAAAACGTTGGTCAGTCTTAGGTATATATTATGTCTAATTACTTTTTGTATTTTTTATGAATATGTAATTGTTATAAGATTCGTTATTTTAAGAACTGGAGCTATACTAATATAATAGTGAAGAAATATTTGATACTTAGTTAATTTCTTGATAGAAATACCCAATATCACTATGTCCGACTCAGGAATTGAACCCAATACCTCATGCACACACTACCACTATATATGTTTTTAAAGTAGAGTAACAGTAGAACCAATACTTTGCTCGCCTACACCAACATATATTTTTCTCTATCGAAAGTTTAGTGCACGTAACAAAAGCCGTACGAATATACATATATTTTTTATTTTGTCATGAAAGTTTCGATGCATACGTTACACCCTTTTAACATGACCAAACTATTTGTTCTGTACATTGTATATAAAAACCATGAAAACACGGCGTATAAAAATATCGCCGGCGGCAATAGACACAAGGACACGACCAAAGTGAAGAAATTTCAATTTTTGGAACTAGAACAATAGTATCTAGCGTTTCATTTCTAAATATACGAAAAAATTATGTGTTTGACGGATTTTTTGGTTCTACGGTTTTATTAGATTTAGATTAAGTACCTTTATTTTAATTTTATTACTCGGCTGTCTCATAATAGCACATATGTACATATAGTTTGGAATATAGGTGCACTGATGGCGTAGTGGATTAAGAGGTCGCCTCGCCACTGCCACTGCGCCAAGTATAGGGATTCGAACCCCACACAGGACAATAATTTGTGTGTTCCACATATGATTATCATGAGACTAGGTGTTCTTTGTGTCCGTAGTTTAAATTTTTGTAAAGTCCTCCGCGACACAGTATTTTTTGTTTAAAAAGTCATAAACTTGCGTTCTAGGAATTTCGTGGATGATTCTTTTTAAAACAACAATGTGGCATCTCGTATGCCACCTGCTATTTTGGGTAGAATTATTATTCATCGTCGTACCTTTTTGTATTTTTCATCATTTTAATAAGTCGTAAACTATGGAGCATAGGACATAATAAAATATGTTTTATAATGTGTAAGTGTCAGGAAAGCTCTTTCATATTCCCATTTGATCTAGTACCCTGTTTGAAATTAATGCACTTATGCTACCATATGTAACCTTTTTTAAAATATATATACTTAGAAAATTTAATTAAAAATTTGCAATGAACTTGGACAAGTATTTTTTATAACATTTCTAAATTTCAAGTCATTATCATTTCTGTATTTGTAACTGAGATATAAGCAGTTTTGACATATAGACAAAGTCTGATCATGAGGGTCCCTTTCTTACCATTTTAACTGTGCAGAAAGTATACAAATTTATACAAGTCAAGGAACTTTGAATAAATATTTCATTCGTTCTATCAGCTGACGTCTCAGCTGTCTAATCTGCCAACAGATAGCAAATCTTACAAGTATTAATCACCGAACAAATCCTTGGGGTCCACCCTAAGGGTGACTAGAGACATTCCGATGGAGATACGTCACGGGTCGATATAATCCCGCTATCGAACAATTAATTGGTTTGGTCCATGACCCTCACGAAAATTTATTAAGTCGTCGAATGATAAGATTAGACGAAAAATGATCCAGATAATTTGATAATACAACTTTGGTAGACCTCTTAATATTTTTAGGTAAGGCCATTTTTATTTTGCATTACTTTTGTTTTAAGTCACATAAGCTTACGTTAGTGGTATTAAGATAGCTTACTTCGTTAGTTTGGTCTAAAATTATTGCCGCTAGTCAGGTTTCGGGTTCGAATTTCAGATCGGGTCTTTTCGGTACATTTTAAGGATTTTCTTTCAATAATTTATGTATATTTTAGTACCAGTACGGATTTATAAGTATATCCAATAGCTGCTATTTAGTCTAATTCATATGTTAGGTTATTTTAAGTTTGGCCCTGAAAACGAGATATTTTTAACTATATATCTAAGACTAGTACATCGCTATCATGCTAGATATGTGAGTACGTTTTTAAAATGGGCAATCACCAAATATTAGGTAGGTAATGTTGATTTCGTAACACCTATTTGAGAACTAGAAACATCATACCGCCGTGCAAATTACTTATGACCACGGTCAGCGCAATCTAGCTAAAACGTCAAAAAGGATCGCATGATACTTGAACGGGCATTAACGCCATCATGCGAGGTATTTATGTACCCTTTTGACGTTTTGATGTAAATCATACTATGCAAAAGAATAAGCGATTAAACCGCCGTATAGGTTATAATACTCATTACTGATTATCGCCAAATACTCAGTCAGAGAGCGGATATAATTTACCTGTATAAAACGAGTGTACTATCGCCTTAACAACAGATTTATTCCCTCCACCGATTCATCTAAAAAAAACACTCCTGATGGATTTCGGCGACAGCTCTTAACGAGCGTCATGGCTATTTTTCTCGCTCGAATCCCAATCTCATTCGGAGTGTTCTAGTTTGTACGGAAAGCTCGGCTATTTTTCGTGTGCCGTATGGTTGCATTGTGACAGTGCCAAATTTAAGTGACGGCGTGTAACGTGAATGATATGGCGATAAATGGGGCACGTAACTTGTGTCCATGTTAGAAGGTATACATATATTAGTAATAATATCCTTATGTAAACTAGTCTTGTACAGCACAAGGCTACCTTATTGGATTCATAAAAAAAATTGCGTGTATGGGTGAAGCGCATCTTGCCGCCATAGTGTTTTAAAAAGCCGCTAGGCTTATTACTTCAATAAGTAAAATATTTTTTCATATGGTACTGTGGTACAAAAATGTACCCTCTTCAAACTCAGAAAAATAACACTCTCTTGTTTTAAATTGGTTTACTAGCTTCTGCCCGCAACGTCACTCGCATGACACGTAGTTATTAAGCTAATCATTATTCATCGCCATCGGAATAGTGTAGTTTTATATACGTAAATATATTTGTAATCGGTGCAGTAGAATCTGAATACAAGCAGACACAGAACTTTTATCTCTTTTAATTATTATTATAGATGAAGTGAGTCGGTCCTTTTCTTTTAATAATTTACTAGATTTTGTCTGCGGGTTCGCCATGTTAATTTAGATTTTATCAATACTTTGCTATCTATCGGGAACAGTACATTTTTCTAGATGAAAGATACTGTACCCATAAAAAAGTGTACCTACTCGAAATTTTATGATGGTCGGTAGAGAAGTTAAGGTTTGGAAGCGTAACAAACAAACGTTTTCTTTTTATTTATGTACAATATAGCGGTAATCCAGTAACATTATATGTACATAATACTTGCCAAACGTTAAGTTTAAAGGCAAGACACGCTCTTAAATTCTAGTACAAATTAACACCATACATTAAAAAAATTGCTCAGGTCACAACAGTTAAAAAACAAGAAACTATATTTAAAGTTAAAAACAAAATAAAATAATTATGACAGACTTTACATACAATTATTATTTATATACTCTGTACTTATACTGACTGAAAGTTGCACTGCTAGACGACACATACACCATCCAGCAATACAGCCATCAGTCTTTTCTTTAGAGTATTAATTAGTGACAAGAATAGAAAAGGGTATGTTAAGCTGGTTTGGGCATGTAGAAAGAATGGACGAGGAAAGACTGACTAAGAAAGTTTATAAGGCTAGTGTGAATGGAACAGTCGCAAAAGGAAGACCTAGGCGGACGTTTCTTGATCAGATCGGAGGCGTTCTGGACAAAGGCCAGGTTAAGAGCACCTTGAACCGACGGGCGTGTATGAGGAATGTGATGAAAGTGAATGAAGCCAGAGAAGTGTGTCAGGATCATAGCAAATGGAAATCCGTAGTCTCTGCCTACCCCTCTGGGAAACAGGCGTGAATCTATGTATGTATTAATACTTATTTTAGGTGTTTTCTTAATTGATCTATATCATTAAAAATCCTAGGAACTAGATACCTATTTGTTCTTTGACCGTAGTAGTTCTTTACTTTTGGTTTAATTAGCTTTTGTCCTCTAACCCTTCTAGTGTTGTTTATATTATCTATAGCATATTTATAATCGTCTTCGTAGTAGTATTGTAATAGTAAACATTCATTTTTTTTCTTTACTGGCTTAATTTTACACATAGGAAACAATTTATCATATTATTTATTACATTCATATTCATTGAAATTAAACTGCTATATACGGATTTTATCGCGTTGTTTATTTGACACTTTATTACAAAATTTTGAAAATTGTTACACTACTACTACTATTAAACTTTACTAATTTTTAAGCTAATTAAATTATTATTAAACTATTTAGACTTAATTTATTTTTACACTTTACCCGACGTTTCGGTTGCTTTTCAGCAGCCATGGTCACGGGGAGACTAAGATGGTAGTTGTCTCAATGTTCTAGTGTAGTTATTTCAAAGTACCCGAACATAATTTAATCATTGGTGTTTCTATTTACGCAGAATGAGCTCAAAGTATCATGAAGTCTAGCTGTGGTTTGCTTCTTCTTGGGTTTGACTATTTTTATTACTGGATCCCAAGCTGGTGGTACATTCCAACCATCTTCTCTATTAAAATTAGGATGTTTTTTGATTTCAATAGCCTCGCGAAGCCTCCTTGGTAGGAATCGGTGTTCTTTAGCGAGAATCTGTGGTTTGTCAAATCTCAGGTAGTGGTTACTACTACATATTGCATTTTCTTACTAATTAAGTATTTTAACAGTCTCATTTGTAAGTTTTCAATGTCTTTTAAATTTGCAGTAAAAGTCACATTCTAATTTATAATATTAGTTACTTAGGATACATAAATTGCCTTCTCTATAGGATACTACACAGTTGTATAGACTTTGTTTAATACTGTTTACTTCAATTTGATCACCCAACTTCTAGGAAAAAGGAGGAAAGCATTGAAATTCATGAAATCGTCGTAAACTAAAGTTATGGGAAAGTAACGGTAGACATCATTTTATGGTCGCCATAAACGATGCGGTGCGATGTCGATGGCGACATGCAACGAGTTTCGTGTTCGTGGCCATGGATCCGAACTTATATGCCTGATATTGATATACAATCTCAGTAATTTTGTTTTGTAGTGAGTTTAAAATGTTAGCTATAAGATTTCTTACATCAACTCTGGACCCTGTCATATGATATAAGTATGTATACATTATATATGTTTATCCATAGTCTAGTACCCATAGTACGAGCTGTGCTTAGTTTGGGCTAGATGGTGTTGTGTGTATGTGATAGAATATTATATTATATATATATTTTTTATATAACAACTGCTGCACCGTTTTCAACCAGTATCGCGACACAGCATTTAATCCTAGTGCGAGACTACAAGGGATGCGTACAACGAATCCCCTACCCTCTTAATACACAGACTTAGATACATTTTTATAGATTACTCAATTTTTTGTTGCGTGTGGGGATCGAATTCAAACAGTCGGAGCGGTGGCAGTGTTGAGGCGATCACTTAACCACTACGTCATCCAAGCAGTCATTAATCCGTACATAATCAATAGGTCACGTTCCGACTTTGCCCATTATGCTAAGGTAACCGCTTATGACCAGGCGAAGTTTAAGCTTGTTAATAAACTTGGTAATACAATTAAATGCAAATATAATCACTTCCAGAATACGCTCCTTTCAGTGTGGTGCAAGTGCAATAGTTCTCTTTGTTATAAAACTGTGTTTACGTCATTTGAAATCAGTTCTCGGCTCGTGTGTTGTCGGCAGTTGTATGAGATTTTTCATGGAGTTTTGTTTGGTTACCATTGCTAAACCTGGTGCTGCAGTGGTGGGAGAGCAAGTGGGCAAAGTATCATTAAAATCAAACTTAACCATTGCAAATTAAGGATTAATCCAATGAATTATGAACACTCCGGTAAAACAAGTAGGACCATTAATCAACATTAATATAATCGTCACACTTTTAATAAAAAAGAGATGATATTAATTTACTTTTTATTTTAAAAAGGTCATTCCTGCACTAGGCATACTCCTGTGTTGGGAGGGACTTCACAAGCAATCAAACAACGAACACAAAGAGCACCCAAATTCGGAACAACCAAAAAAGAGATGATAATTTAATTTATTTTACTTTTTATTTTAAAAAGGCAGTCTAGTGCAAGAATGCACTAGGTATAAATTCTGTGTCACGGGAGACTCTACAAGCATTCAAACAATGGACACAAAGAGCACCCAGATTCGGAACAACCATGTAAATCACAAATTTTTGTCTTGTGTGGGATTCCAACCCATTTAGGACATTACGCTATTGCAGTCTCAGCAGAAGAGATTTGTATTTAAGACATAGTTTTAGTTTTTGTAGATTTACCTTTAATACAAATACGGCAAGGAATTATTAGGTTTTTAATATAAAAAATCTTAGTAACGGCATGGTTCTAGATAACTCTAGAACTGTGCCCGGTATTCATAGCTAGCAAACCATAAGCGGGACCTAAAATCATAGCTAGCACATTAATGTGGCATGTCTCAAAAAATATAAGTATGGAAAACGACGCAACGCTACGGACTAATGAGGCATCTCCCTTATATACCCACAGAGACGGCAACCGGGTAAGGCAGTTAAAAGCTTGATATCTGCTTAAGAATTTATTAACACTAAGGATTTTCTAACGTTTACGTTTAGCAATATTTTTTGTCTATATTTGGTAGCCTACCTTAAAGCCAGACATTAATATAAGTATTCATATACTACGGAATATATTACCGTAGCCAATGCATGGATACCGATATAAGGCGTAAATAGTCACGCGATCTCCCTGTATAATCAGTTTATATGCGCTAGTGATGGGCATCGCGTGATCGCAACAGTCAAATTATTCACGATTAGTCGATTATTTGTTGCTATTCGAGCTATACTTTTGGTAATCGGATGATTTATTTCAATCAAAGCATCCGTACTTCTATATTGGTCCTAATATAATTTAAATGTAAAAGTAAGACAGTCTGTTTGTTAGGTATTTTCGGCTAAATCACTTAGACCCGAAGCTAAAACGATTCGTTTCTATCAAGAAACTAGTTGTTACAGGTACGAACGAAAGTTACATTTAGACATATTTTATAGAATAAATTGTGACAAAATTAACTGACCATTAGGTCAAAGTCACTTGGGTTAATTAAGATTCAAATTATTACAACAGCCACTTTTTGCCACAAGAAGGTTTTATGTAGCATTGCAACTATTTATAGTAAATAGTAAAAGCATATTATTATATGAAATAACTGGTCTAGAAACATTGCACCAAGTCAAAGTGATCTATAATATTAGTAATATTTTTTTTTTTTTACTTGGGGCTATGCATCACGCATACCCCTCCGCGGGGGCGGGCGGAGGGGTTATGTCGGACTCGCCGGGGTAAAAGAAAGATGGTAAAGATGTTAAAGTATCTCCCGGAATACCGACTAAACCTACCACGGTGTTCCTCGACAAAACCACTATCGACGGGGCCGCGCGAATCACTTTCGCATGCGGTCGCGACCCCGCCGAGGTTTCGGCCCGCCGTATGAAACGGCAGGCCACTACGCAAAAGACCTACCCAAAGGCACTTCTCACAATAATATCCCTACTGTCCCCCCCTAGAGGGGAGACGGACGCGACACAGAGGCGCGCGTGGGAACACGCACGCCGCCTCTCGGACCTGGTGCTGAACGGATGGCAGGCAGGCCCACAAAGCCCGCCACCCCCAGGTCAAACCTCAGGGTGGCTGGAGGTCGTCCCGCGCCCTCCGGCGCCCGGCTCTGCGGTTGGGGAGAGGGTTTAAACGCTCCCTCTCCCGCTCCGCCGCCTCCTTGATGGAAATTACTTCCTCACATAAGGAGGCGACGGCGATCCACGACCTCTCACTCCGGACCATAGACTGAACTACGGCCGGGAGCGAGAGGGCAACCAATCCGACTGCCGCGATCAACTCACGGCGCTGCGATGCCCAGGCGGGGCAAACCGCCAAAGTGTGCAGCGCCGTGTCCTCTACAACGTCGCGGCAGTCGCCGCAGTGGTGACAACCGGGCGTCTCTTGCCGGCGTATACGACACAGGAACTGGCCAAAACAACCGTGGCCAGTCATTACCTGTGTCAGCCGGAAGGTGAGGGCGCCATGCCGCCTCTCCAGCCACTCCTCAAACACGGGACTTACCGCCACGATCGTGGCGTGCCCGATAATATTAGTAATATTGGGTAACTATTCCCTACATCAATAACTAAAATAAAATAGTCATAAAAATTACTATCATTGCTCTAATGCGAGAAAAAATACAAAATCATTCTAATAATTATTTATCACTACTTCTTCCAAGTGTTCAAGCAATTTACCAAAAGTTATTTATAAGTATAGCAGCATAGTACATAAAAATATGATAATAATCGCAGGCTATCCTTTTTATCAGATAATCATATCAGAAGAGCAATAAAATAAAAAATACCGCTCAACCCTTAGCCGCCTCAGAATGGTATGTAATTCAACAAATTTTATGCAAATAACCCAATGATATGTCGATAAAAGAATGAAATCCATATATCAGGGTACTTTTCATCCCAAGCACGTATTTTGAATCCGAGGATAGAATGGGTTAACGTGGTGCAATTTACAAACTTTAGATGCAATGCATACAAACTTATGGAGCGCACATGACTACCGTTTTTAAAACAGAGATTGGCAACGAACACAGGTTTGTATAAAGCAAATACTTAGTACAGTTTATATTGTGATTTTGCAAAAGGCGTTTATTTTACGATAGAGTACACATATTTGTATTACGGAAGAAACTTTCTTTGCAAGAAACCTTTTCATCGATTTTGCATGGATGAAAATTATGAAGATATTATATCTTACTAATATTATAAACATTTGGAAGATGTTGCAAGTTTGTTACTCAAACACGCAAAAGCTTTGGATGAATTTTGGTATGCCGTACCATAGTCCAGTATAAATACCCATGGTCTTCACACTTGTGAAATTCCAGGCAAAACTTAGTAGATAACTTAATTAATCTGCATTAATCGATTCTTTTTAAGATATTTTAGAGGTGCTTGGTAACAAATATCACATTGCTGATAACTGCTGCACATGAATATTAAATTTAAGTTTGTGTAATTATATAACAGTACGTAGTAACGTAATGGGCGACAACCGCATTGGTACTTACTAATTTAATATAGACAATACAAAAATAACAGAATCGATCATCGAAAAACGTAGTTTCTTACTGTCTCATCAACACACACACTGTTCTAATTTATTTTAAAGTCATAAGCTTAAATATTTATCAATGGATAATAAAATGAACCAGGCTTCCTCGTTAACATAACAGCTATTTAGATAAATTAAATTAATTGCTAACACTGTACTCCGGGTCGGCTATTCCGTCTGTAGTTAAGTCGGAATTGCCTTTAAATTAACATATCGTATGAACTCTAATCGACGGTTAGCACCATTATAGTCGATTTACATTAGTAAGCGCTAAGTCCATTTGTTTTAGTGCTATTTCACGTCACTAGCGTGGCAATTTGGCGTGTTAAAACATTGACGCTATATTATTGCTATATTGTTAAGTATTTACTTATGGCTGGGCTGAGCCGAAAATATGGCTTTATGGGTTGTGATTTGTTATATATGATGTGAGGCAAATTTTGCACGCGGCGTTAGTGCTATTTAATTTTGATAGTCAAATATATTTGCTGCAATTTTACTTATGTGAAGCTTTACGGAACTACATTGTTTAAAGTATAAGTATTTTTAGTAATATAATATAAATTATAATCTAGTGCTGTTTTCAGCTGTATCCTGCTATTTTTGTGCTTCAAGCATAGTACCTATTATTGCGGTTTTTGTCAAGAAATGCTGAGTAGCAACATGGAGTCTGAAATTGTGTCTGGTGAACGACTAATAGATAGTAGTTGTAGAGAGTGCAAAACACCTTTGGTTGCTCCATCGGGTTTATAGGCACAAGATCATAAATGTAAGTATCTAGAAAAAGACCACTGGCTCAACAAATCTAGTCATTGAGGATCCTCTGTTTATGTCGCATGTCATTATACTCGTATTATGTTAATATCTATAGATCATAGGCTCTAGCATTTTGCATGCTAAAGAAGTGCCTATGTAAATGTTGAACAAAGAAAAATATAAATCATATTATGTAAAATAATATTTTGTAATGAGAATAAAACTCGATGAACCAATATTTGAACTCACAACCAATATTTGGTCGGTTCACCAACTAAGATGTTTATTGTTCTATGTCAAAGATTGAAATGTTGTCTCTAAGGTGATATCAAGAATCATCTATCATAAAATGTTTATAATTAAAAGATCAGTAAATACACATTTATACAGTATATAGCATTTGTAAGTAAGAACTCCACTTCAGAACGACATTTAAAGAAACTTTTGCATTTGATAAATAAATAAATTATGTTGCAGTAGGACGATAGAATCCTTAATAACATAATCAAACGCTGAGAGTCCATAAATGTTTAATTTGTCGCCAGGAAAGTGTTGTACAGAGAAATATTTAATTTGCTCCACCAAGTGGGAATTGGAACGGTACTGGCGTCGCATTATGCTGAAAGCACTTGTTATGAATGCGAAATTGTGTTTGTTGGGTTGTCCTTTCATCGTGTTGATAAGGTGTAAAGAAATAACAAGATTCTACGAACAAACGCAGCTAAAAGAATGAATAGGTAGCTACTTTTTGTCTACAGAAGCACCTCAAGTGCTTCCCTGAGGTTGAGGTGTTGCTTGCATTTGTTTCTACCAGGTATCTTTAGCAAAATTTTAATTTTGTAATCTATTAGTGATATCGGAATGAGAGACCGTTGCACTGCTACTTAGATGTCTTAAAATCGATCCCAATGTACCCACCTCTGACATTTCCTAGTTATGTGTAAATAGTTAATAATCGGTCTCTTTTACGGTGAGAGAAAACAACGTGAGGAAATCGGCATGTCTCAGAGTTCCTCATAATGTTCTTGAATGCGAAATCTGCCAAACTGTACTGGGTCAGTATTGTAGACTTATGGCTTAACCCTTCTTAAACTAAGCACAGGCCCGTGACTAACAGTGGTACAGCATATATACATGGCTGATATTGTTTATAGTCAACTAAAAATAATTAATATTGTCAGCCATGTGGCAATAATAAAGAAAATAATATGACGCAATCTAGAATGATAGCAATAAATGTTTTATTAATTTTATGTAACATAGGTACAGTTGCGGAAGGCAGCTAGTTAATAGGCATGATGACAGGGTTAAAAATAAGTGATTCTAATTAGTCCATCTGTTAGATTTGCCTAAAATATTCAACACCTATCTTTTGTTTTAACAAAACAATAAAAATTTACTTAGATATAACGCATTAAAGTTCGAGAGTGGGGGCTTGTGACGTCACACTTTTGTAAAATTTGTACCGAACAGTGACGTAACATGAAATTTAAACGCGTTGTATCTTCGTTGCTTTTAGTTTGTGGAACAAAAGGAAAAATACGTGTGCAATATTTTTTGCCAATAACTTTTTTTTGGTCATCATGCCTATTGTATAAAAATACAATGCTCGATGTATGTATTTAAAATACCCACAAATCAAACTGCATCTGCTGTAGAATGCTACGTTCGATACGAAAAACGAGAACACAGCTGCTGCTGCGATGTGCTTAGATATACTTGTCATGGAAGCAATTGTATTTATTTTACTCATAAGATTATTCTCATTGTTGTATATATTATAGGTATCAAATCAAATTAGATTTTCAGGCATCAATACTACATAGACATGCTATGACCGTGTAACGCATACTTGTCAAATAGTAAAGTAAATAAAAATAAATTTTAGCGAGCACAGCAGTTTGAATTTCGGTTTTATTATTACCCAGTTTTGCGGAGTGTGGTGTACTGCAGTAATCTCAGCCTAACTGCAGAGTGCTTAAAAGCCATGAAAATGATTCAGTGTTTTCGAATCCCGACTCAAATTCCAATTTTTTGAGGTCGTACAAAAGTTTATGCTAACACATAAATAAAAATGTTCTTCATGTAATAAATGCGCTCAATGTAAATTTAGGATTTCTTACGAAAATTTTACTGTACAATTTTTTAAAGCACTTTCATTTTAGGCTTTATTATTATAATTATATATGAACATACAACGTACTCGGTTATCAGATCAATTGATGTCAGCTGTGCACGACTGTACCTTATTGTACTGTCGTACTCGATTGTACTATTGTGTGGTAGAGGGTATCTTTGCATGTAGTGATGTTATCTGCATTCAATAATTGGAACTCTATACATTATAAAGTAAGAACAAGTCACTGAGAAAATTCGTTAGCAGTTTTTAAACCCATCATAAACCGAAATTGTTGTAAGCTTTACATGTATATTTTGTAGCATCGTAGCTCCCAAACTTCGTCAGTTTGGGACCGATTAAATTAGATAGAATTTGGTTTTAAATAGCCTTAGAGAGTATTTTAGCTATCTTCAAACGGCTGAATAAGAAAATCTGTAAAGCCATTTAAAAATATTTAGCGTTTTTCTAGATAATTAATTAAATAAGTATGTGCGCAACTTCAACGGGCCTGATCAATGCGTAATTTAGTAATGATAATGATAATAATGATAATGATACAATGACATTTAAGAAAATTGTAACCTTAAGTATTAATACATTTTGGAGGTATTAAACCTTTTATTGGATAAATATATATCTAAGAAAATCGTTCGAGCATTACCTAGCTATTGTTCAATATTGGAGATATATTTTCTGAATTTATTATTATACGCTATCGAGAAATGAAGTCGTGTGTTATAGATTGACATACAATATATGTATTTCACATGTCACCAAAGCCACAGCCAGCAATGTTGGCAATTGGTCAGACGTCAAACACACACACACATCATTATTCACATGATTGGTCAAGCTTGCTATGTGGTAAAGTAGAATTGTTTGCTATTGATTGATCAAGAAGTGTGTGAATGAGGTACTGGTCCCATTTGGATCTCTATTAGCTAGTTGTTGAGTATAATTGGCTATATATAAAGGAACTTAATTAAATTTATTCTCTACTAGATTTAAGCCATGGCTTCGCTCGCTTTAATGAAGATATTATTAATAAATATCTATCCATATAAACAGTATCTTTTTCTAGCTGAAAGGTACCCTATGTTCATTCCTGTACCCCTAACAACGTGTATGCGAAAATTCATAATGATCGAGTAGTTAAGGCGTAAAAACGTTACAAACAACAAGAAAAACAAACTCACATTCACATTTATACTATTAATTAGGATATTCAAGATAATATTTTGGCAGTCGTTATTGGAAGAGTGTCGACACAAAAGATCCCACTGGGTCGAAGTGTCGCCGGTCTGCACTGACTGGCCCCCACATAAGATACATACATACATAATATTTTAACAGAATAACCTAATAACTCGATCTGGGAATAAAATGTACAATCATTATGGTATTCAAAATAAAGCACAAATAATTTTCCAATAGAGTAACTCAAATAATGTAATTTCAATTTACTTAAAATATACCGTAACCGTTACCGGTAAAGGTTTTAAATTAATTATCTGGCATTATCCGCTTTCAATTATAATTGTCTGATGAATTATTAAAATTATTGTTTAAACTTTAAATACTACCTGTTCTGATAATTAATACATTTTTGCTCGGTTAACAAACCGTAAAATAAAATATGTTACTGACTACAGTGTGATTGTGAGTGATTACACGGATGGCATAGTGGTGGTACAGGTCACGTTGCGGCTACGAGAATTGTGAATTCGATCCCACATGGCACAAGAAGTTGTGTAATGTTGTGCTAATGTCCTTATATCCGACAACCTTAGTTTATTCCTCTATAGGTTTATGCAGAGATTGAAATGTCGAGTTACATAATAGACGCTCAAAAAGGCCTTTACATTCACAGTGTCTCTTTATATTGAGCTTCAAAGAAACAAAAAGATTAAATTACATCTGTTATAATACTGTGGAGTAGTAATTTTTCGTCTCATCCTGACACATATAGATTTTCTGACTAACCAGTCAAGGCAAGAAAGTATAAGGCTTACCAACAGGCGGATCGTACGTTTATAACTAAACTGTTGCAGTTCTGCAGTACGTAGGTACCCAGCATACCTGAAGCCTTAATGCTGTAAACCTTATTTACCGCAGAAACACAACACAGTGATTACACACTAGAAAGATGATGTGTTTTTAAAGCATGTATGCAGTTACCTATATAACCAAGAAGCTTTTTATAGCCAACACAGTTAAGAGACAACTAAATTTGAAAATTTTCATGCCTATGTTTTAATAAAAAAGAGCGTTACCTTCCATATGCACACCAAGTTCTCCTGCCACCATAAGCAGTTTCAACTAATTCAAGGGTTCTAAGGTGCTGCGCCATCTTTAACTAAATCGTTATTTTATTCACAATGTCGCAACCCGGCTAGGAAAATAAATACTTTCATATCACTGAAGATCTTTCATCAGTTGCCAAATATGATTGGACTCATTTACTGAACAATACGCAACAGTACATATACTGCTACTTTGGTTCGATTTTATATGAGAGGGTAGAACTTCCCGGTCGAGCCAGCTCATTCATACCGAAACCAGCAAGACAAAAAATTTTTAAAGAAACGAAGTTACTCTTGCATTTTATGGTGCCCTGTCGCTAATGGTGAGACGGTCGATTATAGAGATTTTTAAAACAAACAGAATACTGCGCGTCGCCTTTCAGGTAGAGACGAAATTAAAAATAATTGGCGTCGTGTGTCGAACGGTGCCAAGTTCAGAGTGAGTGCGAGTTTGTTATTGTTGTTTCGTTAACGCGATCGACACGTTAATGAGGTTCGGCGCTCCGATTGGCTCGCTCCAAGCCAGAGAACCAAACGCATTAAACATTTTGATCGCGATAATGGAAAAACACCTTACACTAGGTTACCTGGGTACCACTGTGAGTTTGATAGTGTCAAATTTATATCGCCTATGTTGTCAAGGTAATGATTTCAGTGGTTGCCTCGCCACTTACACAGTTTTAAATGTTGACAGTTCAATGCCTACATAGGACAATCATATTTGTGATCCACAAATTACTGTTCTAAGTATTGAAGTGTTTTGTGATCGTTTTTAAATGTTTGTAAAGTCTCCGCAACACATGTATAATTCCTAATGCGGCAGTTGTGCTTTTTACAAAGTAAGAAATGAAAACAATTTCTTCACTGATACGCTCGGAATGTATTCAATAAATTAAAATCGTTGTGCTATGCGGTTAACACGCATTTACAGACACAATTAATAAAACCAATAAAATCTTAATAATTATCATTTTATTAATTGCATTAGATTACAGATACATTTGTTCTAATTAAATACTCTAGTTATTATGATAGTACACAAAATATTTTTATCTAAGCTAGTGATATCTTTCAACACGCGCCCATAGATTTCATTTCAACACCGGCGCAGCTCATACTGGAAAATAATCATAATATCAGTCATTTATTCTTGTTTATATCTTCGAAAGGGTACGTAGCTGGGTGTACCAGCCCTGACTGCATTTTACTAGTTATTCTCAGTAGTGGTTTAAGTGGTTGCCTAACCACTGTCACTTCACTGAGTGTAGTTAGAATCCCACACGGGAAAAAAATTTGTGTAATCCACAAATGGTTGTTATAAGCCTGGGTATTTTTTGAGTCCGTTGTTTGAATGTCTGTAAAGTCTCACGCGACCCGGGAATTATTACCTACACGAGAGAAGTCTTTTTAAAAAAAGGAATTATAGAAAGCGAGAGGTTTGTTTACCAGGTATAGTCCTACTCCATGCGCTTAAATAACAATTTGCTCGACCCAGAAAATTAGCTAGAGGTCTTATATCCAGCAGCCGTATTTACCAATGCAGTTGGGCAGCAATCTGTTAGTAAAACCTATGGTTATTTTACTTGAGAGTAATTTCAGGAGTACCTACAGTTAAAATTGTCCTGCATAAAATTATAAGACATAATATAACATGGCATACTTTTGTTTGTCTTAATTATATTTACGCATAACAGCTAACGTATATTTATTTTAAGCATATTCATAAAATTGAATTGCATATTATCACAATTGGCCGCTTTGGGTGGCAAAAGGGCCACCCAGCGGCAGCATAAAACCTATTTTCGGGTTGTCACTAAGATAATTATGTCAGCATAAACTCTATGCCAAAAACAGTTACAGCAAAGTGTTATTATGCCAAAGTATATTAGGAAAAACATTGTGCGAAAAGTACGGAAGTCCACCCCAGGAGTACACTTACCAGCATGCGCTTTCGTAAGTGACATCATTCACGCCGCAAACAGGCCGGTACACTGTGGGGCAGTAGCAGCGATCATTGCACGCTGACACGTTGCAGTCTCCCATGTGGTCAAGTTGCACGCCCGCACACTGCATCCTGGAAAACATAATTCAAATTCAAATTGAAAAATATAAATCAAACTCAAATGTCAGATGACGTAGTGGTTTATGTGTTCACCTCGCCACTGCCATTGCGAGTGTTGGGGTTTAATCCCACGCTGGACAAAACATTGCATGATCAACAAATGGTTGTTACGAGTCTAGATGTTCTCTGTGTCTATTGTTAAAATGTTTGTAAAGTGCCCCGCGATACAGGAATAATTGCTATTGCGGGTGTTATGTTTATAATTATGTTTGTCTATGTTTGTCATATTGCCCAAATATCACAATGTTTCCTCGTAAAAGATGTACAAATTAAAATGGTAGAAGAGAATTTAATGTTACAAAACGACGCCTCAGCAGCTTGTATTCTCTATGGTAATATGAAACGGGATTATAGATGGGCGTATTTAGTTTGCAATATAATATAATTATATGTAATATCTATGAATTATGTAAACAATGTAGTTGGTCATAATCAAACAAGTCACTATGCCAAGTCTAAATATTAATTCAGACTAAAGCGGACACAGAGGTTCCTCTGTGTCCGCTTTTTAATTATTGCAAGTCCTCTACGGAGCAGGAATTATACCCAGGAGACTTATTTAAAAAAATATATTATTAGCTAATACGTGAGTTTCTTACAATTCATTTTAATAAATATAACTTTGACATCTATAGACTGACCGCACCCAACGTTGCTTAACTTCGCTAATCGTTTACCGATCAGTCAGTGCAACTGGCTATGAGCTTAGTGGTATTTCATCTGAGCGTCTTCGTGCTTCAAAGGGCACATAAAAAATCGGTCCCGGTTGTTGTCAAATTGACAGCAGTCGTTAAGCCATGTCAAAGGCCTAGGCTTGAACAACTCTTGACAACAATTTGGCCACTAACCACACGAAAACAAGAAGAAGAAGACTTTGACATTCTAAAGTTACCCTTTGACACTCATAAGTGTAAGTTCCACGCTAGAAAGTTTGACATTATTAAATGTAACATTTATATTATAAGTGTTACTTTAATATTCATAGGTAGGGATACCATTGACGTTGGTTATTCTAACTTCGTATTCATTGTTTTATTTTGATACTTACATACACACATTGCCGTATGTGTTCCCATCAATGCCGCACACCGGATCGTGGACTTCGTGACACACACACAATTTATTGTCATCATTCGAGGCCGTGCATGCTCCCTGACTTAGTAACTGCACGCCTTCGCACATCAAACTGTAAAATATTTATTATAATATGTACTTCCTTACTTCATTACGTACATTATAAAACAAGTCCCCCCGCCGCGTCTGTCGCGATAAACTTAAAAACTGCTAAATTGATTTTCATGCGGTTTCCACCAATAGACAGAGTGGTTAATCAGGAAGGCTTAGGTGTATAATTTGTTAAGGTTTTGTACTACCCGTGCGAAGCCGGGGCGGATCGCTAGTAATATTACAAATTCGAAAGCAACTCTGTCTGTCTGTTACCTCTTCACGGCTAAACCATTCAACCGATTTAAATGAAATTTGGCACAGATATAGTTTAAAACCTGGAGAAGGATATTGTCTAAAGACTCTATATTGATGTATGTAGGTATCAAGTCGCGCGCAAAGCTAGTATAGACACAAAGTTGTAATTAAGCTGTGTAACACTAAAACCGTTTAGAAAAATTAATTGAGATGAACTATGTAAGGTTATCTAAAAAGAAGTTCTTCATGTATCTCTGTTGTACACAATGGTTTTGTTGAAGATTATATACTATATTATATTATATCAAAGTGATTGCACTAACGGTGCAATTGTTTTAGTAGTCACCACACTACTACGCCAAGCCGAATGTTGCGGTACGCACGGAACAAAAAAAGGTTATTCTGAGTTAGGGTGTCAACCCGATTTCTTTTTAAGTTCCACGCGGTATTTGTTCTGTCCGCGGGAGTAAGTTACTATACGCTGACCTCTGTAAACTCAAACCTCTGTAAACTGAAACCCCACTGGTGTGAAGCCAACGGCAAAGTACACTGGTATTATTAGCATACTATGTGTGAATCCAGAACATTTTATCTATGTGTTTATTCATCTAAATCTGTTTATGCATGAGTTATTAGCAAATGTCTTTACATTTATTTAATTTGAATGCATGTATAGCGTAATGTTTCAAGTGGTCGCCTCATCATTATCACTGCACCGAGTGTTATGATCTCTACACGAGACGAAACCTTATGTGATCCACAAATAGTTATTCTGGATCGGTGTGTTCTTGGTTTCTGTTATTTAAATATATATATACTAGTAGTTTTCCCGCGGTTTCACCCGCGTATGTCCCGTTCCCGTGTGAATATCGGGTTTCACCCCCTTCAGGGTGGAATTTCCAAAAATCCTCTCTTAGTGCTCCCCTACACCATCCAAGGAACATACATGCCAAATTTCAGCTTCTTGCGTTCAGTAGTTTCGGCTGTGCGTTGTCTGTCAGTCACTCAGTAACGGAAGAGTTTTATACATATAGATTAATATAACTTTTCCGAGACACAGGCATTATTCCTATAGCGAGTTGAAAATATGATGTAAAGTTACTTATATATTATATTATAATATATAAGGTAACGGTAATTTACTATTAATCGATCTTGTTCGTAAAAAGGGAAATACATATTTTTTTCTAATTTGGTTATATAAAAACTAAACATATAATACAACTGCAGCATCCTAAATGAGTTCTGCATTAATAACTATCTTCAATATAGAAAACAATGCTCTGCATTGCTATTATCACCACCGCATGCTGATGTGAAATGAAGCCCATGAACCACCGTATACACACTACATAATATAGAGGTATCTGTTGATTATAATTATTAAGTAGTATAGCTGTTTGAAGTACCTTTGTTAATAAAATAAAGTAAATATTAGTAGAAACAAATAGCACTTACAAGCAAGCATTTGAGTAAGTGATTCCATCAATGCCACAAACTGGTCGATGGACAGACGGGCATTTGCACACATCGTTAAGCTGTGTTGCTTTACACTCTCCTCTGTGATCCAACAGCACTCCTGCGCATGCCACACTGCGAGAAAGAATAAAAAGAATCTATACATACATAAAAAAACTTACTGTATGTATATACAGTAATACATACAGACATACTTATTCAGAGGCTAAGATACACATGCAATTCAGGGCTATCCCAGCCTCCTGATATGTCCCCTCGAGGAGACAAACAGGTTAAAAAGAATAGGATAGCAAAAAAAAGTTCGATCTGTACCCTTGTAGATAACAGGGCGACAGATTGAATGTTTTCATCCAAGTTGTCCCCCTGTTAACATCAACATGATCAGGAAAACAGGAATAATCCGTATTACGCCCTTATTTAGCGAGTTATAGTGTCATGTTCAATTACGTAGATAGTAATAACCATCGTTATTATAATTGTCTTTCATCGGGCACATTTTTAGACACTATGAACATACATAACAGGAAAACTAAATAAAAAATCCAATCCGGGAAGTGTCACAAATCCTTGACGCGAGAAATCGTTGCAATAGAAATTGAATCGTCTTGCAATTAGATAATTTCAAAACTTAGCACTTACAAGCACACATTGGTGTATGTGTTACCATCTTTGCCACACGCGGGATCGTAAATAACAGGGCAGCTGCACTGACCGAGCTGAGTCGTGATCGGTGCGTTCATAGCGTCCCCACACTCGCCCAAGTAATGCAACTGAACTCCTTCACACTCCAATCTGTAAAATGGAATCATTGGATTTATAGAAATTAAACTAATTTATATTTCGGATTTCATCGCGTTGTTTATTTAATACTTTATTACATACTTTCGAAACTGTTACACTAGTTTGAACGGGGAATCTCACCGTGAACATGGCTGCTGAAAATCAACCGAAACGTCGAGCAAAGTGTTAACTTAAATATAAATAGTTTTATTAATTTTAATTATGTAATTAGTTTAACAAGTATTAAAGTTCATTAGTAGTAATATTAGTAGTCTAACAGTTTTTAAATTATGTAATAAAGTGCAAATGAATAACATTCGCGTAAACGTAAGACAACATTATCATTGTATTTACTTTCTTTTTGTATTATATAGTGGAATGAAAAATACATGGAATACAATACAGTGGATCTTTGTGCAGAAATGTGCAAATACATTAAATTATTTTAATAGTCAATTTGCTATTGCTTATTATTTTATAAGATTGGTATTCAAGTAACGGTTTAAGTGGTTGCCTCGCCATTGCCACTGCGCCTGGAGCTGTGGGTTCGATCCCCACGCGTGACACAAATTTGTGTGACCCACAAATAGTTGTTCTGAGTCTGGGTGTTTTTTGTGTCCATTGTTTGAATGTTTGTAAAGTCCCCGCGACACAGGCATTATTCCTAGTGCGGGTGTTGTCTTTTTAAGTGAAAGAGAAAGATATCACAGTACATTTCGCACCCTTAATAAAACAGAGACTTATCTCAGTATTTTGGATTAAACAAATTTGAACTCTATTGCAAAGATTTAACACAAATATAATATTAGAATTTAACATATACAATTAGAGTTCAAACTGCCTTACTTTCAAATTTCGAGTTAAGTCGCTGTTTTATTAAGAGTGCGATTTGTTCAACACTTACTCGCATGCATTAGTGTAGGTTAACCCATCAACCCCACAAACAGGGTTAAATACGTTCTCACAATGACACGAGTGATATTCCTCCATCGTACTGGCTACTAACGCCAAAAGCACTGAAGACACTGAAAATAAATAAAATAATTCACTGATATCTGGTGTTTAAAAAAAAATATAATGTAACCTATTAACTTCTGCCACCGGGACTGGGATATAATAATAATAATAATATTCTACCACATACACACAACACCATCTAGCCCAAACTAAGCAGAGCTTGTACTATGGGTACTAGACAATGGATAAACATACACGTACTCTTTTTTTTTGTAAATACGTCCATATTATACATAGAAACACCCAGACCAAGACAAATATCCATGTTCATGCACACAAATGTTTGACTAGTGGGGGAATCGAACCCGCGACCTCAGGCGTGGCAGTCGGTTACACTAACCACTACGCCATCGAGGATATGTTATATTACGAGTTTATCCCTGGATAACAACATATGATATAATGTCCTGTCCATTCTAATTCGAACTATGTATATGTGTGCTACGTTTCAGATGGCATAGTGGTTTAAGTGGTCGCCTCGCCTCTGCCACTGCGCCGAGTGTTGTGGGTTCAAATCCCACACAGGACAAAATTTTGTGTGATCTACAAGTGGTTGTTCCGAGTCTGGGTGTTCTTTGTGTCCGTTGTTTGCATGTTTGTAAAGTCCCGCGACACAGAAATTAATCCTAGTGCGGTAGGTGTGTTTAAAAAAAAAACTTCTGTCACTGGCACCGGGATACGTTATATTTCATGTGGTTATCCCTGGACAACCACATAATTATACATACATACATAGATTCACGCCTGTTTCCCAGAGGGGTAGCAAGAGATTACGGATTTCCATTTGCTACGATCCTGATAATTGATGATTCACATAATTATGACGTAACGTATCCTGATACGAACTATTTGTGCGTCACGTTTCATTTAAATCCGTTCAATGGTTTTAGCGTGATTTAGTAACAATTATCCAAAGATCTCCAAAGATGTCACGTTTTGATATAACTAGATTTTTCTCGCGGCTTCGTTCGGATAAATGTAGTTTAAGAGTAGTTTTATCTGGATGAAAATTACTCTGCGTGCTTTTCTGGTTCCCTGACAACGTGTATGCAAAATTTCATGATGATCGGTCAAGTAGTTAAAGCGTATAAGTGTAACAAACAAACAAACTCACATTCGCATTTATAATATCAGTTAGGACTTGGGTCTGCCGTAGGCTTGGCGTGAGTTCCATGATACCGAAAACCGGGATGAAAAGTATCCTACGATACGATTGGATCTCTCTGTATGCCACGTGTTGTCGAAATCAATTTACGGGTTACGCGTAATTGAGTAATATATATTATCCAAACATGTTCTCAAAGTTACACGTATTTCTATTATAACGTGTAGAAAAGCTTTTAATCATAATATGTTGCACGAGAAAACCAAAGAGGGTGAAATGTAGCATAATCAAATTTTATTACATAATTATTGTATTTATTCATTGAAATTAAACTACTATATACGGATTTTATCGCGTTGTTTATTTTACACTTTGTTGTGTATTTTACAATCCGTATATAGTAGTTTAATTTAAATTAATAACATTCGCGTAAACAGAAGACAATATTTTGTATTAAGTAGTATGTAGCCCTCTTCTTCTCTCCTAATTTGCTGTGCCCGAGATGGTCCATAATGACCTAATTTGTTTTATAAGTCCGTCTTTATAACATAGTGGAATGTAGAGAAATATTGAGTATTTGGTATGTATAGAATGTGATATTACTGTATCTGAAAGGTTTGTGTTTCCTCTCTCTTATGTTGTTGTGCCCGACAGGGTCCATAATGAACTGTCATATTATTTAAGTTACCACCTAAGCCTACATTGTGGAATGCAATAAACAATTGAATTGAATTGAATTAATTGTTATCTAAATAGTTTTAAATAGCTTCAGTATTATTGTAATATTTTCAAAATTATGTAATAATAGTATTAATGAAGAACACGATAAAGTCCGTATAGTTTAATTTCAATATATGTATAACATTCGCGTAAACATAATACAATATTATATAAACATTATATAAAATTTTTGGAGAATACGGGCTGAATTCAAAAAAATATTAATATGAAAATATGAATCATAGTCGAATTTCGAGCACTAGGAGATCACTAGATTTTATTACTATAATATATTAAGAAATTAATAAATCAAAAAGTTTGAATAAACATGCTCACCGGTTGAGAAGCGCATCTCCATTGCAGACGGTCAGATGTCTACTGAATGATTATTGAACTAGCATTTTGTTTAATACAATGGATTCGAGCGATCTGCCTATAGAATTAGATAATAGTCGAATTAGTAGTAAACAAATAGATGATGACGCGATGACTGGTGAATAAGCCACGATTCTTATTGAGTATAGGAGAAGTTGTGATGCCTTTGTTGTTGGGGCACTACATCATAGGTTCCCAACGGGGGCGGTACCGCTCCCTTGTGGGCGCTGGAGCTTTTCGCGGGGGCAGTAGCGGGTCCAAAGGCAAATGGGGGGCGTTATGAGGCGATCGCAGCGTACCTACCTAATTCGAGATTAAATGTAGGTAATAAAATACTTTGAAAATACTAGAGGTATTTTTCCATGAAAATACAATTTATCTATCCATCTATAATGTTTATTTTATTATTATGGCGTAAATAAACATTAAAACATTTTAATTACATCAGATAGACAGACATAAAATTGGTGTATTTAACTATTATGTAAAAGGGGGCGTTGGATTTTTCTTTTCTTGTAAATGGTGCGGTAATCCATAAAAGGTTTAGCCTATTATCTACATGATACAACTTTTACCATGTAGGTGGATGCTGCTCGTCGAGGATATAACAAAGACGATTATTATCATTATTTTAAGGGATACGCACAGCATATTACAAAATATATTATAAAGCTTATAGAGTATTTTCTTTATAAAAAGCAATTCTGGCTTTAGGAATAATGCCTATATCGTGGTTGGCTATTCTAACGTTGTTTTAATGTACATGAATAATATTCATAAATCAAATCTTTGGGGATCTGTCAGCAATGTAAGTAGCTAAACAAAGAAACAGGGTTTTATGAGTGAAAATGTATTTATTATTCTGTCTCTCCCTCTGTCTCTCTGCCCGGCTATTTACCCCACATGGTGGTATTATTGTCTTATAATAATAAATTGTGATTAAAATACCTATCCTTTAACTGTTACTGCAGAATTACATGAGGAATCACCATAATTTTGTATGATAGAGCACTTTAATATCTTGAGAATATTCATTGACTTATGTCTCAAGGCAATAAACAGAAACATTTGAAAGATCCAAATCATTTATTAGTTAGCAATTTTCGAGATGCCAGATGAAGTCCAGATGTGTCGTTACAGTTTGCCAATGTTGTTGTATGCTCAACCCAGCATCATTGACGGATATGCCCTAGGTCTGTATCCATAGCCACTGGTATAACCGCCTCTACATGTTCCCACGTGAGCCAGCTGCACACTATTGCAGTTCAAGCTGGAAAAGAAGAAAATGCATTATAGTCGCGGAGAAAGTCTTTTCGTATTTTTGGAATACATTTGAAATTCAATCTCTTTGGTTGTACTGTTCAATTGAGATATCATCAAGAAGTAACATTTAAAAATGAAGCAAGGGAGCAAAATCTTAAATTTGGTTTTGAAGTTTGTAAAAAAAACCTTAAAGAGCTCAGAGTTGAGTTGAAAATGTTTTCTATTACGAAATTTTGATGCTAATAATGCAGATCAGTCAGATCTTTACTTTTACTGTATCTGTAAAAGGGCTCACAGATAAAGTCAACAATAAAACCGTTGTGACGTATATTTAATAAAATAATGTGAAAGAACCGATGCTATGCTCTAAACAAGTTTAAGTTGTCTGTTTGCTTCTAAGCAGAGTCCATGCTATTGCCCCCGAATTATATATCATCTAAAGGTTCATAGATTGCATGCAAACACTGACTTGTGGTATAGTAAAAACAATATCTGTGATATTATAAAGAATTGTCGCAAACAAATAACTCCACGATAATAATATGTCCCTTGGCTGTTGACGCGGTGAATGTCGTGTGGCAGACACGATAGAAAATCTATTGTTCCTCACAAAACATAGTGATATGAAAGTAACTATCTACCTGTTAGCTCAGCTATGATCCATAATAATTATATCAGTTCTGTTTATGCTTTGCTGACTCAAGCTGGAGACTTTTTAGTATGGAAAGTGATGCCCAGTGCAAATTAGACTTTACAGCGACGGTGTTGTCAATGATACAAAATATAAAACATGGTGACATCTTTCTGAATCTTACATAAAGCAGGTCTTCATGGTAACATCTTTCGGAATCTTACATAAATCTCTAATAAGCAGGTTTTTTGACCACATTTTTCTTTACCGTTAAATCGATATAAATAATAAATAATACGCATAACTTAGAAAATTCAGAGGTGTCGGTTTTGGGATCGAACTCGAGACCTTGTCGTGGCAATTCACGCTGGATTTGCGTATTGGATATCGCTGCCGCAACTTGACTGCCCAGATGTTTGAATGGGCGCCTCGCTATTACCAATGCGCCAAGTATTGTGAATCCACAAACGAGACCAATATATGTGTGTGTGTTCCATAAATAATTAATTGTTCCAACTATAGGTGACTTTTGTGTCCGTTATTACAATGCTTGTAAGGTCCCACGCGACACTGGGTCTCGGATTCATCTAGGACTCCTAGTGCCTGAAAGTCCCTAATTAAAACAACGACAAGGTAACAGAATTATTTAGTCACTCTACAAATAATATACTCACTAGCAGTGATTGCTATAGGTGACCCTATTCACGCCGCATACGGGTTGGGAGTATCTTGGGCATTGGCGGCATCGGGCATCAGCCAGTGACACCACAGCCACCAGGACTACTAGCAAGGAGAAAACTGAAAAGTAATCGTAAACGGTAGCGTTAGGCTTATTAAGACTGCGCCGAGCGAAATGTGCCAAAACAGTTACAGTCACAGTTAAGTGAATAAAATCAACACTTTTTGTTTAATACAAATATAAAATATACATTTACCATAACAATGAATTTATTTGCAATTACTCCGTATAAAAAACTTTAAATAATTAATATTTTCAAAAACGTAAGCTCGTGTTACGTGGTTTTTAGATTATATAACAGTAGAAATCTATCCTATTTTACAGCTTAAACGAAACATAAATAGTTACATTACAATTTGTCCGTCCCAAATATTTAAGTTATTGGTTGACAATCAAGATACATATTTATCAAAAAAAACATTTCAAATCCTCCATACAATTTTACTATGGCGGCCGCGCGCCGATTTGTCTATGCGCCGCACGAGCTCTGTCATTATTTGACTTACGCTCGGCGCAGTCTTAAGGAGACGAGGAAAATAAATATTGACAACCTGTTGGTTGCTGAGTCCGGCTGCATGATGATGTTTAGTGGTATTTTAGTAGTATTTCAGTGGCATACTCTCGAATTGCTAAAGCCTTGTTGGTTCTGTGGCATATGTTTGCGTGCTATCGTGAGCTTTCGAATTCAATTCCAGGTTTAGGTTTACAGGTTTTCATGTTTGGAAATTAACAGTAGTCTGGCAATGTGCTTGATAGACGGCAATATGCTCGATCGCTATTACGTCTGTAAGTAGATCTGGCGAAATGTTGTTGTGAGACACCTTTGCTTATCCTTTCAGAAATATATTGGCGTGAATATTTATTATATTTTCAAGATAAGTTTTAAGTAGTAATTTTTAATATCTTTATATTATTAAAACTGGCTTAATGATTGATAGCCATTGTCAATTAATAAAGAAGCCCTTTTTTGTTATAACAATACAAGTTTAAATGACTATTATAATTGATTACGCTAACAGCTAATCTAAAATGCTTCTGTGGGCCAAGCCAGTAATGCAATCGGTGGAAGTCGAACCCACGACCCTTCGAATCTTAATCCAATATTAACCATGTTACAACCATTCGGGCTACCGCCGCTTCGAATATATTAATAGCTTTTTGTGAGGGCATTAAAGACTTTTTGAAGACGCCGCTCTTTGATTGAAGATTTACATATGTCAGAAAATATATGTTGTTTAATAATTATAATGCTTACCAAATGCAGACTTCATGTTTGCTCTAGCCAGGTACTGTTCTAACTGAAGATTATTAAGATCGAGTGATGTTTTTATACATACATTGAAACCTATTTAAAGTTGTCGTAATGTCATTATATATAAATAGTATTGGTAAGTATGTATTGGTAAGGATGTGTGTTTCACATTACGTAAGGAAATAATATCTTGATACTTATTAATAAAGTATTACTTCGAGTAAATCTATTGTAAAATAACAAAGGCAAAGAAATGACACTCGAGCGTGAGGGATGGGCTTTCTCTCTGTACTAATACAAGAGAAAGAGTTATATGGAGAGATTTAAAAAGTATAGTTTTAAATATTTCTATCTAATATATGGATATGTCGGGGATAGCAGTGACCCATAGTAATATTTATAATATTAAGGTATTTATTTTACAAACGAACCCAAGGTAAGAAGTAAATAGCTGCGCTAATGAAATTTACGTATCATGATATTTTTAATTAATATTTTAATCTAATGAATAAGTTAATCAATTTCATTGTAATTATATACGCATTCTCTTTGTTACATTAATTATCTTTTTTATTTTAAAGATTAATTAGCCGAAATAAAAATATGCCTTTTTTTGCGTAGTTACTTAAAAAACGATTGAAGGCCAATTCCCGTATTCCTTATTCCTATTCCTTATTGAAGTTAATGATCCGTAATGCAATATGAGTTTACTTTTGACGGTTGTTGTGATTTAGAAAAATGCAACCATGATATTTACGACACTGAGACTCAATCGCGACTCTATTTTAAATTATTTTTATATCGACATAGAACAAGCAGACAAGTCAAGAGCAGCGATAGCTCAGTGGGGAGACCAACAGACTGCAATGCAGAGGGTCTCGGGTTCGAACCCACGTCGCGCGCCTCTGACTTTCGGGAGTTATATGACTTTTCGAAATTATGTGCGTATTGATTGACAATTATCGCCTGCTCCGTGCCTCGGAGAGCACGTTAAGCCGTCGGTCCCGGCTGCCATGAACATCTATGGCAGTCGTTATTGGGCAAGTCAGTACCCTCTAATATTCTGACACTGGTCTAGCCTTAGGGTATCGTTAGCCTTCGAGTTGCGGAGGTCAGGTGGCAGCCGCTCCGTGTAAAAACTGATATCCAGTCAAATCCGGTTAGACGAGAAAAGCCGACCCCAAGTGACTTGGGAATAATAAAGGCTAAGAGAGAAGATAGCCTAGTGGGAAACCGTAGGACTGCAATGCAGCGGTCTTGAGTTCGAACCCAAGGCGCGCATCTCTGACTTTTCGAAGTTATATGGGTATCAAATAGTTAATTATCGTAATATTGTCTTCTATTTCTGCGAATATTATTCATTGAAATTAAACTGCAATATACGGATTTTATCTTAAATTTTGTAATAAAGTGTCAAATAAACAACGCGATAAAATCCGTATATAGCAGTTTAATTTCAATGAGTTAATTATCGCTTGCTTTAACGGTGAAGGAAAACATAAAACGTAAGGAAACCTGCATGTCTGAGATTTCTCCATAATGTTCTCGAAGATATGTGAAGTCTGCCATCTCGCGCTTGGCTAGCGTGGTGGACTATGGCCTAACCCTTCTCACAGTACGAAAAGGCCCGTGCCCAGCAGTGGGACAGTTTAATACAGGGCTGATATTATTATATAGAGAAGTGGCTAACTGATCTTCTATGAGATTGAGCACCATAGCCGTTTGTCGAATTTGCAAAAAGGGATACAGCTAGTCTACCAATTCAACGATCAGAACAAATTATCGGTACTGGTTGCTGACGTCACAATATCTCTTTATGGGGCATTAAAACCATTCTTATTTTCAGAATATATTATTTTAAATGATGTAAGCAAATAAATTATGAAATTACTAGCTTTTGCCGGCGGTTTCGTTCACGAGCAGTACATTTTTTTTGGATGTAAGGTACTGTTTGTTCTTTTCTGTACTCCTGACAACATGTATGCGAAATTTCATGATGATCAGGCTTAGGCGTGAAAGCGTAACAAACAAACAAACTCACATTTGAATTTATAACATTAGTTAGGATTGACTACCTGTTGGTTTCTGATTTCAGGTGCATGAAACTTTTAAGTGCCATCTTTAGTTGTATGATGATGGTATATTTGACCATCCAGCTGATGATGCAATGTTGGTTCTGTCCATATTTGTGCATACGACTCTTAGCTTTCCGATTTAATTTCAGGCACGCTACGCTATAATATGACCATTCTTATTTACTAACAAGCATCAGTATGCGTCGAAAGAGTGCTTTATATAGTTTCTAAAATGAAGATTATCGTTCAAAGGAACTGTTTTAACTACCAATTATACTTACCACACATTTCTTAAAAAATTTAACATTATGTTAATGTTTTAACAGAAACAAAAATTATTAGAATTTAATCTTCTTCAAAACACAAATGTATCTAAATGAATCAGATAATAATAATAATAATAATAATATAGATTATCATAATTTATCCACAAAAGAATACTCCAGCCCATTTGAAGATGAATATGGTAACAGATAATATATGTTTGGCAAATTGCCAGAACACAGAAGACATTGTGGTAGGTCAAGTATATATGGGTATTTTAAAGAATAAAATCTGAGAATTATTCTTCTAATAAACTCTATTAAATCTATATATTTTTTGGGCTTCAGTGTGCAACAAAGCATTATAAATCTTGCCATTAAATATAATATTTACAATTGTTGCTAACAAAGTGTGTTCTATTTAAAATACAGTATTTATTGAAATTAAACTGCTATATACGGATTTTATCGCGTTCTTTATTTGACACTTTATACAGTATTTAGTCAGAATTTATAAACGTTTGTGCACACAAATACGTACATAGAACAATTTTTTACTCCCTTTTAAGAATATTGCGCAATAAGAAGTGCGAGATTTGGCACAGTTTATACGAGATTGAAGTAAAGCAGATAGCATAAAATTATAAAAGGATATCATAACATTAATTTTAATATTTTTTTTTGGTTTACGGACCAAATTCTACCCCTAGGTGACTACTAGTTTAAGTATAATACTCTGAGATTTTTTCGGTACTTTTTCGGTAGCACAGCGGTGTTGACTGAAACTGCTGCGCATAGGGTTCAGGTTTAAATCACAAGACAGGCAAACTGTTGTTAAATGTTTCAGTCGATAAATTTTCAATAGAAGCATGGAGTCGAGAAATACACCCGATCTGGTATATTTTGATACATTTCTATTTGGAAAAGGTTTCGTGCCTTATAATATATTCACGTGTGTTCGTTGTCAAACTTCTTATTTTTTGTTTGGAAATTTACGTTAAATATAGATATTATCATTTAATTTAACTTGACCTTTTATCTTAAAATCCTTGGGAATCACATTCTTTCCATATTGTGTAAAACTTTGTTTTATTGACGCCTCTTAAAATAAGAATGCACATACTGCGGCGCTACGGTACTTATCGAGACTGTCATGCATGATGTCACGGATACAAATCCTGGTTCGGGCGAATTGGATTTTTCGTTCAAAAATAATAGTAACAGCACGCAATCTGGAACTGTGCCCAGTAAATGGCTCGCTCTTAAAACCATGGCTGGTGAAATAAGGCTTTCAAACATCTCTGCTATCAGGGGCCAGTTAAAATAATTAGGATGCTCATATAGTGGTTGAGCAGTACCGAATACGACCGCCGTGCATGATATCACAGGTTCTTCAATGACGTCCTTTACAATAAATGTCTTATTAACATACTGGCCGACCCGGGCAACTTCGTCTGCTTCACATAAGAGAATTCACCCCGTTATTGCTACATTTTTCATTGATGTTGCGCTCCTATTGGTCGTAGCGTGATGTCATGTATAGCCTTCCTCGATCAGCTACCTTACACTAAAATATTTTTTTATTTCAAGCTAGTAGTTCCTGAGATTAGCGCGTTCAACCAAACAAACAAACCCTTTAGCTTTATAATATTAGTATAGATTAGTTGTTTATTACATTAGCTGATGTTTCCGACTACATATTAATTATCCTCACGGCGATATTACGTTACACTGTGAGATGGTATTGACCTCTGTAATTAAATTATTTAGTGTAAATTACATTTATTATAACATGATTGATCGAGCGTCGTGTACAATAACATCATTACGTGTATTATTTGTCACACATATGACATCATCTGGATACCATAGAGCTAAAAGATCATCAAGAAAAACGTCTATAAAATCACGTCTCTTATTGATCCAATGGGTTAGGCAAATAGATTTATGACTATACAGTATTTAATATTTTTAAGGCATTTACCCACTAAACAAATCCAGTGTCTTGGAAACGTATATACATAGACTTATACCTGTTTTCTAGTGCGCCACAATCCTGGCATACGTCTCTTACTGCGTGCTGTTACTACACAATGGATCATTCGTTACCAAACTGTCCTGAAGATACCTCACGTTGAGGCGAAAGGTTTGTCAATTTTGTGTTCGAAGCGTAATACTGCAAGTTAGAGAATACCCGAAAATTGTCAAGCTTTTTCTGTTACAATAGTTGAGGTGGGCAATACGAGGATGCGTGGTTCCTCTCTTTCCAATTATTGAATCATTTACTTTCATTATATTCTCCACGCACGCTTGACGGTTTAGGATACCTTTAACCTAGTCTTACTTTAGAATGTCTCCGATGTGAATAGAGAAAATTTGCTGTATTGCCCCTCAAACGTTAAATCAGCAAGACTCAAGATACACACAGATTCAAACCACATTTAATTATGCAGCAATATACAAAAAAATTGTTTAATAATCAATTATCTATCTTTCGAGAATATAGTCGGTTTTAATTTTATCTCCTACTGGTGAGACATCAATGGGACATAGAGTAAAACACGAGAAGACTTTTCAGGACAACATTTTTAATGTTGCCATGCTCTATGCCATGTGAATATGGCGGTAAAGCATTAATATTAGCGTAAAGCGAATACGTTATCAAATAATCAATCAATAATATCAACGCTTAATGTATTCGAATATTCGTCAAAGCTTCGAAGTATACAAATATTTAATCGATAATCGCCTGTGTACCATATATTCTGGCTACCATTACATGTAATCTTCTATACAACACACAACTCCTAAAACAAGGTTACAACTTCACTAGATATCAAACCGCAAGATCCTCTATACGGAATAAGCTTCAACAGCTACCAAACGCAGTTCATAACTCTGTTACCATGTAGTAGGCTGGTGCCACGCCCTGGCTTTGCTGAACGTGGCAACAGGTAAATGTAAATTCATATTATAGTTTAGTTAGTATAACTTTGACGTTCATAAGCGTTACTTTGTGATCTAAATGAACAAAGATATTTTGATTTGATTTGAGGCCTTGACCTGTTCCATCCCTCTTTAAAACTTTTCAATCGTATCAAATATCATTTACAGCCTCCCAAATTGATAATTATTTTCAAATTCTCATTGTAAAAAATATGGTCCTTATACGCATTTTTACTACTTTGCATCCCATAATACCCACACAATAATAACATACAGAAATACACCCCACATTCAACCGCCGGGCCTGCCGGTATCGTCGAAAGAGCAGCCGATGCTCAATTGTTCAAATTGAATGGCTTCTATGGAGTGCACGAATGCGGTGAGACGTGAGGCTCGGCTATACACTTAATGAATGGAGGAAAACATAAGAGAGGGGAATTGAGACGGACGCGTTGGAGACGGCGATTGGCTGCTCGGATGATGTAGTGATTTAAATGGTCGCCACTGTCAGAGGGCCGAGTCTTGTGGAGTCACCACACTGGACAACACAAATTGCGGTCCACTAATAATGGTTCCGAGTCTGGGTGTTTGGTCTTGTGCTTACAGACCACGAAGACAGGAATCACTCTTAGTGCAAGGGTTGTATTTTTAAATGAAGAACGTTTTTCGTAAAATTTTTGGCCTCGATGGCGTAGTGGTTAGTGTAACCGACTGCCACGCCTGAGGTCGCGGGTTTGATTCCCGCACAAGTCAAACATTTGTGTTCGTGAATATTGATGTTTGTCTTAGTCCGGGTGTTCCTATGTATTATATGTATGTATTTACAAAAACAAAGAGTATATATATGTTTATCCATTGTCTAGTACCCATAGTACAAGATCTATTTAGTTTGGGCTAGACGGTGTTGTGTGTATGTGGTAGAATATTATTATTTATTATTATAAGAAGAAAAAGCTTAAGTGAGTCTACCGATTTTTGAGGCATTACCTACTATTGATACAATTTAGTATTCTTTGCAATTTTTGTTTTTAACTACCGTTATTTACATAAACGGTTTTGCCTATAGACGGTGAGCTATTGTTGTCTACCACAATTCCATACTTCGTACTGCTGATTAGAATTTCTTGACAAATAAAACCTTATAATACTTTTCCAACCCTGAAGTCGAGACTTCATGCACAGCAGTTGGATGCACAGCTACTCCCGCAATAGACTACTAAAGGTGTCTTTCCACGCATTCGTTGATCTATGCACGCTTATTCACGTTCAGATAGCTTATCTACGCTGGATAATGGCTAATGTTCAGTAAGTTAACAGTAGTTTGGCTACTAGCCAGTTACTTGACATTGCCTATACCCGACGCAAGCTTGAATTAATTGAGCATAAATTGAACTTACTTTTGCCTGCGGTTTCGCAGCAAATGTGAGATTGATTTTCTTCTATACATGCATGTTTATTATACACACTTGTTATGTTTATAATATACTAAAATAATCCTATTAATATTATAAGCTAATTGTCTTCTATGGTTTCACCGACGTTTACAATTACTGCTACCGTTGCTACCGTAGAAATATCTTATTTTTATATAAAATCAGGCTACGATGTTATTTAAAAACTAGATGTGCCCACGGTTTCACCCGCGTTTAAGATTACTGCGCAGGATCCCCGTGGATCATAGCGTGATGTTTTATAGCCTTTAGCATTCCTCGATAAATGAGCTATCCAACACTAAAAGAATTTTTCAATTCGGAACTGTAGTTCTTGAGATTAGCGCGTTCAAACAAACAAACAAACTCTTCAGCTTTATAATATTAGTATAGATAAGTTATTTCTGGATTAAGTAGATTTTTAAAGTGGATTCAGTAGTTTTTGAGTTTATTCCTTACAAACAAAAGTAGATAATATCAAAAATGGAAATCTATCCTCTTCATTATCACTACATATTATATTAAATAAAGTCTGTTCGCGATGAACTCAAAAACTACTGAACGGATTTTTTTCAATAGACAGTGATTCATGAGGAAGGTTTAGATATATAATTTGTTAAGGTTTTATACTACCAGTGCGAAGCCGGGGCGGGTCGGTAGTTACAATATAAGTGTGGAAGTTTGTATAGATCTTTTGATATTTCTTACTCAATCACACACATCAACCATGGAACGAATTTAAATAAAATTAGCACACAGGTGGACCATGTTTTGGTTTTTATATTTGCGCTCTTATGGGCTTCACGTGGCCGAAGCACGAGCGCTTCCTTACCATAGTTTCCTGTACTGTTAAAGCGAGCGATAAATGAACTATTTAATACTAACTACAAAAAGACTAATGAGGAATGTGATGAAAGTGAATGAAGCCAGAGAAGTGTGTCAGGATCGTAGCAAATGGAAATCCGTAGTCTCTGCCTACCCCTCTGGGAAACAGGCGTGAATCTATGTATGTATGTATGTACAAAAGGACCACTGCGTGGCTATCCACTCCAGTCAATTTTTCACATTTAGATGGAGCATTAATTGAAAAATAATATAAATACTACAAGCATACGAAAAGTTAATTTGCTATTGACTTTCCTTTAGTGGGTAATCATAAGTTTGGCAACGGTTAGCTTAAGGGCGAATGGTAATAGCCCTATAGAAAGCGTATGGCCAAATCCCTTGTATATTTGGATGGCCATTGCAAACGTAATTAGCTTTCATGGTATTGTTATGATAATGAAGATATCTTTTGTGTTTTCCTGCGTAGTTTTAATGTGAATGTGTATATATGAGGCTATATTTTTGTGTGTTAAGAGGGAATCTTTGTTATTTATGTATACATAGGTTTCCCCCTATATCCTCGAAAGGGTGGGCAGTGGTGCATAACACCTACATTTCTCACGATGATATGGTTGTAGGTCCTACCTAATAGCCTGATGCCGTGCTACAATGACTACTAAGAATTTTACTACGGCAAACCCAATAACACTCTGACCGACTCAGGAATCGAACCCTTGAACGCATGCACAGCAGTCAGTAGCATTCACTACCGTCGCGCTACTGAGTCAGTAACGTGGTGACGCCAGTAAAAAGAAACGATTATTCACTTGATTTATTAGATCGTTACGTACAAAACTATTTAGCTTAAATTAGCTTTGTGTTTTTCATATTTTCATACAAACTATTTCATCAATATTTTCTTAGTGGCATGAGAATATTCGATAATATTTTACTTGTACTTGTACAAGTGTACTTGTACTTGTACTTTTTTAACTTTAAGCCTAGTATGGTTCGTCTTTAATTATAAAAAACAGCAACCGTCATTTAATTATAGAGGATTGTAGCAGTTGATGTGCAAGGACACCAAATAGCTTAACATTAAACACAATTTGTTATTTAGTTATAGACTATTAATAATACATGTAATAATATAATAATGTATTATATATTATATATAAATAATATATAATATATATTAATGTAACTATATAGTCTGATCTTGAAATACAAATCAATTTTTATAATAACCATTATATTTTGTAATGGAATGATGAATGATTTGCACAAAATGTGATGTAGGAACATTTAATAGGTAAGACCAGAACTAGGTATATTAGCCTATTATGTTTTTATGGATTACTTTTAACCATAACACTGTTTCTATACCACCGTATGTTACCAGTTCATAATAAACTTAAATAAATATTTAAATGTGATACACAGTAGAGTGAGGATAGTCCCCAGTCGAGATGTGTCAGGTTTGATAGGAATCTGAAATATTATTTTACTTATAGGTGGGGACCTACGAGTAAAATAATATATTGTACATTTAAAAATTATCACCAAAGCGTACTCACGGGGATTTTACGCTTAGGTGAATACAGGCGGTCGGTGATTACGGTTAAATAAAATCTTACATGACTTAGTTTATTATAACTGCACCCACAGTTTACAAGCTATACTCAATATTTTATTGCATACTATAATGTAAGGGTGAACTTATAAACAAATTAGAATATTATAGACCCTGTCAGGCACAGCAAGTTTGGAGAGCGGAAGAGGGCTATGTTTTATGCCTTACCTAATTAGGGCTAAGGCTATTTCATTTTCGTCTATCGGACACATTTTAGTGTATGCTACTACAGAAAATGTTATAACAGAAAATCCCACTTTTGCCGATTCGGGAATCGATCATTGCACATTTAATCTTCAACTAATACCTCTCTATGAATCTGGTCTACTCGTGACCCATATACATAATTATTAGCTCGTCTCCGTTTCAGTCAAACCCTACCCTTATCGTCTGACAAATGTCTGTACATCACAGCACAGTTAATTGAGATGTGGGCGCCATATTGGTAGCAATTAACATATTGGCGATCAATCAAACGGTGAGTGATAGTGGCTGTGCAATTGTATACATACGGCACAGCGTTTGGCGCTTAATCGCTTATTAAAGCGATTCAATTTGGTGCTTCATATCTGGTGTAGTTTGAAAGTATGCTTTTGAAAATACTAGTGGTAGAAGCATTAAAATAACTTTTTAGTTCTTGTATGTTCTGTCCAAGTTGGAGAGTACTATTTTTGTTATAGGCAATAATTTAATTGTATGGATGGTGTATTGATTTAAGCGATCGTGACGTCAATCGGTCCTTGCCATTACCAACTACAGCGCCGACTGTTGTGGGATCGAGCCACGCACAAAATTTGTGCGTTTCAACAATTGTGGTGCCGTGTCTGGTTGTTCTTTGTGTCCGTTGTTTGAATGTGTGTAAAGTTGCCCGTAAAACAGGATTGATTTGTAGTGCGGGCTTTGACTTTTATAAAAGAAATAAGAGAAGAATAGGATTTCTTAAATGTATAAAAGCTAAATTAATTGTTATGAAGGAATTTGTTAGGTAGAAATGCTTCCGACTTAAAGTTGCACAGAGATGTTCTCTAGCCAAATTTTGTTAAAATTAACTAGCACAACGATTCTAAATGCTACGTTGATGAATATATATACATATATATTAGTATACCCGGCATTTAATATCTTATAAACTGTGAGCATCTTATATTCAATAACTAAACTTGTTTCAGAATAGTACGCCGACGTCTTTTAGAGAAGCCTTAGGCAAAAGTCATAATGAAAGCCTAGAGTAAAACTTTTAAGGTTGCTCTTTTAAAATATTAGAGACTTAGGGTTTCCTAATTCTGTGAAGGTGGTTGAATATTCGATACACTATCACGCATAAACCGTTTACTGGATTTGGAAAACAATTTAGTACATTGAAAATCATAGAATGTTAGAAGAAGAAAGTTAGAAAAAGTCAACACCCGCACTTTGGATGATTCCTGTGTCGTGGTGGACTTTACAAACATTCAAACAACGGACACAAAGAACAATCAGACTCTGAACAAGTAATTGAATCACACAAATTATTGTCCTGTGGGGAGTCGAACCGACAGCACTTGGCGCTGAGCAGTGGCAACGCAATTCCTTAAACCACTACTTAGTCCGTGCTTCATATATTATGAGATACTTTTTATTCCTGTATGAACTTCACGCAGGTAAAGCCGTGGGCTGAAGTTAGCACTAAAATAAATGAATATTAATAAGGACACCGTCTTACTATTAGGCAAGTAAGGGTAAAGTAACATACGACCGATACTTTTTTTTTTAAATTTGTGTATAAAAATACTTTATTTAATGTTCTTATATACTCTATTATATTTATTATTCTGGTTTAGGTAATTTGAAATCACAATTTCCACGGCTGCCGTATCCTAATACTGATAGAGGATAATGCCAAATTATAAGTAATGGAATACATAGGTATAGTCTATCCCGAAAGAATTTGAGAAAAAGGTAAACAACTTTTAGTGACGTCTATCATAAAGTATTTTTCTGTATAATAAATTTACGGTTATTTATCAAAAGAAGGACCTTCATACGGCTTATTGTATTCATTAACTACTTTTCAAAGTGAGTTTGAATTTTCTAAATGACTTTATATTTAATTAGGCATGAAACGATTGTTTACATAAAATATTAATTCTACTGGGACAGCGTATAGTTTGATATATGTATTAGCTAGTACAACTAACTACAAGACGGATTTATAAGCATATAAATAATTGAATACCGTCTGCATTCAACACCAGATATATTATTACCATTTTCACCCTCGAAATATTTTCAACAAAGAGTTACTTTGCCGTTAAACTAACGATGCTGGTACTAATTAAGCCTCTTGGGCAAAGTCCGTCAGCTCTGCCCGTGCATTCATTCTCGGAGGAAAAGTAGATTAATAACGGTTTCATAATACCCGGTGTGCTTTAATCCTTTACCGACGGGTTTTGGTGTTGACAGACTTCTGGCACTAAAGTGAACTCCATGACATATAGACTAACCTATAGAATTCAATTGGTCCCTATCAAAAATGCAGCATGCGACCATATTACAAAGTAAATTGCTGCGTTTTGTGACTTTTAAATATAGTAAAGCCGGATTGTGGCTATCGTGAACCTTATTAATGTCGATATAGGGAATCATCATATTGTATGGAAATCGGAATCTCTGCAAGAGAAAATCCGCTTGTCAATCATACTATTTGGCAAGGTGCTTCCTGTTCCTGTCCTTCACCAGAATCCAATCGATCTCGATTGGATTCTGGTGAAGGACATAAGATGATATATACTTTTATCCCAATATGTGTTGCCTTGTTTCACATGGGTGATGCCGCAGGTAGAAACCAGTATACATACATACAAATAAGGAGCAGGGTGATAGAAATATGACAATTATATTAAAGAGCTGACGATGCTTCCATTCGATTTTGCCCGTCACTCTGTATGAATGACACAATTCATTGCGGCTCTAGAAGACGCGCGACGCAAAATACTTCTTTGTTCACTAGTCTTGCATATTATAGTAACTCATCTTCACTCCTTTGAGATTTAGAGGTCAACTGACAGTCTGATTAGAATAAAAATACAATCCTTATAAAGCTAGAAATAATAAGGCGGTGAAGAAAGCTAGCACCACGTCCAAACGCCGCGATAACCTTATTCACAAAGCAATTAAAGTACATAATGAGATCATATATCATATTTTCCTTCACCGTTCAGGCGGGTGATAATTAACTATTTCATACGCACATAAAAACGACAAACGTAATGGGACCCAATTCGAGACCTCTGCATGGCAGTCTAAAGGTTTCCTACCTGCTATTGCTGCTTTTTCTTTTAAATCCACCATTACAATATCTTCTGCAAACTGTCAAGGTCAATTAGATAATATGTTTAATTGAAAACTTCAAGTTCAAACAAATGGCTCTATTATATACATACAACAAAATAAACCATCCACCTCCCCATTCAGTTTAACTCATTCTGCGTGATTAACCTTATGTCTTTTCAATTAAAATTGAAACTTTTATTGCGCTCATATGCAGTAAATCATGTAACTTTGACGGTGTACGGTTTTCATGACGCATAGTTTTATTTTTGAAGATAATTTCAACAGATAAGACTTCTTTTACCGTTCTTTATTGTTCCCAGTTATTGAGATATCAGATTTTACTATTATCCATAAATATTTGCGGGATAGCGCGTGTAAAATGGTGACTATTCCCAAAACACATTTTTGTTTTCATAAAATAAACAACGACAATGACATATGACAGTCAAGCCGTAAATTCGATTTAGACATAAATGTCATAATAGAATAATCTGTAGGTACTGAAGAGTTGCCAGATGTTCCCAAAATGGTGTTCAGTCTGTCAACATGCCCATAGTGTCTCTCAGAATGGGTGTTATTAGGCTATACTTATACCACCAAGTTTGGGAGAAGGTTGAACAGTAAGTTTGATATTCTTCAACCACGTTACTTATAAATGAAAAATAAAGTGTATAAGCAAAATACGCAATACGTGGTATAAGCAAAATTACTGTTTAGCAATATTATACCTTACGTGAAATGCACTAAGGCATAATATTGCCCAAATTGTTTTTTGTTTATGCTACTTATAACTTTATTTTTCGTTTATTACTAACGGGTATTGTTTTAAAAGCAGCGATAGCTCAGTGGGGAGACCAGCATACTATAATGCAGAGGGTCTCGGGTTCGAACCCATGTCGCGCACCTATGACTTTCGGACGTTTTATGACTTTTCGAAATGATGTGCGTATTGATTGACAATTATCGCCTGCTCCGTGCCTCGGAGAGCACGTTAAACCGTCGGTCCTGGTTGCCATGAACATCTATGACAGTTGTTATTGGGAAAGTCAGTACCCTCTAATATCCTGACACTGGTCTAGCCTTAGGGTATCGTTAGCCTTCGGGTTGCGGAGGTCAGGTGGCAGCCGTTCTGTGTAAAAACTGATATCCAGGCAAATCCGGTTAGACTAGAAAAGCCGTCCCCAATTGATTTGGGAATAATAAAGGCTAGAGAGAACAACAACTAACGGGTATTGTTTTACAATCATACAGGCCTGATCGTAAGCGGTTACCAATGGATGTTCGCAACACTCAGGATGCTACTAGTGCGTTGTTGATCATGGGTCAGTAAGATATAGAAACAAGTGATTCACCGTTATTTCCATACCCATAATAATACAATATCCTGCAATTGAAATAAATGTGAACATGCATCTCACATTCATATCATTGAGAGGTAGACAAATAAGTATTACAGTCTCATTGTGTGAGCTATGTTTCGATTACACGTTCAGAAAACTACACTTTGCCCGTCCCGACACCAAACCCGGGACCTAATGCATAACAGTTGCATTTACTACCGCTGCGACACCAAGGCCCTCGAATTTGAAAACAGTAGACGAAAAACAAAAAGTAATTCAGAATGTTTATTCGTAAAGTCTCTAAACAATTTTATGCTTTTATTGTTATGAAAATGATTTCATAATTTTTAAGTTTGGTATTGTTTATTCAAATCAGGTCCATTGGATTGGAAACTAAAGGCTTGTTTCAGCGAAAAATTGCGTCACAATAACGATTCCTTTGTCTGAGTCTGTCGTTGACAATATTTTTACAGAAAACCTATTGTTTACTAAAAATAATATGCCAAAAAATTTGGTAAAGGAAAATAATGGCAATTTTATTTATTGAATTTTCATTGCTGTCTTTAAATGCCTCCGTGGCGTTAAGCTTAGGTGCCGGTAAAACGGTAGTGAACGCGACTGTTTTGAATGAGGTCTCGGGATCTACTCCTGGATCGGTCAGTGTTATTAAGTTTATCTGTTAAGAAATTCTCAGTATTCGTAGCACAGATTTGTGGAACTGTACCCAGTCGTAGGCAACAGGGTCATACCTACTGTTATGTGGAATATAGCTGTAGCTGGCAACATACTTCTATATGTATTTTGGAGAGTTAATTGTCACATTTCTTGTAACCAATTTTCTAAATACTAACTAATGTTTAATTGGTAGAATAAAAATGTCATTGATTTTAACCTCTGCCTACCCTTCCAGGGACCTGAAACTAGTGCCCACACACGTCCATGTATTAGTGTGTATGTGTTTTGCTTAAAATATGATAGTGATGAGGCTGTGGTATTATCTGTATCTTCTAAGAAATAACTTTTTCTGTTGTAGCAGTTTAGTTATATCGTATTCGGCGTAGGCTCACAGATGTAGGTAACGAAGCCTAACGACAAGGCCAGACGCAGGCCAAAGTTTGAGACCCGTTTGTTATTTATTGCCTTTCGAGGCCATTCACTTAAAATATCTCACGATACAAATGTAAATGGAAAGGATATAAAATATAAATGGAGGCAAGAGAGGACGTTTTGGTTTGTGGAAGAATAAAGTTGTTTTTTAATGCTACTTTATTTCAGTATTTTCTGACTTGAATAATAATAATAATAATAATATTCTACCACATACACACAACACCATCTAGCCCAAACTAAACAGAGCTTGTACTATGGATACTAGACAATGGATAAACATACATATATACTTTTTTTTTTTTTTTTTTTTTGTAAATACATACATATTATACATAGAAACACCCAGACCAAGACAAACATCCATGTTCATGCACACAAATGTTTGACTTGTGCGGGAATCGAACCCGCGACCTCAGGCGTGGCAGTCGGTTACACTAACCACTACGCCATCGAGGCCGCATAACAATAAACAATAATAATAACAATAATAATAATAAGCATGTACTCATATTTTACTGTTGGCGAAATATTGTATCCTCAATATAACCAGCTTTGGTAGACCTCTTAATATACAAACATCTTGACGATCTTGTCTCTTTGAGGATATCGATGGCGTAGTGGTTAGTATTACTGGCTGCCACGCCTGAGGTCACGGGTTCAATAGCCGCACAAGTAAACATTTGTGTGCATGGACTGTTTGAGATATATATATGATAAAGGATTTTATCACGTTGTTAATTTTTTTATAAAAAAGCTGTTATTACATAATTTTGAAACTTTATACTACTATTGTTAAACACTTTTGCTAGTAGTAGAAACAAGTAAACAGTAACTAGTAAAAGTGTTTAACAATAGTAGTTTAAAGTTTCAAAATTATGTAATAATAGTGCTTTATAAAAAAATAAACAACGCGATAAAATCCGTATAAATTTGTTTAATTTCAATTTATAATATTCGCGTAAACGTAAGACAATAATAAATATTACCCCTGTATCAAACTGTCCCACTGCTGGGCACGGGCCACTTCTCAGTGTGAGAAGTGTTAGGCCATAGCCCACCACGGTGGCACAGTGCGGGTTAGCAGACTATACATAATCTTCGAAAACATTATGCAGAACTCTCAGACATACAGATTTCATCAGCATGCTTTCCTTCACAGTTGAAAATCAGTTCAGTAGAAAAATAATTCTGTGTTTATTCAAACAAAAATCTTGTCATTTATAATATTAGTATAGATAGGCAACATGAAAAAACACTACTTTAAATAATAAATTTCATTGTCCCCACACCCGAGTTTAAAAATGAATAGGAATGAGGATTCTCCGACATTCGGTCCCTGAGTGTTGCGTTTTGACACACGCTATAATTTATTTGGTTTTATGCTGGACTTTTTTAAGACAGACAGGTGCCAGTACTACACATAGAAGTAGTGCTGCTTTCAAAAGTAAGATATAATAAATGTAAGTTTGCGAAGAAGTTAGGATGTCTGCTTCTCAGTCACGTTAAAACGTTGAATGGAAGCCCCATTCAACGTTGATTTTGAACGTTGATATTTAATGAATTAGCACACACATAAACTATATCCTGGATTAGCAGCGGTATCCTTGTGGGAGACTGGACTGCCACGCACCCAGACTGTCACGAGTTCAATACCAAGGCGAATCTCTGACTTTTTGACGTTATGGGCGTATTCAATAGTTAATTATCGCTCACTTAAACGTCGAAGGAAAACGTCGTAAGGAAACCTACATGTCCTAGAGTTCTCCATAATGTTCTCGAAGATATGTGAAGTCTGCCAACCCGCTCTGGGCCAGCGTGGTGGACTATGGCCTTACCCTTCTCATACTGAGAAGAGGCCCGTGTCCAGCAGTGGGACAGTTTATACTGGGCTGATATTATTATTATATATTATACTATATTTGGTTCTGAACTTATGTACTAATTTAATATAGCTAACATTCATCGTCACTCTTATATAAAAATGAAGCCGCGTGCAGTACATGGTATATACATACACGGTAAATACACTTTTTATGATAGTTATATAGTTAAAGAATATTCTTTAACTATATAACTATCATAAAAAGTGTATTTCACTTAAAAACTCAGAATTATGTCTGTACTGGACTTATTTTAGAAATTCTTTCATCATTCGATGTAACATAGGCTATATAACATCACGCTACGAACAGTGATTATAAACATGGATGAAACCGCGAGAGATAGTTTTTTAAACAGATCATGATTTACATGAGATCTTTTTCTGCGATACAAGGGTCTTGTACATGGCGGGTAAAATTCACAGGTTGAGGTATTTATGCGGGCAAACGGAAGTGGCCCTTACAGCCTGCGTAAGAGTAACTTCGTCGAATTCGGTATTCACTATCTTTTCAAGAGTGTATTTTAAACTATTTAAATGATGTTTTACGGCAGTATCACTAATCTGTATCTAGATAGTTAGACAACAAACAATATGTTTTATATTTTGATTAACACATTCACGGACACAAAACCAGTCTCAATAATTTGTGATATGGCACACAAACTTTCCATACAAAGTGACATCACGTCTGGGGACGTATTGCCACACTGCACGGTTTTAAATCTATGTGTTGCGGCAGTAACGGTCAGAGACGTAACCGCCTGTAGGCGAACATTCATACCAAGTGCATTCTAAAGCCGTGTGTTACGGCAGGAGTGTTTGCTGTGACTCTAGCGGTCTGTATTTTAGCCTAAAACGGCACAGAGTCATATCCTTCCTATAAATGCTATGGGAAATAATAATAATAATAATAATAATATTCTATCACATACACACAACACCATCTAGCCCAAAGTAAGCAGAGCTTGTACTATGGGTACTAGACAATGGATAAACATACATATATACTTTTTTTTTTTGTAAATACATGCTTATTATACATAGAAACACCCAGACCAAGACAAACATCCATGTTCATGCACACAAATGTTTGACTTGTGCGGGAATCGAACCTGCGACCTCAGGGCGTGGCAGTCGGTTACACTAACCACTACGCCACCGAGGCCGACTGACGAAATAGTCGGCCGTGGACGGAGTTGCACTTTTAATTTATTTTAAATCACCGCCTACAGCCGTAGTGCCATATTATGAGTGTAATAATTCACGTCTCTCGACGTACTGTCCGGGAATGTGTTAAGCAACATAATTAATTTATTCTTGTTTATGTCCGTCCTTGTTCTACGACTATGAGGACATGTCAACGTAACTTACGTTATTTGCGTTATTTATATATTCTCGTGTTCAAGCACGGGGAAAAGAGCGAAGGAGAAGGAATGAGCTAAGGGTTGATTTATTAATATGTGTCCATAGGCTACGTTGACCACTTACCATCAGGTAGGCCGTACGCTTGTTTGCCATCTTAGTTGCATAAAAAAAATCAATAGAAATGATTCGGTTGTAACTAGTATGATCACGTACTTCATGTTTAAACTACAAACATATCTCTCTTTTTAGTACAAAGTTTTAATATCCGATTCTTTACAGCCAGGCGTTCGATACTGTTAAACTAGTTTTGCTTTACCTAACCTAATAACCACGTACAACTTTATTTATTTCTTAGCAGAATCTAGTGGTTTTCATCATTAAATTTATGAAGTAAATTTATTGAGGTCGTAGTTAAAATTACATTTCTTTGATGCTTCACGCTAGATATTTTAAATCTGGTTTGTAATAATTTATTAACTACATTTTCACCGCACGTATTTCTATAAAAAATAAATAGAAAGTTCTTCATATTACGCCGCTTAGAATTTAAGCATAAATGAGCTTAGATATAATGTATGCTTGGCAAACTTCACTGTACAATGAATCCCAATCAATGGTTAATATTTCTTAATGGAATGGAAACTTAAATCAACTCTGAATCGTTATAAACATAGTTTTGAAGCCAAAAGATTTTTTTCTTTATTCTATAATAAATAAATTTGCCATAGCTAATTATTATGTAACAATAATTCTTCTTTTTTATTCATCGTAATAATGTTTTGTTGTTAGTACTACATAGTCTATTATAATTACATAGATCACATAATAACAGGGGTTAAAGTATGAAGTTGACGTTTTATAGTAATACATACTACATTGTCGGCCTCGATGGCGTAGTGGTTAGTGTAACCGGCTGCCATGCTTGAGGTCGCGGGTTCGATTCCCGCACAAGTCAAACATTTGTGTGCATGAATATGGATGTTTGTCTTGGTCTGGGTGTTTCTATGTATAATATGTATGTATGTACAAAAAAAAGTATGTATGTATATTTATCCATTGTCTAGTACCCATAGTACAAGCTCTGCTTAGTTTGGGCTAGATGGTGTTGTGTGTATGTGGTAGAATATTATATTATATTATATTATTATTATACTTTGAATTTACATAAAACCTTCATGGTGTGAGATTTTCGAGTGAAACTCTTTTCACATGATACCTATAAGATTCTTTTTTTAAAAAAGGGCGTCATTCGATTTTCGACTTCCAATTGTTTTTTTTATTCAGCTTAGATGGGAAAAATTTATACTTCGAAAATCCGAGTCATTTTTGAATAAGAGTTCCGACGCAGAACTAACGCTGCAGAAACGGCTCTCAATATCAACGCTGCGTTTGGAGAGGAGACTGCTAATGAATGCACCGTGCGTTTTTTGGTTTAAACGCTTTCGTAATGGAAACTTTGACTTGAAGAACAAACCACGTAGACCACCCACACAGGTGAATAACGCTGAATTGAAGATGGTGGAAGCCGATCCGAGTCAAAATACCCAAGAATTAGTGGCATGGTTTAACGTTGAAAATGAGCCAATATTGTAGGTAGGGTAACGACTTTACCTACAATATTGGCTCATTCGCATCAAATCAATAAGATAAAAAAATATGAAAAATGGGTGCCTCATGTTTTGACTGATCTGCAGAAAGAAATGCGTGTTGAAACTTGTTTTTCCTTGAGGAATCGGTGCAGAAATGAAGGAATATTGGATCGACTTGTGACATGTGACGAAAAGTATGAAATTTGCCATAGTTAAACTTTATATGAAGAAGGAGTGGTGACTCCTAATATTTATATAAAATATGCATTAGAAATACATTAAATTAATGAAAAATCACTACACGCACACAACTATGCATTTGACACACGTAGGCGAATCGCGTTCGTAGTATTTTGGCACTGTTCGGCTGATGTAGTACTATTCTTTGTAACTATGGTTACATGATTATATCAATATATAATAATTACATATATCAGCAGTATCTTACAGGCAACCTTTGGGTGGATTGGAATGATATATACTATTTATATTATAATATATTTACGTATTTATATGTAAAAAAGAAAACAAAGTAGCAAGCTTAAGAATTTATTTAAAAGAGATAGGTAAATTAACCTGTATAGCCTTGGTGAAATCTAAATGAAATGTGATTATAAGGTTATATACTATAGTTCTAGACAATAAAACCTTAATAACTATCATTCTTAAAATTTTAATCAATTATGGTCGAAAGTCGACGGCTAGGCGACCGCTAGTAATAATTAAACCAGCAAGGCAATAATACTGCAATTGCTCTATTCCTAGAGTTTCTTATACAGTGTATAACATGAAGGCCTGGGTATATGTTAAGTTCGTGTATGCTTTTCACATGACTTTAATTAATATATGCCTTCATTTTGTGACAAAAGCTAATTGAAATTTCTTTTGTATAATTTGGTGATTTTCAATACAGACGATATATTTCAATAATGATAAGAAAATGGACTTTAAAATTATCTGCGAATTTCTCATTAGATCGATGAAATGATTAAATTAACAATAGGTGACAGAATTACTAGCGAAGGTCATTTTTGAATTTATCCGAAAATATCAGAGAAAATAAACAGCTAAATTACAAATAGGTCACGTGCAAACATAATAATATCTCTAATCACTTTTATACTTTTGCGTTGCTGGTATTTACATAGGTAAACAACTGAAACAACGAGCACCCAGGCTCGAAGCAACTATTTGTGGATCATACAGTTTTTTGTCACGTGTTGGGATCGAACCTGTTGAACAATGCTTTTATCGGTGACAGACGAGCCTGCGACCCACCTGATAGTAAGCGAGAACCGTGGCTCATACACATGGCTATGTTTTCTTAGAATTACAGAAGCAATGTCGAAATAATACAACCAAGTCGCTGCCTACCGGAAGGAAAAGGGAAATGGAGCAGGATAGGGTTTAGGATAGGAAGGGTGATTGAGCCTCCGGCGCTCTCACTCACCGAACAAAACATAACAGATACTGTTATGTTTTGTTTCCGTCGGCCTCGACGGCGTAGTGGTTAGTGTAACCGACTGCCACGCCTGAGGTCGCGGGTTTGATCCCCGCACAAGTCAAACATTTGTGTGCATGAACATGGATGTTTATCTTGGTCTGGGTGTCTCTATGTATAATATGTATGTATTTACAAAAAAAAAGAAGTATATATGTATGTTTATCCAATGTCTAGTACCCATAGTACAAGCTCTGCTTAGTTTGGGCTAGATGGTGTTGTGTGTATGTGGTAGAATATTATATCATTATTATTATTATTACGTCGATCTTCTGTGGGAGGGTGGTACTTCCCCGGTCGAGCCGGCCCATTCGTGCTGTAACGAGCGTGGCCCTACCACTCAAACAACAAGCTGACAACAAAAAAATATTTTTTATGGACAATGCTGTGCTGCACATATACTTTACAATCCTAATACATTACCTCGATTTACAGTTATATATTATATATTATAACTACTACATCAGAAGTATATACACGATTATCCATCATTGTCAATCGTCAATTAGACCTATTAAAATTATTACACTACGAGGTGTGTACCGCCATTAATCATTTTGTTATTATCCTTGTAGCATAGTCTGATATTATCTTGTTTATCCTATTCATTTTATTTTTATGTATTATTTATCCTACTTGTATTATAAGTGTGTATTCATTAGTATTATAAGTGTGTATTCATTAACATAATATCCTTTTAATGTCTAATGTATGATGTTCTTTCTTTCATACAACAATGGTAGCAAACGGTCCACCTGAATGTAAGGAGTTACCGCAGCCGATAATCACTCAATTTTTTATATTAAAAACTAGCTGCCCCGACAGACGTTGTCCTGTACAAAAGAAAAAAGAAAACATAAAACCATATCTAAACCATTCTCGAAACCACTTGAATACACACAAAAAATTTCATCAAAATCGGTCCAGCCCTTTAAGAGGAGCTTAATTACAAACACTCGCACAGAAGATTTATATATATAAAGATGTATAAAAACGGGTAACATATTTGAAAATCGAATCGAGAATTAAATTGAGTGTTTCTTGGCGAAAATCCATTCTAATAAAAATATTGGGAAGAGAGGAACCCGCCACGCATATTTAGTGTTCGTAGCGGAATACTGCAAGTTGGAGTACGCCTGGATATCACAACGCGGCTGTCCCTATGATTCCGGTAGTTTTAACTTTTTCTACTGGGTGGGTAGTCTGGATGCATGGCGATTTCCTCTCTGGTGAACAATTTTATTAAATGGGTATTAATTGCAGTAGTTATTTCCATACCTTTTTGAAACGCCTCTCCGTATTGTTCAGCATCTTTGCTTGCTATCGTCTTTCTTTCTAGAAGATCTCTAAGGGGCATAATTGTAATGTATACATAAATAATTGAGCTCTAACGTTCCTACACTACGTAACGCGGGTGAAACCGCGAGCACATCTAGTAAAATATAAAACAACCAATCCTTTACAGTCTTGTATTAGTGTATAAAACTATATAGGATTGATTAATAATTATAGTATACTCAAAAATGCCATTTAAATAGGTGGTGCTATTTTAAGAGCTGATTTGATCATAAGATTTGATCTACAAAGACAAAATTAGCACATAAAAACAGATTAATTCTTTCTCAGAGTTTGCTTTGTGAAAAACTCTGGGCTAATTAAAGAACGCCGGTCAAATCCCTTGTTTTCCAAAACAAGTGGTATAACATTTTCTTTTGAGACGTTCTTAAAGTCACGACTTACTTATAAAAGAAAATATAACGAATTATTTTGATTTTAAATATATAAATAATCTGCTTAATACATTTTCAAATAAAATTATGTGAGTTCAAAGTGTTATTGTGTCCAAGTATTTGTATTTGGTACGATCAGCAATATTTGGAAGTAGCTCAACACTGCATAAAATTCTAAAATATTTATTATTTAATTATATTTATATTAAATATATATTTTTTAATTTGTACTAATATTTAATTACTGCAGTCTTAAGATATTGAGAATGATCTTTATTATCTCGTATAATATAACGATTAGAAACAGGTGTCTCTAACCGTACGCAAATACAAAAAGATAAAACATTAAAATTTTCTAAATATTCGACCGATATTGATATTCAGATCTTAATAATAAAGTTCCATTTCGTAACAACAAAAATAACAAAATACCAAACATATGATTCTACAAAAGAATTCACGTACATATTTCATTTTTTATAAGGCTATAAAACCAAAGACATATTCTAAAGCATTTATTTTACATGAAGCAGAACAAGACATTTTATCGCAAATGGAAAGCAAAAACACAGCCAAGTTCTCCATAATATTAGCATAAATTGCGTTACTAAGTCGGCAAGGCCTGTGAGGGCCAATAGTGCTGCGCAACCTGTAAGTAAATCATCGGTTTAACAAAATGTCCTCGTCTCGTGAACAAATAAAAGTCAAAGTAAGGGTTGCGGTAAACTAGACGATATACCTAGCGTCGCAGTGAATTTTTGAAGACTTTCGTTTGTATAGGATTCCCAGTAACATCAATGTTTGATTTGTGTTCTGAATTTAAATTAGCTTTTTCTTTCAGGTATATAATATCTTTTGTGGACTAAAATTCACACAAAATCCTTTCGTTTCATTTTATTATATTCCTGTCATTGCGGTAGATTATAATCATTTGATATTTCCTTACAACTATAATTTAAAACGGTGACAACATGGTGACATTTACATAACATAACACTATTAATGATATTATTAATTATATTATTTATTCCAATGATTAAATCCGGGTGTTTATACACTTACTGAAATCTTAGCAGTATACAAATCTATTGTAGCCTTTAAGGGATAGTATAAAACTGTAACTTTTATATTTTAAACTTGGAACTAAACTGCCATAACTATATATCGTTAATGATACATAACTGCATCAAATAGTTAGCTTTGATAATTGCTAATTTATTTGAAAATAAACATACTCAATAAATACTTAAGACTGCGCCGAGCGAAATGTGCCAAAACAGGCGGTCACAGTTAAGTGAATAAAATCAACACTTTTTGTTAAATACAAATATAAAATATACATTTACCATAACAATGAACGTGTTTGCAATTACTCTGTGTAAAAAACTTAAAATAATTAATATTTTCGCCTACAAAATTACGTAAATTTTCACGAAAAATGCGGAAACGTGAGCTCGTGTTACGTGATTTTTAGATTATAACAGTAGAAATCTATCCTATTTTACAGCATAAACGAAACATAAATAGTTATATTACAATTTGTCCGTCCCAAATATTTAAGTTATTGGTTGACAATAAAGATACATATTTATCTAAAAAGCACTTCAAATCCTCCATAGAATTTTACTATGGCGGCCGCGCGCCGATTTGAATATCGAGCTCTGTCATTCAGTTCAATCGCGTCTTACGCTCGGCGCAGTCTTAAATATAACATAAAACAGGTATTATCGCAATTATGTTCGCTATTTACATCCTTTTTTCAAAGGCTTGAATTTATTTTCACATATATTAAGAGTATTTCCACACATAACCTTGTTTTGACGAAAGCTGTCACCGTTGACGGTCCATTATAATTGTAATGATTAAATATTAATATAATTATTACAACTCGACTATCAATCACTGTCGTGCCGTTGAGCTACTAAGAAGTTAATTATTACGTGCATTGATATGAATTAATTATTATTGATGCTTTAATTGTATGATAGCAGATATTATAACCAAGGGAACATGAAGTCTATTGACTGTCAATTTCAAAGTGGACATCCTCTCTATGATACGCTCTATATAACATTTAGTTCAATTTAATATCAAGTACTAAATTTTGCACGTGGCTTCATTCACGTTAATCTAGATATTAGCAATAAATTTATATCCCTCGGCAACAGTGAGTACTTTTTTTCTGGATGAACAATACCCTATGCTATTTTCTGCGTCCCTGACAACTAGAATGCGAAATTTCATAATAGACGGTCGAGCAGTTAAGACGTGAAAACGTCAAACAAACAAATGAATACACAACCGCACATTCGCATTTATAATATTAGTTAGGATAACATTTGTGGTATAACTACGAATTATTCGAAATATACCAGATGTTGCGTTAAACCGTAAAGAAAAAAAAAACCTAAGGAAGCTTAATGTTTATAAAAACTTTATCTTCTTTGAGAGGCTTACAGCTCCTCTAATTCTAAGAGACACCTAACATGACTAATAGTCCAGCACATGTTTTACTGGCAGTTCACATATATATGAAAATGATGATGATATAAGATTGTTCAAGACATCATGTTTTAAAGAACAATTTATAATTGCCACTTCATATTTCTACATTGAAATTTGAAATTGTTACTGCACATTGAATATAATGGAATACCCCTCTTTGAAAATTTGTTTCCAAAATAATAACAATAACAATTTAAAGAAATGGTTCTGTAGCAATATAAAAATATATTGATAATTTATTTTATTTTAAAACATTGCGACATTTTATTATTTAAAATAAACTAGATATTTAAAAAATGCAAATTCTCACCAGTCTGGTGTTTGATCTGTGAAATAGTCGAGGTCATTGTATTCTCTCACTGTGGGGTCAAAATCTGCACGGTCAACGTTCTTTAACAGTTTTGGCTGAGATTTTTGCAAACGTCAACAATTTGTCCTTTTTTTCATACTTTGTTAATACTTACCTTATTGTAAACATACGTATAGATGTGAAAGAGCGGGGTGTCCTAGTACAAGTATAGATATATGCTTAAATGGATACTCCAAACACTAGGTTAAGGAAACACCAAATGTTTACGAAATAAATATTTTTATTTTATTTATTTTATTTTTTTATTTGTTTTTTAATTGAAATTAAACATTTTTATACCATATTAAACTATTTTGCTGCGTTGATTATTTTAAAACACTTTCATTACATAATTTAAACTTTAACACTACTAATATTAAACTTTACTACAATTTAAGTTATTTAAATTAATTAAAACTATTTACATATATTAAAGTTTACACTTTTCGCCGACGTTTCCGTTGCTTTACAGCAGCCATGGTTACGAGGAGACTAAGATGATAGTTGTCTCAATGTTCTGAAGTGTAGTTATTTCAAAGTACTCGAACATAATTTAATCATCTGTGTTCCTATTTAGGTACGCATACATTTACATACATAATAAAAGTGTTTCAAACGTTTCCAAAAATGATCCTCATTTCCACTATCTAATGTTTCACAATCTTATAAAATGCGTTTTTATCATAGATCCTACTGTACAGTTCAAACAAAATGCTACGTAGGATGCTAAAATATTGGCTTATCATTCATAATTATCTAAGAAATACTCTGCACAAAACCCTACAAGCAGCTTGAAAAGGTCTGTCGATAGATTAACGAGTAGTGTACCTCCACAAAATCTTTATTATATTACCTTGTGCAAGGAATCGACCAATATATTTTTATAAGATTATCTTTTAACAAGGGACACAGTAAAATTAAACTGCCTACATTACGTTCAGCGTTTCCGATGATAACTCTCCCGGGATAGCTTATCAATTTAAGAGCTATTGCCCGCAGCGAAAATATATAACGTATTTCAACGGCACACACACCAACGTATTATACACGTAGACACACAGACACACACATACATGAAGCTGTAGCTCTCTACAACATGAGATGTTGCAATACGTCATGTTATTATTGCATTGTTTAGTAAGTTATTCAAAAATGGTGTGTGAATTAATCTTTGATATAAACATTTAGTTTCTAACCGTAAACTGTTAGGTAAGTTATTGTAGTGTTACTGAGTTTGATCATAAAATACATTTTCTTTATTACCTGCATCGCACACAAGTCGGAACTAAATTTAAACGTCCACCTGGAATTTTAGCGTCCATAGAGGAGACCGCAGCTCAAATTTGATATAAAATAATTAACTTACGTACACAGTACAGTATAAAAACAAAAATGATGAAAAATTTTCATTAATTTCCCCAGCGGATGTACTATCTGACGGTTTCAGTGGCAAATGGGTTATGTGCTCATCATTTTACACAATTTATGACTTATGAACACTTTTAGCACTCTTTTCGAGTAACGTTAGTAATAAAATAGCATACAGTTTTGACTTTATTCGTCTTTATACAAGCGCTTTATTGTCAGTAGAGGGTGTAATATTTTTGTCTCTTGCATTGACAGCGCATGTTTTTTTATGCTAATGTTAACCATTATGAATTGGAATGATATTTGAATGTGTCGACAATGTACTCTATATTTTGTAAATGTATGCATGGTAGTAGAATGTAAATTATAACAGAGGAAAGAGGCAACCCTTAAACGAAGTCCTGAACCTGTGACCTTCAGGAGTCATGTCGTCACTCTGTCAACCGACTCTGCCTCTGTGTTTAGCATCTAAGGCGACATTGCTTGTCAAGGTCGCAGGCATAACTCCCGCTTCATAGATTTTCTTTTTCCTCTGCTATATTTTGCATTATAGATTTATTAAAGGCTTCGGTAAATCTTAAAAACATTTTTATAAATATTAGACCTGATATTATTAGTGATCATTGGATTACACAAAAACATATAATATACTACTAAAATAACAGCAGCATTACTTAAAACATTCTATTGGCTTTATCGCTAGGATATTTGTAATAGCCACTTAAAAATAATAAATACTTATTTTTAAATTAAACCGTAAAGTACGGTCTTCGCTTAATGTTAAAAATTTAAAAAAGAAAAATCTGTTGATCCACACAATTGTTTCTTCTTTGTATCCCTGTTATTTTATATGTATGTATATTGCGCGCACAAAGGGGTTTGGAATTTGGCATAATTAAAGTTTATATAGAGATGACATGCATAAAGTTAAAATTATAAATAACAAATCAACATTCAATTTAATAAATTAACGTTAAATGTAATACTAAAAAAATCATGATTAAAAATACATTATAATTAAAATGGTGTAAAAAATATGATGGGAATTTTCTTGCGTAAAATATTTGGGTTATCTCTCCACGCGATTAAACCTTCTTCCAAACATAGACGTAGGAAATCTGCCAATGTGTCACTGGTTTACCAAGAACAGTTCAGCGCAGCATGAATCAAGACTGATGAACCGCGCTCATACATGTCTTACGTAAATGAATAACGTTCACAATATTAATATCTTGCAGTTAATTACGCCATGTGATGAATGGGTTTTAGTAAAAGGCTTTTATCTTCATTATATGGAGTGGAAATGACATGTAAGGCCGGAAGGAAATTTCTATGACGCTGAAAAGGGAATGCGGTATGGTTAATGTTGTCAAAGGAAACAATGGTAGGAGAGGCTTAGGAGTTGCTCTATGCATCGTGTAGCGAAGAGTCTAACAGACACTTTTAGGCAATATTGCTGGCAAAGAGACAAACGGTTAGCCTCATGGTTAGCGGTTATTGACTACCGTAGACTATTATAACCGCGTGGTTGATCTTCGAGAATAGAAATTAAAGATGTGATGAAGATACAGATATTTTTATATTGAATGAAATAGGCGTTACTATTGTAATATAATAATTCGGGAGACAGGAACTCACCACTATTGTAATAGATCAAGTTTGACAATAACCAACGCCTCTGATAAGGGACAGCCGCATCGTGAGATCCGGGCGTACTCCAACTCGCAGCTTCGAACAGAAAACATTCGTATACAAAATATACTCATATTTTCTTCCAACACAAAATATCTATCTATTTTGTATACGAATACTGCAAGTTGAAATACGCACGAGTCTTACGACGCGACTGTCCCTTATCAGACGAGTTCGGTATTTTCCGGCTGATTTGAGATTGCAAAACCATTGCAATCCCAAATGCGCCTTTCGGCTTAAATTACCAGGTAGAGCAAAGTAAGATTAAAGTTATAAAATTATAAAGTCATTTTTTCAGGCGATAAATACCTTATTAAGTCGATCCCAATACTAGATATTCAACGAATAGTGAAAATGTTATTTATTAGGTATATCATTTCTAATTCTCACCATACCACACACATACTTTGTAAATGAGTGCGGCTTAAAGATATGGTGGCTTATTTCAATATCTTGTTTTACGATATTTTATCCTAAACAAAGAGTGTCTGGTAAAGGCAGAGCTGAATTTCAAATAGAAGGCGCCTCGAGCAAACTGGTAATAATTAAATTAATATAAAATTACAACCGCTACCATTTTTGGCTCTCGAATAATTTCATCGTAATTATACTTTTGATTTTAACATGAATCGCGTATTTATATGTACTCGTACAATTTATACATCAATGCGTAACAAAAATAAATTGTTAAGGCTTCCATACACTAACGGAATTTATTTATGGTGTCTAGAATGGGGCATACAGTTTATATTCCCTAGAAAATATTAAAAAGCATAATTCCTCGCGACACAGGGTGTGCTAGTGTGGGGAAATTAAACTTTTTAATATTTTACTTGACTCTACGTATAGCGTCGTAGTTTCAGTGATCACCTCACCACTACTACCAAGCCAAGTGTTGTGGGTTTGGATTCTACACGGTACAAACAATTATGTGTATGTGGTAGAATATTATATTATTATTATTATTATTATTATGTAATACAGAAATGGTTATTGTGAGTCTGGGTGTTCCTTGTATCTGTAGTTTGAATAATTAGTAAATCGCCCACGGTGCAGAACTTATTATTTCTAGTTGCCATATTGAAAACAAAACAAAAGACCCAACATCAATCGCTACAATGGCAACAGCAAAATATGAAAATATTGTGTTTCTCCATTATTGTTGTCAATTACTTGGGTATCTTGCACGCCACCAATCCCATTGTTCTTTTTTTCATAATCTATACCACAGGTCACAGTTATATATAGTATAATACTATACTAAGTATATATATTAAGTATGTTTATCCATTGTCTAGTACCCATAGTACAAGCTCTGCTTAGTTTGGGCTAGATGGTGTTGTGTGTATGTGGTAAAATATTATTATTATACTAGTACCTTTACTGTCCTATTTTTGGACGAAGGGCTCTCCTACATTTGTCACCCATCTTAGGGCAAAATAATTAAAAACAAGTTGAAATAAAAATAGTTATTCTTTGGAACTTACTTCTTTTATGCTGCTTGCCTGAAAGAAGCTGGTTCTATCCCCGCTCATTCGTACCGTGAACACATAATTGGAAACGACGACCTTTTCTGCGCAAAGCCAACTTACTAGATCAACAAAGTAGTTTGAGTATTTTGACGTAGTTTGCATGTAGATACTTAATTACAAAGTGTTATTAATGAAATTTGTTATTAGTTTTGAGCTTTTCAAACTTTGCTGGTACCGAGGAATATTTTAACAAAAATTTACATACATATAGCTAATTTGCGCGCAGAAACTAGTGATACTATCTCTAAGTAACCTATCTGACGCGGTGTCGTATGTCTTACGAGATAACGAAGAAAAAAGACAAAAGAAAACATTGTGTGCCTCGAACAAAAGAAACGTAGTCTGCGGGAAAATTGAGGTAATTACTCCACTGCGGCGAAGCTAAGGGAGGGTATGAGTTTGCTTTTATTTCTTTTGAAAAGTGTGGCCTTAGGTTGTCTTCCTCTAGTAACATCTTGCGTGTCTTTCAAGTAAATTTTATAAAAACTTCAGTACGTTTTCGTTTACATAGAACTTATAACGAATGAAAATAACTTCAGAATATTTTTATTTAAATTTACCATTTAGTTTTTTGCAACTGTATTTTTCTAGAAAGAAGCAAATACGTCAAGTATGTACGAAACAAGTAGCATGCGCAAATTGAGATACTTTTCCAAGCTGTTTGTGCCTTGTAAACGCGCAAGAAACGTTTTAAACCCTACTTGCATCATGTATAAGTATGATAATTCTCATGAAATAATGTGATGAAATCGAATATAAAGTGTTGATTCGTTGCTTAGATGGAATAGGTATTTCCTCAAGCTGCAAAAGTTGGTGATTGAGCATCAAGCTACTATAATATTTTATGTGTATCTATTCTTGGTATTTAAACACAAAACCATAAATATATTTAAAAAAATAAACCTGATTAGAAAACAGATATCTTTTTTAAACAAAAGAGTATGAATATCGGAACAGTTAATGATGTGTACTTATACAATACGCATGGGGCCGCTCTATTGCGGTTTGAAGCGGTTTAATCCGGATCAATGTTTGATCAAGCGCCGATCGCTTTATATATCTCGTCCTACCACAGTTATTCTCTTGAGATTTTCACTAGATTTATGTTAAACAAGAAACTGCCTGGATTCTTAATTGGTTTATAGTCCATTATTGTGGAATAGTGTGACGTGAATACGTACGTTACTGCTCATCTTGAGTTCTATTGTATAACTCTAAAGCTTATCACGGTCCTACTAATCTGTAAGTTTATAATGTTAGAAACTAGAAGTACAATTCCATTTGGTGCCAAATTCAGTACGGGGCAAGCACAAAAAAGGGAACTCTTTATCTTCTTATAAGAGATATCCTGTTTTTCATATTTATTTATTTATGGACAACCATCAAAGCGTACACTAATTGAAAAATCGTGATAAAACATAAATGCGGATACATAACATAGTGCTGCCTCACTTACAGGCTGCCACGGCATGCATTACCAAAAATAATTATATATATTTATCTATGCTCGTTTTTGAAATTATAAAGAGTGAGATTAAATACATCAAAAAATCATACAAACATAATTATGTAATACAATCTAAGCGCGTCTGTAACAAGTATACAGACGATCGCAATATGACATTTATATTGATAACCAGCCGGAGCTATCTGCGCTAGACGCTGCCAAAATTCAAAAATCATTATAAAATTAGGTCACGAAGTAACACTTTTGAACGACAAAGTTTATTGGTTAGTGAGTATACTATTATCACTCGACACCAATATTACATTGCTATAATCGTCTCTAGTACAAACCCGGCGCGTATTGCTGCGTGGTTACACCCCGTGGTACAAACCACCACCTGTTCCAATTGTTGGAATATCAGTCATCATTGAAAAACCTGTTGTGTTCACAGACGAATCTATTTCCATTTAAATAATATTGAAAGTCATCAAATCAGTATACAAAACGCTGCTATCTGTTCATTTCTATTTATATTTTTGAAAAAGCGATTATTTATTAGAGAGCAACTAACGCGTGTATATTCCTATATCAGACATATATATATCCTATATCAGACATACATATATATTCCTATATTGTCTACTGTTTACGCGAATATTATTCATTAAAATTAAACTTCTATATACGGATTTTATCACGTTGTTTATTTGACACTTTATTACATAATTTTGAAAATTGTTACACTACTACTACTATTAAACGTTACAAATTTTTAAGCTAATTAAATTATTATTAAAACTATTTAGATTTAATTTAATTTTATACTTTCCCCGACGTTTCGGTTGCTTTTCAGCAGCCATGGTCACGGGGAGACTAAGATGGTAGTTGTCTCAATGTTCCAGTGTAGTTATTTCAAAGTACCCGAACATAATTTAATCATTGGTGTTTCTATTTACGCAGAATGAGCTCAAAGTATCATGAAGTCTAGCTGTGGTTTGCTTCTTCTTGGGTTTGACTATTTGTATTACTGGATCCCAAGCTGGTGGTACATTCCAACCATGTTCTCTATTAAAATTAGGATGTTTTTTGATTTCAATAGCCTCGCGAAGCATCCTTGGTAGGAATCGATGTTCTTTAATTATTTGCTTAAATAAGTCAGAAATCTACAAGTGAATAGATTTAAATACTTACTTTTTTTAGTATACCTATAATAATTTCTTTCTACATTATTTTACTGTAACAAGAGCATCTTCTCTATAGATGACAGGTATTTATCAGTTCCAGTACACAAAAGGTGCCCACCAACGTCTGCAAAAGACGGTCCACTACAATTTCGAGATCGAACAACCAAATTGAGTTTTAATCACAAGGAGGCTTTGATTAAAGGCTTGCTAGGTGTGAAAGAGACAGATGTAGTAATTTCGGTCTTGCGTTAGGATTTAATTAAAGTTGTGATATAAAACTACTCTGAATGTTGGGTTTCGCTTAATTTGGGTTTAAGCCTTCAGTATGTTGATTTTGATGTTTGTAAATTATGTGCAAGTTAATTGGAAGGAAACTATGCGTCTTCTGTTTGTGATTTTAAGGGACTGGCATGCCGCCATCTTGTATTACTAGTGTTTGTGAAACAAACAGTGATTATTAATTACATATTTGTTTATATACTCTCTGAATTGTCTTTGTAGGGGGCGTCGTTATGCGTAAGAAATGATAGTCACATTGATATATACTTTCTTTACTGGTACCAGAAACTTATTATAGATATACAAAAATAAACTACATAATTAGGTACGCGACCTAGCTCAGCGGGTGTGGGGAGACGACTACTGCGCTGCGCACACACTGCGCGCCTTGTATATAGAGTTCATGCGTCAGCAGTCTGTCTCTACACAATATGTGTCTCTACAGTCTTCATAGACTATCGATAGGTTCACAATGGCAATAGGATCGCTTCTGTTTCGTGAACTAACACAAAGCTGATGAAATTATGCTGCAATATAAAATATGTATGTATATTCTTCTAACTCTACGGAAATACAGATATACTTATAAAGTTATCATTAAATAATACTTAGCTACCTCTAAACTGAATAGATCTTAGTAAGTAAGTTCTAGGTCCATGATTATGATTGATTAATATATTGAATATTTCTAATTAACATTTAAACTTGATAACTATTTTTCTGATTAGCCGCTAGTTAATTTTTACTACTTAAATGTTACAGACTAGTTGTTTTTAACATTAGTTATATACCAGTCAAAAATATAAACTCGTACTTATATCAAATATTATATTAAAGACGCAACATTTTGAGAAGCAGCCGTGGTCAAACGCAATTTTATTCCTTTACCATCACGTCTGACATTCCAGGAACTGACAGATTATGTAGGTATATGTATTCTGTCCATTATTTTAAAATGTTGTATTAATTCATGTTTTTCTGTTTCAGGTAAGTGGAAACAACATAATTATACAAACGCGAATATGTGTAAGTCTTAAAGATAATTTTGAAATAAATATGTATTATTATATGTAGGTATCAGATTAAACATAAGGTTGACATTGGACAGAGTAATTCAATATAAACAAATGGGTCTTAAATACATAACAATTTATGCGAACTTTGTAGCCCATTTTCAGGTACTGCGATTATGAACATAACAAATATTTTTATATTAAAATTATAAAACTATGACTTCTTAGATCGTCGTAATAACAATAAATTTTAATTAAAATAACGCTGAATTGTTTTATAGTCGTACCAAGTTTATATGTGATTTAGGTAAACGCGTGAAGCGTTTACCTATCCAAAACTACATTGAGCAAGGGCAAAATTTAAGCAAACGATTTGAGCTATCTTTGGAGATTGTGCATCGTTTGCTTAAATTTTATGCATTTCTTCGTCGATCGCTTTAACGTTAGATACGCAGGCAGTGTACTGAATACCGTTGAAGAACCAGTGAGATAGAAAGGAATTGCTTTAAACAATGTTGCTGATTTTTATTTACTTATAATTTTCATAAACAGTTCAAGTTTTATTTAGTTTTTGTTCATTGGTGCGTGCTATTAGTTGGACGATACGCCATATAATTGTGTTCACCTTAATCATTCATACATACTCAAGGTACATTTTATTTTCAACTAGCTGACTCGCACAACTTCGTCTGCTTCACATAAGAGAATTTGCCCCGTTTTTGCAAAATTTTTCATTGATCCGCTGCTATTGTTTGTAGCGTGATTTTCTATAGCCTATAGCTTTCCTTGATAAATAGGCTATCCAACACTTAAAGAATTTTTCAATTCGAATCAGTAGTTCCTAAGATTAGCGCGTTAAACCAAACAATTCAGCTTTATAATATTAGTAATGATGATTTTTTTAAATGCATAAATTTGTCGTTTCGGGGATATAAGCGTGAGACTATTTATATATGCCTTAGAGTAGTATATGTATATACATGGCACAATGTGGATGTAATACCTCTACATTTTGCCATTTATGATGTTATGTTCCACGCCTAGTGGTCACATTTTCAGATGGTTTACTGATTCTTGCTACATCTTCATAAAAACACCCAATAACACCTTACCCGACCGAGAATCAAAATGCAGACCTCATACACAACAGTCGCATTCGCTACCGCTGCGCCATCGAGACAGTCATTATTTCATAATTTTTTATTTGTAACTGTTTCTATTACGTACATAGAAAGGAAACATGCCTTAAAAATATTGCTCCCAGTAGTTTTTCTTTTATAAAAGTTTGCACTGTAGTGCTACAAATTTCTACGAAAAAGAAACCCTAAGTGTATCATTAGTATTTCCGGCAAGAGTCACTTTAATGCTATCCTAAATTTTTTTAATGGTTCTCGGGCGGACAGCGACTCATCGTTAAGGAGCTTTTGAAACCGCAACTCATCGCAGGAGATTAACTTCACGTAAATAAAAACAAGTGAGAATCGGCGATGAATTGCCGTAAATCTTAGAGTCCGAAAAAATGGTTCAAGTAATATGCAAAGGTCCCGTGATACCACGTGACCTTGAGGTCAGAAGTCAAAGGTCATAGTAATTTCGTGGTATATCGACTAGGCTCTAGTTCTTATGGTTCTTGAGTTGAAAGTTGTATAACAGACAGACGGACGGACGGACAAAGCTGTTGTATAAGACTTTTTTCGAACTCTAAAACACATGAAACAAAATACCTTTTCTATTGAGGATGGCCCAAAATTTGACTGAATGGTTGGCGTAATGGTTTAAATGATCAATCTCGCCACTACCACTATGCTGAGTGTTGTGGGTTCAAATCATTCACGGGACAAAACTTTTCGAGATCCTTAAATGGATATCCCGAGTCTGGTTCTTGGTGTCCGTCGTTTGAATGTTTGTAAAATCCACTGTGATACACCTTGGTCGTCGTCGTCTTAGACGTGCGTTATAAAACAAAAAAGAAACATAAATTCCATTGTGGTGAAGGAATATGTTCTTTTTTTATGTTTTAATTGTGAAGGAATTACTGATGTCGTACACTGAGCCACTTTTAGCTGCGATCGGTGGCTAAAACGAGCGACCAGATATCGCAGTCACTGGAGGCTTGTTGTGGTCAAAAATCGTAGCTACTAGTGATTAGTCGTATCTACATTTTCACTCAGTATTCGACAAAGCGGTTGAAGTCGATGACTGTGGCCCAGTATGCGCGGACGACGGGTCATTAAACGCAGCCACAAGTAGCGAGCACCGACCACTCCCGCAGCTTGTGGCTCAGAAGCAGCCACGCGAATGCTCTGTATTCGCCGGTACCATAAAAAATGTATACTACAGCGATAACCCAGTAAAGACGCAATCCATCGGTCATGCAGAGCTGTCGAGTTCGATTCCATGGCGCCTCTGACTTTTTGTAATTATGTGCATATGAAGTAGTTAATTATCGCTCGCTTTAACGCTGAAAACATCTTGAGGAAACCTGCATGTCTGAGAGTTCTCTGTAATGTTCTCGAAGATGTGTTAATCTGCCAACCCGCACTAGGTCAGCGTGGTGGATTATGACCTAACACTTCTTGAAAACTGAGAAGAAGTCCGTGCTCAGCTGTGGGACAGTTTATATGAGCAGATATTATCCTAACTATTCCTAACTAATTTTATAAATTCGAATGTGAGTTTGTTTGTTTATATGTTTGTTACGCTTTCACGCCTTAACTACTCGACCGATCACCATGAAATTTCGCATACACGTTGTCATTGGTACATAAAAGGACATAGGGTTCCTTTCATCCAGAAAGAAGAAGAAGAAGAAAGAAGTACTGTTACTAACCTAACCTAGCCTACATTTACGAGAGCAAAGCCGCGGGCAAAATCTTGTATAAAATATATGCAAACCTTTGTCCACAACTTGTGGCTGTATTGTGGCCGCCTACTTTATCCCAGTGTGCGACAACACTTTAAAATAATATTAATTTATTCGGTACCAAACCTAAATGTGTTGCCAATGATAATTAACGCAGCGATATTCCGATCTATTACGCGTGACCGCACATTTCTCGCCAAGATAGGCAACATTAGTCACTAGCTAGCACGTGACCGAGAACAACCGCACCGTTTATATCGATATTTCACATAAGCGGTTTCTGCAGACGCTATCGATAATGACTGATTTCAATATGTGCACGTTTATATTAGCTTTTTAGAGGGATTCTTACTTATAATATATCTGCCGCTGCCTCTGAATAATAACATGGTAGAATAACAAAGACTGAAAAAGAATGGCATCGAAATTAAATACATTTTTTGGCCTGTCATTTGATTTAAGAGGACTACAAACTATTCTTGTACAAGTTTTATCTTTCTACATTCCTTCTCCATATATAGTTCATTATATAAGCTCCATATAAACGTAAAATTTGAAATCTCACACTTTGCCGTACGCGCAATATGCGAGAGGGATTAAGAGGGAGTACAAAGTATTGTATTCTCATATTTACTGAAAAAATAACCTAATATGTTGTATAGAGAATCAATTTATTACAAATCATGGTTTTTATAAAAACCATTTAGTATGAATCTTCATTCAGAAATTTAGATAGCGTTTTTATTTTAGTATATTTTCAAATAATGTTTTATTAATCACGTTTTTATCTGCGGAAAGGAAAAAATACTCTTCTCCCTTAGCCTTTATTATTCCCAAGTCACTTGGGGTTGGCTTTTCTGGTCTAACCGGATTTGACTGGATATCAGTTTTTACACGGAGCGGCTGCCACCTGACCTCCGCAACCCGAAGGCTAAAGATACCCTAAAGCTAGACCAGTGTCAGGATATTAGAGGGTACTGACTTTCCCAATAACGACTGCCATAGATGTTCATGGCAGCCTGGACCGACGGCTTAACGTGCTCTCCGAGGCACGGAGCAGGCGATAATTGTCAATCAATACGCACATAATTTCGAAAAGTCATATAACCTCCGAAAGTCAGAGGTGCGCGACGTGGGTTCGAACCCGAGACCCTCTGCATTGCAGTCTGTTGGTCTCCCCACTGAGCTATCGCTGCTTGAAAGGAAAAAATACTACAGAAAGCATATTGAAGTAAATGTATCTTACAATCATGTCAATCTATGTCATGTACTATCTGTATAGGTACTAAAGCTTCATGCAAAACTGTCCAACATAATAATTTCACATTTATAATATTAGTATGAAGAATCAAACTTATAGTTTCAACACATAAAGGTCGTCGGTATTTTATGTAAGATTAAGCAAAATGGTGGCTAGTTGTAGTTCCGAGTTGAGTTACAAATTGAACAACTCCGTGCCCGGAACCGGAAGGCGGTCCAACATATCCCCTGGGTAATCACTTCGCAACAGTTTCATTCAAGACATGACGGCGTATTGTATTATTATACTCTGAACTATTTGTTACTTTAAGGAGTTCTGTGGATTCTATAGCATAAATGTGAGTGGTTGTTCAAATTGACTTGACTGCACGGATGGCGTAGTGGTTTAAGTGATCGCCGAGAGTGGGTTCGAATCCCACACGGGACAAGAAAATTATGTGATTCACGAATTATTGTACCGCGTCTGGATGTTCATTGTGTCCACTGTTTGAATGTCTGTAAAGTCCTCCATAATACGGCAATTATATGCGGAGCGGCAGAAGTCGACTTAGAAAAATAAAATTGAGTAGTAAAGGCAAATATGAAAATCTCCAGTGCGTTATTTCTAATTGACATAACTACTAGTTATGACATACAGTGCGAAAACGTAGAACTTACGGCAAGACTAGTCACTAAAAGTCAATTAAGAGTCTCGCAGCTAGCTATGGTACAAGCTATGTTGGAGTTCCTTTGACGGAAAACCTCAAAAACGGGATTATCTGTCAAAGAACTAAAGTTACCGACATAGCTCGTAGAATAGGTATGCTCAAATGGCAATGTGCTAACCCTAATTGCCATTGAAGCAAACGAGTCTTGGTGGGAACCACGAACTGATAAATGCAAGCTAGAATGGTCCCTGGTCTAGGTAGGACTGGATTCGAGGGCGTCAAATAAGACGTTGTGCCGACCGTAAGAGAGGTTTATGTCAAGCAGTGGATTGCAATAGGCCGACTGATTGATTGAAGGCAAATAAGCTTACGGGTCGCCTAATCGCCTCTGTAAATATTACTTATATAGCATTTATCGCTATGAATGCTTCCTATACTAGAAACATCTGCGCGTTGAAATCTTTCAATAAAGAAGTGTTTATGCTGCCAGAGCATAGGCACCTGAATGACGGATCTCAGACTCTACTTGCCGTAGGAATATCATATATACAGAGTGTCCCGAAAATCAACGGTAACCTGGTACCGGGTGAGAGGCCACGGTATATCAGTTATGAAAAAAATAAGAAAAAATTCCATGTCACTTATTCAAGCGATAATAGACATTTTACGAAAAAGTTGCAAATTTGACCCTCGTTCGCATTTATATGGATAAAAGGTACCATAATAATATCCTTTTCTGTACTCCTGACAACGTGTATGCGAAATTTCATAATGATCGATTGAGTAGTTAAGGCGTGATAACGACACAAACAAACAAACCCACATTTATAATATTAAAAAGTTAGTATTGTTTAACTAACTAAAATGTGGCAGCCAAGTATACGTGCCATTTACAGATATGTGGCGCCTGAAGCCTATGAACGGCACACAATAGCGTGTCACCCGCACGTAACAGAAGAAAAGAGAAATGCGGCTCACTGCAGGCGCAGACAACACCTATTTATAGCTCAGGACACTAGAGAAGTTTCATAAACAGGACAGTCAGTAAACAGCGCTTACATTGGTATGCCGCATGTTAAAAAGATAACTATTTTATCCGGGGTGACACTAAGATGCCAATTTGTCACTGCTTTCTTTCCGATTACCATTACAGTTGTTATGCTATAAATTTCTTATCTTTCATTTGCAGTCAAGTATTCTAACAACTTACAACCTAATTGGTGTCACACCAAGCGGTTCCAAATGAATTTTCTCTGCCGAGGTTTTCCCACAAGACTACAGTATGGGGTTCTTCAGAAAGGGTGTTAAAAGGTTTTTACAGGGTTGGCCACGCGCAAGTGATGACTCTGGTGTTGCAGGCGTCCATAGGCTACGGTGACCACTCACCATCAGGTGGGCCGTATGCCTGTTTGCCACTTTAGTTGTATAAATAAAAAGTAGTGCTCGAAAAGTTGACTCTGCTAAAATGAAACTGAAGTGGCTATACCCATCGCGTGCTAAACGCCAAACTTACAAACCAATGAATCCTTCAAGATGGCAATCTATACATCGCGACAGACCCAAATGGACATGACGAAATCACTTGAACTCCGTTAACGAAGATAGTTCCTTAGCGGGTTTTGATAAAATAGATAAATGGAGAGTTGCCTTAGATTCTTTATTTATCTCTTTTCTTCGCTTCTTCCCTGTGGTAAAACATTACGAGCTTATAATAAAATTATAATATAATATCAGCCCTGCATAAACTGTCCCACTACCGGGCACGGGCAGAGGCCCGTGGCCTATGGCCTAATCCTCTAAAGTCATCAAGTCAATCAGTGCAAGAAGGATTAGGCCATAGTCCACCACGCTGGCCCAATGCAAGTTGGCAGACTTCACATATCTTCGAGAACATTATGGAGAACTCTCATACTTGTAAATTTCCTCACCATGTTTTCCTTCACCGTTAAAGCGAGTGATAATTAACTACGCACATAACATCGAAAAGTCAGAGGTGCGCGCCTTCGGATCGAGCTCGAGACCTCTGCGTTAATTTGTTAATTAACTAGCCCTAAGGAACTACGTATGTCTTCGAATTAAATAGGAGCTTATATTACACTTCAGTCTATAAAATATATTATGTAGATAAAAATGAACGGCCATCGATTGTTCGTTTCAACAAAAAATTTCATATTCGCATGTATAATATGAGTTAGGATACTAGATTTTGCTCGCGAGTTCACTCAAGTTAATGTAAATTTTATCAATAAATTTCTATCCCCTGGGAACAGTACTCTTTTTCTGATTTAAAGGTACCCTATGCCCTTTTTTGTACTCCTGTCAATGTATACACGAAATAGCATATTAATCAGTCCTGTAGTTAAGGCATGAAAGCGTAACAATCAAACAAACAAACTCACAGTCACGTTTGTAATATTAGTATGGAAGTAATTATATGCAAATGAAGTCAAAACACGACACAAAGGTCACAAAACACGACATAAAGAACGTGACGAAATGACATCAATTTATATGACTGCATCACAAACATCAGAAGATGTAGATTTAAAAAAAAACTACTAATATTTTACTTTTTTGTGAGATAAGAAACTCAATTTTATGAGTGTCAAATTATTTAAGCGAAATTTATGACAGAATAGCACCCATTTGCTTGATACCAAGACAAAGTTTTAACTGGGAGCTATCTGCTACCATTTCTGTTATAGATGTTATAGCCGGTTATATCTCGTTGTAGTACTTATTATTCATTGGCTGTATAACATTCAGTGCAGTCGCTTGGGACTAAGCAACTCTAGTGTTGAATGTTTGACATTAATTGCAAATGGTGGTGATAATTTGTCTCGTAGAAATGGTTTTATGCACTGAATATTAAGTACGTACTCATGTACGTTTATTAGAGGTTTGTGGTTTTGGAAAGGTGATCCAACTCGCACTGGGCCAGGTTTGCCCAGCAATAAGACAGTTTATATGCAAGGCTGATATTATTATTATAACAGTACTACTCTTGTCGATTAAGGTTTATATATTTATTGCCATAAGGAACAAAAATTAACAATTTCAACTTACGAGTGCTGTATTGAAAATAAATGTGAAAGCAACAGATGGACGCGAATGAGCCGCCATTTTAATTTCCGTTAGTGACGTCACTCATCCGAGGGCAGAGCGGAAGTACCCTCAATGTATGTGTAATTATGTCGCTCTGTGTAACGGACCGACGGGTTTCAATTGATTCTTGTAAATATATGTTTCTGTTAGATGAATTATAGTGGATTATTTATGTATGAAACTTTTTGCACGTAGTGGTTTAACTTTACAGCTCAATTATACGTTAGTAACTGTAATCGTTATTGAAGTCTATGTTAAATTGTTATTTAGATAATAACAAAATTGTAACGAATTTGTGTACATTAAAAACATTTTAAAATAAATTTATTAACTACTAGATTTTACCCGCGGCTTCGCTCGCGTTTATGTAGGTTAGGTTACGGTTTAGATCCTTTTCTGTTCCCCTGACAACGTGTATGCGAAATTTCATGATGGATGATTGGTCGAGTAGTTAAGGCGTGAAAGCATAACTAACAAACAATCAAACAAACAAACTCACTTTCGCATTTATAATATTAGTTAGGATTTAGAACAATCTGAAACAAAGGCAAAGATTTTTAAATTTATCTCTGTACTTATTTTTCCAGCACCGCGCAAAACGTACGAATATTGACGTGTCCAAATGACCACTTAACTTCGACACGGCAGCGCAGCGGAAGGGCAGGCACCTGTTTTTTTTTTTATGTGTGTTATTTGTTATCCTCAGATGGCTTTTACAACTTTACGCAGACTGTGGGTGAGCGCAGAGGGCTACCAGGGCAGGCACCAGGGCGCGTTGGGTATATATAGGGCCGCCGCTGGGGGGAGTAGCCGATGGAGGGGCGCCGCGAGCACGGGCGTTCAGCAACGACCAGTCCGCGTCACAATGTTTTCTATGATATGTAAAGTCTGTCAAGGTGACTATAGGCCGAGGGTATTCTCACTCTGAGAAGACCCTCGTGCCAGCAATGGGGTAGTTTATATACAGGGCTATAGCAGTAAGATATATGGATTTCAAACTTTAATACTATAAGTTTAAAAGGAATTAGATGAATCATGCCTTAGATTTCAAATTAAACATGTTAAAATTCAAGCCATGCTTCATTTTACTTCTTTTAGTAGTTCCAGAGATAGGTGTAGTGTGATCAGTGTATATAAATGACGTCACTAGCAAACTTTAGTCTACGCGAACGAAGTCGAGGACCAAAGTTAGCATCGGATTAAAGTTCTTTAAGATAGCTGTATTGGATGCAAGGCTCACACGGGGAAATGTGAGCTAAAATTTTGTTGCTCTCTTTATATTTTAAAACTTTTTAATCTCCACATTATATGCTTCATTTGAGCAGTGATAGTGAATGCAACTGCTATGCATATGGTCTCGTAGTTTATAGTCGGGTCGAGCAAAATAGGAATAGATATTTCAAAATTCTCAGTGGCAGCATAGAGCCATAAGTTCTGCCTGATAGTCGTCAATAGCCTCTATTATGTAGAGCCTTAGAGCCTAGCTGGTAATGTTTGGATGTAATAGACCTATACCTAACCATTCAGGGTTATAGGCGTGATGTTATGTCTGAATAGAATTTTCAAAATTTTTACGTCTAATATGTGGTATATTTGGTGCACAAGGCCGACTCGAATTCACGTTTTTAAATGTATATTTTTATAAAGACCTTTTAATAAAATTAACAATCATAACCTTTACACGATTAATGCCTGCCTTATCCTAATGATAATGATAACCAATATAATAAATGTGAATATGAGTTTGGTTTGTTTGTTACGCTTTAACGCCTTAACTACTCGACCGATAATCGTGCAATATTGCGTACATGTTGTCAGGGGTACAGAAAAAGACATAGGGTATGTTTCATCTAAAAAAAATCTGTTCCTAAGCATTTTTTTGACGTGGGTGAATGCTTTGACGCTCAACTCTCCGCGGGGCGACAGAGAGGTTATGTTGGGCTCACCGGGGGCAAGATACCCCGATAATACCGACTAAACCTACCACGGTGTTCCTCGACATAACCATGGACGGCGGGGCCGCGCGAATCGCTTTCACATGTAATCGCGACCCCGCCGAGGTTTCGGGGACAGTAAAGGAAGTGTTTTGATGTAGTGGCCTGCTGTTTCACACGGCTGGCCACTACATCAAAACACTTCCTTTACTGTCCCCTTTGAGAGAGACGACTCAGAAGCGCGCGTGGGAACATGCACGCCGCCTCTCGGACCTGGTAGCCTGGTGAGCAGGCCCACGCAGCTCACCACCCCCAGGTTAAACCTCAGGGTGGCTGGAGGTCATCTCGCGCCTTCCGGTTCCCGGTTCTGCGGTTGGGGAGAGTGTTTAATCGCTCCCTCTCGCGCTCCGCCGCTTCCATGATGGAAATTACTTCCTCACAGAAGGAAGTGATGGCGTTCCACGATCTCTCACTCCACGGCCGGGAGCGAGAGAGCAACCAATCCGAATGCGCGCGAACTCACGGCGCTGTGATGTCCACAACAATATCGCGGCAGTCGCCGCAGTGATGACATCCGGGCATCTCCTGCTGGCAAATGCGAGACAGGAACTGGTCAAAACAACCGTAGCCAGTCATTACCTGTGTCAGCCGGAAAGTGAGGGTGCCATGCCGCATCTCCAGCCACTCTTCAAAAACGGGACTTACCGCCACGATCATGGCGTGCCTGATTACAAAGCTAACCTTACCTAACGTACATTTACGCGAGCAAACCGGGGGCAAAATCTAGTATTATTATAAATCATTTAGTAGAAATACAAATTACATATTCCTCGGTACAAAGGTTCATGGCTTATTTCCAAGACATGTAATATGGATTGAGAGATGGGTAGATGTTTTAACTAAGCAAATCAGGGAATCTACTATAAAGTCTGATGAGGATGGTTATAAAATAAAATGACTTGCACAAAATACAATGTAATATTTGACTGCCAATCTTGAGTAATGAAGCATATAAAAGGCAATATTTTTATTTTTTATTTATATACATTAATAAACAAAAAAAATTTAAAAATTGTTTCCCGCACTATGAATAATTCCTGTGTGGCGGGGGACTTTACAAACAATCAAACGGACACAAAGAACAGTCAGATACGGAACGACCATTTGTGGATCACACAACGTTTTGTTCCGTGTGGGATTCGAACCCACCCTGCGCCGTGGCAGTGTCGAGGCGACCACTTAAACCAGTAGCCCATCCGTACAGGCACTCAGTAAATAAATAAGTGTTTATAAGGTATGATAGATAACATAACACACCTTCCTTTTATATCTTTGTACTAGCTTACCCGCGCAACTTCGTCTGCTTTACATAAGAGAACTTTCCCGTTGTTGCAACATTTTTCATTGATGCTCCGGTTCTATTGGTCGTAGCGTAATGTTATATAGCCTATAGCCTTCTTCGATAAATGGGCTATCCAACACTAAAATAATTTTCAATTCGAACCAGAAGTTCCTGAGATTAGCGCGATCAACCAAACAAACAAACTCTTGAGCTTTATAATATTAGTATAAATAGTTCCAGAGTTGGTATTTATAATAGAAAGCAATCCTATTACCGACTAGCGGATACATTTCTCGTCTGTTTATTGCTGCTGAGAATGTTCATATGTAAACTTAACATTAGTACTTCTCTCTCTCTCTTCGTAAACACAGAACATAGTTCTGTGTGTACGAAGAAACTTAATTCTAAAATATAGCTATTGACATGCAACACAAGTTGATATAGTGACAAGAATAGAAAAGGGTATGTTAAGCTGGTTTGGGCATGTAGAAAGAATGGACGAGGAAAGACTGACTAAGAAAGTTTATAAGGCTAGTGTGAATGGAACAGTCGCAAGAGGAAGACCTAGGCGAACGTTTCTTCATCAGATCGGAGGCGTTCTGGACAAAGGCCAGCTTAAGAGCACCTTGAACCGACGGGCGTGTATGAGGAATGTGATGAAAGTGAATGAAGCCAAAGAAGTGTGTCAGGATCGTAGCAAATGGAAATCCGTAGTCTCTGCCTACCCCTCTGGGAAACAGGCGTGAATCTATGTATGTATGTATGACATGCAACACTTGGATACTAGGTTTTAAATTATGAAAGCAATTTGGAAGAAAAACTAATATTTCGTTAAGGTATTCTATTTATTTAGTTTCGTGCTGGCTTCGACTTTTGGGCTTGGCTTTTTACATAGGGACTATTTTTAAAGTATCTATACAAAAACTGAATATGACAAATTGAAATAAAAGTGGTGTCAGGCGTAAGTGGTTAGTGTAACCGACTGTCTCGCACAAGTCAAACATTTGTGTGCATGGACAACGATGTTTGTCTTGGTCTGGATGTTTCTATGTATAATATGTATGTATTTACAAAAAAATACTATACTCATAGTACAAGCTCTGTTTAGTTTGGGCGAGATGGTGTTGTGTGTATGCGATAGAATATTATTATTATATGAAAAATCTAACAAATTTTGAGTGTCATGGATCTTTATCATAGTCTTCCATCGATTCAGCCGTGATACTTATATAAAAAGCTCCGTTAAAGTATAATTCAAATAACTATCTTTAGTTGCAACGTTCGCTCATTTTAAATATGACAGCACAGACGGCATATCGGTTTAATTGGTCGCCTCGTTGCTACTACTAGGCATGCCAAATGTCGTAGGTTCAAATTCCACCAGTCATCCAACAGTTATTACGAGTCTGGATGCTCTTTATCTATAAAGTGTTGGTGTAGGATTTATTCCTAGCGTGGGTTATTCATTAGTGTGAAAATACATATATTATATTATAAAACAGAGTCTCTCACCGCGGTACAACAAAGTCTATTCGCGAAAGAATCAAAAGCTACTGAACGGATTTTCATACGGATTTCACCGAACAGATTAACAGAGTGATTCATGAGGAAGGTGCATAATATGTTTAGATGTATAATTTGATAAGGTTTTGTAACTAGCCGTGCGAAGCCGGGGCGGGTCGCTTGTAATATTATAAACCTTTGCTCCCCTTAATCTTATAATATTGACTTATGTTTACACGATTGTCATATTAATTATGATTCAAATAATAATAATAATATTCTATCACATACACACAATACCATCTAGCCCAAACTAAGCAGAGCTTGTACTATGGGTACTAGACAAAGGATAAACTTACATATATACTTTTATTTTTGTAAATACATCCATTTTATACATAGAAACACTCAGACCAAGACAAACATCCATATTCATGCACACAAATGTTTGACTTGTGCGGGAATCGAACCCACGACCTCAGGCGTGGCAGTTGGTTACAATAACCACTACGCCATCGAGGCCGACAAATAAACAGATATACATGGATTTTTCCAAATATTTAAAAAAAATTACTGCATTTGTGTAAAACTTGCTTCATTTAAATAACCTGCGATACTATCCGCATTATAGGCATAGTACTCTAATTTCAATCAATCAATTTTAGTTTAAAAATTGTAATATAGTGAAAACAATTTTGCCGCAGTAATTACAAATTCAACGGCAATATTGTACATAATTTGTAGGTATATAATAACCTAAAAACTTTAAAGAGTTTTTATAACAGTGACATCACAACTATAACTATAGGCCTTATAAAGTTGACAAACAACGGATACAACACCCAGACTCGGGAAAACCATTTGTAGATCACATAAATTTTTGTCCTGTGTCATATTGCGGCACCTGGGTATCCTGGTAGCAGGCTGGCCGACAGGTAGGTAGGGGTTCGCTAAATAAAGAACACGAATCTTTAGGAATTGAGTCTTTATTTATGCCAACTACTGTTGCCTAACCACGTCCAGACTTTGAGGTAGTAGGTAGTACTGGGAACACTGGCCTGAACTGTGGTGCAGCTCTGCTGGGCGGCCCAGCTCCTTCCCAGGTTGTGCTTGGGTCTTCCACTCGCCGCCAGATGAGAAAGGTCGCGTAGCGAGGGTCCCAAAAGGTAGAATATAAATTGAAATCCTGGAAGCGCAGATACAAGGCAAGCGTTAGCAAAGCTTGGACCACGTAGCCGGGTCCAAAGGTCACAGTGTCCCAGCAAACAAAGAAAAGAGGAACAGCTAATACTAGGTCGAAACTAGAAGAAGAAACACCTTACAATAGAACACTTTAAACAAATGCATGGAAACTTACCCCAGCGGGATTCCGAATAGTAATTTGTTTAGACAATTTAATATTAATTAAACACTATACAAAAGTAGGTCATCTGAGACCGAGTGACACAGCCGTCACGTCCGATGCGTTTAAGTAGTCTGGCCGTTGCCTTTTACGAATGCACCCGAAGCTAGCCGAGCGGTCGCGTGCGGCACGACTGGTTTTTAACTTATTTAGAGATGCTTAGGCGCAATAGATACGAGGACCTTCGCGTAAACATTAAATGGTGGGTTCCGTAGTGTATATATATTTTTATTAATAGTTTAATGTAGATGAATTATATTATATTTTAATTTAGTTATTTAAATTTGATAAGTTGTAAATAGTGTTTCTTATATATTAATTAAGGTGTTTTTATTGATAGTTTTAGAAATTCTAACTTAAGGCTAGCAACGTACAACGTTACAATATTCGAACCCACAACGCTCGGCATAGTGACAGTAGCGAGGCGACCACTTTAACCACTGCGCCATCCGTACGAGTCGAATTAAAATAGCGACAAATCCTAGCAGGTGAAGTAATACCAAGCATGTGCAGAAGTCAATAGATTGTACCTTCTCATTAATTTCTGAAGACTATTAGCCTCAGTAACGAGAAACCGGCTTAAGAGATTCTAAAGGTTAATTGTAATGTTTCTTTCAATTTGCAAGAAAGAGTAATAGATAAAATATACGCAGTGAGAGCAGGAGAACAGTACTAATGGTAAAAGGTTTTATTTAACGTCGTCGGTAGATTCCGAAGTAACAAATTGCAGCTTGGCTTTATTCCATGTTTGCAGATAAGTAAAACATGTTTCTTACTGTGAGATTGGCTTAAGACTGCGCTGAGCGAAATGTGCCAAAACAGGCGGTCACAGTTAAGTGAATAAAATCAACAATTTTTGTTTAATATAAATATAAAATATACATTTATCATAACAATGAATGTGTTTACAATTACCACGTGTAAAAAACTTAAAATAATTAATATTTTCGCCTACAAAATTACGTAAATTTGCAGCTTAAACGAAACATAAATAGTTATATTACAATTTGTCCATCCCAAATATTAAAGTTATTGATTGACAATAAAGATACATATTTATCAAAAAAGCACTCCAAATCCTCCATACAATTTTACTATGGCGGCCGCACGCCGATTTGAATATGCGCCGCACGAGCTCTGTCATTATCTGTCTTACGCTCGGCGCAGTCTTAATAGCAATCTATTTGCTATGACATTATACAAAGTATCCTCCGTTGGTATAGTGGTGGTCTTTATGAGTTTACGCGATTGTTAGATGCTGAATTCAACATCCGGGTCAAAAAAAAATCTTCTCTACGTTAATTCGCTAGCATCAGGCGAGTCAGGGATACGGTTCGGTGTATGGCGATAGGTTTATTTTAAAAAAACATGAGCATAGAAGCAAAATGATGGTCAGTGTCCTAAAATCTATACCTAGTCATAGATATTCAGGCATGATGTTATTTCATCAAAATATATTTCGATTTCAAAGAAGTAGCCAATAGCCTTGAATATGTTAAGAGGATGATACTAACGCCTTATGTGTACATACCGAACTTTGTAACATAAATCTCTTGGTTTCTTAAATACAGCTTAGCATTGCATATTGAAAGTTATAAACATTGATTTTTTAATATATTCGTAAATATTTTTGGTATACTAAAAGTATCTACAAAATATTAATAATATTATAATACGGTTATTCAAACTCTTGAAATGCTAAGTACAATATTGCTACACCATCACAATTCGAAGCGGAGGGAGGGTTTGAAATGTCAGCGCAGTTTGATAGTACTAGAGACGAACCCTCAGATCAAACGTTGCAAAGTTGACGATACAAAGGCGAGGGTATAATTGTCTCGTTTCTGTTCGTACCGAAAGGTTGCTACGTAACAATGAACGAGAGAACTCAGAGATCAATCTCTTTTTATTACGGCTCAACTTTGTATTAGAATGCTAATGCTACTTACCTATATTATTAATGGGAAAGGTGGTGATGTTTGTCACTCAGCCACGCGTAAACAATGGAACTAAATAATATTACGATAATATTTTGTAGTTGGAATGAATTTGATAACTGGATTTTGGCAACACCGCTCGATCGATCATCATGAAATTTTGCATACACGTTGTACCAGGGTTAGAGAAAAGAACATAGGGTCCCTTTTAGTACAATCTGGGTCTCTTCAAGTCGCGAGTGAATAGGTGACTTCTAGGCAAGCGTGATCCATCGTCGACTGCATGCAGAATAGAAATTTAGCCGCGGGAAAAATCTAGTTATAATATAAATACATGGACTATGAGACAGGTGGGCATATTATATAGCATGTTTCTGTGTATTTGAAGGCTTTTACTCCATTAGATGTAGGAGCCCATCAATCAATTAATATTCAATTTGTCGAAATCTATCCCGGAACTCAGCTCTCTCGCAATTTTACCACAACATCCAGTCTGCTATATTCCAAATCCAGGTTATTCTAGCCACCTTTTTGTTGTTGTCGGTGTATCCGACTCTATTAGTTAGCCTAATTAGGTTTAAATACATTTTATTCTCATATAAGACATATACAATCACTTCCGTGAGAACATGGTCTATAAAACATTTTCAAAGCTCGTCGTAACAAAATAACAAAATAATAGAAAGAGATACAGTTACATAGTTTGTAGGTGATACATATCATGATACATAATTATAGGTACATATTATATTATGCCTGTTCAGTGCATTCACTTACAATTCTTATGGTAATGATAATGTTTGCTCATTTATAATATACATTATTTCTTAACAATGCGAAATGATTATGAAGCTTATATTATTATAAAATTATCCGCCTCAGTGGCGTTGAGTGCTGGCTGCTGGGCATTTCAAGTTCCATTTCATATTCCATTTCATTCATATTATGATTCTGTCAAAAAATTATTAGTAGATTGGAGTCTGGAAACGTGCCCCATAGACGAAAAGCTATAAGCCTCTCATTACATGGGACCTAAAACCCCAAATGAAAAATTTGGGTGTAATACACGTCTTTACATAGAAATACTGTTGGGATAGTTATTATAGGTGTGATACTATGTATGTATGTTCTAAAACTGTAACTAGATTATGTCGTCTTACATCTTGAGTAATATTATAAATGCGAATGGGAGTTTGTTTGTTTGTTTATCTGTTTGTTTGTTTGTATGTTACGCTTTCACGCCTTAATTACTCGATCGATCATCATACACGTTGCCATGGGATCGGAAAAGAACATAGGCTATTTTCCATCCCGAAAAAGTATTGTTATTAACCTAACTTAACCTACATTTACGCAAGTAAAGTTGCGAGCAAAATCTAGCTAGATTTATTTTAGAAAACGAATTAGGTACGAAGATTTAAAAGTACCTAAACCTCGATAAATGCCTTTTAGAATTTTTGTACCTCTGTTTGTTCCAATTTTACGTTCGTTCCACTAAACGTATTTCACGATTTAGTACTGGGTTTCAGCCTAAATTGTAAGCCACGTTGCATGTAATTCAGTAGTACCATAGGTATGGGCCATAGCGTGATTTACGGGCAAATACTTTTTATATATAGGTACATACTGCCGTCATAAGGGAAAAAGACGCATCTGCCAAGAAAATATTTCTTCTTTATAAAATACTGCTAGATGCATCATTTTTTACTAGTTAATTACATTAATTACGTATTTTAAATCTGTTCGTATGACGGCTTAATATTCAAAATCTAGTTTGTTTGTGTTTTGCACGTGGTAAACTCGGCAATTACTAGTCCAGTCTTTCTGCGTTACATGGCGTGTTTACTAAACAAGATTTTAAGCTATATACGCTACGACCCATGAAGACAAAAATTTTGATCATTAGGTATCCCAAAATACCATATGATGCAGTGAAGCTGCAGGACATAGCTAATAAAATTAAATCCCTTTATTGATTGTCCTAAACATAAGTATGTTGTAAATATTTTTTGCATTTTATAGCCAATATATTATGTATAGAGGAAAATTTTCTTTAACATTTTATCTCTACCTATAACATCACGCTATGATTCTAAAGAGAGTAACGGATAAAATCGCAAGGGAATAAAATAATATTGATACAGATTATTATTTTAACATTTATCGCTAAAAACACGAGATTATGTAAATAGTAATCATACCAAATTACAGCATATAAAATGTGCACCAAATTGTACATTAACCTGATGCATCGTATCTTTATGACTTATGACCGTCTTCTAAATAATGCATTCGATTCATTTATAATCTTCGTAAATATGACCATATTTCATCTTATAGATCCACTTGAAATTGGTTACCCATTCGTCAACGCCGTAGTTAGCGTGCCCTTACAATATTATTTTCTATTCACACCTCTCCAAATGGCTCCACTTATTTAACCTGCCTTTTCCAATACCTATGTTCCAATCATGATAGAAATTCGTTCCTTGGTTCTTCCAATAACCTGCTCTTACTTTGTCCCTCCCATATATCTGGTTTCCTACGTTCTTCCTTCTTCGTCCAGTCCGTTTTACTTTGGAATGCGCTCCCTTATGAAGTCAGGATGTCCACAAACCGTTGCACTTTCAAGTTAAAAGTGCGTGCTCTCTTCCTTGACAGTTTATCTGTTCCATCTCATCAGCAATGTGTTACGTGTGTATGTATGTATGTATATAGGTATGTATGTATGCAGGCGTCTATATATTTATATGTATATATTTGTTTATATTTTATTTAAATTATATGATATGTTTAGGTATGTATTACTTTTGTATTATTCTTTAGTTTAAATACAGGTATATTTATAATCCTATTGTATGCGAATGCACCTACTTCTTTTTATCTCTGCATCACCCTACGGTTGACTGGTAGAGAATGCCCTTGGCAGTAACTCTGCCAATTTATTGTTTTGTGCATGAAGATTTTAAATAAATAAATAATTCCTGTATCGCGGGGGACTTTACAAACATTCAGAAATGGATATAAAGGACATTTAGAAAAACTATTTGTAGATCACGCAAATGTTGGTTCCGTGTAGGATTTGAATCCACAACACTCGGCGCAGTGGTACTGGCGAGGCGACCAATTAAACTTAACCACTACGCCAACCATGCAGTAATGACCTGATGCATCGTATCTTTGCTTCTTGATTCCATCTGTGATGTACCTTGTGACTGCATGCAAGCTACCGTATGATCGGCGTGGGTTTGCCTTTTAGCGTAATTGTTTTCCATCTATTACGTATTAGAATGAATATTTTCATCAGTATCGTTAGTATCTATATCGCAATTAATTCAATTCTTTCAATACTGCAGGTGATTAAATCAGCAGCTTGTATTTGTAATTATATTCAAACAATTCAGTTCTCTTGCGCTACTGAATGTTAATTAAATACAAACTCCATTTGAATATTTGATTAAATACATAATAAGTACGAAACATGTTAATACGGTTACAGTTAATTCGTTTAGTATGTACATAGCCGTTCGTTCACCAAACACACAAATACATGAGTTTTATTTGCACGTAACAAATAATTTGTGTCTACGTAATTATAGTAGAGTTCTGCTATCGGTATACAGGTTATCCAGTATGTAGTGGGCCAACGGAATTTGGGTGATAGAGGTGGTTATTTGATAACAAAACGCAATAAAAATGCATATTGTTACGCCCAGTGACATCTCTCGGCGTTGTGGGAGGGACTCGGCGGTTCCGTCTAATAGTTTACACCGCCATCTATTGACATCTTACGGTACTACGTAGTACGGTACGAGAATCTTAGAGAGAATGCTGGTACTTTCTCGAATCATCGTACTGTTTATATACCGTGTACAGCGTTGCTAGAAAGCTCTAGAAGTGCTTTACCCGCGTATAAATAGGGCGCACGCGCACCGCCAAGTCAGTTTACAATCGTAAGCGGTCAAGTGTTCATCGAAGCGAACGGAAGCGGAAATACTACGGCGTTTGAAGCAGTACAGAGAAAAAGTGTGGTATAGTGTTTGTTGTGTTTTAAATTTAATTGTGTGTCTGAATAAAACGTGTTTTAGTCGGTAATATTGTTTATATTCTTATCCGTCGAACCCAGCACGTAACAATTGGTGTCAGAAGTAAGATAAGAATATGCCAGTACTACCGAAGGAGGAAGTGGAAGGGGTGCGTACCAGGAACCAGCGCCAGCAAGATGTGGACCAGAGGCGCTTTGGAGACGCCCCCTCGCCGACGTCAGGTGAATCACGTGACTCCGCGGCTGCAGCGGAACCATCTAGTGCAGCTCACTCGCCGGTGAACCCCGACCTCGCGACCCTGATGGCGTTTATGCAGGAGCAGGCTCGCCGCCTCGAGGAACAGCTGCAACGCGATAAGGAGGAGGGCATGCGCCGCCAGGAGAAGCACGCACGCCGCCTCGAGGAACAGCTGCAACGCGATAAGGAAGAGGGCATGCGCCGCCAGGATGAGCAGGCACGCCGCCAGGAGGAGCAGGCACGCCGCCTTGAGGAACAGCTGCAACGCGATAAGAAGGAGGGTATGCGCCGCCAGGAGGAGCAGCTGATGATGTTAAAAGACCTCAGCGCGACGGTTGGAAAGGAGATGAAGGAGTTGAAAGAGCAAGTCCAACGCCACGAAAGTCGCATCGCCGAGTTGGAGAAAATGATACGTGGGCTCAAGGCTGGAGATGGGATCGTGGCACCTGCGGTTGTGGCGCCCTCACCACGAGGCTTTAAAGTCCCACCATTCGACGGATCATCGTCATGGTCAGCCTATAAGATCCAGTTCGAGGCCGTCATGAAATCGAACGGGTGGACGCAAGAACAGGCTCTGACCGCTCTCACCTTGGGGCTTCGTGACCAGGCCTTGACTGTGTTAGAGGCGCTTGGTCAAGACATCACGTACGAGAAGCTGTTGGAGGCATTAGAAGCGAGATACGGCGACGCACATCTGGAACACGTGTTTCGCGCCCAGCTGAAAGACCGATCGCAACGTGTTGGTGAAACCTTGCAGCAGTGCGCCCTGGAGGTGGAGAAGCTGGTTCGGAAGGCGTACCAGTCCTCACCTGCGCTCATCGACGGAAACCTCATTCAAACTTTCACCGACGGGATCCGAGACCTGGAGGTTAGGGCCGCAGTGAGACTCGGACATTTCAAAAACCTGAAGGACGCCCTAGCCCACGCTCTGGAAGTGGAAGCAGTACGACGGGATGATCGAGCTCACCGTATCAGGGAAGTGTCGACCTCACCCCGGTGCTATAGCTGCGGCGAGAGAGGCCACATCAGGTTGAGCTGCCCGAAGCGAAGGAAACCACGTAACAGAAACCAGTCGCCGGTAGGAGGAACACCTGATGTGCGTGCCAGGCAACAACTACACGACTTCGTGATACAGCATCGCAGTGGCAAGTCACATGGTAATGCGGATGCCCTGTCACGTAGACCGTGTACCGGCCAGTGTAAGCACCACTGCGCCAGGAAAGAGGCTAAGCAGGAAGGACTAGTGAGGATGTTGAGGACGGATCTTAGCGAAGACTGGAAGAAAACTTTGCAGAGAACGCAACAAGAAGACAAAGACATAAGACCCATCCTCGAATGGAAGAAAACAGGTGTATCGAGACCTCACTGGAGTGAAGTTGCGGCAATGAGCCCTACCACCAAGAGTTATTGGGCACAGTGGGAAAGCTTGGTTATCCAGGATGGAGTTCTGTGCCGGAAATGGGAGAATGCTCGAGGTGACAAGTGTCACCTGCAAATGGTCGTGCCAAAGCTCAAGGTACCGGAAGTTTTACAACTCTATCATAATGGGAGTTCGGGAGGTCACATGGGAGTTAAGAGAACTCTGGTTAAGATCCGAGAACGATTTTATTGGATCCACTGTCGAGAAGACGTTGAGGAATGGTGCCGTAAATGCACGAGTTGTGCTGCCGTGAAGGGGCCACACACTCGCAGCAGGGTTGCATTGAAGGTGTACAATGTTGGAGCCCCGTGGGAACGTATAGCTTTAGATGTTGCCGGACCGTTTCCTGAAAGCCAAAGTGGGAACAAGTACTTCTTGGTGGTCATGGATTACTTCACAAAGTGGCCGGAAGTGTTTGCGATTCCCAATCAAGAGGCATTTACGGTCGCCGACAAGCTAGTCCACGAAGTCTTTTGTCGTTTCGGGGTGCCCTTAGAGATACACAGTGACCAAGGTCGGAACTTCGAGTCTGAAGTATTTAAGGAGACATGCCGGGTGATGGGTATCCACAAAACGAGAACGACCGCTTATCATCCGCAATCAGACGGCATGGTTGAACGATTCAACCAGTCTCTGGAAAGATATCTGGCAAAAGTTGTAGAAAGCAAACAAAGGGATTGGGACCAACACATTCAACCGTTTCTCCTGTCATGCCGTAGTGCCGTTCACGAAAGCACATCAGTAACACCTGCTTTCGCTAACTTCGGAAGGGAACTACGATTACCTGCAGACTTGATAACCGGCATCCCACCTGAATCTCCACGCAGCATAACAGATTATGCGAATGATTTGCGCAACAGGATGAATGACGTATACGAGCACATCAGACAGACCGGTCAGCAGATGTCTGAGAGGATGAAGACCCGTTACGACCGGAAGGCGAACAATAAAGGCTTCGAGGAAGGATCGCTGGTGTGGTTACATAATCCGGTACGCAGCAAAGGAAAATCTCCTAAGTTGCAGGCAAAATGGGATGGACCCTATCGCATAGTCACTAAGATGAATGACGTCACCTACCGGATCCAGAAAGGACCACGAGGTACACCAAAGATCGTTCATGTGGATCGATTGGCACGCTACTACGGATCCAACAATGTTCGGGACGAACATGTCTAAGAGGGGGGCAGTGTTACGCCCAGTGACATCTCTCGGCGTTGTGGGAGGGACTCGGCGGTTCCGTCTAATAGTTTACACCGCCATCTATTGACATCTTACGGTACTACGTAGTACGGTACGAGAATCTTAGAGAGAATGCTGGTACTTTCTCGAATCATCGTACTGTTTATATACCGTGTACAGCGTTGCTAGAAAGCTCTAGAAGAGCTTTACCCGCGTATAAATAGGGCGCACGCGCACCGCCAAGTCAGTTTACAATCGTAAGCGGTCAAGTGTTCATCGAAGCGAACGGAAGCGGAAATACTACGGAGTTTGAAGCAGTACAGAGAAAAAGTGTGGTATAGTGTTTGTTGTGTTTTAAATTTAATTGTGTGTCTGAATAAAACATGTTTTAGTCGGTAATATTGTTTATATTCTTATCCGTCGAACCCAGCACGTAACAATATTATAGATTATTTTTAATTTTCTTATTTCTGATAATTACGCTTGGATATTATTTTATTTAGAAAGTATGTGGCCTATGTATTTTTAAAATAGATTTTGTAAAATATAGCATTTTTTGTACGTTGTACGATAATTTGAACTTAATATAAAAAGCTACTTGTGTCGGATGCTTACACCATGCATGCTCAAGTACAGTCACAACTTGGGCATGTAGCCTGTGTGAATACAAGTAGTGGTATAGATAAAATTAGCACAAAAGACGTTAAAAAAATATCAAACCTCATTTCCGACAGTCTAGCTATAAGTTTTAACAAATTAATTATTAATGGGAAGTTTCCAGATACTTTAAAGGTCGCAAAGGTTACACCAATCTTCAAATCGGGACCTAAAACCGATCCTGGAAACTATCGACCAATTTCTGTGCTCCCAATTAAGTCAAAAATTTTAGAAAAAATATTACGTAATCCTTTACTTAAGTACCTAGACTCTTTCGATTTTATATCCGAACGTCAATATGGATTTAGAGCTAGGAAAAACATCACTGCTGCTGCTATTGATGTAAAAAAAAGGAAATATTTCTATAAAAAAAAATTGCTTTGTGGGTATTCATTAATTTTAAAAAAGCGTTTGACACTGTAAGTCGTAAACTGTTGTTACATAAGTTAGAGAACGTAGGGATCAAGGGCAACGCACTCAAAAATGCTAAAATCTTATCTCACAAATAGATTTCAGATTGTTAAGAGATGACTTTGAGAGTAGTGCTTCACCCATCACGTGCTGTGCCCCGCAAGGGTCCATATTGGGACCATTATTGTTCTTGATTTACATAAATAATATCATAGAACTAAGTTTACATGGTTATTTAACTCAGTATGTAGATGATACGTGCTTATTTTACTTCGGAGCCAACATACATTATATAACTTTACAAGCCCAAGAAAATCAAAATATTCTGTTTGAATAGCTACAATACAATTTGCTGACAATAAACATTTCTAAAACCTTTTACGTAATTTTTAATGCCAGGAATAAAAAAGTCCCGCTTGATAATATTCCACTAGAACAAAAAACTTGCGAAAAGTATCTTGGTCTGAGAACAGATAATCACTTAACATGGCACAATCAAATCGAGTATATTAAGAAGAAATTGACTGCACTTATAGGATCACTTCACAATATGAATCAATGTATACCTAAAAATGTACGTTACAGTATTTATAATTCTCTTGTCTTGAGGTCACATCTATACCTTATAGAAATCTGGAGAAGCGCCGGTAAAACGAAATTACAAGAATTGCAAAGAGTTCAAAACAGAATCATAAAAACACTCATTGCTATCTATACATTAATGAATATCCATCAACTCTATATATATAATACTTGTGTTTTAATTAGGAAATTTTTAGACAAAACCATCTATGCCAATATATCATTTATTAAAATGTCCCAAATATCTAAACGTAGCCTTCATCGCCCTAGTTTGCTTGTTTTGCCAAAAATACGAACCAACTATTCTAAAATGTTTCCGGTGATGGTTACTTATAATGAATTTACTGACTGTGTTATGTTATATTCCAATATAAGTGGCTTAGTCTTTTTTTGAGAATAAATGATTTAAACTTAACCAAAAATTGTAGATACCAGCCTAAATTTAAATAAGACTACTTTAAATAAGATTTTATTGGGGTATATTTTAATTACTTTTAAATATTATTTCAAAATCTATATAATTATATTGATTCAGTGACAACTTGTATGGAACTGCTGTGCATAAGGCAACGTCTCAGCTACTTTTAAGCATTCTTGGTCACGGAGATTAAGGTAATCTTCAACATTAAGAGGAACAAAACCACACAACTATAATCATCTTGATAATGGGATGGCAACATTTGATGTTTCAAGCATTCATAGTCCACTGAAACAGTTGCTATTAGCAAGTGAACTGATTTTTTATTAATGGTGTAAACAGTATTCCAGGTAATAATATTGATGAGCCATAAAACTCGACGCTGTCCCGTGTTACTTTTGAAATATGTGTGTATATGAATAACCTAATAACAGTTTACCTGATCCTTTATTCTTTTACTATGAATAATGGTGCCTTTTTTTGTTAGTTCTCTTAAGTAGTTAGCTGTGGTCTGTGGCTGTGTACCTTTTATTTAACCTGTCAATTGTTGCAATGTCAGACATAAATGAAAAACCTATTGTGTCTGGTCGTCGGTTCGCCACTGCCACTCAATAGGTTAATAGTGTGCTTTGTATTCGATTTTATTATCAACGCTTTATAGTCAGCTCACCGGTTAACTATTATTCAGTTTAGTGAATTCCTTTGTAGGTTTAAGGTTTAAGACATTTATTTTCTCAAAAGATTTACAATAACTTACAGAGAAAATACTTATAATTAAATATACATTAAGCCGATTGGCGTAACAAGTAGGTAAGTACCTAATTATAATACTGTTACGTGCTGGGTTCGACGGATAAGAATGCAAACAATATTACCGACTAAAACATGTTTTATTCCAACACATAATTAAATTTAAAACACAACAAACACTTTACTATACTTTTCCACCGTGACTGCTTCAAACTCCGTAGTATTTCCACTTCCGTTCGCTTCGATATATACTTCACCGCTTACGATTGTAAACTGACCTGGCGGTGCGCGTGCGCTCCATTTATACGCGGGTAAAGCGTTTCTAGAGTTTTCTAGTAACGCTATACCCGGTATGTAAACAGTACGATGATTCGAGAAAGTGCCAGCGTTCTCTCTACCCTTCGCGTACTCACACTACGTAGTTCCGTAAGATGTCAATAGATGGCGGTGTAATAAATTATTAGACGGAACTGCCGAGTCTTTCCCATAATGCCGAGAGATGTCACTGGGCGTAACAATACATTAAGCAAGTAAGTATAATCTATGAATAAGAGAGATATCTCGGAGATTATTTCTAGCTTAAGATTAGTTTTCAAAAATATAAGCACAGCACACAACTCAACAACACAGCCTGATAATTTGAATCTCCCTTTACAGTGGGCGCTTAAGGATAAAAGTATATAAAACACTTATATAGAAAAGCAACGGTGTCCAAAAATTCGAATCCATCGACCACGTTTCGAGTTTCGTGTACTAATTAAATCTTCTGAAATAATATATAGGTACATATTTTCTGAACATTGTTTGAAGGCTTTCGTGTTTTTTTAGAAATAAAAATATATTTTCTTTCTTTCTTCTTCTTCTTCTTTACTACATACGTATGCTGTTTTATTTATATTTAATATACATATAAATATTAGTTTGGAATCCCACAGAGGCGGATATCGAAATAAAAAGTATCCTAGCTGTTTAATTTTTGTTTTTATTGTTTTTATCATTATTTCAAAAATAATTTTACCGAGGAATAAATACACTAGGGATAAATCATGTGTGACACAAAGAACACTCAGACTCGGAACAACCATTTGTGGATCACACAAAGTTTTGTCCCGTGTGGGATTAAAACCGACAACACTCGGCGCAGTAGCATTGGCGAGGCGATCGCTTAAACCACTACGCAGTCCATACAGTCTAAATCCATTTAACAGTTCATGCGTAATTGAGTAACAGACATATCTCAACAAACTTTTTTTTAATATAAAGTCGTCTAGTTATAAAGTTTCTATCGGTGATTACGATTCACTAAAGACGAGTTCTTGTACAAGATAGTTTATGAAACCACTGCGAAGTACGGAGCACTAGACTTTGCGAACTTATTAAGATTCTAGACGGCATTCACCCAAAACTTTAACCGAAAATTTCAGGCCTCACTTCATGACTATACACGTATGAGATGAAAACCCATTCAACAAACACAAGTTTAGCTTTAATAGGGTAATAGTATAAGATCCTAAACTAACAAATTTCACGCCAAGCCATACGTTAATCTAGACGTCGACCGAGTGTAGGCAAATTGGTCCAAAGCTGTTGGACCGAGTGATTGGAATTACCAACGGAAAGCCTAAACTGACAGATAGACGAGCAATTGTGGGGCGACTAAAATGTTGTAGACGATAACTCGTAACGAACAAGGCTTTTATGCATTTCGGTATAGTGTCCTATCTATCTCTGTATGAGTATTTGTTATAAGCCGTAGTGATATTGTATCTGATCAATATTAACAGTCGTTATTTATTCTCGAAGAGTGTTGTGTGTGTTATCTACGTAGTTACTTAGTACTGCGAATCATATATGGTATTTTATCGTACATGATAGAGTATGGTGGTACATACTATATGACATTGTGATATACTATGTTGATACGTCATAGTGTGATAGTATAAAGTCTATGTTACTTCTGGACGAAGAGTTTGTGATTTTATTCATTACAAACAATAATACAATTCTTACCTCTTTTATAATAATTATGTCGGCCTCGATGGCGTAGTGCTTAGTGTAACTGACTTCCACACCTGAGGTCGCGAGTTCGATTCCAGCACAAGTCAAACGTGTGTGTGCATGAACATAGATGTTTGTCTTGGTCTGGGTGTTTCTATGTATAATATGTATGTACTTACAAAAAAAAAATATATGTATGTTTATCCATTGTCTGTTACCCATAGTACAAGCTCTGCTTAGTTTGGGCTAGATGGTGTTGTGTGTATGTGATAGAATATTATTATTATTATTACTCTTTATAAAGTTTTGTAAGTAAACTGAAACCTATGAATGATTATTAGTATTTATTTCCAACTCCATACAAAATCATAAGGCTGTTAGCAGAAGCGAGACCATGTCGTTTTGCAAAAAGTTTGACTAGTAAGGTTGCCAACACCAAAACCATGTAAAAGACAAATGCATACATACAAATGTCTCTAGGGGTTGCTACACGTATTACGAAAATTGAAAAAGGGATATGATGCTCGCAATACTATATGTATATACCATCTACTACGAATATACACTGACACGACACGATATTTATATAGAACAGAGAAGATATGAAATGCGTTTTTGACGCACGGGGATAAACTTGGTAGCACTTTCAGTAACATACTTGCACTATACCATTTTATAAAAATGCTTGTTGGATGGTTTACGTTGAATATTTTTTTCCTTATTTGAAGTCTGTTAAATACAATATTTCGTTATATTTTTGTGGTTTGGGACTTTTATTGGGTAACAAGCATGAATATAGTAACGTATATTGATTTTGAATAACGCAATAAACGAATATTGATCTTTAAAAACTTCAACAAAATATGATGATTTTATTCAAATTTAATAACATCAGAGGTATTTACTAAACACAGTTTATTGATCTGTAATAGTATAAGCATGCAACTAAAAGCAGCTCGTCTATTGAAAACGTAAACTAAGGTATCCTTAATATTCTGTCATAACTTTCAACAAAATATGTAACTTGGGTTATTTTCTTGTTAAAATGGGATCCGGATTTTTATATTGGAACCGAAAATTGGTCCTAAAATAAGTCAAATAACAAGGGTAGTGTGAATTTTGTAGGCAAGATTACGTTTTTACCATATAAACCGTAAAGTGGTGATATTGTGGAGTCATGAATCATATCCATATCGTTGTGACAGTCTGTTATGATATAGAGAGATTCGAAGTATTCTCTTAGAGATTATTATATGAATTTACAAGAAATAGATGAATGTGACCACGATGAACATAGCTATGGTTACTTTCTCTAGCTTTCCTTTAGATTTATCATCACTTTTATGTATTGCCAAAATCCAAGTGTATCCGGTTCTTTCACCACTATAATTAGGTACTATAAAACCGAGACTATTTAATTGTAATTTATGGTTGTTGTCAATTTCACTTTACTCCTGGTTTGCTTCTGAAAATCACCAGCCTTCGCTTGATTTAATTGTTGTGGAAAATCTATGTCACCACGTAACAGACGTTTAATTACAAACATTTAGATTTGCACAAAAGTAGCTTAAAGTCTGAAAGAACAAGAGCATAATAACGTGTATGTATCAGGAACTGTAATTAAAAATGAAGAAAATTAAAGTAATTTGTTTATGAGTTTTTTCAAAACACAATCTTTGCCTATATATAAATACGAAAAAGATAATGAGTGCAAAGAAATGCTTTTGCAATTACAGAAAATGTCTTAAGAGGCTTAAAAAAGAGCCTTAAAATTCTAATGTGAATAAGAAAAGTGTGCATATTCTCCATAAAAGCGATTTTCCTAAAAGGGACAATTTAATTTCAATAAACACCAATAGAAGTCGCTCTACAAATAACGCCACAATACAGAGCCAGTACATTATCACTAGGGTTTTCAACTACATAAAAAATGAGGGAAGAATTTTTTGAGACGGCAACAAAATTGCATATTTAATTTATTACAATGTTCCAACAAATATTTTACAGAGGATATTGTATAAGATTATTCTTTTATATATTCTCATCCTTTTTATATTTTCATATAATGTCTGCAGCTGGTGTCAATTAACATTTTAACACCGAGGTTTCTATACTTTACAGAACATGTTACGTATCAGGACATTAATGTTATTTAAATATTTTAAGGCATATATGGCCTTATGTCTATTATGCCGAGGTTAGACATGTGTCGCATTATTGTGCATCTCCACTTGCTTCAATAGTAGAGGTTATGCCTGATTCTTAACACATTCTTTATTATGGTTCACCCTTGTTTGATCGAACAACGTTAGATATAATATTACTAAATCGAATTTTAGTTGCAATAAAGTCATTTCGAAGAATTATTCATTTGACCGAATAAGTCATTGGTAAATTTTTATTTAGCGTAATTATTTATTTGAACTAATTTCATTTGAACTAATTTAAAAAAAAAAAACCACGAAGGCTAAGGCGGGAGCTCAGCTCCGCTTCGCTCCCGCCTTCGCCTTCTAACCTAACCTATCCGAGTCGAGGTACTCTGAGTCGGGGTAATGAACATTATACCTTTTGATCATTAGCGCAAATGTTGTTATAGCAAATAAATATTCGATGAACTGAAAATTCTATCAAACGATATTATACAAAGTGATGATTTTCTTAAACGTTGTTCGATTTAGTAATATTATATCTAACGTTGTTCGATCAAACAAGGGTGAACCCTTTATTATATGCAGCCGTAAGTATGAATTGTGTACGTAGTAGCCTTCCTATAGAATCTTGGCGGATGTTACCTGTGCTTTGCTCAGACAACGATTTGTCAAGATTTTTCCATATAAACTATTTCATTTGTTGTAACTGAGGATTTTAAATTTGACTGCATAGATGTCATGGTAATGAAAGTGGTTACCGCGCCATTGCTGCTACACTGATTGTTGTGATTTGGATGCCCACATGGGATAAAAAATATGTGATCCACAAATACTTGCTCCGAGTCTGGACGTTTTTTGAATCCTTTGTTTAAGCATTTTTAAAGACTCACCCTGTGTCTTTTTAGACTTCAGTTTTGTTTTGGACATAAATTAAATTTTTCTAATTGTTGCCCAAATGATTGACGATACCATTCTAGATTCTTCTTATCTCTTCTTCTCATCCTTTTGAAATATTTGTAGCGTAACAATTTTAAAGGTTTGTTTCCGCCCATATTTCATTTACATTGAGTTACAAACTTCAGCCGCAACGTCACCAGTTCGCAGAAAATCGATTAGACAGACTCAATTAGTGTCCACGCTTTGAATTAACGAGGCTACAATTTCTAGGTGATAAGTGCAAAAAAGGACTTACTTTCAATTCAAGAGAATATAATTGCAACCTCCCACTCTACATTGCTATGTTGCCAATATGGTAATTCTCACGAGATAATCTGCAAGGAATTATATCATTAATTCACAAATATCCATTCGGATTGAAATCATAATAATTATTAGTTGTCTAGCAATGGTTGAGGTCAAAGTCTACTTTGACTTCTGCTCAGTATGGGTTAGTATACTATTATATTTTATCTTCGATAGGTTAAATAAAGGTATAAAAAAAATCCACATTTTGTTAGCTACTTATGTTTTTGTCCTACCTAGCAAGTAACAATAAGCTTGCTTCTATCACGTAGCGGTGTCAGAAACAAAAACACTTTTGAAAATCGAACGACTTTGAATTCTTTGAATATTTCATAAATGGTAGTTGAGCTACTCGCGCTACTAGACCAAGAAGGCTTTAGTTGTCTTTTATTAGATACATATTATGTCTCCGGTGGAATGAGTAGAGGTGTATTACCTACACCTACAAATTTGGCAGATTTGGTTTTTAGGTCCCACGCAATAGGGAGCCTAATGTCGTTCCAGACTCCAAAACTTCTAACTTCACTGAGGCAGTCTCGTTGTCTTTAATTAAGGTTTACTGTAAGCAGTATCAGGTATCTTATTCCTCATTTAACATACATTGTTTTGCTTCTACAATGTGAGCATCATGTTATTTTGTTTTATACTCGGCAATCCAAACGCTGTAAAACTATTTTTGACGTTAAAGTCTGGCACAATGCCACTACACAAGAAATTCTGTTATCTTTGAACTTACCCTCACTGAGGCCAATAATAGTTCCAAGAACTTTTTTGGCACTAACTTTAGAGATACTTATTTTGTAACTTGGTCATAATGCTCAGCTGCTTCCAAAAAACATTACAGTTTTTGGGATATTTATCGTATTGAACCATAGGATATCTTGTATGAAACGACCTTTCGTTTTCATTCAGTTTCAATTAGTTAACAAATTCCTCATATTCTTGTCAACTCTCTTAAGAAGCTCAAATTTATAAACATAAACGTTAGGTGTAGGTTTACATCTATAGTGCTATACATCGAATTCAATGCAAAGCCTTATCCATTAAGCAACTGCCACTTTCAACGAGAAAAGTTCATAATTCTTTTTATTTAATCCTTGTCTGACCAACTCCTCGGCAAGAGAAGATCGTCAGAAAGTATGGAATGGAGTGAATTCATTTGCTGTTAAAATTGGCTTATAAGTGTTAGCCGATTTATAATCTTCGTAAACAACAAATTCCTTGTACCTGATTATGTGACTCTTAAAGATAATTGTTTAAATATGAGTCAACTTACACATCTTCCTAATCATTCGGGAATATACTAACGCGATGTTTTCTCCAAACAAGTTTTTCAAATCCTTACTATTGTATACGTGTGTGACAGCCCTAGCAATACGCTGTTATTTCGTACTTATATTAGCGTAAAGAAATCTTCTTTATCAATCCCTCGAAGCGGACAATTTCACAATTTGTATACTAATGTTCAAAAAGCTTATTTGCTAAGTACATCTTATAACAATGTTCTTTTTTGATCTAATCTGTCGGAGTATTATATTAATACTAGCTCCCCTTCGCGGTTTCGTCCACATTTATAATGACTGCTGTCTTGTAGCATGATGTTATAATATAGCCTATAACCCTCATCAAGAATTAAGCAATTAAATAAAAAAAAATACTAAATAGTAAGTACTTCTAGAGATCAGCGCGTTTAAACAAAAATCAAACAAACTCTTCAGCTTAAATATAATGTACTGTATAAATTACTATCGAAGTAAAATTAGGCATGTCAATAGTTACTGATAATATATAATATAATATTCTACCACATACACACAACACTATCTAGCCCAAACTAAGCAGAGCTTGTACTATGGGTACTAGACAATGGATAAACATACATATATACTTTTTTTTTTTTGTAAATACATACATATTATACATAGAAACACCCAGACCAAGACAAACATCCATGTTCATGCACACAAATGTTTGACTTGTGCGGGAATCGAACCCGCGACCTCAGGCGTGGCAGTCGGTTACACTTACCACTACGCCATAGAGGTCGACTATATATTCTTAGCACGCAATTTGGATGATACTCCGTAGGAAGCAACATAATTAAAATATATTAATTAATTATATTATATTATTATATAATTATTATTATGTTCAATAGAGTCAAAAAATGACTGGCCAGATACAGTTGTAGTATATATCTTTCTCATTCTTCCGATATTCCAATCGTAATGTTATCATAATATGATGTTACATTTACGATAAATACATTTGTCAAGGAAAAATCCTGTTTAGATTTAATTACCTATCAATCATGGACGTACTGTCGGAAAATAAAGTATGGGACGTATTTGGGACATTGCCTCGTCGCTCCGGGGTGAATCCCTTCTGTAATTGATTTGTTTTATGTAACGTACAGGCATCGGGGCAAGGTGGACGGTTGGAAAAATGGGATCATATTTGTAACAACTTTATAACAATAATATTGCCTTTGTGTTACTGATTGACTTGTTTTTTCTATTATCGTGAACTTGTCGGTTCACTTTTGATATGGTACGGTTGCCTTTTGAGATCGGTCAGTTTAGATAAACCATTTTTAAGAAGTATGTCCTCCTATACCTGCTAGTTAGGTTATATAGACGTGTATTGACTGTATGTGTATAACTCGCACAAGACGTGGCGTTTACTACTCGCATTTGTATTAAAACCATTAGATGTGCATGCACGTCTTTTATAACCCATTGGTTTTCTTACGGACATTGTTTCAATTATCACCAATTTACGCTTGAACATTTATCACGTACCAATGCTTAGGTTATCATAGCCAGACATAACAAACAATCTAGGATACTAGAACTTATATCATTATTTCTCTGTCTCTCTTTCACATCGGAAATAGCGCTATTAATCTATACCAATGTAGAATGATGCTATCGATAGTATAATTTATGTAAATAATTGTCCATAAATTGCCACCAAGTTGACGCTCGTTCATCTGATCCTTATCTAAGCCTTGTTCAAAGTAATGGCTCCCAAATGGTGCACAATGTTGTAATGTTTGTTTATTTCTGACCCTTTATACTTTGGACCATAGCCGAGACTAGAGAGGGCCGATAATAAAACAGTAAATGCTAAATATCGGCATTTTACCTTCTTTGTATTCAATATACTTGCCAATGTAGTTCGTCGTTTTGTGTACTCGTTCACTGCATGAGTTTGAAATGTCTGTGATCATGATTGATGCTCCTAGTGAAGGTGTTCTTAGTGTATCGTATTTTATGACATAATTATGCTTACAAATAATGCAAAAGAAAAGGCACGTTTGGCTGTTCATAGAGGACTATTAGTGCCCACACTTATGTATGGAAGTGAAAGTTGGGTATGGCAAAAGAAGCATGAGAGCAGAATAAATGCTGTAGAAATGAGAGCGCTGAGAAATATATGTGGTGTGACTCTGAAAGATAGAATAAGGAATAGTGTGATTAGAGAGAGATGCGGCATGAAAGTTGATAAAGTGACAAGAATAGAAAAGGGTATGTTAAGCTGGTTTGGGCATGTAGAAAGAATGGACGAGGAAAGACTGACTAAGAAAGTTTATAAGGCTAGTGTGAATGAAACAGTCGCAAGAGGAAGACCTAGGCGAACGTTTCTTGATCAGATCGGAGACGTTCTGGACAAAGGCCAGCTTAAGAGCACCTTGAACCGACGGGCGTGTATGAGGAATGTGATGAAAGTGAATGAAGCCAGAGAAGTGTGTCAGGATCGTAGCAAATGGAAATCCGTAGTCTCTGCCTACCCCTCTGGGAAACAGGCGTGAATCTATGTATGTATGTACAAATAATGTGTTAAGAAAAGACAAGTCCCGCGCTAAGATTAAATTATTTATGTCAGGGGACTTTATGAATATTTAACGAACAAACACAAAATCGCCCATACTGCGCACAACTATTTGTTGATGTCCCGTGACTGGATACGATTTTTGAATCAGTGCTGTACTGAGAATTCCAATAATACTTTCCCGGCCTGGGAATCAAACCTGGAGCCGCATGCAAAACAACCAAATCACTACTGTCACTCAATATTCTCAAGTTATATTTAGGTGACACGTGACAGGAGACGTGGCCATCACCGTTTTTAGACATGTCTTACTACGTACTTCTACTAAATAATTCTTCTTCTTCTTTTCGTGTGGTTAGTGGCCAACCTGTTGTCAAGAGTTGTTCAAGCCGCCCGTAGGCCTCTGACATGGCTTAACGACTGCTATCAATTTGACAACAACTGGGACCGACTTTTTACGTGCCCTCCGAAGCACGGAGACTCTCAGATGAAATACCACTACGCGGTCACCCATCTATAGACTGACCGCACCCAACAATGCTTAACCTAGCTAATCGTTTACAGGTCAGTGAGTGCAACTGGCTATGAGCGTCTAAATAATTACTAACAAACAAATCATCAGCCTCAGAATACAACTAAGCTTATCATGTCCATCGTTCCCTTCTGTCCCTATAACCTACAAAGTAAAAAGCTTCTTCATAAAATATATATCTCTAAGAGCTCTTCAACTGTGTCTGCGCTTATGTAATATAGCCTAGTCATGACTGAAAAGTCTCTTCAGCCAAGTGGTAGCTTGGATCGCTAACGCTTTGAAGGACCTTTGAAATCTCACTTGAGTGATTCACAGTAATATCTGAAGGCAAAATGAGAATTTCTGGACAGAAATAACTTCCTGTTTAGAAGTACTGAGTGACACTATTCAGTTGAGACAAAACGATCTTAGCTTTAATCTGGATCATTTCGAATTGAAGCATCCCGGCTGATAAAGAACATTATGCAACCGAACAACTTTGTGTTGTTTTTCGCCGTAAGTTTAACAGCCTCCTGAGACGCTGTGCTGTCAGCAAGACTCTTCTTACTTTTTTTATGTTCTTTTTAAGTGATTTTAAGAGTTCATAAGCTAGATAATCGCTTACTACCAAGTGAGCACTATGCTTATTTGTCACCTATATTGTAGATATCTTATAATTCAAAGCCTAAACGTAAAGTATTCAAGTCTGTACTTCTTTTTGTACGAGACTTAGGGCCACGTTAGGATTTTTCTAGCACCATCTATCGTGCTACTTTCGAAGCTAAACTAGATAACAGCACACAAAATATTTTTTTCTGTAGCATTGTAGACGTAAATGTTCCAAATAAAGTACATGATCATAAATGTAGATAATTTATCATGTTTGATTGATGTATTTACGGTTCTCGTTATTTTGTTAACAAACAACCACACAAATTGTTTCATTAATATATTTATGTAATGCATGCCGTGGCAGCACTTTAACGTGGATGTATCCTTATGTTAACAGAATTTGATGAATTTTAGTGTATGTTTTATTAGTTGTGCTTAAATAAATAAATATTTATTGGTCTCAGTTACAAATAAAACATATCTAAAGTACTACGTGACTGTATCATTACGACGATACGAATTCCATGTTGTCGCATGCTTGCGTCTGATTCAACAAACCTTATACTCCTACAGTAGGTACTCACAAGCACAAATGCATTATTTAAATTAATATTCGAACATTTCATAATTGATAAAGTCGAAATTGAACTTAGTAATTACGTACCTTTGCTAATCTTATTATATATTTTAGTTTTTTTTTTATTATCAAATAATGAATGGCTCGACGATCTGCCAATGTCTGCAGGCACCATTCCCCATAAAGTACGAGAATATTATTGTAGTAAAATTCACTCAGACATATTTTTATTACTTCTTTATTACCCAACAGCCGCCACGTACCAGCATTGGAATATATACTCCTTTAATCAATCAGAATCAGTAATAATTTATTTGCAAAGAATGCAAGTAACAAAATAATGTTCGTATTGGTAAGCAATAGATTCCAGTACATTCTGCCATCTGACATGCAAAATCATATAATGTTATTTATAATTAATCTGAGTTTAATAGGTAATCAATTTACGAAATTTACAAATGTCATCCTATAGAAAGTTAAAGGTAAATATTATATTGCAATATTTAAATAAGTTATTATTAAAGTGTAACAAAAATATATAATAGTGTCATAAGGAATTATGACCAATAAAATCATTGACAAATAATAGCATTTATCAACTAGTAGATCAGTTTATTTCTTATTGAAGATGTGAGTTATACTGCTGCAGCTGCAGCATACGCATAATACTTGTTCTTAACAATGCTTTTTATAACTACCGATATATAAAAGGTTTTTGTATTAAGATTATATTAGTGTCTTGTTACAATATCATCAGCTAGCCCCCTATTATGTGGTACTACAACCTTAATGTACATATAATACATCTCTGTCCGCCCCTTTAGCGATATAGGCGAGAAGGTATTATGAATGTAAGTAGTCGGTCACAATTACGCTTGTCGAAAATATCTCCAATGTGTAGACAACGCCATCGCTGCAGAATTATAAAATATAGATATCATTTTCATTTCTATAAACTAAGAAAACATTTACCATTTTAATTGCTCTCGTAAATCTCTTTAAGCAAGAAAAGAATTATAGTGGTGCTTTATAAATCACTGAAGTAAAGCAGTTTTGGTAAATGGAAACGGGCGGAGCGCTGTGTACAAACATTTTAGATCGCCTTTCTTAAAGTAGAGGGTGCGTGCGTTTCTTATTACCTCACTTCGAGTATACTTCTTGGCGAGCGACGCGGCGTAAAATAGAATATTAACTAGAAAAGGAAATACTCAACGAATGGTCCTACGAGAAGTTTCCATCATTGGTTAAAGAGAGGGAGCGAGTAAACTTGCCAATGTCAGCTAGTTTTAAATAAGTTTACAAAAAATTGCAAAGTATAAGATTTAATCAAAAATTGGTCTCTCCTTTGTACTCATAACGTATATATGATCGAGAGAGACAGTGAAAGAGAATTTTTACTTTAACGTGTCATTAAATTTGTATCAAAAAGTTATGAAAGAAACTCACATTTCTTTTTCAAAGACGAATGTTACTCCACTTAAAAAAGTAATTTAAGAGGGCTAATGCAAAAAAATTGGTACTCCAATTAATTGGGTTCACTCAATTGCACTTTAATAAGGAGTGATGAGTACACTCTCAACTTTCTAATGGCAATTACCTTTTTTGAAGCTCTTTGGAGAACCATCTTAATATATAGAGTAGTTAATGCTAAAGTATCAGACCATATGCCTGACAGTAATTTAGGCTCACCATTTCGACTCGTGCTTACCATATGTCATATCATCGCAATTCGCTATTAATGGTTTAAGGTTACACGTAAAAGAGTCTCTTGCCGTTTATGCTAATGCCGAACTCTCTTGTGATACAGAGACTGTCGTGATAGAAAAACCGAATTACACTTTTTGATCTATGAAGATTTGTTTGTAACATACAAACTCTAAAAATACTGACCCGAGTTTAGTAATTCTTTACTACTTTATCCAGAACTAACATCATGTGACGAGCCACGGGAGCGCCGCAGCAATCACAACCGTGAGTAACCGCGTAGGACGACTAATATGAAAATGTCCTTATGGCTTATTTTTAATGTAATCTAAACACTCATACACAGGAAAATTTTATACTAACTAGCTGTTCACCATCCATAATAAAACAGACAGTTGAAAAAGATCTACAGCACCGTTAGCGTCACTTTATTTTATTTATTTTCGTGTAATGTTTATGAGAGATCCCACGAGATAAAAAAATATCGCACAATTCAGTATGTACCGTCTACGTTTTAATCTCCCAAAAGTCATGTGTTTTTATAGCACCTTTTTATCGTAAAAATATAACACATTTCCGTATTAATATAAAAACTAGATAATGCCGTGGGCTGCAGTCTATGCTCAGTCCACAGTAATAGTATCCTATGTCACCTATGTGTTAATTCATGACATGGAATATGTATAAGTATATGTACCGAGTTTAATCTAAATACTTAAAATGGTTTACATGTAATTGAATAATTAACAAAATTTCTCTTTATAACATTAGTGTGATATACGGAGAGTAATAAAATGATGTTTATTCAATCTCGTATATTCGCAGAAAGACACATACAATGTACAAGATATACTTACTATCTACTATATACAATAAAACTATAATTAGCTTTGAGTAGTACAGCCTCGCTGATTTCAGCATGAATGGGCCGGCTCGACCATGGAAGAACTACCCGATTTCACAGAATATCGACGTGTAATACCAGTATTCCTACTGTTCTGTTTCGTTCGGTGAGTGAGAGTGCCGGAGGCCCAATTACCCCCTTTCCCCAATCCCGCTCCATCTCCTTCCCAATTCCATTCCTAAAAGGTCGGCAACGCGCAAGTGATGCCTCTGTTGTTGCAGGCGTCCATAGGCTTCGGTGAACACTTACCATAAGGTGGGCCGTAAACTTTTTGCCACCGTTGTATAAAAAAAATACTTCTACATTACAATTAGTAGGACATAATCGTCTATTAATATTACTGCACACAAATCAAAATTCTAAATCATATGAGTGTTGCACCAAATAATTATGATTAAATAGCAATTTGGAATCAAAGTTACTGTGTGATCTAAATGAATGATCATGTTTTGATATTCACATTCGAAATTAATTTAAATTGATCCAAAGACATTATACATGTGTATAATGCATATGTATGCATATGCAAGTATGTGTGAGTGCGTGAGATATTTTATACATATACGCCTATATAGCCGAATAAGTAGGTAGCAGCATGGACTCCGGACGTGTACCCGGTAGACGAAAATAGGGTCGCCCCTTTACGTCGCGTGGGACCAAAAACTAAATCTGGCAAAATGTGAGTGTAATAATGTATTACGCCAAATATATATATTTTTAAATCCAATTATACTTAGAGACTTACTCTATGTATAATTACATATATACGCAATAGCATCCTAACTAATAATATACATAAATGTGAATGTGAGTATATTTGTTTGTTACGTTTTCACGCCTAAATTTAATGATGATCAATTGAGTAGTTAACTCAATTGATCATCATTAAATTTAGCAAACACGTTGTCACGGGTACAGAAAAGGACATAAGGTACATCACATCACATACATCCACAAAATAACTATTTCCGAGAAATATAAATTTATTGTCAAATCTACATCAACGCGAGCGAAGCCACGGGAAATATATAGTTTATAAATATAATAAAAACTAGTCACGAAAGTTATAATTCAATGTAACACAAAACTAGAACCTTGCTCGAAACAGGCAACAATATAAAATAAAAGTAATGTATCAAATGGAATACCGAGGCTATACTGTAAAGTTCTGGGATATTTTCTTTCAGTCCCGGTGATATATTGAATGTTAGAAACGTCCGGTGCGGGATACGAAACGCTCAGCGGATACGATGCTCTTTTCAAATATATCTACTACTTTTAAAGTATACTGTTCTTTATTTCCGTAATCCATCATAGCTTTGTGAAAGGAACGGTTTGTTTTGTAAGTTGATGGTTCAGCTATCTTTTTAATTATGTGTGCTATGCTGTGTAATATGCTTTAGTATCTTATTTTATGTGGGGGCCAGTCAGTGCAGACCGTCGACACTTCGACCCAGTGGGATCTTTTGTGTCGACACACGCCCAATAACAACTGCCATAGATGTTCATGGCAGCCGGGACCGACGGCTTAACGTGCTCTCCGAGGCACGGAACAGGCGATAATGTCATGTAACTCCCGAAAGTCAGAGGTGCGCGACGTCTTTTCGAAGCCGAGACCCTCTGCATTGCAGTCTGTTGGTCTCTCCACTATCTCAGCTATCGCTGCTCTTATGCTTAAGTATAGTAATATATGTACGTGAGTAATACATTTCATATTTATTCATACATCGTTCGTTTATAATAAGGTAAATTGACATTTCGAGGGCTTATTATTAAATATAAGCTTTTACCCACAGCTTCCCTCGCATAAAAGTAGGTTAGGTAAGGTGTGACAGTAATTTTTTTTCAATATAGTATAGACTATGTCACTCGGTGATAATATAGCTTTCTAATGGTGAAATCATTTTTGAAATCGGTTGATTAGTTTTTAAGTTAAATCATTAAACAAACAAAAAATAAAATCATTCCTGTTTATAATATTAATATAGACTATAGACTATAACTGAGTAGTTGCCAAGGTTTGATTTTGTACATGATTTTACACACAAGAGGAAATAGCAATCAAAATAAATTTTTAAATTTAGATTTTTATACAGTGGGCGGTAGTGGGAACATCTCGCTATCTCCCTCCGACAGCTGCATTCAACTAGTTATTATATTGTAGGTTGTAACGTGCATCCGTTTTCTCTCATTTGACATTCACTCCCAGATTTGAAACGCTAGTAGGTTTAATTATAATTTGTATTAAATTATAAAAACTCGAATTCAACTACTCTATTGTAAAAGTTTGTAAATGATTTTGTTACTCAATCATGCGAGAACCGTTAAACAGATTTAGATAAAACATGACACATGGATAGACCTCATGAATTTCCATAAAGGGCACTTTTTACCTCAGCATGCATTCTCTTGGTATTTGCGCAAACGAAGTCGCAAGCAGAAGCGAGGTTAAGAAAGCAATATATAGTTACTATACTGAAATAATTATTAAACATTAGTGATTTTGAAAAAGTAATATACCCAACATACGACTGAAAGCACGTTCACGATTTTTTGATGCATGTTAAATGGCACACGTTGATGTAAAATAAAGATTATGATTACCCTTGCCTTCAAGTTGACCTCTTCTTATTATGAGGGCCTTTGAGGAATGCAATTTTGCTGCTACCGTGGACTTTAAAGTGGTATAAAGCTTTGAGGAGTTTTGCTTTGAGGAGTTTTGCTTTGAGCCGACAACTTACATTTTGAGCTGAAGCTTTTGAGCCATAAATAAAAAGTAATATGCTCTGAAAGCTAGGTATAGATAGCATATTGATAACTAATCTTTGCTACGAAATAAATCTTTTGCTTGTCTGTTATTTTCTATGATGTTGCCGGAAGACAAGCCACGGTTACATCTGATAAGGTAACCTGGTTAGCGATAACCACCGCCCATGGGCCTGGGCCTGGGCCTTTTTATATAGAAAAAATGCCTAACTAAATAATCAATTACCAAATACTGCACATTCATATCTCATACAATCATTATTTATATATATAATAATCTCGTGTCACGGTGTTTGTGGTCGCACTCGATCGAATCGGGTCGACCGATTTTTATGAAACTTTTTATGTACCTACATAATTTATTTGGTAGGTATGAAGATTTATTAAGTATATTTCATACCTGTAAAGTCAGCTCGGATAAGTATATACTAAAGTAAGTATATAGTAGATATAATAAAGACAAATGCGAAAATAATCACCTTTTTAAAAATAATATGTAAATTTTTCATATTGATATGATTTTATTTTTATTATTAATTTTTATTTAAGAAACGATGTAGTAGAACTATCTGGTTTGAGCTTATTATGAAAAAAGATTGGGTATAACCTTCTGACTACCCCTTCAGGAATACAAGCGTGAGACTATGCATGTATGGTAATGTAATGTCTTCAGCTTTATAATATTAGAATCTATACTAATATTATAAAGCTGAAGAGTTTGTTTGTTTGGTTGAACGCGCTAATCTCAGGAACTACTGGTTCGATTTGAAAAATGATTTTAATGTTGGATAGCCTATTTATCGAGGAAGGCTATAGGCTATATAACATCATGCTACGACCCACGGGAGCGGCGTAGTAACGATAAACGCGGATAAAACTGCGGGCACATCTAGTATAATTATATTTTAGACCTGAGATACATGGTCCTACTTCCTAGCTGTCGTACAAGTAAAATCAGCGGGTCTACCGTGAAAATGTTTTTACGCAATGACGTGCTGAAACGAATTACGAACGAAATAATAAGCATATACCTATCATGAAAACACTTCGGATTTTTTAGGACGTACAAATGTCATACGACGATATTCGTGACGAATGTCGGCGCGAATGATGTTTCATAGTAAGAATAAGCACGAACGAACGTACGCAATTGCGTATAACGCGTTTCACGGTAGACCCCCTGACTAGTACACATCTTATTAATTACACTGGGGAACAGTCATTTTGCGGCATGGTAAGTTGAAGTCAATTTTGTGTAAGCTCAGTATGCTGAATATGAGAAAATATCAGTTTTGTTAAATTGACTCTAGTTTATGAGATAAGACTTTATAAATATATGACTGAAAGAAGGTCGAAATAAAAATACAATTACATATTAAATATATATTTTAGAAGCGGCTATATAATAACGACAAAGAAACAATACATATGCAATAAGCAAAAAATCATAAAAAAATATTAGAAAACTTTATCTGTAAGCTTTTCTATTGTGTCTATGTTCAGGACAATTCCTTATTAAACTCAAGCAATAGTCTGCTATCATAATATGGCTGTCCCATCGGCCTTGGTATCTTTCTTTCATTGTTCTAATGTCCTGATGGAACCGTTCTTTATGTTGAAAATCTCAAGAACCAGAGTCAATCCGTACAAAATAAATACATTTCGGGTATGACTGACGAAGGTGTTTATTAAAACCAGTAACAAAATTAATGCCGCAGAAAATATAATTTTTTTTATTCTCGTGTATTATTCTTTATTAAAACAATATTTGATCACGATGTACCCATATTCCCGTGTAAGCTGCACAAAGAGCGTCATTGACTATAAAAATCGATTTGCATTCGAATATTCTATTTCAAATTGCTGTCGAATATTATTCAAATACAATTACACGGAAAAACAAGGTTTTAATTAAATAAGTAAGTGTATATAGAATCTAATCTTGTCTTACATTTACGCGAATGTTATACATTTAAATTAAATGACATGCTTAATTACATAATAAGTGAATCTGAAAAGCAACTAAAACAATAGAGAATGTTTAAATTTAACTAGTTTCAAAATTATCTGTAATTTGTGTTGTTCAAATAAGCCGCGATAAAATTTGTACTACTAAAGTAACTATGTTTTTTTATCAGCTTTTTTGTATGTCTCACTGCTGGGCAAAAGCCTCTCCCTAGAACTGCCAAATTACTCTGTTGGTGGATATCCCCTGCCGGTCCCTTTCAAATGCATCAGAGTAGTTAAATTTCAAAGTATATAACACAATACTACTTACGCAGAAAATGCAGACTCATAAGCTATTCCTAGATTCAACCGAAGCTTCCAGGAATATTTTCCCACCAGAACATTACCAACGCAAATCAATATCAGCTAAGTTTAGCCCTCTATTTGATACTTTATCCTGGTCTCGCTAATATCCGGTTCTCACGGACGGCTATATCCGGCAGGTGGGGAGGCTCTACCGCGATAGGGTAAAAATCTCATATATTATGGTAAAAAGTGTAGGTAATGTATGTAGTACCATATTGAAAAAGATAAGAGGATGGTATTGACGTTAGTTATTGGAAAACGCTTGTATGGACTCGACTCATAGGGTTTCTATATCATTTTTGTGGTGCTTGATGCACACATTAATAGGTAACTAGTTAAGGGTTTAGGGTAAAGGTTTTCATTTTTCAACTAGCTTAAGTGCGGCTCCGTTCGCTCGTTAACAGTATTTTTTGGGATGAAAGGTATTCCATGCCGTTTGAAATCTAACTACATACTTTAAACGAATTTTATCGCGTTGTTTATTTAATACCACACAATTTTAAAACTGTTACATTATTTAGATTAAACTATTTATATTTAAGATTACACGTTTCCCAACGTTTGGGTTGCTTTTCAAAAGTCAGGTTCACGAGGAGACTAAGATGTTGCTTGTCTCAATGTTTACTTTCGTACTACACACATAATTTAATTATTGATGTTTCTATTTACGCAGAATCAGCTCCAAGTATCATGAAATCTAGCTGTGTTTTATTTCTTCTTGGGTTACCTCTTTGAATTACTGGATCCCAAGCTGGTGGTATATTCCAACCATCTTCTCAATAGAAAATAAGATGTTATTTTCATTTCAATAGCCTCGCGTAGCATCCTTGGTAGAAATCGGTGTTTTTAGCGAGTATCTGTGGTTTGTCAAATCTCAGGTAGTGGTTGGTCCCCTGTTGCACATGTTCACATACAGCAGAATTCGTACATAACGACATTCGACTGCACGACACGACGGTGATTGGTTCACCCATACCACTATGCCGAGTGTTCATAAATGGTTGGTATGAGTCTGGGTTTGTGGCCGTTGTTTGAATGTTTGTAAAGTTCGTTGCAACTATAGTGAGTACAGCAGTTGTCTTCTAAAAGAATTTAACATAAGTACAATATAGTCTCTAACGCACAACTGTATTGTATACAACTATATTCAAATATCATTTAAATTAAATAACGCGCTCATATCGCGCTCGTATCACTAAGTCATACAAGTAATCTCAACTGCAGATTCAGTTCATACCTTGTTGAAACGAAGCCTATCTATAAAGCAAGCCAATACATAAAGTAACCACTTAAACTGATTCAAGCTCGTGTCCAACTTGGCACTTATAATGTAATTCAATTTTCCGACTTAGCCCCAACTTGGCGCGCTAGTTATACAAGTTAAAGTAGAACTAATGTTTTGTGATACTGCTTGTTGGACGGGAAGGGAAACATTGCGGGACTATACATATTTATTGGAGATAGTACCTACTTCGTTCTCTTATCTACGTAACAGATTATCTACAGATATCCTACTAGTATTCTAAAGTTTGTGAGGATGACGGTGGCATTTTTTTTAGGATTAATGTTGACGTTTGAATACAAGTTAATCCTTAATTACCGTTTATTTTGTGCTAGCTTTTTCCGGCGGTTTAGCTCGGAAATAGTACTTTTGTAATGAAAGGTACCCTATATCCTTTTTTGTATTCCTGATAACGTGTATGCGTAATTTCATGATGATCGGTCGTGTAATTACGGCCGTGATAGCGTAACAAACAAGCTCACATTCTGGTTAAAGAATAATTTATTCTCAAAAGGAACAGGCACAGTTCACTTATATTAAGATTCTATATAATTTAAGTGTGTTCTATAAAATACAGTCTGAGTTACGTTAAGGTAAAATATGGTAAATAATGTTTTGCGACATGATCTAGTAAACGTTTTTTATACAATGCTAGGGTTTTAGTATTTGCACACACATTTGCATTCATAATATCAGATTTAGTTATTTAAAATAAATTCAGCTCCAGTTAAGTAATGGTTCCTGTGCTGTGTCACGGGAGACCTTATAAACATTCTAACAATTGACACAAAGATCGCTTAGATTCTGAACAACAACTGCAACTATTTGTGGATTACACCGGGCCCGGTTATCCTTTGTACTCGTTGTTCTGATATGCACAAAGTCCGCCGCAACGCAATTCATACCTCCAGTATTTAGACCTCTAGGCATTGTCTTTTTCACAATTCCCTGAAACATTCACTTAAGCCTGGATCGGACAAGGATTAAGGATTTTACTTTAGGGCTTAAATATAACAAGATAAATATGCTTGTAAAAGTAAAATTCATGCCTTCAGATATCGTTTTTTAAACCTGAACGTGTATATTTTTATGTTTATATTTTTCACCAAACGAGACACCGTTACCAAAACTTAATGAGGAAAATATAAGTTAAATCGTATACATTAAAATTGAATACGTAAAAATATAGAGAGAAATCCTGTGATACTGTATTACATAAATATTATATTGATTTAGTAAAATTAGAACAAAGTGTAATATTTAATTATAATAGGCAATGAAGATATTTATTATCTTATTATTATTTTAAAAGAAAAATACAGATTTTTAGTTGAAATCACTTGGCGCAAGCATTTACGCACCCTTTTTCCAAAAAACATGCCAGTAAAAGGGTATTGACTGACAAATAGACAGGCAGGTAATAATATATGACAAAACCTTTTTATACAACTTTTTCCATCCGTATTCGAAATTCTTCTATAGAAACAAAGCAGAATGTTATAGACTAGATGTCTGCCGCGGTTTTACCCACGATTTTAAGTTTATTCATAACAAACAAATCGCACCCTTAATAAAACAGAGACTTATCTCAGTATTTTGGATTAAACAAATTTGAACTCTATTGCAAAGATTTAACAGAAATATAATATTAGAATTTGACATATACAATTAGAGTTCAAATTGCCTTACTTTCAAATTTCAAGTTAAGTCGCTGTTTTATTAAGAGTGCGAAATATACAAATCCCAACTTATATAAAAATACGAATGTAAGTTTGTTTATTGGTTACGCTTTCACACATCAACTATTCGTCCGATCATTATAAAATTTCGCATACACGTTTTCAGTGGTACAGAAAAGAACATAAGGTACCTATCGTCGAGAAAAGTACTATTTCGAAAGAGAGTGAAGCCGCGGCTAAATCTAGTATAACAAAAATCTTTCCTCTTATAATCACTACATATTATAAAACAAACTCCACCGCCGCGTCTGTCTGTATGTATGTTCGCAATAAACTCGAAACTACTTCACCGATAGACAGTGATTCAGGACGAAGGTTTAGATGTATATCTATAATTTGCCGTGCGGCGCTGGGGCGGGTCGCTAATATTAGTATAGATATAGATTGTGTCCCAGTAGCCAAATAGACGCAACCATGTATAAAAAGTACCAGAGCTCATAAGAATTCATATCAGGATATGTAATCTACATAATTATTATTGCAATAAAAGGAAATCTTCCTTTACCTAATACCAATATGCGTATTACGTAAGTAAATAAGCACTCGTTCTTGGATTATTGGCTGTATCGAGCTTATTGGCAACTCGGTTTGCGTTGCCATGGTAACTGTGATATAAAATAAATACTTATGTGAAAAAACAGACTCGAGTGCTTTATTGAGTCCGCAGTAGCATTTTTGCTACTGTGTCAGCGAAATCTGTGTATCAATATAATAATATTCTACCACATACACACAACACCATCTAGCCCAAACAAAGCAGAGCTTGTACTAACTGTACTGTACTGTACTAGACAATGGATAAACATACATATATACTTATTTTGTGAATACATATATATATTATTCATAGACACACCCAGACCAAGACAAATACCATGTCCATGCACACAAAAGTTTGACTTGTGCGGAAATCGAACCCGCGACCTCAGGCGTGGCAGTCGGTTACACTAACCACTCCTCGTATAAAATGTGAAGTAGCGCAAAGTACTATGCTTCTTCTCTTTGACAGAAGCATGGGACTATGTGCTGACCGTCTACCGACAGAGGTGTACTACACCTACATTTCGTCAAATAATGGTTGAGGTCCCATGTTGCTTGCTATTGCCGTATAACCGACTGACAATTTCTTGCCAAAAAACATCAATTAGTTTTTGACCCGGGAATCGAAACCTTCCTGCACGGCAGACCCCATTTAATATGGTTGAGCCACCGCCACAGACTTAAAATAATGACCTCTGCATTTAATGGAGAAATATGTCTCCTGAAATTTATAGTATTTTATAAATCATGCGTATAAGACAACCGTACCGGCTGCGAGGGGCAGATAAAAAATAAAATATTTACTTGATTATTAAGATTCATTATACAATCTAGTGGTCTCGTTGACCCGTGGCATAAGTCTGTGTTTATGTGAGCGTGTCATGAAGTCTTGGGCAAGTCTGATTGCGGCGTCATGAGTTCGATTTGTACTACACACGACGTGAATCCATTGGTATTACCTCAGGCCATGTGGTTAACAAGAATATTAATAGTATAATTTACAACACAAATGGCTAATAATCTTTATTTAAAAAGAATACAATATTAGTGGAACCTATTAGAGAAATTTAATTTGCAACATGAAGGTTTCGTTGATCGTAATAGGCGCCACTTACATTAAACACAGAAAAGCAAACAAAACATCGGGGAGAATTTAATCTAAAATTTAAATAGTTTAAATAATTTTAATAGCATTGATAGTATTAAATTTGTATGTAATAAAAGTGTTACATAAATAAACAACACGATAAAATTGGTATACAGTAGTTTAATTTCAACCGTGTATTATTTTTACATGTTAATATCAGTCTTCTTCTTCTTCGTGTCAATGGTTCTAGTTTGGACTAGGTATATATTATTTGCGTAATATTCGGCCCACTCTAATTGCTCTAGGAGTGGCCGCACAAAGCTCTGATGTTGTGCAAGTGCTCGGGCAAGAGGGGCATACCAACAAATGGGCCATTGTCTGCTCCAGCTCACCACAGTCACACTGAGCAAGGCCGGGGTCCCTGAACAATATTAGTAACTTAACTATTAAAATTTTTACTCGTGCGTTTCCGGATATTGAAATTAGAAATTTGGACGTTTTCGGACAAATATGGACATTATACCAGAGTAGAGTTAATTAAATTAACTGTTCTATTTGATGAGATATCGACCTTTTTAGGTCCGGATTTTACTATCAAAATATTTTTTTGATTTTTATCATTTACAGTGTCTGTGTTATCATATGACCACAGCTTTTAGTTACACGGTATATACATTACAGTATAAGGTCGTCCTTTCATCTTTAAAATAATGGTGTCATCTTGGGCTCTATATTAACCCTCAACTAACGAAGGTGGTGCTTAAACAGCTTCTTAATTAAAATAAAGGTCTAATGTAACCCTGCAAGTGTTTGTGTGGTTAATGACATAAATATGCTCAGAAGAGAAAGTAGTTTATTTAAAGTAACACCCTGTTTAACGGACCCGAGCTTGGAACCAATTTTTTTGTAGCAATAGAAATTTGAATTTGTTTGATTTTATACTCCATATTATGGAATATGTTCACCTTTACCTTCGGGAATATGGATTCCCGAAGATAAAGGTGAACACTATGGCACGTACTTACGTAATAGGGATGACAATATCGGGCATTGGCCTGACATTGTGCTGCATCGCAGACCTATAACACTTAATCTGACCCAAGAATCGAAACTAAGACGAACTTATGACACAAGGCCAACTATAGGCAAAACCAATAATAAATAAATGTAATATTGTCTTATGTTAATACGAATGGCATACATTGAAATTAAACTACTTTATACGAATTTTAACTACGTGATAAAATCAGTATGAAGTCCGTATAATGAATTATAATTTTTCTTTCTCTCTCTTCTCTTTCAAGCCTAGTTATTAAAACACTTATTTTAACGAGTCTATAATCTTATTTATAATTTATTAAGCACACAGCGGTATTTAAGCTAAACATCTATCTAATGACAATTTATTATTGTCTTATCTGTTTCTGTTTAACACTGTAATTAAAAAGGAGAGTACATGTTATTTTGAGTTTCAGTTACCGTTTTGTAGTAACAAGGATTCGCTGTAGAAAGATTACAGCATCCCAATTACTGCCCGCGCTGCAAATTCACTATCCGAGATATACGAACCCGAGCTGCAAAGTTATTTATTTTCTTAATTAATTTCTTAAGTAAAACTATGAGGGCAAGAATTTACGCAAACTGCTGTAATAAGTATGAAAACGATATACTTAATAAGAAAATACTTTGTATATTAGCCATTTGATCTAATAACAAAAAGTAATTTTGTTTAAACGACATTTTCTTTGAAGATGTAAGAAAAGAAAATGTATGGTTCGGTGAACGACAGTATTTTAATATTGAAATTCTTTCGTATTCCGACCAACATTTTGTCAATTGTTCTCCGCCATGATGCGTATTTTGACAACCATTACTAAAATGTTCAGGATCAAAGAACAAATTTCGAATATAAATCGGAGTCGGCTTAATAATAAATTATGATACTGTGGTGATAAATTTAAATACGATCCGCCTGTTAGTTTTGCTAAAACTGCATGGATAGTGTAGTGGTTTAAATGGTCGCCTCTAACTTTTTTTTTTTACGTTTTATGTGGCAAGCAAGCATGCCTGATGTTAAGTGGTCACCGCAGCCTATGGACGCCTGTATCACCAGAGGCATCACTTGCACGTTGCCAACCCTTTAGGAAAGGAAGTGGGAAGGAGAAGGAGCGGGAAGGGGGAAAGGAGGTGATTGGGCCTCCGGCACTCTCACTTACCGAACGAAACACAACAGTAGGCATACTACTATTTCACGTTGATATTCTGTGAGAGGGTAGTCCTTCCCCGGTCGACCGGCCCATTCATGCTGAAATCAGCGAGGCTCTACTACTGCTAAGCCTCTGTGCGAATGTGGGTTTGATCACTACACGGGGAAAATAGTTGTGGCAACCACGAATAGTTGCTTCGAGTCTGTGTGTTCCATGTGTTCGTTTTTGGAATGTTCGTAAAGTTCGCCATAACACATAAATTATTCTTAGAGCCAGCGAAACATTAAGTTTTTTTTAAAAGAGGTGTCTCTTCTGTCACCCAATCACTTCTGCATACTTCTACATTTTATTAGTGCGCCTTTGGCTATTATTTGGTAATGTACATATTAGTGTCGACTTCTGTGTCAGAGTAATAACACTAATACTGCATTACGTTCGATAACTTAGAATTTAAAAGTTCACGTACCTCCAACTTTTATTACTTTTCCGTTGTATTGGCAATGAGTGAGCGATTCCACTGGTATTCAAATATCTACTATGATAGCTTACCATCACGAGTCTCGTTTGCTCACTTCTTCTTCTATTGTATAAAAAGGATCTTTCAATAACATATATTGTGTCGTCAGAGCAAATGACCACTACACTTCAGATCCCAAGAGCCTTCCTAGAATTAGAAAAATTAACCAGCAAATGTACGCATGTAAAATGCGTACGTTTGCTGGTTCATTTTGCAATCTCAAATTTTTCTCTATCCGTACCATCCTCGAGATGGCGATTTTATTTTTATTTTATTATAGCTATGTAGTTTCGAAAATTCATCGTGTTGATTCAAACTATCTGTCAAGCCGTATTGAACTAACTTTTATCCGCAGCATAATTCCTATAGTTTTAAACATCAATCCCACAAGAATTATGTATTATTCCGGGAAAAGCATGATGCGCTCCAGCCCATAAACTATCTCTAAGCAAAAAGACATAAGTTTCGTTACTCCAGGCTGCGTGGACGAAGCAAAAATAAAGAATCACATTAAAAAAATGAAAGCAAGGTCGATATTTGATTCTTTCAAACACGTTCTATGTTTAAATTGATCAAACACATGCTGGAGAAAAGCCAACTAACAACATACCCGCACTGAATGAAAAACACAACAATAATTCACACGAAAAAATATTTTCCCATTTCGTCGCGTCTTATCAATCTGCCAACACATCTATACTGCAGCCGACGACCAATACGTTATTACTGTACGTGATGTGAAAAATGCATTAGATACCGATTCTTTTATCTGCAAGGGTATGTATTAAACACAAAAATACCTCTGAGATTTCGTATCAGGCAATGTTCCTTTTTTATTTAAAAGCTTTTAGCTTTATGCGTTTTCTCATTGGTTTAATATAATAGAACTTTTTTGACATAATTTTCTTTAAATCATGATGTATTTCTTGATGTAATAGAAGTGACTGCCTCCGTTGCGCAGCTATAGGAAATTCGACTGATGCATGAGGTTTTAGGTTCGAGGCAGGCTAAGAATAGCTTAGTTGGTAAGGTTAGAGGTCTGAGGTCACAGATTTAAATCCTGCTTCATGGATTCTCTTTTTCGTCTGTTGTAATTTACTTTCTAGCTTAGCACGGGAAATGCTTATAAAATAAATATTTATATATTAAAAATAAATATCGAGAATAACACACGACGCACTAAGCCAGCGTGATTGGATATAGCCAGGGCTAGGCTGATATACCCTACCCCTTTTCTGTCAGTCCGTACCGTACCCAGTGGTGGGGAAATTTATAAACATGATTGATATAATTTTGTTATAAATATAAAATCGTTGAGAGTGCTTAAGAATGTTGTCTTTTGAGTTTACAGAAAAGACGATACACTTGCAAAAGTAACTATTCGGACGATGCATCGCAATCCATTCACTGTGATATATCGGTCGTGCTGTAGGGATTTGTTCTAACAATAAAATAAATAGCTCTCTAGAAATATTGGAGAAAATAACAAAGACTAAGTCGGTATTGTGACAGGAGGTTTCTAATCGCGTTTCACTTTGCTCGAATCACTAAGACGATAAGCCGAAGCTGTCGCACATGGCCAATAGAGATTACTTCCACATGCTCTCCGCGCGTCTACTCGCTATTATCTGAAAAATGTAAATTCATCTCCAAATAATATTAATCTTTGTTCCCTCGGTGCTCGTTATCTAGGAGTAGGTACCTATTGTTCGAGAGAACTAGATTTGACTGATGTTGCGAAAAGCTCGATTTTCTTCAAACAAAACATAAAGGGAGTACTATTAATGCTACGAACAAAGAATATTATAGCAGTAGATAGCGGATTACCTGTTTAGATGCCTGACAGTCAAGCATCTTGCAGGTAATCCGCTGCTTAAGTTTATGGTTGTCGGTTACCGTTCACTACAGTGACAGGCAAAGCTGGTTCTCCTAACGCCAATAAAAAAAAATCTCTTAGCTTTTTATTTATTTATTTGTCTCAGTTACGAAAAAAATACTACATAGGTATATGATACAGCAGCTTGACTTTTTAAAATCTTATAACAATATAATAATGCAATTTAATTATATCACACTATAATATATGTACATACGTTTTATTAATCAACTAACATAACATAACTGACACAGCTTATATTTGACATGAAGAAGATAAAGATTCTACTTTTTAATTCTTTTTAAATTTATTTATATTAAGGGTCTTGAGAACATGGAAATCTAAAATAAGTAATTTTTGTAATTTATTATGTGTCCAATATGTCTCGGGTACATATCGAAATATTTTAATCCTACAAACACCGAAAATATATTGTTGTTGTTGTCATCGTTAGAGCCATCCATCATTCTAGGGTTTGCGATTTTATATATCAAGATCTGTAAGTTATCGCCTTAAAGTAATTTTATTAAAAAACTTTTTATTGTCCACACTTATCATTTAAACGATTTCTATCCAAAGGCAGTAGAATACAGGCAAGGCTAGTCTTTAACGGTATTAATAGAGACAAAATACCCTGAGACGTCAAAGTATAATAATAAATTCCAAATATTTTCGAATGACGAATTATGGTATTCAAATCCCTTTGAACGTTGAGCAGCTCACCTGAGAAAACTGAGCAGTTTGAGACGATTAATCGATCTATTTCTCCGACACTTTAGAATAATACCGCTCAATTCAGTTACTTTATACTCCTTTGGAAAAAGTCTCTCTGATCAAAGACTTGGGTATATTCTTTGATTCAAAATTGCATTTTGACGCTCATATTGATCACGTCACGGCTAAGGGTTTTCAAATGTTCGGTTTTCAGAGGCGAACCTGCAGCTCATTTAAAAAGGTTTCCACTTATTTGCTTGTATACAAGTCTCTGGTTAGATCTCAACTGGAATATGCCACATGTGTTTGGAATCCACTTTACAATAAATAAAGTGACCAAATTGAATCAGTACACATAAATGTCTTCAAAACCTAAGTTAAAACTTAGTAAAATGATGGTCGTCGTATCATAATCCACTAGAAAAATTCTCTGTGTCAACTTTTAAACATAGGAGAATGTATCTTGATCAGACGATCCTTTAACCAAATTTACCTTCGCATACCTAGTCGCTCACAACGTATTTGTAATACTTATACTCATAAACTATTTGCTCCTAAGCTTTCCAGAACCAACGCTGGTGATAGAGCTCATTTACAGCGATTAATGAAAAGTTATAACGATCATTTTCCTGAAACTGATATATTCGCTTTGTCGCCTGCACAATTTAAGAAATGTATCTTATACAAACTAGTTAATATTCATGTATAACTTTAGTAAACTCGCAAAATATTTTCTTTAATTTAAACTTAAAATCTGATGTACATTTCATAAAATATATATATATATATAATGTTTGCTAAGGTTTGCTTGCACTGAACTGGTGAGGGACATGTTTTCATTCTATTATTTTTTACAAGATGAATTGATCGTATATGTACTAAGATAGGGGAAAATTATTTTCATCATCAAATTATGAAAATGATTTTTGAAGTTTACATTCCTCCACTATTGCTCATTTTAACGATGGAGAATATTGCTGCTGTTTCTGACAGCTGTCAAACTCTTTATATGCATATTTATTAATAAACATAACTCCCTCACTGAGAATAATTCCTGTGTCGTGGGGGACTTTACGAATATTCAAACAGCAAAGAACACCCAGACTCGGAACAACTATTTGTGGATCACACAAAGTTTTGTCCTGTGTGGGGATCGAACCCTCAAGACTCGGCGCAGTGGCAGTGGCGAGGCGCCCACTTAAACCACTACGCAATCCGTGCAGTCATTTTGCACATCACCATTTTTATTTTATGAGGTGACACTAGCATCTCGTTAAAACAAATTTGGTTGGTTGAATATTACTTTTTTTTTTGTTAAGACACTATTTATCTTAAATATATTGCAAGCCTAAAATATTCCATTTTTTTGTGGCAGTTTGTATATTTTTTCGAAACATATGTCTATGAGTACACTTAGACCATTTTATAAAGCCACAATATTCTTTAGCTAGAAGTACTCCTTCCTCGGTCACGTAAGTGCACAAATAATCATTTAGTCGAGAAAGCACGTCGACCATATTTTCATATACCTATATTTAATATTAACGAAATATCTCTCAATAATACGACTGGAGTCACGTATCCAGATAATGTATCGAACGGTGCAGTAGTGCTGTTTTGTGACGTCACGTACACATTCTTATTAATAAACAGCACAGACATTTTCGGCTGCGAATAATTTTTAAGCATAAAATACAGTATTGTCGTACATTTACTATATCAAAAATGTAAATGGTTCTTATTAATTACGGTTTACGGTATACTGCAAGTAACGCAATAGCGTGAGGGTCCTCCACCTCCTTACTAACAGTATCTTGTGTGTGGTGGATTCAATTCACACACAGTATAAAATTTTGAGTGATCCAAAAATATTTTAATAGCCTTTGTTATTACTGTCTGCTCTTTAAATTTTTTAAGTCCTTAGCGATATTGGCAACTTTCTTGGAGCGAGAGAAGTCGTTTAATAAAAAAACTTATACTAGTATTTTATCATTATAAAAACTATTTTTTTAGCGTCTTTTGGCATTCACACCCGTTTGTCATAAAATAGTAAGAGACAAAATGAACATATGTTTATATCTTACCCATAACTCATTCGTTGGTGTAATGATTATCAGGGCAAACGCAGCTGTGGTGGATGTTTACGTTTTAAGAAGTATAAATTTGCAGCATCACGTTTAATTAGGACTTGGTTAGACGGCACTTAGTTGGCAGTTAAACGAGTCACAGTGACATGCAACTTAAACATATCTGATAAACCTCTCACCTCTTCTTTTTTTCCAGAAAGTAAAGAGGCGTTATGCTCATAGTAACCTTGTTGGTTTTAGCATGAATAAAGTATTATATATTGACAGAGGAAGATACTATCCTCTCGCAGAACATCGACGCTAAGTAGCAGTATACATACATACTGTTACATTTTGTTCGGTGAGTGAGAACGCGGGGGATCCAATCACACCCTTTTTTCCATTCTTCCGTTCTTTATACGGCACCCATGTTCTTTATAGTGCTACGGTAATTGCCTAGCGTCAGGGAAACCATCTGCTTGTTTGCCTAGCATGCGGTGAAGATAGGAAGCGGCTTCGATGTGTATTTTTGGAGTTGCTTATGAGATGTAGAGGAAAAATGGGATAATTCAGAAAAGGCCCGTGTCTAGCAGGGGGCAGTTCATATATCGGGCTAATATTATAATTGTAGTCGTCCACAAATCAAATAATTTCTACAATTCGGACTACTTAAAGTTAAAATTACATTAGCTTGAGTTGAAATTCGGGAAATTAAGTATATTTCCCTTGACATCTGAACTAAAGTTAAGTATTATTAAAATATAACTCAATGCAAACTGAGAATTCATTATTTTGCAAAGTCGTTCAATAGCTCATTTTCAATTCAATTTAGGTTCGTATAAGTTATATAACTCTGTAACTTTTAACAAAATATTGAATATAATTAAATAGTTAGTGATTTTGGACAAAGCATCATATAACCATGTCGAAGACATTTGAGGGAAAGGCCAGGTTGAAGTTACTCCAAAACCGACAGGCCTACATGACAGTGAATGAAGTAAGGGAGATCAGCCAGAATCCGAGCAAGTGCAAAAACCTTAGTGTCTGTTCGCCCTCCACTTAAAAGGCGTGTGTATATGTATGTCGTGTATATTAAGACAGATACTTATAATAATAAGTACTATGAGTATTGAAAAGTAATGTCAACACATATTTATAAGAAATGCGACTTTGTATTTACTCGGCTTTATATGTTACAGAGTCAAGTCTAAAAGTTAACTATCATTTGTTCATTTTGGTCACAACGCAACACATATGAACATCAAAATTATGTGGTTAGTTTACCTAAGATACTGAAGTTACCTTTAGGTTAGTTGCTAAGTTTAGTTCAAGGATTAAGCCTATGAGAAGAACTGCATGAAACTCACGATCATTATATTCCAATCACCATTGAATTTGTTATTTTAGAACTCATATTTGCAATTTTTGTAGCAGCGATAGCTCAGTAGGGGGGAGACCAACAGACTGCAATGCAGAGGGTCTCGGGTTCGAACCCACGTCGCGCACCTCTGACTTTCGGAAGTTATATGACTTTTCGAAATTATGTGCGTATTAATTGACAATTATCGCCTGCTTTGTGCCTCGGAGAGTACGTTAAGCCGTTGGTCCCGGGTGCCATGAACATCTATGGCAGTCGTTATTGGGAAAGTCAGTACCATCTAATATTCTGACACTGGTCTAGCCTTAGGGTATCGTTAGCCTTCGGGTTGCGGAGGTCAGGTGGCAGCCGCTCCTTGTAAAAACTGAAATCCAGTCAAATCCGGTTAGACCAGAAAAGCCGACCCCAAGTGACTTGGGAATAATAAAGGCTAAGAGAGAAGATTTGCAATTTTTGTACATAACACTAGGCACTATATGTATATACGCAGGGTTTGGTAGAGGCACAGTACTCTCACATTTCACCTTTAAAATAGAATACTGCTGAGATATTTTATCGAGTATACTATCACGTAATGCAGTTTTTTATATAGTGTATTTGATCTGCTTGAAGCCATTGCACTCAGTACTTTAAAGCAAACTATCCTGGCTCTTCAATTAAGTTATAAGTTCGTTTTTTTTGCCTTATTGCCTCCGTATCTTAACTTTGCACTTATGTTTGCGGTAGATTAGAAGTCTCTGATTTGATTATCTGTTCGGATGATATGTTTATTGGGTTTGCTGTTTAGAAATACTGAGTAAAAGCACGGAGCTTAGAGCTTAGAGACTGCACTGCTGGTTTAAGTGGTCGGCTCGCCATTTTTACTAAGCCGAGTGTCGTGGGTTTAAATCCCACACGGGACAAAAATTTGTGTGATCCACATTTGTGTATTTGACGTTATTTAAATATTTGTACTCGACCCGGGACACAGAATTTATTACTAGCGAGAAAATTGTCTTTTATTGAATAAAGAAATAAAAATTATTTTGCTGGGTGCTCAGTAAATAGTAATTAGCTTGCCTTTATATAGAACTTAATACATACATATGTATTAAAAAGAAATGACGTAGTGATGCAATATAAGTCTGCCTACCCCTTTCAGTGTTTACAGGTGTGTTTATATGTATGCAACAACGAAAATCCGATTAACATCCGACCCGAGCATCCAACTCGCTACTTCACAATCGGAAATAGTGCATACATTCATACTTACGTCACTGGACTATCAAAACAGCCGCCAGCGTCATAATTATGCACTATGAATATTCATATGCCCCTGCCGCATCCACACATACCCCATTTATTATATGTGAACACTAATTCGAGGAAATTAATTATAGCATGAATATCGTCGTTGAGTATGGTAAACTAAAATGTACGTACATTTAAAGTCACAGTCAAAAGTCTTTATGTTCATATAAATAATTTAAGATAATAATATAAAGATAATAAGATAAAAGCTTAGTTAAAACAGTTAAGATAACTATACAGACACTAAAGACAACGAAAATTGGCTGTCTTTAATGTCTGTATGTGTTGAGAGTACTAACCTGGAATAGAAAAGTATTCCAAGTTAGTACTTTCAAAAGTAACTATGGGTACTGACTGACATATAGACCAACAACCACACAGCCACACACACGTGCACGTGCACAGACTGCATTGTAGAGTTGCCTTGTAGTCATTGAAAACTGTAATTATTTAAATATCACTATGTGTTTTAATATATCAAAATATTTTAATTGTATTTTTGGGGCTTTGTTTTTCATGAAATATATTACATGCATGTTTATGCAAAGATCGCTAAGCTTTTACTAGTCACATGATTAGTGGGACGCTTGTGTATCAAGGAGGGCCTATGTCTGTTTCCTGATGAGGACGATCGGAATGTCAAATCATGAAAGATACTAGTCACGCGCGCACGAATGTCGACCTTATCGTCACATAGCATCAGGTGAAATTGTGGTCAAAGAGAAACTTATCCTCGATAAAAAGTATATACATAGGTTCATATATAAACCCCGAAGCAGTAGGCAAATATGTATGTATTACACTCAAATTGCTGTAGTTTTCGGTCCCACGTAAAAAGGCTCCTTGCTTATTGAGAATTTTTTGACAGAAAAACATAATTACACTAAGCCCGATCCAGGAATCGAAACTAATACACAGCACTACACTTATGTTTTACACGTTGTTACCACGAATTGAAGTTGAATCCGTTTATGCTCGGTAATGTTTCACTGGACTTTAGCTCTGTTCTACAGACGAAGTTTTATAGCTTAAACGTTGCTGCAGAAGGGCTTTAAATAATTGTAGGGAAATTACTGGACTTTCAGAGTGTTCCCGACTTTGCAGACATCTTTAGACTAATTACATGATTTGAAGAAATGGTCGTGCATTTTGCTAGCGAGATTTTAATTGATTTAGTGGCAGAACTATTTAACTAATGCAACTTATAAAATAGTATCTGTCTTAATAAAAGGTAGTGGTCGCACAGCGGAGGAAATTTGACCGTAATTGGTTTTAAAATAAATTTAGGCTGCCTGCCTCCTTCTCTCTTCTCAGAAAATATAATCTGACTCCTCACGTATTAATCTTAAGATCACATTTTGCTGTTTATCATTAGGTACCTAATTAATAACTACTACTACTAAACTCGTAATCGACCCACTGCGTTATTTGAATTTCTTTTAAAAGAAGAAATTTGTGTCGCGCTTTGTGCGAAGTGCGTTTAGAGAAACGTATATTGAATCGAATTAGGTATTACTTAGCGGTAATCCATTGTAATAAAGTAATTGCATTTGTATTCCAAGTGGCGTATTTTAAGTTGGAGTACGCCCGGTTCCCGCGACGTGGCTTTACCATATCAGAAGAGGTCGGTATTGTCAATCTTTTTCTATTGAATTAGATGGGTGGGATATTCGAGGGCACTTGGCGGGTTCCTTTCTTCCCAATTATTTTATTATGATGGAAGATTGATCAGACGAACTTTCTTTACAATTAAGAGGGTTAGATAAGAAGAGGATTGCCACAGTAGCGCAGTGCCAGTGTACGTAACTGTTGTGCATAAGGTCAAAGGACTGACTTTCAGATCGGGTAAATTGTTAATGAGTTTATCTTTTCTCAATAGTAACATTTAGTTTGGATCTGTTTCAGGTAAACGACAACAAGCTCGCTCTCTATCACATGGGATATACAAAGCACAGTTTGCGATATTTAATTTTAATACATCCCTGCTTATCTTTCCTTAGCCATAGGCATGAAACTATGTATATAGTTAGGTAAATACATAGGTGAAAGTATATTTAAAATGCATTTGTACTTGTATTTGTAAATGCAGCTGTGGATATTTTACAGTAAAACTTACTCATGCGAAAGAAACTAAATATTGTAACTAGTATTTATGATCTTACCTTGCTTGACTATTAAAACCAGTAATAAATAAAATATATTGTACCATTATCTTGTACAAATATTATTCTGAGGTGAAGACACGTTGATACCGTGTATTACTTAATATCATAACTCACACAGCTATTTATCTACGCGGAGCTTGAAGGCACTCTATCCTGTGAACCATGAGTTTGGTGTACTATGAGACAGACTGAATTATTATCAACTTCTATACATATGTACATAATTTCGCCTGTATCCCCAAAGGAGGGCAGAGGTATGAAGTATATTACACCGAAATTTTGCCAGCTAAGGCTTTGCTCGTACTACAAATATAAAAAAAAAAATTCGCGTTGTATATTTTTTTTTAATCATTTTTATTACATGGTTTGACTACTACTATTAAAGACTGTTACTAGTTATTGCTTACTTGTATTTTAACTATTAATATTTAAGTTTACACTTTTCCCGACGTTCCAGTTGCTTTTCAGCAGCCATGTGAATGTCTGGATCTATGCCTGTCACCTCTGCTCTTCTGCTGTCACTTTCGGCACGACATACTCTTCATAGACTTAATGTATATGTATTATGCATTCGGTGGTCTTAAGGCGCGTACGTGACTAAAAGTTTTAGTTCTAAAAATACTAGCCTCTTTAATATTATAGCAGTCATATTTTTCATGATAACCGCCGTAATAGGAATAAATAATCATAATTATATCGCAGGGAACTTTACAAACAATCAAACAACCGAAACAAAACAGCCCGTGTGAAACCAACAAAACTCGGCGCAGTGGCTATGGCGAGGCAACCAATACGCCACTCTTGTAGTCAGTGTCAAGTCAACGCATAGTCATTCCTAAACAAAACTGTTATTAAACTTCATCCCATGAACCGGAATACGCGTTAATCTCATTAGTACCTCACGCATATAATACTCGATAAAGGCGACCTACCTAGCAGCATGAAAAGCCGACCTTATCAAATAATAATCTAAAGATTTCGCCCTAACATTACTTTAGCCATACCATAAAACTTACGACTTTAAACCCTTAAGTACCAACAATTTCTCTATTATGCATTCTCAATTTCAAAACATGAGACAGCGCATATCACGCGTAGAGTGGGACAAAGTAGAAAATTCAATGAGGTGTCGCGGTCATAGCCGCTATTGACCTGTTTGTACTTAGAAACGACCAACTTTGCTACCTTTTATGTTGTAATACTAGCTATCCTTCAGGGAATAGATATTTTTTCTGAGAGGACCTTTTTTGACAACATGTATGCGAACTTTCATGATGATCAGTCGAGTAGTTAAGGTGTGAAAGCGTAATAAAAAAACAAAAAAACTCACATTCGCATTTATAATATTAGTTAGGATAGCAAAACTTTAAATGATAGTATCTTATGGGTAAGAAACAAAACATTTGATTAATGTACAGAGTCGATAATCACGTATGTGCATGTGATATGTAACAGAATTAGTGCACGCATAATCTAGAACAGCCACAAGTTCCTATGATAATTTCATATAACCTAAACTCTTAAGGTAACACCTTCTCACAGGAAACGTGCGTAAGATAATTTACCTAATTATTGCTTTTCCCCTGGTACGTAAGAGTTTTGAAGGACACACCTACCTCACCTATTCCTTTCCTTTCATTCCATCTTTAATATTTTTATCTCTGTTATCTTTCTCTAGCGCCTGTGTTGCGCAAGTGATAGTTTTTTTTTTTTATGTCGGGGAATGCATGACGCATACCCCTCCGCGGGGGCGGGCGGAGGGGTTATGTCGGACTCGCCGGGGTAAAAGAAAGATGTTAAAGATGATAAAGTACCTCCCGGAATACCGACTAAACCTACCACGGTGTTCCTCGACAAAACCACTATCGACGGGGCCGCGCGAATCACTTTCGCATGCGGTCGCGACCCCGCCGAGGTTTCGGCCCGCCGTATGAAACGGCAGGCCACTACACGAAAGATCTACCCAAAGGCACTTCTAACACTCCCTACTGTCCCCCCTAGAGGGGAGACGGACTCGAAACAGAGGCGCGCGTGGGAACATGCACGCCGCCTCTCGGACCTGGTGCTGAACGGATGGCGGGCAGGCCCACAAAACCCGCCACCCCCAGGTCAAACCTCAGGGTGGCTGGAGGTCGTCTCGCGCCCTCCGGCGCCCGGCTCTGCGGTTGGGGAGAGGGTTTAAACGTTCCCTCTCCCGCTCCGCCGCCTCCTTGATGGAAATGACTTCCTCACAGAAGGAGGCGACGGCGTTCCACGACCTCTCACTCCGGACCATAGACGGAACTACGGCCGGGACCGAGAGGGCAACCAATCCGACTGCCGTGATCAACTCACGGCGCTGCGATGCCCAGGTGGGGCAAACCGCCAAAGTGTGCAGCGCCGTGTCCTCTACAACGTCGCGGCAGTCGCCGCAGTGGTGACAACCGGGCGTCTCTTGCCGGCGTATACGACACAGGAACTGGCCAAAACAACCGTGGCCAGTCATTACCTGTGTCAGCCGGAAGGTGAGGGCGCCATGCCGCCTCTACAGCCACTCCTCAAACACGGGACTTATGGCCACGATCGTGGCGTGCCCGGCGCAAGTGATAGTGTTGCAAGCGATTACAAACTATGATAACCGCTTACTATCAAAAGGGTCGTACGCTTTTTATCATCGTTATTCCATAAAAAAGTAACTTTATCTCAACAGATTAACCTCCAACGAAGTGAAAGAAAAACGTAATATTTTTATTTATTGTCAACACCGCAAAAAGCTGCTTATTCGAAAAACATTAAACATTCAGCCAACATGCTTTAAATCTCATTGGGAGTTGGCAGTACAAAAAGAATTCTTTAATTCTGGTCACGTATTTACCGAACAATGAGGTCCTTGATCAATTACAATCCTTTATACAGGTGCGGAATGAAAAGTAGAATTACGTGTTAAATTTTCATGTAGGAAATGACTACACTGAGGAATTGCGAGGCACTGTATTCGTTTTCATGTAAAGCAATGCATTATTGATTGTTTTTACTCAAGCAATTTTCTGTAGTACCGTGGAGACCAAAGGTAGGCATTTCTTTTGACGCAATTCGGAAAATATTTACCTTCTTATGAGAAAAAATCTCGGACACAATTATTGTATATATTCTATACTTATTTAACTGTGTCCGAGATTTTGGCTGAAAGTTTAATCTGCGTATAATTTATGACGTTTGATAAAAAGTTTTTAAATGTTTTACAAGACTTATCGAAACGAATAATAAAATAGCTCAAATCAAGCAATAGCTGACTTAATTCTTCAGTTGGTCTGCCAAGCAAAGCACAAACCACTTATGGCTTTTAGATGTTACGTGCGTATTAAATAGTTAATTACACGTTATAGGCGAAGATCGTGAGAAAATCTGCATGTCTGAGAGTTCTCTATTATGTTGTCTCAGATATGTGAAATCGACCAACTGGGCCAGCGTAGTGGATTATGATCTAATCCTTCTCAAACTGAGAAGAGGACCGTTACCAGAAAGGGACAGATTATAAAAAAAAAATTGTTATATTATGTATATTTTTTTAGTTGTTTAATGTATAGATGTTTATTACTAAATATACTAATATAATATAATATTTGGTTGCTTATTACCAAACTTACCAAAAAAAAAAAGCTTGATAGGCCTATTCTCTTAAATTGGTGTACTAAAAGTACTTTGATATTGACCGTAATATTCTTTCTTGAATTGTTTTTAGGACTTTTGATATAAGTTACCATCAGCCAAGTAGCGCAAAATTGTTTCTGTGCTATCAAAGATGCTAAATTGCTCGTCCCGCCTCATAGATACAGACAAAGTTTATATCGTTCAACTTTTAAAAGTTTTGCACGCAATATCCATTGCAGTCGATAACGGTTTTCTTTTGCCTGAAAATGGTGAGAGAGCATTGTTGTATATTTTAACAGCCACCTAAAGATACTCTGGGGATATTGGATACAATTGAAAAAGCTGTTAAGTAATGTGTCAAAAGTATTATATTCTGACACATTATTCAATCCTTTTTCTCTAAAACCATACGTATAATATTATATTATCTGTGTCCATACTAAAGTTACTCCATTTGTTTCACGGCTGACCTGTGTTAACTTATACTAATGGCTTTATAGATGTATTTTACAAATAAAGCGTCGGGAATATTGCGGTTGTCTTAAATATTGCATACCGGTTATAAGGACAAAACTGTTAAGAATATTAAGACTAAAATTATAGGTCTTGGTTCTGATAAGCGTTATAAATATATTGTTAAAATAGGCTTTCTTAAGAGCCGGCAGAAATATTGTGAAGTAACCAGAATGTTTATGAGGACAGCATAATATTTACAGAGTTGATTGACCTTCATTAACTGCAGCTTGAACTATCCTGACTTTTTATTTTTCTTGATGTTTTGCTAGTTTACCTTAACCTACTATTAAAGCGGTTTATAAACATGTCCAATAATATAAATGTTTATTAAAGCAACAGACATTTAACCACAAAACTCGCAATAGATAAGCCAAGGAAGCACTTATGTGGTAAAATGGCTACGCAGACCTCATTTATTCTGTGATGGAGTTACACAAATTTAATAGGCTGTAATCTCAGACAAATGCTTTGAAATTTTGTTTTACCTTTTAGTTGTTTTAATATCAAACGGGGAATACAAATGCGTATGTACACGGTACAACTTTGGTAATACGGATATAACTTTGGTCGTAAGGATATAAAATTTAATGTTTATTTTGTTGTAAAAGTTTATATTATGTTTCATGAGGTTAATGGAATAAGAACTTTATTATTTGGTGACCATAGGATGGCACATCTTTTAAATTAAGTTTGCATAAATAAATGGTTTGTCGTAGACTGCCTTGTTTGCTTATTAGGTAATGTTTGCGCTTATATCTGAAGTATATAGGCTCTTTAGAAGACATGGGTATATTACTGCCGCAATATGAGACTTATATAAGCGTACCTGTCGTTTCGAGGTGATATGTTCTTGATGCTAGTAATAAATGATGGGCAACTACTAGGAGTAACTGGCACCAATTACCAGTTTTAACCACTAGGCACAATTCCAGATGCTATATACAAATATAACAATTAATGTGAGTCTGCAAACATAAGAATTAACTTATATATTTACTGAAATTAAAACTACTTTATATGAATTTTGGCGTTTTAATTTAATATAAAGTAATTAAAGTAGTTTGAATTTCAATGTATAACATTCGCGTAAACGTAAGACAATATTATGTAAACTAAGTTATATTACGGAATCTACAAAATGGACACTCTTACCCACGGCTTTTTAAAGTCTTCAACACTAAAATCTATTAAATGATGGTCAAAAACATCTCAACCGCTGTGATTAGTTAACTAAATTAACAGCCAATCAAATGACTTGACATGAGTTTGTCTCAGCGTCGTTAATAAACTCGTCGTAAACTGGATATTAGAGTAAACTCGATAACTAACAAATGTATATAAATCTCATTAATATTGCAAAGCGGAATAGCATTTGTTTGTCCTTCAGTCACGTCAAACTGAGGCATCGAAACGACGTGATTTATTGAATAGGTAGTTGTCGGCACGGATAGAGACTGATGGTAGTTAGCGCTTTATAAATAACAATGCAATGCTGGATAAGAGTTAGTGCTACACATTTTTAACTAGAGACTTTCCTTTCATGATGTGTCTAAGACATCAATATAAGGAGGCTGTACAAATTTGAATATATTTTGAAGTTATATATTATTTTAAAAAAATGTGAAGATATGCCTGGAAAATTAATATATAAATAAATTAAGTATATTAAAGTAGGAAAAATTATATATAATTTCCAAATTTTATGTTGCTATATATGTAATTTCCTATTTCTGAAATAGTTGCACTATCGTATCGCGAAGTATTTTGCATTGAGATAAGAACACATTGTCTGTCTTCAGATTGATTAAAAAAAACAAGCGTAAGGAATTGGGATCTATATTAAAAAGTTTATTATATCAAACAAATATAATCAAATTATGTTTGTAAACTAATATTATCATAAGTATACGGTATCTACTAGTTGACATTGAGATTAAAATACTTTATACGGAGTGCGAAAATATAAATAATTTAAACAAAGGTAGTGTTCTTTTTATATTAACTACGAAAAAATCTTAAATCTCTATATACAGAGTAGATTAATTTCTATAGGAAATTATAAATACCGTTGAATAAGTTACTAATTTATATTACAATCGTTTCATAGCATATAATATGTATATATGTTTATACAACCTTACCACCAAATACAATGTAAAAGCATCACTGAATCCAGTCTAAAGAATATCCTTCTCAACACAAACTCAGATCCACCCTACATTATGTAATTTTAACAGACGTAAAAACAGTCCGCAATGCGGCTCACAAGTGTCCTCGTTGTCCTCATCCCGTCCCGTCCCGTGCTTGTCCCGGGACGAGTTCACAACACTTACTCGTCCCGCGGGATCACTCTCCGTATGGACCCACTTATAAACTGCCGTTTGTGGAACGATAAGCTTTATTTATCTTTAAAATATTTTTCCATGTTGAGTCTTGAAGAAAAGATTTTAAGACTCAGCGTCTTGAAGAAAAGATGTAGTATTCAGTAAATATTGACATACTTGCGAATTTAGATCTTAATACGTAGACAAACTCACGGCAATTTATCGGTGCCGGGGTAAGCTGATATGTATTTCACATACATGTCGCCAGCTTTGTTTTTAGTTTCTATATTGTTATATAGGACCTAAGAACATTGCTGTTTACATGATACTTTTCTTTTAAATTTGACTGCACGAATAGCCAAGTGGTTTATGTGGTCGCCTCGCCACTGCCACTGCACCGAGTGTTGTGGGTTCGAATCCCACACGGGATAAAAATTTGTGTGATCCACACCGGTTGTTCCGAGTCTGGGTGTTCTTTTTGTCCATTATTTGAATGTTAGTAAAGTTCCCCGCGACAAATATTCCTTGTGCGGGAGTTGTATTTTTAAGAAGATAAGAAGAAGAAGATATAGATTACCAAGAAAATAGTAATCATAATCATAATCATATTAATTTATTTGTCAAACATAGGCATTTACATATAAAGATCTTGGGTACAAAATATTTAGTGCGCTATGCTTTGCCAATATTGACATACAAATTAGTATAATATTGTCTTCTGTTTACGCGAATGTTATTCATTGAAATTAAACTACTATATACGGATTTTATCGCGTTATTTATTTTACACTTTATTACAAAATTTTGAAATTGTTACACTACTACTGGATACTATTAAACTTTACTAATTTTAAGTTAATTAAATTATTAAAACTATTTATATTTAAGTTTACACTTTCCCCGACATTTCGGTTGCTTTTCAGCAGCCATGGTCACAGGGAGACTAAGATGGTAGTTGTCTCAATGTTCCAGTGTCGTTATTTCAAAGTACCCGAATATAATTTAATCATTGGTGTTTCTATTTACGCAGAATGAGCTCAGAGTATCGTGAAGTCAAGCTGTGGTTTGCTTCTTCTTGGGTTCGACTATTTGAATGACTGGATCCCAAGCTGGTGGTACATTCCAACCATCTTCGCTATTGAAATTAGGATGTTTTTTGATTTCAATAGCCTCGTGAAGCATCCTTGGTAGGAATCTGTGTTCTTTAGCGAGAATCTGTGGTGTTTCTTACGCTTAATATGTACTATAGCAATTGGAGGGCCTTGGTGGCAGGCATCAATTCTCTCACAGTGTTAGTTCATATATGAGGAGTATAGTTTCAAAACCCGCCAAAAAGATATCAGAACAAAAATAAAGTTCCGATTGAATATGAAGCTTCTTCGTTGTTTCTATCGCATTGCACTGATAGTCTTCAACAAAACCCATGCATCAGCTCACAAAAGTAACAGTTTGTTGCAAACACCGCTAAAAGACTCAATTTATAATATTATGTCGTTAAATAGTTTTTTGGGATTTAATTCTCCGTAAAGTTCTTGAAGATATGTGAAGTCTGCCAATCCGCACGAGTCCAGCGTGGTGGACTATGGTCTAACTCTTCTCACGCTAAGAAGAGGCCCGTGCCCACCAGTAAGACATTGTAATACTGATATTATATAATTAAATCTGCTTTCACGCCTTAACTACTCAACCGATCATCATGAACTTTCGCATACAAATTGGCAGGGTTACACAAAAAGATCTAGGGTACCTTTCATCTAGGAAAAAATACCTAACTGTTTCCGAGCAAGGCCGTGGTCAAAAGACTGTCTCCGACCCGAAACTACTCGATTGACCTCAAGAATCAGCTACTATTATATTTACTTTGTATTTTAATTTCAGCTTCATACGGAAGCTGTTTTCTATCTTTGTGCCTGCAAAACACTTGCATTTCTTTAGAAAAGTGGTTTTACATACTTTTATCTCGAAGTGTGAATGGAACAGTCGCAAGAGAAAGACCTAGGCGAACGTTTCTTGATCAGATCGGAGGCGTTCTGGACAAAGGCCACGTTAAGAGCACCTTGAACCGACGGGCGTGTATGAGGAATGTGATGAAAGTGAATGAAGCCAGAGAAGTGTGTCAGGATCGTAGCAAATGGCAATCCGTAGTCTCTGCCTATCCCTCTGGGAAACAGGCGTGAATCGATGTATGTTTGTATGTATCTCGAAGTTCTCATAAGATCGAGAAATATTCCTAGAATAGTTTTGTTTACTACCCTAATAATTAATATCAGACTGAGCTACTGCAAAACAAAGGCAGACTGGCTTGTTATAAATCTTAAATTTTCTCAGAACAATATTTTCCTTTCACTTGAACCTACGTTGTTCTGTTTACACACCTAAAAAGATTGTATTGTAAGCCAACAGATGAAAATAAAAACATAAACACTCCCCTCGGGCAAAGCGCCAGTCCTTCAACGAGTGTACTTTGTGTTTATAATAATGCATCAGTCGACATGTATTAAGTTCAAAGTCTACTTGAGAATAAGCTATCATTATTTTGTATTGTCTTCTGTTTACGCGAATGTAATGTGAACAAACATTCAAACAACGGACTCGAAGAACACCCATACTCAGCATAACCATTTGTAGACTGCACAAATTCTTTGTCCCGTATGGGATTCGAACCCACAAAACTCGGCATAGCGGCAGTGGCGAGACGACCACTTAAACCACTACGCCATTCATGCAGTTACTCTGCTACTAAGAATTTCTTGACAGAAAATCACTTTACCCAAACTAGGCATCAAATCCGAGACCTCAATGCAGTTGCCTTCACTATACTACACTCGAAGGGCATTTATTATATTAAAATATTTCGTTTTGTTTTGTTTGACTAAATTTATGTTGTATAAGTTTAAGTGGTGATCCGTCAAAGTCTCTTTCGCCTCGTCACGTCGTAAGTTTTACGTTAGTCCGTCGGCGTAAGGTTTTGCTTAAGTATACTCTGAACAAATATCCATGAATACCAATAAAGAGAGCTAACTTATCGCTGAAGTGATTGAATAAATTGCCGAGTTGCCGCTTATTTAAAGTATGTATGTATGTATCTTATGTGGGGGCCAGTCAGTGCAGACCGGCGACACTTCGACCCAGTGGGATCTTTTGTGTCGACACTCTCCCAATAACGACTGTCATAGATGTTCATGGCAGCCGAGACCGACGGCTTAACGTGCTCTCCGAGCCACGGAGCAGGCGATAATTGTCAATCAATACGCACATAATTTCGAAAAGTCATATAACTTCCGAAAGTCAGTGGTGCGCGACGTGGGTTTGAACCCGGGACTGTCTGCATTGCAATCTGTTGGTCTCCCGACTGAGCAGCGATAGCTCAGTGAGAGTCAGTTATTTAAAGTAACTATAAATTCAATTCGTAATTTGTCTTTTGAAACTATTATAAAGCTGTTACTGTAACCCGTAGCAGTTGGAAAGATGGTCGCTGATAATATTAAAAGAATATGCTGGGCTATGAGCGCAAGAAATAAAGACTACTAGAGTCCCTGCCCTCAGTTACTTATCTCAAAACCTCTGCTCACCGTAGGTATCCAACATATAATTATCTTATAATTACTACATACTTATTATAAGAATGGAAAGATTTTCCTAGTCAACTTTGAACAGAAAACTCGCTGAACACTTCTTGATATATTTTGACGTTTACATAAAACATAAACTATGATATCACTTTTTAGTTTTAAACTTACTCATTTATATAAGACTAGACGTGCCCGCGGTTTCAGTCGCGTTTATCGCTACTGCGCCACTGTCGTAGTTTGTAGCGTGATGTTATATAGCTTATAGCCTTCCTCGATAAATAGGCTATCCAACACTAAAATAATTTTTCAATTCTAACCAGTAGTTTCTGAGATAAGCACGTTCAAACAAACAAACAAACAAACTTTTCAGTATTATAATATTAGTATAGATATTAAGAATCTGACATAGTGTATGATTTTGGACATGCGGAAAGAATGAACCACATACTGGTACAAAAGTTTGCTTCTTTATGAATAATGAATATTTTAAACTAACTGTCTCGACAGTCGTTGTCCTGTCGATCTATACAAAAAACAAAATATTTCAATTTTTTTTCATATACTTGCATTTATAAGCAGCGATAGCCTAGTGGTAAACCGTTGGACTGTCACGCAGGGGTTTCGAGTTCGAACTCAAGGCGCGCAACTCTGACTTCGAAGTTATATGCGTATTAAATAGTTAATTATCGCTTGCTTTAAGGGTGAAGGAGAAACATGCATGTCTGAGAGTTCTCCATAATGTTCTCGAAGATATGTGAAGTCTGCCAACCCACACTGGGCCAGCGTGGTGGACTATGGCCTAACCCTTCTCACAGTGAGAAGAGGCCCGTGCCCAGCAGTGGGACAGTTTAATACAGGGCTGATATTATTATATATATAAATACAATTTATATTAAATATGTGCTATATAAAAAGGTGGCTGGAGGTGACTGGATGGCGAAAACGGGAGATCGGGCCTTGTGGCGCACCCTGGGGGAGGCTTATGTCCAGCAGTGGACTGCAATAGGCTGAAATGATGATGATGATGATGATGTGCTATATCATTTTATACATTATATTAATTTATTTATGAGTACAATCATTTAGGCATGCAATAAAACAGAATACAATGAGTTGTATAGCTTATAGGTAAAGTTCGATCGATATTAACCGTAATAAATAAACACTAACCGTCATAATGGAGTTGCAAAACAATCAATCATATTGACATTTAATTTTTCCGGCGTCATACAAGTAAGAGACGGTGTTGCCATAATAAACACAAAACCTCGATACATCGACAGTGAACATTACTTTAAGTTAATCAAAGCAATTTTCCAAAGATAAAAATAATAATTTTTATTCGTTTTTGTATTACATTTGTATAAAAAATTAAATCAACGATTAAAATAATAATTACATAATAAAGCAACGGCAAATTACTATTTCAATTAATTACATGTCCACATATTTTATGTAAAGGCGACATGTTCACGTTAATGTACTTGCTTGCAACTTCCATTACATAGTTTAGTCGTTTTATTGTTTAATATTTTTAGAAAATATCACCGACTTGTACAGAATAATAAATACAAGGAAGAACTAGGATAAATATTAATATATTTTTTAGTATTGCCAATTTCTTGTGCACCTCAGGGACTAATACTGGCATGCCTCTTTCGTAAAGTTAAATAATGTAAGTAAGTTTACATTCTTATTGTCACCAATAGATTTTTACTTAGTTTAACTGTGAAATGGGAAGGTTGCCGGTACTTATATTTATTTATTTATTTATAAGGATCGCCAACAAATGATACACAACTCTTACACGAAATTAAAGGTTTTACAATAATACATGCCTTGTGCTCATTCTGTTATAGGCAACCACAACTAACACAGGAAGTACCAGTACAATAAACTATAATATAAAATAATAAAAATATGAAAATGAGAAAAACGATAATAAGTGTTTAAAGATGGTTAACAGTGTAAAAATACAAGTTAATTAACTTGTATTTTTGAGATACTCTAATATAACTTTTTTAAATTTAGGCATAGGTTCACAAAAAATGTCTAACTTAAGCAGACGAGCGAGTTCGTTATATAACTTCGTCAATCTAGTTATTGGCGAGTTAAGCCCTAGGTTGGTCTTATATCTAGGTATATTGAACAGTTTGAAGACATTAGGATATAGCACAGGATATATCCTATTTTAAGTACCAGCAGAACATTATAATTAAGAATTTTTGTACCTAGATTAATTTTTCTACTACTATGTACCTACTTGTAGTTTTGTGCCAATAAAGAAGTTTATTATTATTTGTTTGTCTTTCCCGGGTATTTCTCTAATACGTTAGGAAAATACCCGGCCCTTTGGGAGGCTTACACGGAGACATGGTTCCAACGTGAAGAGGCCCTTGGAGAGTTTTAATCAAAGGTGGGATGGGACACCTACAGCGGCACTAGCCGCAGCAGGCGTAGGACTACATATGGATTCTAATATATGGACTATGTGTATGGGTATTGGATAGACTGGTATATTGATAACTATGGATGATAAAACGGCGTCTGCCCTGAATACTCTAATAACATCAATCATATGGACAGACGATGACTCGCCAACTCACTAGATGGGCCCCCTGAATAGCCACGATAGGCATACAAGCCAGCAGCAGAGGGCAACACCGGTGCGAGCATCTAGGGGTGTCGAGCGGTGCGGCGCCGGTTTCACCATCACGGGTCTTGTGACAACGGAGACCCAGAGCGGGTTTCCTCGTAATTATGCCCTTGAAAATGACACTTCCACTCATAAGCATGTAGCTCTAGTGGCCCCTATCTGACCGGCCGACCAAGGCAAGCCAGAGTTGAGAGTCCTACGGGCGCTCTTGAAGTTCCACCCCAGCCAACCAGTAATAACAAGCTGGGGACGAGTCCCTAACCGACTCTCCGAGGCATTCAGGACCACAGTGCCGCCACCCACATTCAGCTCGCCACAAGCTGCCCTGCGGTTTGTGCGCTTTTATTTAACCTGGTGATACATTTTTTGTTTATATCACACGGCGAAGGTGGTAGTTTAAAAGCTAGTGAATTTTCCTCTTTCGGTATCGCGTTAGTCTCATTAGGAGATAACGACTGTCTTATTATTATTATTATTATGTCACTCTGGCAAACAGTCGTAATTTTTTATATGTTTTATTTCTATATATTAAACTTAGTGTAATAGCCAGTTCGCACAAGACTTACCTATACATGACATTGTTATCAAAAGGACTCTTTAGAAATTTCCATCCCACGTTTATAGTACAGGAATAAAATAATGTAAAATGCAAATAAGAAAGAACGGTATTGTTGGAAGTGCGCCATATGACTGTACTGTTACATGAGAATAAAAGCAAAATGCCTCAAACAATATTTTTATTCATAATTTTCATGTTGCAATTTTTGTTGATGCAGCTTTATGTCAAAATAACTTTTTGCAGTAATTCGTATTTGGCGCGGTAGGGAAAATTACACAGTAAATAATAGTTTCGTTGCGATTATTACGTATGAATGTATATGTGCGGATACATGTGTTTTATAAGTATTAAATCTACACTAATACACTGGACCGCAAAGAAAAAGTGTCGGTTAGAAAATCTACAATATCTTCAAGAATACCTGATTTAGCTTTATGAAATAAAGACTAAATTAAAGATTATTTTAATGTGCTTAAATGAAAATAAAAAAAATTTAAACAGGTTTTCATTTTTAATAAATGTGAATTTAATATAAATGCGTAGGTTTTCCATTATTTTCGTAATTGTAGATTGGTTACAGATGTCCCGTTTTCACGCATTTTAGAACTTTGTGTTACCTCCGCGAGTTTTCCTCCTCCGCTTTGTGCTGTTACGCGATTTGACATACTTACTACTAGGTTTCTGATGCGATGCTGCGGAATATTCTGCCATTCCTCTATTAGAGCTTCTTTCATTTCACGTAGCGTGATTGGCGGTGGATTCCGCTGACGTACACGTCATCCCAGTTCGTTCCTTGCATGCTCAACAGAGTTTAAGGCGGGGCTGCGTGCTGGCCACTCCATGTGTGTGATACCGACTTCTTCAAAATAGACAATCATTATCTGAGCTGTATGCGAGCTGCCTGCTGCCTTGTCTTGCATAAAATCGGCATTCCCGCCCATGTCCAAAAATTCAAATTCAAATTCAAAATCACCACTAGCTTAGTGCAGCTTTCAGAAGAAATCCCAGCCTACACGTGAACAGAGCCTCCGCCGTATGGTATTTTTTCTTCTATACAGGCTTGGTTAGTAAAGTTTTAGTCGGGGGAGGTACTAAAGAATAACGGGTATGTAGTGAATGGACGACAGAGGCAGCCGACTAAAAGAGGCAAGCATCCTTAGATGAACAGACAATCTGCCTATATGCCCTATGTAAAAGGAATTGCGGATAAGATCGGAACGGTGTTAAAGAAATATTGCATCAACACTATTTATACACCGGAGGCCAAAATAACCAGCATGGTGGGCACACCAAAGCACGTTTTGCCTTTACAAACGCCAGGTGTCTACAAAATAAATTGCAGCTGCGGGAGTTCCTACATAGGCCAAACCAAGCGTACTGTTGCTGAGAGGGTCAAAGACACATCGCCGCTGTGAAGAACCGGCAGACTAGCAAATCAGCAATTGCAGAACATATACTGGAATTGGGTACTTATCATTGGATTGAATTTCATCGTCCGGAAGTCCTCTCCACCAATCGCCACTTTTATCCAAGAGTAGTGCGAGAACCTATTGAAATCAAAAAACATAGAAACTTCAATAGGGAAGATAGTTTCAAATTATCCGCGACGTGAAATCCCGTGATTAATAATACGCAACTTCGCTGTTTTGCACAGTCAGGTAATTCACAGAATACGGACACGACGGCTAGCATACGTAATAGGGATACCGTGAGTGTAGTTTGTGACGATACATGGACAAACAAAAATATGCCAAAAGTAAGGGTGAATCAAGATTCTTCTGCCTCACAAACGGAGACATGACATCGCAGCACCAGTCAGCTTGTGACCACGGCCGGTGTAACCTGGTCGAAACGTCAAGCATAAAAAAGGTAAACATAATGCATGATCGCGTTAATACCCGTTACATATTATATATATAATATCATGCAACGCGAAAGTTGAAAAGTTTTTATACAATTATCAAAAATAAATAAAAAAGTTTTATATATTATTTTATGTGGCATTAAATATTCTTTAATTTAGTATTTATTTCATAAAGCTAGGTATTTTTGAAGATATCGAAGATTTTCTAACCGACCCTTTTTCTTTGCAGTCCAGTATATTATAAAGCTGAAGAGTTTGTTTGTTTGAACGCACTAATCTCAGGAACTACTGGTTCGATTTGAATAATTATTTCAGAGTTGGATAGCCTATTTATCGAAGAAGGCTCTCGGCTATATAACATCACGCTACAGCCCACGGGGGCAGCGTAGTAACAATAAACGCGACTGAAACCGCGGTAACATCTAGTTTGTAAATATAAAGCTTAGTAAGAGACGAAGGAAAAAGCAGAGTTGAAGAGACATATACCATATGTATACACAAAATATTATATGTAGGCATTTTACTACCTTTGCGCTTACATACTAATACAATATGTTATTTCGCGCCCAAGTACTCACCTTGCCATGCCGCCGCAATTTGTGGCCAGATTTTGCCCGCGGCTTCGCCCGCATAAATGTGGGTTAAATTACATTATATTAGTAACAGTACTTTTTTCTGGGTAAAAGAATGTCCTTTTCTGTACCCCTGATAATGAGTAAGCAAAATTTTATGATGATCGGTCAAGTAGTTAAGGCGTGGAAACATAACAAACAAACTCACTTACGCATTTATAATATTACTAGCGACCCGCCCCGGCTTCGTCCGGGTAGTACAAAACCTTAACAAATTATATATAAACCTTCCACAGGAATCACTCTGTCTATTAGTAAGAACCGCATGAAAATCCGTTCAATAGTTATTGACTTTATCGCGAACAGCGGTGTACGTAGCGGTGGACGCGGCGGAGGACTTTGTTTTATAATATGTAGTGTTAAGTTAGGATTATATTTATCGTATATTCATTTACAAGTATGGCGCAGCAGCCAAGTGTAACCTTGCCGTTGCCACCGCGCTGTGTTTAAGTGTTTAGGATTCGAAACCCACAGGACAATCATTTGTGAGGTCGGTGCCTAATTAGACGCGCATTACATCCATGTTTGCAGGCGATAATTGTCAATCAATACGCACAAAATTTCGAAAAGTCATATAACTCTCGATAGTCGGAGGTGCGCGACGTGGGTTCGAACTCGAGACCCTCTGCATCATCATTGCCTATTATCGCCTATTGAATACAATTCTAGACTCCGTGCTACTACTACGAATTTGCCTATAGCTCTTTGACCAAGCCATCGAATATCATACACAGCAGTCGCCTTGCTTACCCTACCCGCTGCGCCAGTCTTAACAATTACTTCAATTCTGTAGGCCTGGCCTTAACAGTGAACAAAGGCCTTATAATTTATAGTATCCTAAATTTTATAGACAATAAAATGGTGTGACTACCGCAGTGCGACACTTCATTCTATCTTACCGCTAGTGGCTTGGGGCGCATCAGCAGACAATGGGTGTGTTTTCTTTTATGCTTAGAAGAGGTTGAGTTCATTTGCATACGTTTAAAGACTTGCTTACTAGACTTATCTGCGTACTTTTAATTTGGCTATGTACTTATCCAGGCTTCAAGGTCCTTATACTTAATAGAATTTATGTTAAAATGATATTACTGTTGTTAAAAGGTATGATGGGGTTAATATGTCTGGTTTAGACGAAAATCCCGAAAGAAATAATAAATAGGAAAAAGAAAGTATAGCCACATAAAGATAAGATAAGATAAGATAAGATAAGATAATATTTATTTGCATAAACATGTGTATACATACAATTTCAGGCATGTAGGATGTTACAAGATAGGTACTTATTGTTCTTACATGTTTGCCACACCGTGGCGTACAAATGTTGTTTAATTTTATAGTAATTAATCATTGACAGAATTAATATAATAATAAAGTAAATATAGTTAAACATGTCTTAAAATCTTAATAAGGACATTAATCGAATTACAAATATGTCAAAAAATAATCAATACAATGTCAAAATAATATAAAGTTTAAAAAACAAAAAAAAAAAAGAAAAATGAAATGTGTTGTTTAAATTAAGTAGTAATAAAAATGTTAACTAACTACTCAAATGCTATTCTTTTTTATTATTTGAATTAAAATACATATAATTATTATACATAATGAAAATGTCTTGTCATATTTTATAAAGTAGACTAGTTATAAAGAATCCTGTAGAAAATCGGTGACATTATAATACGCTTTCTCAGCCAAGAATAATTTTATTTTTTTCTTAAATGTATCAACAGGTAACTCATGCCAGCTTTCAGGTATTTTATTATAAATTACCGGGGCCATACAAAAAACGCTTTTGCGCATAAGTGCAGTTCTTGCAGTGTGTAAGCATAGCTTACATTTATTACGCCTGTTTCTTGTTACTACGTCTGCCATGCGAGGAAACAGATTAGTATTAGTCTTGACGAATATTAAGGTTTCTAGAATGTAGAGAGAAGGTAAAGTTAATATACCATATTTTTTAAAATGGGGCACGCAACTGTCGGTAGTTTGTAAGTTTAACATACTTCTTAAGCATCTTTTTTGAGCTTTAAATACGATGTCTTTATTAGTTGAGTTTCCCCAAAAGATTATTCCGTATCGGAGGTTGGACTCAACTAGTCCATAATATGCTGTAAGAAGTGCGTCTAAACTAAGTATTCGCGACAGGGAGTACAAAGCGTATGCACTACTACAATTTTTTTGATTTATAGCTTGTATAAATTGTAATTGTTGTTTTCCAATTGAGATTTCTATCAATAATTAGCGCTAGAAATTTTGATGAGTTAACTGCGTCAATATGATTACTATTATAATTAATGTCAATATCAAATGTCAATGGCCGTTGGCTAAAATGCATAATATTTGTTTTAGATAAGTTTATTTTTAAATTATTATTGTCTAACCATTCTATAATTTTCATAAGTGTCTCAGTGACATCATTTTTATATATCTCCTTACTTTTGCAAGGAATGACAACTGTGCTGTCGTCTGCAAACAGTGTCATAGGGTGTTCATTGGATCTAGGCAAGTCGTTTATATATATCGTAAAGAGAAGAGGTCCTAGTACACTCCCTTGTGGGACACCGAACTTCACTACCCGTTCATTTTCGATCGATTTAGGGTTTATTCTATTTATTTGCGTTATTTGTTTCCTATTTTCGAGATATGAACGAAAAATGTTTAAGACATTCCCTCTAACACCATATTTTTCCAGCTTTTGCAGTATTATGTCATGTTGGACGTAATCAAAAGCTAAAATGTTATCATAATTTGTTTAGTGTTAAAAAACTGAAGTATTATCGTCAGTAGATATGTGAAAGAACAGTTATTCCCGGGTTGAGCACTAGGTCGAGACTGAAAATCGTAATAACATATTTATTAGGATTTTCAGTCAAGAAATTCTTAGTATCCCGAAAGAGTAAGCAAATGTGTATAACATTAAATTGTATGCCGGTCTTACGTAATCGTAGGTGAATCTATTGCTATAAACCGTTCGCATTCCCTATCTCCGTGATGTTCCTGAGACATTTTGGACAGAAAATCTCTATGACTCAGTGGCAGCCCAGAATAGAACCCAAAACCTCTTGTACAACATTCGTATGCACTTCCGCTGCGCCACTGAAGCAGTCTATACATAGATATTATATATTTACTTAAGCAGTTCCTTTCAACATAATTTTCCATATTTCCATTTCCATATTTTAACTAGGTACATAATTTTCTATGAAGCATAGCTACTGAAATTCTGATATTATTCTCTCGGCAAAACTTAGTTAACAGTAAGTAACACATACAGTAATTAACAAGAGAGCTAGAGTTTCAGCTGCAACTTTCATGAAATGAAATGCTACCTATGCTTTTACGTAACTTTCGACAATGGGGGCTATAAACTGTGGTTGTATTTCACTAGGTAATGATATAAAATGTGAACAGTGACTAGCTTCTGATGAGTAAATAGTACTTTGTAATTACCAATAATAATATCAGTCCTGTATTAAATGGGCCAGTGCTGAGCACAAGCCTCTTCTTAGTGAAAGAAGGGCCAAATACTCCACCACGCTGGCCCAGTGCGGATTGGCAGACTTCACATATCTTCGAGAACATTATGGAGAACTCTCAGACGTGCAGGTTTCCTCACGATGTTTCTTCTTCACCGTTAAAGCAAGTGATAGTTAGCTATTTAACACGCACATAACGTGGAAAAGTCAGAGATACGCCTTGGAATCGAACTCGAGACGTCTGCGTGGTAGTCTAATGGTTTCCCACTAGGTTCTTACTCTACTAATACGTCTTGTGCAGTCTGAGTTTTTGTAAGAGGCTTTGTTTAATAAGAGTCTTTCTTTTTACTTTTCTTTTTAAAAAAGACAACATCAAAATTTCATGATGATCGGTTGAGTAGTTAAGGCGTAAAGGTGTGACAAACAAGCTAACTTAATTTCGCATTTATAATATTAGTTAGGATTACTATAATGTTTGTAATGAGTATTTGATTTTTATTTTGACTGCCACTGGTTCTCCACAACATAGAAGTAATGGTGCGGATATGTCTTTCTAAGAATACATTATTATCCTTTACATTTCTTGAAAAAAAAAAGTATCACGAATTTGTGTTGTTTGCATGTAATTCATAAGTACATACTTAACTACTTATTAATTACATGGCTATTTGACAGTGGATTTTGTTGCCGCTTAATTTTTTGTTTTAAAAAGGCATCTCTCGCACCAGGAGTAATTCCTGTATCGCGGGGTACTTTACAAAAATTCAAACAATGGACACAAAGAACGCCTAGACTCGGAACAACCATTTATGGATCACAAAAATTTTGGTCCCGTGTGGGGATCGATCCCACGGCGCGGTGGCAGTGACAAGGCGACCACTTAATCCACTACGCTATTCTTGCTTTGCCACTATTAAAATTTTGTTGAAATTGTGTTGTTGTTATGAACTCCCACAAACTGTTTACCAAAAACGCATTTTCCTGCAAAAATGGCTAATGAAAAATTATTATTAGAGACCACAGTCTAGGGTAAGGTCAACGTTACAGGTAAATATAAAAATATATTATTAAAAGAGTTTGTCCTCATCGCCTGTTTTCAATTTATTCCTACTTCAACGTGCTAACTACAAATTGTTCGAATTTCTATTTCATATTTTTGAATAGCAGGCTAGCGCGGTTCAAACAATAATTTAATTTACATGGAATTTTAACGCTATGTGACCGATAACGCCTTCTCATCAAGCAAGCAGTGTGATTCTTTAGTAAAATAGCGATAAAAATGCTACCTCAATAGTAAATTTAACTAACCGTACTTGATGAAAATATATTTTGTAATAATATATAATAAAAACAGTTAAAATACCTGGACTTAGCATACGAGGTCATCGATATGTGGGATGTGGACTCGGCAATCATTGTACCGATAGTCGTTACGGTGAACGGTCTAATAGCCAAGAGCCTCAACCAACATCTTAAGAGGATCGCGTTAGATGCTTGGGTCAAGGGTCAGATGCAGAAGGCGGTCCTCCTAGATACGGCACGCTTAGTAAGGAGGTTCCTCTCTCTGGACCCCTAACAACCGACATAATCATAATCATAATCATAAATCATTTATTTGCTAGGAATGTAGGTAACATAATAGGATGGTCTTATTTTTAATATTTGGTGGCCAATACATTCTACCAATGAGGCATGCAAAATTACATTATATTAAAATAATTATTGTGATAATAATAAAACAAAAATTGTAAACAAAATAAAAAAAAAAAGACATTAGAAACATTGATCGTCGCAAACATGTCATACAAAGATCATATAAAATTATGTCAAATTGGTGATTGATAGAACAGAAATGTCAATAGAATTATATCAAATTGGTAATATATTAGGAATGTCAGTCAATATTTATATTCAGTCAATATATTATAAAACAGAATCATTTTATTTACAATGAGGATTAATTATTAATAACATAAAATTATCATAGTAAGCTATCATTAAGAAAGTCATTGATCGAGTAGTAGCACTTTTGGACTAGAAGATCTGTTAGTTTCTTTTTTAGATGGTATAAAGTACTATTCTTAATGTCATATGGTAGTTTATTGAAAATTACGGGCCCCATACGCATAACACTTTTTCTTAAAAGAGCGGTTTTGAAACTACCTGTATGCAGTAAATGTTTATATTGGGTTCTTATTAGTGCAGGCCTCGATATGTGATCGGATCTAGGTTTAAACAGATCTTGGTTACTTTTCACAAATAAGGATATTTCCAGTATGTACAGTGATGGAAATGTTAATAGTCTAAGGGACTTAAACAGAGGAACGCAGCTGTCCGTTGACTTCAAACCAGTCATTGATCTAATGCAATACTTTTGGGCTCTGAAAATTCTTTCTCTTTCACTGCAATTTCCCCAGAATATTACCCCATATCGTAGGACTGATGCCACCAGACCATGATAGGCTACAATTAAGCTATCCATACTAATTTTCCTAGATAAATTGTAGAGAATCAAATCCATGTCTAGATGTCGGTGGGTCTCCATAATTTTTATATTTTTAAATGTGTTTTGTGTGTGTTTTTCCTTTATAAATATATTTAGAAATGTAATTTTTATTGATTAGTAATAAATAAATGTGAATAATATTCTATCACATACACACAACACCATCTAGACCAAACTATGCAGAGCTTGTACTATGGGTACTAGACAATGGATAAACATACATATACATATACTTATTTTTGTAAATACATACATATTATACATAGAAACACCCAGACCAAGACAAACATCTATGTTCATGCACACAAATGTTTGACTTGTGCGGAAATCGAACCTGCAACCTCAGGCGTGGCAGTCGGTTACACTAACCACTACGCCATCCAGGCCGACTTAGATCATTTTGGTGGGCAGACACAATACACATAAAACAATCATTTGAAAATTGCAGTCTGCATATATAACGCACAACATTCAGTGTAAGGCTGTGGCGAGAAAAATACTTACCGCTGAGCCAATTTCGAGTAGATATACACCGAAACATATAGACGATCAACAAATGGCTAAACACTAAGTATTGTAAGTGACATCACAGCACTAGAGGGCCTACCAACAAATTTCATAGATCTTGATGCCACTCACTAGGTTTAAACTAGGCAGTAGAGCCTCGCTGATTTCAGCATGAATGGGCCGGCTTGACCAGGGAAGTACTACCCTCTCACAGAATATCCACATGAAATAGCAGTATTCCTACTGTTGTGTTTCGTTCGGTGAGTGAGAGTGCCGGAGGCCCAATCACCCTCTTTCCCCCTTCCCGTTCCTTCTCCTCCCCACTTCCTTTCCTAAAAGGTCGGCAACGCGCAAGTGATCGAGCGCGTGACTCTGGTGTTGCAGGTGTCCATAGGCTAAGGTGACCACTTACCATCAGGTGGGCCGTATGCTTGTTAGCCACCTTAGTTGTATAAAAAAAATAACAATAAAACTACAGAATGCCTTTTCATACATTTCCTAAAAGCGCTCCTAGCATAAAAAGTAAGCAATCACTAATGGACTAGTAGACGTTTTATTTTGACAACTCCCGCACTAGGCGTTATTCCTGTATCACGGCCGACTTCTAAATATTCAAACTACCAAATCAAACGTATATGGATAACATAAATATTCTTTCCGTGCGGGATTTGAACCCACATCGGCTTAGTGGTAGTGGTAATACAAACACTTAAACCAGTACGCCATACGTACCCTAAGAACCGACTTCTCTCAAGAACTATAGAAACTCATGGTACACTCTCTGATTGCTTAAAAAGGAATCTCCAATAACGTTGAAACACAGTAAACTCTTTAAGAAGTCCCGCAACATCCCCTAAATAGCTGTAAACCGTGAGATAATCGCGTACAAGTGTCTGGTACACAACTTAATGCTCCTGGCACTTCGCCAGATCTGTCATCGTGACTTACTCAAGTCAAGTTACAGCGAGGTACGGGATCCTTAAGTAATTTGGACATAATACTGGTTTAAACGAATACTATGACGACGCGAAATGTCTTTGTGAAGTACGTCTTGTGTTTGTATAATCAGATTTGAGTGACGTTTTTGAGTTTCCACAAAGTTGCTGTTGAATTATAACATACTAGATTTTGCCCGCGGCTTTGATGTAGAATTTGTTTTTAATTATTCGTCGATAACAGTTCTTTATTCTGCATGAGTGGTATCCTATGTTCTTTTCTGTACCTTTGACAAAGTGTATTCAAAATTTAATGATGATCGGATGAATTGTTAAGACGTGAAAGCGTAACAAACAAATATACGCACATTCACATTAATTATAATATTGGTTAGAATTAATAATAATATTCTATCACAAACAACACCATCTAGCCCAAACTAAGCAGAGCTGGTACTATGAGTACTAGACAATAGATAAACATACATATGTAGGTACTTTATTTTTATAAATACTTACATATTATACATAGAAACACCCAGACCAAGACAAACATCCATTTCCATGCACACAAATGTTTGACTTCTGTGGGAGCCGAACCCGCGACCTCGGGCGTGGCAGTCGGTTTCCATAACCACTACGCCATCGAAGCTGCCATATATATTTAAATATAGGTTTTAGTTACGTCTGTGGTATACGTTTGCGCTTATTATTGTCCCGGGTTTTCCTAGTTGGGCAGAGAGTGCAAACACCCGATAAGATGAAATGTCGAGGTGAATGAAAATGGCTTAGTGGGAATGTGGGCTTTGCATAGACTGAAATGAAAACTCCATTTTTATAAGAAAACATAAAAGTGAAGAAAACCAAATCTCTTAAATTGGGCTTAGAAATAAAATAGATGTAAATTCTTTTACAAAACTTATTTTCTTAACTTGACTTGTTTTATATAAACCTAGTAGCTTTCCCGCGGTTTCACCCGCGTATGTCCCGTTCCCGTGTGAATATCGGGTTTCACCCCTTTCACCCCCATCAGAGAGGCATTTCCAAAAATCCTCTCAGTGCTCCCCTACACTCTCCAAGGAACATACATGCCAAATTTCAGGTTCCTGCGTTCAGTAGTTTCGGCTGTGCGTTGTCTGTCAATCACTCAGTAACGGAAGAGTTTTATATATATAATAATAATAATGTTTATTTCATCTCCACAAATTACATCATGTTATACAGTATCTAGTTGACATGATCAATTGTCAGTAATTAGTAATCTGTAGGATATATAGATTAAGTAAATTAAAAACGAAGTTAAGTAACTTTCTTTTGTCTCTGCTTTACGTAGTCATCCTGCGTGATGTATGTATGTATCTTATGTGGGGCCAGTCAGTAAAGCACGTACCGCCAGTCAGTAAAGGACTGGTAACTGTTAAATGTTAAAACTTTGAAACTTACGACACCTTAGATCACCTTTTTTAATATTAGCTGAGTCTTCTATTCTTGTTAATGTCGACTTATTCGAAAAGTATTGGTACTAAGTTATTCACTTTTATATGCACAAAGGGATTTAATGTAGGTATTATATACACCTTTTACCTAAATAATATAATATTTCAGCTCTCAATATAAACTATCCCAGCTTATGAACAACAAGTTTCCTCACGACTTTTTTCTTCGCCGTTAAAGCAAGCGGTAATCGAATGAATACGCACATAACCTTGAAAAGTCAGAGATGCGCGTCCTGGAATCTAACTTGAGACCTATGCATTTAACGGTCTGCTACTAAGTTCTCGTTGCGAAAAATTAAATTCCCGAACTATGTTTTATGTTCCACATCATCTTTACATTTCTAAACATCGTTCGTCTGCAGAGAGTTCCACTTAATTCAGGAATCTAATACAACCGCAAAACACCACGAGAGCAACAAAAACGCGTATCTTTTCTTCTCAATATTTTTTCCCCTACAATCTTGAATTATTTAACCCTCTTTTCAACAAACAGGTAACCTTCCTCGTATTTTGTCGTAAGAGGAAAATGATACTAATACCTCGTCCCTTAGGGTTGCAGGTATATAAAAAGCTTACAAAACGTAGTGAGAGATCCCCGGGGTTCGAGAAACATGGTACCGGTACCGATCATGTAAATGGTACGTGTCTTATGTACTTGTAAAGCAGCGATAGCTCAGTGGGGAGCCCAACAGACTGCAATGCAGAGGGTTTTGGGTTCGAACCCACGTCGCGCACCTCTGACTTTCAGAAGTTATACGACTTTTCGAAATTATGTGCGTATTGATTGACAATTATCGCCTGCTCCGTGCCTCGGAGAGCACGCTAAGCCGCCGGTCCTGGTTGCCATGAACATCTATCGCAGTCGTTATTGGGAGAGTGTCGACACAAAAGATCCCACTGGGTCGAAGTGTCACCGGTCTGCATAGACTGGCCCCCACATAAGATAAGATATGTACTTGTAATAAATACAATATGGTGCTGGCTATGGAGTAATAAAACCTTCCATCCCATCTAAAATGTAAAAGCACTTGTCCGTGTAGCAATTTTCATCTTAATATTGTCTTACGTTTAATTGTACGTTGAAATTAAGCTACCATGTACGGATTATATCGTGGTTATTTAGAAAGCACTACTTATCAACTATTTTAACTTATTAAGTGGCAGGGGCACATCGGCGGCCAAACACAATAGATTTCTAATTATGTTTGGCATCCCAACAATTGACAGGTTAAACAACAACATTTATTTATGTTTTCGACGATGTGCTGTGTGGCTGCTTTTCAGAAGTCATGGTGACGGGGAGACTAAGATGATGATAATAATTAAGCGGCGGTGGCCGAATGGATAAGGTATTAGATTTGAAGGTATCGAGAGGTCACGGGTTCGAACCATTGTGCTACTGACGTGAACCCACTCCTAATACAAGCATTCTAGCTTAGCTGGAGGGGTTAACAAGAAGACTAGTACTTTTAAACACAAATTAAAAGTAATCTTTAAAAAAAGAAAGAACCCTTTATTGTTTAGTATCTATTTCATAAACCTATTGCCATTTACCGGGGCCAAATTCTATACTGCTACGTAGCAGGTTCGAACAGAAAAATATAGGTATAACTTCACTTAACCCGGCAATCGCACCTAATACATCACCAACAAATACCATCCATATCTGCTGCAAAACAAACGAGGAAGACTATTTACAACGCGTTGTAAATAGACCTCAATAAAAATATATCACATTTTATTTTACCAGAAACGTTGTTCAAATCATTACACTGCCACCTATAGTAGATTTATTGCAGCGCCCCACTTCGAAGCGTTGCAGCAATTTAAAACCAGTTGGAATCCAATAGAGTCAGAAAACGTACACGTGCGTGAACAACTCCCTTCCTTATTTATTATTTACAAAAGTACACCTGGATACTGTAAATTGGGCGTCAGATAATAATAATATACATTTGCTGTCGATAAGATAACATGGAGGCTCGGATGTTCACCTTGCCACTGCTCGTGCGTAGATGTTGGATCGCGTGGCACAAACGCTTGTTTGATACACAAATAGGAAACTTCAACATAATATATTAATTTAATTATTAAGTAAATATAATATATATATATTTCTTACTATCGTAGTCTTGCTAACTTTGATTTGTTGTAGAATTAGAGCCTCGCTGATTTCAGCATGAATGGGCCGACTCGACCGGCAAAGAACTACCCTCTCACAGAATATCGACCTCAAATAGCAGTATTTCTACTGTTGTGTTTCGTTCGGTGAGTGAGAGTGCCGGATGCCCAATCACTTTCTTTCCCCCTTCCCTCTTTTCTCCTTCCCACTTCCTTTTTCTCTTCTTCCTTTCCTAAACGGTCGGCAACGTGCAAGTGATGCCTCTGGTATTGCAAGCGTCCATAGGCTACGGTGACCACTTACAATCAGGTGCCATCAGCAGGCTTGTTTGCCACCTGAGTTGTATAAAAAATATATAATAATTTGAACAAGATTATATATTTGTTTATATTGTTATATTACTAAACTAGAAATTAAATGTCCGAATGTCGAACTTCAATGCTAATGTATATAAAATGTAAAACTTTTCTCATCTAAGTTAAACGTAAATTTCTTTATGACAAAAACTTTCTAGTTTTTAGTCTTTAACCAGAAATAGTTGTTTCGAATCTGAGTATTACTTGCCTAAATTATTTCCATATTTGTAAAATTCCTAGCGTTAGAAGAATTAACCCTGAACAGACAGTCGACTGAGGAAAAATATAACTTTTCCCATAAGTCCACTAAAGGATGAGTAGCTCAATTTGTGTCATTTATGTAAGAATGTTTTTGAGTGGTATTCTCTTTAAGCTAAGACTCCGTTAACCACAGAAGTTTTTAATTATGTAAAAGTATGTTACATAGTACTGTAACCGAATAAGCGTATGTCGTGTTACTGCTGTCAGTAAGAGTTTTCTCTTTCTTGCACAGATAAGTCAGTTTTAGCGCTTTTGCAAGATCAGTACTTAAAAACAAATAACACGTACATATATTACTTATAATTTCTGGTGAACAATCAATTGTTGTAGCATATAATAATAATAATAATAGTTTATTAGCAACAAAAAGGGTTCAGAGCTGTATACATCATCATATTTAAATAAACGTGAGCAATGTCCCCCGAGCTAGGAAATTCCTGTGCTACGGGGGACATCCCTCCATCCTGTGTAACGTCATGGAAGTACAAAAATAATTTTGATTATATACAGAGTTGTTGATGCAAAATGCGAGTACGTTGCTGTGCTTAGTAAACTGATTTCGAAGAAAAATTCAAGTAGACTAATTTAGAGAAAATGAAAGAAGAAAAACAACAAATAATAAATGAAATAATTAAAGGAAATGAGAGCCATCTTCTTCCTCAGTATTTTATATTTGTGTTTTGTTTTAAGTACGAGTGTGTATGTGTGTGTGTTGTGCGTGTGTTGTGTGTATGTGTATATGACGTGTATGTATGTGTATGTGTGTATGTGTATATGCCTGCATGAGTATGTGTCTGTATATAATAGTGTTTGTAGGGTATGTGTATGCGTGTTTCAGGTTACGTGTAGGGACGTTTTAGTATTTTTTCTGTGTCGTCATAATTTAGGGTAAGTAGATATTCTCTTAGTTTTGCATATAAGCACTTCGTTTATAAGCTGTGACAATTACTAAGCATGACGTTGAGCTTTAGTTGTGTCTATTCATATGCTAAACTCTGTCCTATACAATTACCCAGTTGTATACAGACCCATACCAATGCATGCTGAGGTAATTTTATAGACCGGTAATAGTGTTTGGGGAAATAGAAAACCTATGTAGTTATTAAATTACTTTGACATTAGTGTTTGACAGGAGCATGTGTAAAGTACATGTGGTCTTACTTTCACTATTTACATTGTTTGTGTTGCTATCTTGTTCTTTTAAAATACGGCGAAGGTTAAGTATTAATTTAGAATAATAATACATATTATACGATTAAACTATAAGTTGTGAATTAACTTTATACAAAAATGGCATTTCTTTAGTATAATATCGTCAAATTTCTAAAGCCAATAATATCTTTATCAATGAACTGTAAAACATGGCGCCAAAATCGAGAGCATTATATAAACTCGAAACCGTAAAAATGATAGATAACTAAACTTTTAAATAAGGCCGCATTCATACCTAATACGGTTGCTATTTGACGGGATACCGATAAGATGAATGCTGATGTGGACAAGGCCTTAATCGAAAAAGTTAGATCGAGTTGAGACCAGTTAGAATCGGTTAAGCTATGTCCCTGTTTATTTGGTGCACGTTATTCTTGTAATAGAATCGATTTTGGGCGAGCAAAAACTATTCACTAACGAGACAATAAATAGTTATGAACTAAAATTTGTGTAGTATTCTATAAATAATGTTCAGTACAATCAATTTGTCTTTTCGTATATATATATTATTATACATACATATAATATAATCATAAACCAGTTACTGTCAGTTTGTCACAAAGTACACCAAGACACTGAACACTCATTTGCTATAATAACTTTTAAACATACGCATTAACGCGATTATGCTAATTGTTTACTTCTAGATGATTGACCTTTTGACCAGGTTATGTCTGCTTGTAACCACAGCCAGAGTATCCTGGTCTAAACGTAAAGCGACTATAGTATCGCATTAAACTCTTTTATAAATTACTAATATGGTTGATGAAAATACTAATAACTTTTACTCGTATCTCATAACATCATTCTTTACTTTTAATCTGCCATTATTTTACAAAACTCATTAATTTTCCAAAATCATATCATGTTAAAAAATGCAAACGCCTGTCTCCCGCACTATGCCAAGCAGTATACTATATACATAGTTATATCGTATGCAGCTGATTCCTTTGCGTTCGCGTGTAGTTTTAAGACTGCGCCGAGCGTAAGACAGATAATGACAGAGCTCGTGCGGCGCATATTCAAATCGGCGCGCGGCCGCCATAGTAAAATTGTATGGAGGATTTGAAGGGCTTTTTTGATAAATATGTATCTTTATTTTCAACTAATATCTTAAATATTTGGGACGGGCAAATTTTAATATAACTATTTATATAATATTGTCTTCTGTTTACGCGAATATTATTCATTGAAATTAAACTACTATGTACGGATTTTATCGATAATATTAGTCTCCCCGTTACCATGGCTGCTGAAAAGCAACCGAAACGTCGGGCAAAGTGTAAAATTAAATTAAATCTAAATAGTTTTAATCGTTTTAATAATAATTTATTTAGCTTAAAAATTAGTAAAGCTTAAAAGTAAAAGTAGTGTAACAGTTTTCAAAATTATGTAATAAAGTCAAATAAAAAACGCGATAAAATCCGTATATAGTATTTTAATTTCAATGAATAACTATTTATGTTTCGTTTAAGTTATACAATAGGATAGATTTCTGCTGTTATAATCTAAAAATCACGTAACACGAGCTTACGTTTTTGCATATTTTGTGCAAAGTTACGTAATTTTGTAGGCAAAAATATTAATTATTTTAAAAAAATTTTAATTGTTATGGTAAATGTATATTTTATATTTGTATTAACAAAAAGTGTTGATTTTATTCACTTAACTGTGACTGCCTGTTTTGGCACATTTCGCTCGGCGCAGCTTAAGTCTTAGACGTTTTTTTTTTTTTTTTTTAACGTGTGGGAATGCTTGATGCATACCCCTCCGCGGGGGCGGGCGGAGGGGTTATGTCGGACTCGCCGGGGTAAAGAAGAAAATGTACCTCCCGGAATACCGACTAAACCTACCACGGTGTTCCTCGACAAAACCACTATCGACGGGGCCGCGCGAATCACTTTCGCATGCGGTCGCGACCCCGCCGAGGTTTCGGCCCGCCGTATGAAACGGCAGGCCACTACACGAAAGATCTACCCTAAAGGCACTTCTAACACTCCCTACTGTCCCCCCTAGAGGGGAGACGGACTCGAAACAACAGAGGCGCGCGTGGGAACACGCACGCCGCCTCTCGGACCTGGTGCTGAACGGATGGCGGGCAGGCCCACAAAGCCCGCCACCCCCAGGTCAAACCTCAGGGTGGCTGGAGGTCGTCTCGCGCCCTCCGGCGCCCGGCTCTGCGGTTGGGGAGAGGGTTCAAACGCTCCCTCTCCCGCTCCGCCGCCTCCTTGATGGAAATGACTTCCTCACAAAAGGAGGCGACGGCGTTCCACGACCTCTCACTCCGGACCATAGACTGAACTACGGCCGGGAGCGAGAGGGCAACCAATCCGACTGCCGCGATCAATTCACGGCGCTGCAATGCCCAGGCGGGGCAAACCGCCAAAGTGTGCAGCGCCGTGTCCTCAACTACGTCGCGGCAGTCGCCGCAGTGGTGACAACCGGGCGTCTCTTGCCGGCGTATACGACACAGGAACTGGCCAAAACAACCGTGGCCAGTCATTACCTGTGTCAGCCGGAAGGTGAGGGCGCCATGGCGCCTCTCCAGCCACTCCTCAAACACGGGACTTACCGCCACGATTGTGGCGTGCCCGAAGTCTTAGTCGTGCGATTACAGTACCTAACCAATTTTAACGACTGTTGTTTTTTGTTTAAAAATCAAATAATGAATTATGACAGTGATAAAAATAAATATAATTTGAATAAGTCTCGGGTAAAATGTTATTAGTATTTTAATGAAACCTGTCTATTATGATATGTATGTATCATTCTCCTGTTTATGTAATTTGTGATTCACATAAATTATCGTTTTAAGTGGAAACCCAGAACGCTCAGCGCAGTGACAGCGGCGACGCGACTTGCCATCGCCCAATTCGTGCAGTCAATTTATTAAGTCTGTCCAGTGTTCGTGACTGTGCATTAATATTGTAAAAGAAACATCATTCCATTGAAAATAGAGACGTTACTATAAAAGGATAATGTACGCCATTATGTTTCACCGACAGACATTAAAGTAATATTGATTTTTATTAAAAAAACTGAATCAATGATATAATAGCTTAAATCATGAAAACGAGAGAAAATTTTGCAAAACCTTTATTAGAATATGTAAGATTTTATTTATTTCAATGGCCATACAGTATTTTTGCTAAATTAGTACCTACTAAATCTCACGTATCTATCACCAAAGGTGTAAGCACTAGAGGTATTTTACTCCCACTTGTCGCCAACTATGACTTTAAGTCCAGTATAAACTGCAAGCGTATTATATTTTGATCGGACATCAAACCCGAAATCTGCACAACACATGAACCACAGTCAATTGATTAGCTAATAGCCAAAATAATGAATGGTCTTCTTTATTTTTTGTTAATATTTTAGTTACCCTGCAAGTTAAACCGATACAAAACGGTAGTTTAAGCATGAATAAAACTTTGCAAATACGGTAAACCACTGTGACATTGCTGAATCATCGCGTTAGCAACTTGGTTCCCTACTAATTTATGCTTAAGATTTACAATTGCCCGTGTTGATCTATACAAACATTTATTTCTGCTAGAAAAGTCGTAGCTTGTTGTCTTTAATGTAAATTAATAAATGGCAAGTCGTCAAGAAAGCCTAGGTTTTCTATTGGACTAGCTGCCCCCATTGGTTTCAACCACGTTTTTTCTAATAGTGGAAGAATTCCACTTCTTTTTCTTCTCCTTCTTTTTCTTTAGTCACCCTCTAAACATGGCTGCTGTAAAGCAACCGAAACGTCGTAGAAAATTGTAAACTTAAATATTACTTTTGATTAATTTATGAAGCTTAAATTGTAATATAGTTCAGAATTAGTAGTATTGTGGTTTAAAATTTTGTAATAAAAGTGTTTTAAAATAAACAACGCGACAAAATCCGTATAAAGTACTTAAATTTCAAAGTAGAACAATTATTAATTTTGATTTAGTAGTTTCAGAGTTTATTTCAGGGTTCGATTCCCGCACAAGTCAAACATTTGTGTGCATGAACATGGATGTTTGTCTTGGTCTGGGTGTTTCTATGTATAATATGTATGTATTTACAAAAAAAAAAAAAGTATATATGTATGTTTATCCATTGTCTAGAACCCATAGTACAAGCTCTGCTTAGTTTGGGCTAGATGGTGTTGTGTGTATGTGGTAGAATATTATTATTATTATTATTATTTGTTACCAACAAACAAATCTTTTCTCATTATCTTTATATACATAAATCTTCTGTGCGTGTGTTTGTAATTAAACTCCCCCCAAAGGCTGGACCGATTTTGATGATTTTTTTTGTGTGTGTTCACGTGGATTCGAGAATGGTTTAGATTCAGTTTTCTTTTTTCGATTATATAGGACAACGTCTGTCGGGACAGCTAGTATTAGTATAGAAGTGGAATATTCATTAAATACGCGATGATTTTATTTGATCGACGATATAATTTACGTCGTGGTTTTGGTTTCGCATGTTTTCTTCAATTTTCATTGTTTCAGTAAGCATGTAAGAAACAATCATTTTTGAAAAAGGAGCTGGCCAAATATTTTCTCTCCGTGTCGCTTTGGATATTTTCAATAATTCAAACAGTGGACTCAAATTCCAAGACAAGTAACTATTTGTATGTCGGCCTCGATGGCGTAGTGGTTAGTGTAACTGACTGCCACGCCTGAGGTCGCGGGTTCGATTCCCGCACAAGTCAAACATTTGTGTGCATGAACATGGATGTTTGTCTTGGTCTGGGTATTTCTATGTATAATATGTATATATTTACAAAAAAAAAAGTATCTATGTATGTTTATCCATTGTCTAGAACCCATAATACAAGCTCTGCTTAGTTTGGGCTAGATGGTGTTGTGTGTATGTGGTAGAAAAATATTAAAAAAATATATTAAATATTTGTGGATCACACAAATGTTGGTTCTGTATGGAGATCGAATCCACTACACTTGGGTAAGGCAGATATAAAGCGAATACTTAAACCTCTACGCATATTCTATAGACTACAAACTGTTGGTCGCGTCTTCATCCGCGTGGATTCTTTAAGAATTATAACGCTGTATTTTTTGTGCAAGATTTCATGCTTTCTTGCTTAGCAGTTCGAGCTGTGCCTTGATATATAAAACTAGCCAAAGTGCAGTGCTTTCTATTTTCTTAATAAAAACTAATTAGAGAAAGTAATTTTAAAAAAAATCTGTTCTTTGTCCGCCTTGTGTAAGGAACTCTGCAAAAAATCTTAAGTCTCTAGGCCCAGGAGTTTGGGCTGCGTGTTGATATATTAGCCTGTCAATTAGTCAGCCAGTTTATCCTTTAACACGTTTAGATAATAGAACACAACACATATTCGTCTCTATGTAAATCCTAACAATTTACCTTTTCCAGGCATAAAGTTCTAGGTATTTTACTAACAACACAATAAAGTTTTCTGGTTTTAAATCTTTATTACAGTACGTTACTCTGAATTCTTGCAGAAATACGGCTTGAAGCGACAATGTTGTTAACACGGCTAAGAGCCGGTGGAAATTGATATTTATGTTTACAGACACTACGGATTCGACTATTAGACTTTTCAGTTGAATTTGTTACTTTTATAACACACTGAGTGTTATAGTGAGAAAAGTTTTTGTAAGTATATCTGAAGCAAGACTTTTATTGTCAAGGACACTGAAAAATTTGTGATTGCATATTTCGTAAGCATATTCCATTCGTCCTATTATATGGGGAAAACATAGTTGGAGAATTGCTTGTAAACCAGCAGCTTTAATCTATCTAGCTATCCTAACTAACCTAAACTAACCTGGGCGCAATCTTAGAATTCTGATCTGAAAATGTGGAGGACTGCAGGTTCTAGAAACTTATACAAAGAAATTTGTTCTATATGAGACCGAGACTATCAGGCCACTAAGAACTAGTTTCCCTCAAATCAGAAAAGAGTAGTAGTGTGTAAACAGGCAATAGCTTTACTTTTATATAACTAAAACTAGTTCAAATATTAAATCATTAACGCAATCATGCATAATGTTTACCTTTTTTAACGCTTGACGTTTCGACCAAGTTGCACCGTCCGTGGTCACAAACTGACTGCAGGAGCCAGCTTGTGAATTGTGTGTAGCGTAATATATATAACCAAATTATTGTCTTTATCTGTACATCTCCTAAACTCTCTGTTTTAGTAGAAATCAAATAAAATAAAGAATGTTACCGATAAAACCCCACGCACGAAAATTTAATATTTACTATAACTCTTTTCTACGTGTATTATAATGTTATTCATCCATAAAGCCAGTGCTGTTCAAAAAACAATTTCCATTTCAGGCGAAATGAAAGAATAACAAAATGCATTAGCCGCGTTCCTCACTCGTTGACAGCAGTAGATTAGGTTGTCTTACTCAATAGACATGCAACCTATCACGACATATACAAGTAATAAATAGGGGGTTTGAACTCGTGCTCTGCATTATAAAAGGTTTGAATTGCTTAATCAAAGTATGGATTACTTTCAAAATTTCTGTGCAATTTTGTGTGTCATTGAATTAGTCATTCTACTACTACTTTAAGTGTCGAGTGCTCTAAGCACATGCACAAAGCATATTAATCCCTGTGTTGCACTGATCCAACTAGCTTTGAAGTAGACTGAGGTCCTAGAGCCGCCAGACCAACGTTATTTTAGCTTAATTCTAACAACATTGAAAAAAAGAAAATCAAATATTGGCTCGACTTTTAACTAGAAGGTATTCATACGGTACATAACATCGTCACTGTAAAAAATTTGTTATGCTATAATGACGTAGACTGGCTCTGGAATCTTGTTCTATACCAATAGCATTAAGATTTTATTCATAATATTGTCTTCTGTTTATGCGAATGTTATTCATTGAAATTAAACTACTATATATATATTTTTTTACTATATATTTATTACTATACTATATTTTATTCATACCAAAAAAATATGTGATCTAGCTGCAATTCTGATCACGTATATTTTAACTAGCTTTTGAGGCTTCGCCCATATGAATCGTACAGGAACTCATACTAGATTAATAAGTACCATATATTCAAATGATTGAATCCTCATCCATCAACGGTTTACGCGTAATCCAGTAACAAGATTCCAAACCTCCAATCATTTTTATAAACTTTGACATTTATAAGATCGGTAGGATTGCTGTGGCTGATATGTTATCGTTCCCCGATGGCTCTTAAATCTATACGTAACAGACTATATGTAAAGGTTTCGCACTTACAACAGTCGTCGATACTTTTGGATTCTGCGATCTTACTTAACTTTTATGTGCTCTCCAAGGCTCACTTAAACTTTTTTATGGTAACGCCTGAAATGCAAGTAACATACATTTAAATGTTTTTTAAGCAATATACCTTTTCTGGTTAAAATTGAAGTGTGTGTGTGTGTGTGTGTGTGTGTGTGTGTGTGTGTGTGTGTGTGCGTCTGTGTGTGCGTAAATGGCGTTCGGCGGTCTTGGAGCATAACTATCTGTAAGATATAAAGTTGCCTTACATTGAGTACGTTCCACGATTTATAAAGTTCGTTTGTTGGGAACAAGATCGGCTATCTCTAGCGGCATTATTATAGTTTTTGATGCACCCCCTCAGCAAAAGATACAGTAAGCGATAATAGACTGACAAAGTGCGTGGTATACGTTTCGTATAATGAAAGAATTAGCTTTTAAATATGTAGATTAGCTTTCTGATACGACCTGAATGATCGGATATTGATGTAATGTCTAAAATTTAAGTGTTTGTCTAGGAGTATTCCAAGATACTTAATCTCACTAACCGAAGTTATAGCTAGGTATTTGCATGGAGATTCTAGTTGGATGGGAGAACGATGAGCTACGATAGTGATAGACGTTCTTGGTTGCGATCATTTGTTAAGAGAAAAGGAGATAAAATTAGTTTAGATGCGTTTAGTGTCAGAGTATGTGAGTAGAGCCATTTTAAGGTAGAATTAAAGCCATTTTGTGCAAAAGTTTGTAGTTCTGACCACGAGTCTGAAACAAATGTGAGGGCAGTATCGTCTGCGAAAGAAATATTTTTCCCATTATGGATATTGAGATCACAAAGGTCGTTAATAAACACAAGGAATAATGTAGGACTTAAAATGTGTACAAGGCAGTCTCTGTGGGATACCGTAGTATATGGGATGTTCATCGCATCTGGTTGTCAATAGTAACAATTTGTATCCAGCCAGTAAGATAGCTTCTGAATAGCTCAAGTGGAAGGCCTCTGACTCCAATGTCTTCTAATTTGAGTAAAAGAGTTGGAATCGGGACGGTGTCGAAGGCCTTTACGAGATCCAATAATATAGTTAATAATAATTTAAACTCGCATAGGAAGGTGTTAACACCTTCCTATGCGAGTTTAAATTATTCACAATGTGAGTTAATAAGTCGTGAATTGCGTCACTCGTTAATGTTCGTTTCCGAAAGCCATATTGTTGTGGGGATTTATATAAAGAAACTGCAGATTTTAATTATAATATTTATTTGGACCACCTCTGGTTATCACAATAATTCAGTTACAGAGTTCATATTAACACGAACGCTAATCTAATGTTTAACCTGTTAAGGTGGACACTGCGTGTACTAAATGAGCTATTAAAGGTTTCTGTACATAATTACCTCTTTTTTAACAGCAATACGAGCTACCAGAGAACTATTATAATTAACAAAACTTGCATGTGTGTATTTTTTACGCCCTTTCTCGCGCTAGCAGTGATCATATTACATTAAAGTAGTTGGCAAACATTTTACTCTATGGCTCTTGTCCAAGGCGCGGATAATAACCGCAAGTCGATAGACTTGTATGGGCTGTGTGTATCATGTAAACTAACGCAGTACCCTGTATGATTCTCACATACAGGGAACTACTTGCATCGAGTGCAAGCACCATTATTAGATCACCTAATTCTAAGCTTGATTCTTGAATCTGCGAGCGCTCTACTGATCTGTGATATATGTATGTAGGTGTACAAATACGTATCTCAGGTACCAGTCTCTCACGAAAGCATTTAAAAAAATATTGTTTTAGTAAAATATAATAAAATATTTGCACCAATTGTGAAGAGAAATATAAATAATATTGTTCTTTTCTTTACAAAAACTCTGACAATGATTTTTAAAACCAAAACGAACTCCTTATAGTAACGGAGGTTTGTAGCCGATAGTTAGGATCCCAGGGATAGAATCCTCTGTAATTGCGGGCCATGTCTAGCAAAACTGCCTTCTGCATCAAACCTTTGACGCCATCACCTAACGAGAGCCTCTTGGTCGAGGATCTTGGCAATTAGGCAATTCACCTCAACCTAACAACTAAGCTAAATATAGCTTTAGTAAAGTGGTAAAATCACCAAACAATAGAATTTGACGTGTGACGAAGTGTAACTTTGTGACCTTGTAACCTTTAGGGTTTACTTTAAGAGGAATGTAGATATAATTAGGAAGTACAATGAGAGAAGGTATAACAAATACACTTTTAATGTATTAAGATACAAATAAAAGAGACAATCTTTACTTATATAACTATAGTCAGGGCGTGGTTCGCTAAAGACTTGCTTCGTGGTCCTTGTATAATCAGGACACTTAGCTGGGAGTGTGAAGCCGGGCCGCAAGGAGGACGCGACTGACCCCGTCCGTTCCTTATATAGACTCGCACCAACGGTCGCGAGAGGTGGCTAGTGACGTGCGCCCGCGTTCGCCGGGCGTCTAGGCGATTATCGTCACAACCTAAATAAATAAATAATTATTGAATTTAACTTTGACCGTTACAACTATTGACACAATGGTTGCCAAGTCTATACCCCACATGTCGACAATCACGCAGGCAATGTTTAGATATTTGGTTTATTTATCTTTTCAGATTTCACGAAATTACCGTCATCAGAAATGGTGACATCGATATTAATATAAAACTACCAATGTTTTCCACAAAAACTTTCTGTAACAATAACAGACAGGCCATACCGTTGCCTTTATACTTTTAAAAAAACTCGCAGCCGCTCATTTGTTTTAGCCATTCATCATTCACATTATGGCCGAGTCGTGCGGAGTCAGCACCGGCGTGTGTAATGGACAATAAATAACTTTGACAGGACAATGCTGGTCATCAGTCAAAGAGAAAAACAATATGGACGACAGCATAGACAGAATGGCATTATTCCTGAAGTTTGATTTGTGATCACATGTTTTATAATTAATATGACAAATTGTCATTGGTCCAGTTATGTAAATGTCAGCGTTTACATAATATTGTCTTCTGTTTACGCGAATGTTATTCATTGAAATTAAACTACTATATATGGATTTTATCGCGTTATTTATTTTACACTTTATTACAAAATTTTGAAACTGTTACACTACTACTAGATACTATTAAACTTTACTAATTTTAAGCTAATTAAATTATTAAAAGTTTAAAACTATTTATATTTAAGTTTACACTTTCCCCGACGTCAGCGTTTACAACAGAAATACTCATTGTGAGACCTAAGATGCCATACCTGGTTGTAAAAGTTAGGTTTACATAGACAGTATATATTTAGCTAATTACATTACCTCAACAATGCAATGCCATAGGAACTATGAAAACAACTAGCAAGATATTCACGGCTACTTTTAAATCATTAAGTTTACTACAATTACAATTTTTTTAAATATTATTTTAGAAATCTGTAAGGAATGCCTTTGCGGCGCAGAGCTATTATATGTGATTGCTGTGCATTAGAGACTCGATGCCTGGCCTGGGGAAAGCGTAAGGTATATTCTATTTGGAAATTTTCAGCAGTCGCACGGAGTCTGGAAGTATGCTCGGCTTACAAATGACTCGCTCCCAATCACGTAGAACCATTAACCATAGCAACTGGCGTAATGCCTACCTATCTCTTCTAGGATATATGTTTAAGACCCTGTGTAATGACTACAAATACTACTACTTAAAACTTCTTACTATACTTAAGCAATAACATTGAAAGTTTGTCTCTAATAACAGCAGTATAAAATCTGACATAACTTTACTAATATTGCCACGAAATGACAAGCAAATTTAATCCAGTCTCATATTAAATTAAAAGGCGACCTAGTTAGGTATATCTGCGTCAGCACACGCTCAAGAATTTTCACTTACAAGACTTGAATTAAAACTCAAGATCACAATCCTCATTAGTTGAACAGACGACGACAGATATCTCTCCTTTATTTTCTCTTATACTGGCGCTGTAGAAGAAATTGAAAGTTTAAGATGTAACTAACATTTATTCAGTAATTATAAGTTCTAAAGTCGTAACATAGCATCTATCTTAATTAGGTATTGTTAAATATGCGTAATCATCTTAGTAAATTAATATTTATTCAAATGTGTAAATATTGCCACGACGCTCGAAAGATGGCGTTATACCGGCCGGCTGAATCGCGCTATGGTTTCGTTACCAGTCCGACTATATATGGCCAAACGAATTAAAAATAAATTGTCGATTTTAGGTCAGAAATCAGTTGTGGTTTTATTTATTGGATAATCCCTGCTATTTCACATCAGTTCAATCGTCGACCATTAGATCGCGCGCAGTGTCATGAACAGGTATAATACCATATAATATATTAACTTAGCTATACAATTTAATCTATTGGCAATATTTAAAAAAGAACCGTCTGCACTTGAAACAGTGGTTTTTGGTTTTTTGTCATATGCCATTGCCATAATGTCAAAACGGCTAAAATAATATTATGCAGTTTTGTTACTAAACGAAATATGATGCAGCTTGAAGTACCTACTACGTAAAATGTTAGTCTTGTTTTAAAATGATAGATAAAAAAGACTACTATTTCATTAATTGAATGTTATCTAATAACTTTTGGAAAATTTCTTTATTTTATTATTGATGTTTATTAAGTTTATAAAATCGGTTTAATGATTTACGCGTAATTGGGTAACAAACATCCAAACAACTTGACAAGTTTCACATTTATAACAGTATTAGGGTTCTATATATGCCTCTTAAGACAGGCTGATACATTGCAACCGTTATCTCGCCATTACAAAATCTATAAGCATTTTTAGTTCAATTAGCGCACTAGCGAACTAAATAAACTATGTTTTAAAGATCGCTGTTTCATTCTCTAAGTCGAATAAAAAGTACTCGTGTTCTTTGTATCCGTTGTCCTAATCGTTATAAAGTCTTTGACGACTAAAGAACTATCTTAAGTAGAGATTTCTTTAAAAATATTCTTATACTAGGTGGTAGTGGTAGTAAAAGAAAATATATTATTTGAGTGGCAGAATATGCCATTGTGAATTATTAAGATGGTATAAATAAAGCTGCTGCCGAGATATAGTATCACCATCTTATAGGAAATTCGCGTGAGTGTAGTGACACAATATCACTACACTTACTCCAATTTCCCACATGTCGCTGCCACATGTCTACCTCTTCATATTGATTCCTTTCATCGCATCCATTTTCCGAAAGTCTGTAACGCGTAGATGATACTTTAAGTATTGCAACCAGTCGTAGTTACGGTAACCGCTTACTATCAACCGAACGAAAGGTTTATTTTTGCCATCTTTATTGTACAATATTATAATAAAAATATCAGCCCTGTGTTTAAACTACCTACCTATCGTATGTTTTATATTTTCGTAATATTTTACAATATGTCCTTTACCCAAAGAATCAATTCGTTGCCGATAAACAATCAGTTTTAAGCGTTAAGGTTAGCAAAATAGGGTTTAAACTGGTGTGGCACTTTGTGGCTCGTATCCGAGCCGCTGGTAAATAGAGGTACACAATGTAGCGGCTCGTACGCGAGCCGCTGGCAAAGGACTGGCTGCACGGCTCTCTTTTTAGTTTTTGTGAAAGATTTAGGTCCAGTACACGTTGGTACACTTGGGAAAGTCAGTACCCTCTAATATCCTGACACTGGTCTAGCCTTAGGGTATTGTTAGCCTTCTTCTCTTCTTCAGCTATGTAAAACCTGATATCCAGTCAAATCCGGTTAGACCAGAAAAGCCGACCCCAAGTGACTTGGGAATAATAAAGGCTAAGAGAGAAGAAAGACACGTTGGTAGACTTTACATGTCTTAGAAAACACTATGGAAAGTTTTTTTTAGAGTGTTTTCCTTATCGGTTTAGGCGAGTGATAATACACTATTTAATACGTGCACATCATTTCGAAAGGTCAGATAAGCGTGCCTTGTAGCCGAACTCTAGATAAATTTACAAAAAAAGATTAATGTACCTACTTTCAAAATTCTTCACGTTTGAATAAGCCCGTTAGTTAACAAACTTCACTCACCTTCAACATTTATATTTCGTGAAAAAACTATAAAAATAAACGAAACTTTTCTAGTTCATTTAGAGGAGCTCGGTAAAAATCCTCGGTGAAGTAGGTAGTTTGTCAAATGAAGGTGCTAAGGCTTCTACGGCTTGGGACCAACTATCGTTGGTTACAACGGCTTTGGGACCGTTGAGCCATGAAAGTAGCGGGTGTCGAAAGAAGAAAAATTTTGAGACATCGTGAAATTTACATTTAGTATAGTGATATCGAATTTACACTTACGGTGAATCGCCAGGCTTCAATGCCTGGATATAGAAACTTTTTATATTAGGTAATTCACAGTATTCGTTAGGGGCCTAGTAATGTTCTGTGTGGTAAGATGTGGCACCTCTTACGCAAGAGCAAAAATGTTGTTGTTGGGATACGGGTACACGGTTTATAGTAGCTTTTCTTACACCTTTAGGAATGTTATGTATGTATCTTTTTGACATGTAACTATTAACTGTATATGCAGTTATGTGTAGTCTAATACATAAGACTATGTGTGTGTATAGATAGTCTTACACTTATAAATTCGAAGGGTAGACAGAGGTGTCAAGCACACATATTTCGCAGGCAATTAATGTAGATCCCACGTAATATACAGCGAGCCTGTTGTATATTACGTGGGAATAACAACGGGCTTTTTTGGCTCATGGATCAAACACAAGACTTTGTGGTCTTGGGTTTGATTCATTGGTCCAGCACAGCAATCGCGTTCACTATCGCTGCGCCACCATGTACGTTACTTCTAATCCATATTCTCCTCTGCTCCTCGATGAAATAACAATTTTATACATAAAAACCTTATTTAATATTTTTTTACTAATTTAATTACTTGATATTTGTTTAATAATTTCAGATATTAAAATTACTTAGACTATGGTCTAAGTAATGTTAATATCAGTAAACTTTGATTCGATCGAATTGTGCCTTGAGTATAATAGCTACAATGTCAATACTCTAAATGAGCTTTTGTTACGTGATGGTGCATACGGAACTACAGAAGGCAGCATCCGCTCCTTTAACAGCCTCATTTACATACGAAAGAGATTCAAACATAGTGTTATGAACGTGACACTTTTAAAGGTTACGAAATGTTTCTGAGAGTCACGAATAGTATTGGGCATTTTTTATATAAGCTTCCCCTTGTGGCCGACTTTTGACTATATTTTTTTGTCTAAATTCAATTTTATTTGTTGTATACAACATTTCGTCTATATCTACTACCTAAAAATATAGAGAATTGATAAACAGATCGAACATGAACTATATGAGAAGGCAAACAAGCATACATGCCTTATATAAAACAGTTATTATATGAAGAGCTGAAATATTGTTCATTTGTTGTCCTGAGGTTGCCTCGCGCTGTGCGAAACACGTGTCGATGCATATTTTGTGTTCGATGCGGCATGCTGCAAGTTGAACAAAGACAAAGATAAAGACATTGCTTAAACTGTGTATGTAATATTGATTTTTAATAATTAATATCATTTTAGTCTACCCAATCGGGCAACAACTCCTAGCAAAACAAGTGTAACTTTCTGAAAAATATTTGCGTATATGTAATATAGTACGATCGAATCGTTAATTCTTTTTTGCAACAATACGCGTTCCGAGAGTGCTTAGTTAGGATTTCCCTCTCTTATATATTATTACAATGGATAGCTACTAAGTAACGCCTAATTTAATAGTTAGAAATACGAAGTCTGAAATTGTGTCTGACGGGTAAAAGACTCGCCTCTTATTACGAAGGACCTAAGTCATAGGTAAGCTAGAGCTAGAAAAATAGATGTAATACAGCTCTGTTTTCGGGGATATGGTGTTGAGGCTACGCGTTTATAAAAATATATTATTAATTTATTACAAGAACTATTGGATTACTAAATAAAATATAATAAAATCATATCTATATAAAATTATCCTACGTATACGCGAATGTTATTCATTGAAATTAAACTGCTTTTTACGGATAGATGTTCACGGGGAGACTACCTTCTTAGTCTCCCTGTAAACTTTATGCTGAAAAACAACCGAAACATCGAGGAAAATGTAAACATAAATATAAATAGTTTTCATAATTTAATTAGCTTAAAAAGTGTTAAAGTTCAATAGTAGTAGTGTAATCGTTTTGGTGTTAAATAAACAACACGATAAAATCCGTATACCTAAAGCAGTTTAACTTTAATAAACCATATCTATCTTCGATATTGAACAGTGCCTGGTCGATGCTAATATGCATGCCTTCTATAACGTAGAGCCTAAAGCCGTAGCTAGTAAATATGGGTGTAACTCACCCCTTTTTAACGCCTTTATACGTATTTATGAAATCGCAGACCGACCAGATGTCATAACCGTTCAATAATTTCCACCGCCATTTTCCAAAAACACACACACCTCCAAAGTAAAACAACACAACAACAAATTACCTTCCAGGTGTCAAAATTAAGTAGCTCATAAAACAACGTGAGTTGAAGGACCACATTGTATTCGTAATCCCGTTATAATGAATACATAGAATGGTGTCGCGACATTCTCCCTAAACAAATTGACGCAATTCCCGTGTGTCGTGCGAGCTCCTTGTATCTCTGTCCCATTTTTAAGACAAATGTTGGCTAGGGAATTGACTGAAATAGGCCCTTGAAAATCCTTTTATGTAAAATACTTTTAGGTAAAATGCCGAAATAGGCCGAAAATAGGATTCCTTTTTTTAAGGCCATGAAAAATGGTAATAAGGTGGTAGCTGTTTTAAAGAAAACCGGTAGATCAATCAACACCTTGGTCCGTTCCTTTCTTTCCCCTTTCTCTTGTACATTTGAAATAGGCTACAAAAACATCAGGCAGAACATATGCTTGTTTGCCACTTATGTGGTTTAGGTAGGCCTGGTTGTGTTTTCTTAAGATGGCTGTGTTTCAACACAGCCTTGAGTCCATTAGCGGTGACTGCTTATCATATGTTGACCATTGGTTCGCATTTGTTCTAACTTATGATAAATGTAACTCTGCTAAATACAACTTATATACTCATATATACAATTTTATCTTTGTGTAATATTGACGTAAATCTCTCTTGAAGTTCCAAGGTAGAAGTTTACACTTAGATTTGCAACTGATTATAGGCCGCTCTGGATTTTATTCTCAGCCTGAGCGAATTATTTTAATGTTATTGTTAGAAAATTCTTAGTAGTAGAATGAAGGTCAATAGGATATACGCTCCACTAAAAACTTTGTGGCAAAATGTAACTGTGATACAACATGTAGTGTAGTTTCACCTTTACATTAGCATGTTATACTATAATAATATATTTGATTATAATATTATAATCTTAATATATATACCATACCAGATTTGGCGCGCAGCTTCGCTCGGATTAAACTAGATTTTGTTAATAAAATTCTATCCCTCGGGAATAGTACTTTTTAGAAAATCTGTTATACAACTTTCAATTTAAGAACCGTAAGAGCTAGAGACTCGCGGTCAACGCCATTCGACTCAGCATAGTCGATATACCCCCGAAATGACCATGACCTTTGACCTCTGAACTCAAAGTCACGTGGTATCACGTGACCGTTGCATATATTGTTTTTCGAACTCTAATATTTACGGCAATTCATTGCCGTTTCTCACTTGTTTTTAGAGCAACCTCTGACAAAGCGTATGCAATATTTTATGATGATTGGTCCAGTATTTAAGGCGTGAAAGCAAAATTATATTAGTTGGGATTAGGGCTAGTATTAAATATTAATATATATATATATATTATACACCTTTCAACATAGATAGTTCCCGGTCCCCAAATAGCAAACCCAACCTATACCTTCACGTACATATATAAAGACACGAGTGTCGATGTATTTACGTGTTTATGGTATTCAGGAAGGCTCAACGCATATTGAAACAAAAAGGTTTTCAATATTTATTTTTCCCTTTTAGTCGTGGTCTGCCGTTATGTTGATCCCACAGGATCTGTGTAATTTTATAAATAGAGCGACGTGTTGTTGTAGTCGTTTTAGTCTTCACCTTGAATAATCAATGACTGCACGAACAGATGAACGTTTTGAACGACACAGATAGAAGCTGTTAGCAAAAGTGTTTTATAAAGACTTTACCCGCACTAGTCATAAGTCATGAGTCGGTGGGTTCTTTACAAACATTCAAACAACGGGCATAAAAAGCACCCGGATTAGAAAAATTATCTGTTGATCACACATATGTTTGTCCCGTGGGGAAATGGAACCCACAACACTCGGTGTGATGGCTGTGGCAAAGCGACCACGTAAACCACTACGCCACCTATGTAGTTATGTGTGGCTCACAAGAAAGAGTGGTTGTTTGGGTCCACCGCCACATTTGGCTTGATCCCTAAATATTTTAAAGCTACGGTTTTCTGAAGACTATTAAGGGTAGTCCTTATAATCAAAGCAAGCCCAACGTGACGAGTTTGTTGCCAACACGAAACAAACATTTGTGTGACCTACAGCTATTTGTTCCGTTCGGGTGTTCTATAGTTATGATTGGTTCAAGTTGTATAATGTTTGCAAAGTTCCGTGTTATAGGACTATCCCTAATCTAAACATTCATTAAATCATCAAATTGTTTATACACAAACACCAGACCCTTAACAACTATCTGTAGATCTCACATTGTTTTGTTACATGCAAGAACAATGTGAGATTACAATAACAATTTTTTTAACAATTTTATTACAACAGCAACAAGCGATAGCTCAGTGGGGAGACCAACAGACTGCAAAGCAGAGGGTCTCGGGTTCGAACCCACGTCGCGCACCTCTGACTTTCGGAAGTTATATGACTTTTCGAAATTATGTGCGTATTGATTGACAATTATCGCCTGCTTCGTGCCTCGGAGAGCACGTTAAATGTTAGTAACAAATTCATAGCATCTGGTTAATGGCTCGTTGCTACTACTTAACTAATATTAAACGTTGAGTAATGTTCATATGTGATTTTTTGTGTTTTAACTGTGGTAGAGTAAGTACTAAACCACTGAACATTGACTCAGTGAATAATCTTTCAAGATTAGTCAATTAAAGCTATATTATTATTGATCGCACGGCTGGCGTAGTGCTATAAGTGGTTACGTCACCACAGTCACTGCGCCGAGTGTGCTGTGTTCGATCTTCACACGGGACAAAAATTGTGAGATTCACAAATTTTTGATCGAGTGTGGTTGTTCTTATGAATGTAATTGTTATAAAAGTCCTCGCGACACAAGAATAATAAACCTAGAGCGAGAATTGTATTAAAAAACAAGTGACAAACGGCAATGAAGCAATGAGTCTATGCTGAGTCAAATGGCGTTAACCGCGATTCTCTAGCTTTTACGGTTCTTGAGTTGAAAGTTGTATAACAGACAGACAGACGGACGGACGGACGGACAAAGCTGTTGTATAAGAGTTTTTTCGAACTCTAAAAGGTAGTGCACGTCTCAACTAACTATCTTAAATCTTTTAAAAATTATTAAACTTTAATCCTAATACTCAATGTTAAATATATTTTAATGATTATAACTAAACTTTTGGTTAATAGCAAATACATTTGCTGCGTTAGAGTGACTACTAAAGCATTGAACACGATCAAGTCAATAATAATAATAACACCCATATCCAAAACCCATATATTAGAATCCATACGTAACAATAGTGCCGCTGTCGATGATCCCACCTTTGATTAAACTCTCGAAGGGCCTCTTCACGTAGGACCCATGTCTTCTTGTAAGCCTCCCAAAGGGCCAGGTATTTTCTAATATAATATGTTAGAAAATACCTGTAATAAGAGAAACATAATAATAATATTTTTTATTAGCCAATGACATAGCGTATGACATTATAATCGGGTTACATATTAGTTTAAATACATACTAATGTGGATAGTAAACCCGATGCTAGGAAAATCACCACACCACAATAGGGTCACCCATTCGTCCGGGAAAGGGTATTTAGGTTAGTCGTTTGAGTGATCGTATTGCCATTGCAACTGCGTTGAGTTTGTTTTTAAAAACAAAAACTCACCGCTATTGGCATGGCCACACACTTATAAAAGTACGGTAAGTAGTGACCGTGGATTTTAGACACACACAAGTTATCTAATCTGTCTGAGAGCTGGACCGTTGTAATATCCAGCGAGGACATACTTGTGGCGAACTCTCAGAGCGTTTCGGACAATGCAGCTAAAATACTGACGTATTTTAGTAATATTACTATGTAGGACTTTATAGTCAGACTGCACAACGCAGGGTTTTAAGTAGTCACATTATATTTACAAATACCTTATATGTATAGTATACTAGATTTTGCCCACGGTTTCGCTTGAGTAAATGTAGGTTAGGTTATGTTAGTAACAGTATTTCTGGATGAAAGGTGCCCTATGTCCTTTTCTGTTCACCTGATAACGTGTATGCGAAATTTCATGATGGTCGGTCGAGTAGTTAAGGTGCGAAAGCGTAACAAACAAACTCACATTCACATTCATAATATTAATTAGGATTTACATATTCAAACGGATTCAGTATTTAAAAGTCATTATAACATTTGAAATATACATACATGTGTACATGTATAGGCTCTATCGCCGAATGGGTTGACAGTGATTTATGTCACTTACACATAATATGACGCATCTATTACCGTTTCGGGGACAGCTCCAGACGCTATGCTACAGTTGAGACTTTCTTGACAGAAAACCACAATATAAAAGCAAAACCTATGCGAAACAGTAGCAACTACTTATTTGAGTATTGGGCATTCTTCAAACGAGACGTAATATTGTGTGATACACAGATAGTTGTTCTCAGCTTGTAAAGTTTAATGATTATAAAATACACGAGACAGAATTATTAAACAAAGTAATAGAGTAGTCTTTTTTAAAAAAAAGGTGGTGACCTAAACTTCTCTTGCGAATTGTAAAATATAAATTATTTTCAACGTTGTACCCGCTTAATGCATTGTTTTCATCATTTACTTCCTTATTACAAATGCGAGTGTGAGTTTGTTTTTTGTTACGATTTCACACCCTACCCGACAGATCATCACGAAATACACGTTGTCCGGGGTACATAAAATAACATAGGGACATTCTACCGTACCTGAGCGAAACCGCGTGCAAAAGTTAGTAATACATAATTGTATTCTTTTGATCCTTTACCTATTTAAAATCCACTCGTTTGATAGCATTTCTATCGATCAGTAAATATTCTGGAGAAACAGAAAGAAAGAGAGCATATAGAATATAATGAAAGAGAACGAAACACAAAATATATACCTACCAGAATCGTAGCTAGAGGAAATCCGTTGTATCTGCCTACCCGACTTCCTACCAGAAAACAGGCGTGAGCCTTGTATCTATAATAATACCCTAGTATACATAAAAAGTTCTATATTATATTCTATAATTCTAATTATCTATTCTATAAGCAGCTATATCGTAAATATTGATAAAATGATTATAAAATATATATATTAACGACTTCGTTATCAAGACTATAAAACCTACATTCTAAGAAAACTGTTTACAGAATCCACCTTTTACCATTCTACATCATACAAACTCAAAGTCATACAAAGTCTCTTGCTTTACTGATGAAGGGGTAGGCTGAGGTTAATTTCGTCCATATTTTGCCAGCTAAGGTTTTAGGCGAGCCTATTGCCATCTAGCGGACGTTAGTTAGTAGGAGTTGCAGACACCGTGCTGCAACTGAAAAATTCTTGACAGAGAAACCTAATGAAGAAAGAATGGACGAGGAAAGACTGACTAAGAAAGTTTATAAGGCTAGTGTAAATGGAACAGTCGCAAGAGGAAGACCTAGGCCAGAGGTTCCCAGACTTTTTTTCTCATAGACCACTTTCAAAATCTAGCAGGTTCCGGTGGACCCCTTGCAGCTAAATTTCTACCATATTCCTTGGCATTCGTATTTATATTGGTGAAGGATGAAATTCTTTTTTTTTTAATTTTCTGTGCTGTACCTACCTACCACGGTAGGCGGTATAAACGTTATTTTTTTTTTACTGACTTACTGATTATGGAATATGCAAGTTTTTACAAGTAACAGTCGCTGAGCTTCTTAAAATATTATCTGCTTACAATGGTGATAGGTGTATCGATCAACCCAGGGAAAACTACTGTTGTGCCGTTTACTAGGAAGAGGGATCTGACAGGGTTGGAAACTCTATCCATGTATGGTACACAGCTAAAATGGTCCACGGAGGTGAAGTATCTAGGCATGACCCTGGATAGCACGCTAACGTGGAAACCTCATGTAGACAAAGCCATAGTGAAGGCCCAGCGGGTCTTCGGCATGATTCGTTCTACTTATGGGAAGACCTGGGGCCTGAAGCCCAAGGTCATCAAGTGGCTATACACGATAATGATAAGACCCATACTCACATATGGAAGCATTGTCTGGTGGCCAAGAACTAAACTAGCAACATGCAGGAAAGCGCTGTCTAAGGTGCAGCGATTGGCCTGCATGGCTATAACAGGGGCGTTCCCGTCTACGCCAACGGCTGCGTTAGAGATCCTGCTAGACCTAACGCCGCTACACATTGTTGTGGAGTTGGAGGCGTTGAAGGCGCTACATAGACTGTCTGTGCATGGGCTGTGGAGCGTCAATATGCCGGTAACTCGACACACAAAACTGGAGATTTCAAAGGATCTCAAAGTGATTATGAGCATGGGATGCGACAAAATGCAACCAATGCACATATTCAAAAAGAATTTTACAATAAAGGTCCCCACAAGGGAGGAATGGAGACAAGGTCTACAATCCCCTAACAAGGGTTGTCTCATCTGGTACACCGATGGTTCCAAAATGGAATCAGGATCAGGCGCTGGTATTTATGCCAACGACTGTAAGGTGAGCCAAAGCATGGGCAAATATACAACGGTCTTCCAGGCGGAAACCTATGCTATAATTGCCTGCGCGCAGGAGAATATCAACAAAAATGTCACTGACAAGACTGTTTATATTCTCAGTGACAGTCAAGCTGCTCTTAAGGCTCTGAACTCCTGTAGGGTGGATTCCGGACTAGTCCTGAACTGTGTTAAAGCCCTTAACAAACTTGGCAGGAAAAACACAGTCAGGCTTGTGTGGGTTCCGGGGCATGCAGGTGTGCAGGGTAATGAGGAGGCTGACGAATTGGCCAGGAAGGGCTCGGAGCAACTATTTGTTGGCCCCGAGCCATTTGTAGGACTCTCTGAGAGTACCGTCAAGGCAGCTATGAATGCACATGGCAATGATAAACACAGGCGGGAGTGGATGGCCCTTAGGGGTCTGGAACACTCCAAGAAATTCATTGCAAACAGAGCCACGGGCTTCACCCGGAAGTTCTGCGGGTACAACAAGGGCCAAATACGCCTGCTCACAGGAGCGTTTACTGGTCACTTTGGCACCAATGACTTCCTGTGCAGATTGAGTTTGACAAACAATTTGATCTGCAGAGCCTGTGGTGAGCGGGACGAGTCCATATTACACCTACTGTGTGAATGTGACGCGTTGGCTGGACTAAGGATGGGTCTGATGGGGTTGGCATATCCGAGCCCTGAGGACTTCAGGCTTCTCCCTCTGAAGTGTACGCTGCGATTGATGCAGTACATTCATAGGGAGATAGCTAAGGTATAGATCTCGGGGCCGACACAAAAGATCCCACTGGGTCGAAGTGTCGCCGGTCTGCACTGACTGGCCCCCGTAACAAGATAAGATAAGATAAGATGGTGATAGGTGGAGTCAAGACATTTTAGTTCTTCATTATCGAAAGCAAATAAATTTTCGTGGACCCCCGCTTACAAATTGTGGACCTCATTTTTTTGTCACGCCAACGAGGACCCCATCTAGTCTCCCGTGGACTCCTGGGGTTCCGCCTGGAACACTTTGGGAACTAATGACCTAGGTGAACGTTTTTCGATCAGATCGAAGGCGTTCTGGACAAAGGCCAGGTTAAGAGCACGTTGAATCGACGAGCGTGTATGAGAAATGTGATGAAAGTGAATGAAGCCAGCCATCCAAGACAGAAATGTGTCAGGATCGTAGCAAATGGAAATCCGTAGTCTCTGCCTACCCCTCTGAGAAACAGGCGGGAATCTATGTACGTAGGTATGTAAAATCCTAATGACACTTCGCCCGACCCAAAAATTAAACCCATGTCTTCGTGTACAGCAATCACATACATACATTACTGCAGTTGCGTAGGCCCAAACGTAACACCTCTGCCTATTCTTTCAAGGATATAGACGTGAGCCTATATATGTCATTGAGTGTCGAAGTGTCGAAAGCAATCTGCCCTTGAATACTGATGACTCTATTTAGCTCCGATCAGTATAATCACAAACGAAGCTATCCGCGCAGTAGTTATGCAAATATCTACTACGATTCGCAGATTCAGTAATAAGTTTATGCATGAGATTCACGTCATGAAGCAATGTTTAGTAATGAGTGGATTGATATGTAAATATCAGGTTGAAATAAGAAAAAACAATTTCAGCTTGAATTTCTTGTGAATTTAAACTTTAAACGGATTTTAACGCGATTTACCAGGTTTCTCTAAACAAACTATTGTTGTATCAATTTTACTATATAGGGATGTTCTGTGTGAGCGACGAACGCGACGCGACACGAAGCGATGCTACACGCGACAAATATCTTACGTGATTTTAGTCATTACTTCTCAAATCATGGGGAAGTTCAGTGCAATTGCGCTTGAAAGCACAATAGCTCATAGCTTTGCTTATACTTAAAGTAGACGTAGAAGACTTTAAAAAAATATAGTAATATACATAGAAAGAAAACAAATGTTATATATTTACAAAGAAACATATTTGGCGAATTCCATCATTTATATCCATACATGATTAATTATATACATATAAAATGTTTAAACAATATTGTGGCGTGTTACCGTCTACTTTCGATTACATTATTGCTGCTATTAAGTCTGAATTTAAGAATGAACCATTTCGTAGTTCGTGGTGTCGCGTCTGGTCACCCACAAAACAAGTACGCGTTACGTCGCGTCTCGCCGCAGACTGCCATATAGGCCGCAAGATGCGTAGGCCGTTGTTTTGATCGCGTTCGTTGCGTTCGCAGCGTCGCGTCGCGTTGTATTCGTCGCGTACGCAGGACACCCCGTTACAGTTGCCGCGACGTTTCGGTTGCTTTTCGACAATCATGATCATGAGAAGATATTTCCTTGTAAATTTAAATTCCATTTTTCCTACGGGATCTCTCTTTTAAACCTATTCATTCAGTACCGCCGTCGCCGTCGCCGCCGCCGTCGTCTGCTAATTGCTAATAGGTGCTATTAGTCATGATTTAAGACTTGAAGTTATGGAACAAATAACGGAAATGTATCGACCAGCGATGAAGAATGGAACTGGCGTGCTTAAGGGGACACCGCGAAAATTATCGTTTAGAATAGCTCCGCCCATATCCGCCCCAATGACACTCATTGTGTATCAATCCTTAAATAGCGGTCATAAGGTCTAAAATTGCGATGCGCCCGCAATGATCGAGAACGCTTAGAAATTGTTAAAAAAACTTAAAATATTATTTAAAAATGATTGGTTTTAGTTATGGAAATAATGAGCTAGCAAATCACTAATATTGATGTTACAAATATATTTGAGTAATTCCTAAGCATAATGATAGTGTACTACGTAATATACGATAATACGTAACTTCCTTGTAATTTCAAAAATAGTAATTTTTCAGAGGTGTTTTCGAAAATAATTATGATCGAGCCAAAATCACAATATCGTGTTTTTGAGCTAGGAAATTCTAGTTTAAGACATCAGTTTACCTATATCAAAATTCTAGATTAATTGGTATTCTTATAGTCCTATACTATTCGATGAAAGTTAGTGCATTTTTTCAGTGTGTCCTCTTAAGATCTCGGTTTTAATTATCTGGTCCGACAGTGCTAACGGGGTTTTCCTTCCAGAAATTCCCTATAGCAGCGTGGAGTCTGGAACTATCCCTTGGCCTGACAATAGGCACGCTTCCTAATACTTGGCGTCAAAATATAATAATATAAAATCAGCCCTGTATCAAACTGTCCCACTGCTGGGCACGGACCTCTTCTCAGTGTGAGAAGGGTTAGACCATAGTCCAAAACGCTGGCCCGGTGCGGGTTGACAGACTTCACATAATTATCTTCGAGAACTTTATGGAAAACTCTCGGACATGCAGGTTTCCTCATGATGTTTTTCGTTCACCGTTAAAGCGAGCGATAATTAACTATTTGATTCGCACATAACTTGGAAACGTCAGAGATGCGTAACTTGGGATCAAACTCGAGATCTTTTCGTGGAAGTTCAACGGTTTCTCACTAGGCTATCCATATCTTGCGAAATATGTGTACAATAATGATTAGAATTCTCTACGCCTTCAGGGATATAAACGTGAAATCACGTATGTGTATTTTAATCTGAACCATCAAAACAAAAAAAGGCAGACAAATACATATATGACCTTATTAATCTAATAGTATTTTGTATCGGCTTGAGATCAGATTGGCAATTTTGCTTTATTACTTATCTAGTTTAACGACGTAGAAGCTTCACTATGCGATCTATTTCGATGTTATGACATAGATTGGATTTTTATAGCTAGTACAAAAATTATAAGATATTCTGAAGGCTAAAGTACAAATAAATACAATCCAAGGAAAATTATATTTTTTCGGCCTCGATGGCGTAGTGGTTCGTGTAACTGACTGCCACACCTGAGGTCGCGGGTTCGATTCATGCACAAGTCAAACATTTGTGTGCATGGACATGGATGTTTGTCTTGGTCTGTGTGTTTCTATGTATGATACGTATGAAATTACAAAAAAAAAAATATGTATGTTTATCCATTGTCTAGTACCCATAGCTCTGCTTAGTTTGGGCTAGATAGTGTTGTGTGTATGTGGTAGATTATTATTAAAAAACTTGATCGCTACACTAACACAGTCCACGTTAATTTACATCGTTTTAAAGTACATCGTTTTGGAGGCGGACAAAGTGTTATTTTGTATTTCTATTAAGAAATTTTTAGTAGTGGCACAGAGTCTAGGTCCCACTAGATGTCATTACTATCGTCCCTTACTACATGGAACCTAAAAGCATAGTCGGTAAAATATCGGTATAATACAGGTGTGCCTACCAATAGAGGTTATTGGAACGTCGAACGCAAGTAAAAACAAGGTGTGAGAGTGCGCTTATAAATACAGACAAGTTTACCTATAATGTAGAAATTAAGCATGTTTGTTCATATTTATGAGCATTTGTTTACGCCGGATAAATAAAATTAGATTATTTTATAATAGTTACGTATCATCATCATCATCATCATTTCAGCCTATTGCAGTCCACTGCTGGACATAAGCCATAGTTACGTATATAAAAATGTAAACACCTTACTTCTCTATAATCAGTCAATGTTATTATGTACACCGCAAGTGTCATACATTTTAGACAAAATACTATGTAACGAAATTTAATATTGTATTAATATGTGTCATTTTGTTGTGCAATAAAATAAAAACACTAAACACAGTGTTTAAGCGGACTAGGAAAAGTCACATTCTTATAATACCGATCAGTACTCATAACATGCGGGTTGCCAAGCAACCATTATCGCGACTTTATTGACGCCAAGTGATTACTAACTTCCTTATGCCATCTAGCGGCAACACTACGTAACTAAACGCGAGCAACTGCGATTTTATGCCATCTCTCGGTCAAGGCGGAGTTTAGGTAACATTTAGCGAGAGGCATTTTTGCTGCCATCTAGTGAAAACATTTATTACTACAAACGCTTCATTGTTGGGGTTGGAGTAGCGTTGTGAAATATTGTAGTCCACAGTATGCTTAGTAGATGGCGCTGTATAGTCCTTGAGTTGTTTAACAGATGGCGTTACTCTAAGCTAAGTTATTTCTATCGCGATTGAAATTATGGCCTTGTGTGCAATATCTTTTAATTGACTCCTCCGTATTTTGTGAAACTTTATAATAAAAACAACTGTTTGTACCTGGTGAAAGAAATAAATAAAGAATTGAAATTGATCTTGTCTAAATACAAATACAAAGACGCTTATGTGATATTTTTTAAAATTGATAATGACTACTGTAATAACTGTTATAATAAATCCTTATAGAAGAGGCCATACTGTCTATGACCAAATAAAAAGTATAGGCCTCTGCAAATGTCCCTTACTAGGCTTCCAAGTTATATTATTTTTCACTTATATCAAAACTTAAGTACAAACAGTAGTTTATATTGCTGGAGTCTGGAATTGTGCTTGGTAGGCGACAATAGGCAAGCTGTCATAGCTGGCGAAATGTGGGAATAACACACCCCTGCCTAACTATTTGGAAGGATGTATACGGCCTCGATGGCATAGTGGTTAGTATAACCGACTGCCACGCCTGAAGTCACTGGTTCGATTCCCGCACAAGTCAAACATTTGTGTGCATGAACATGGATGTTTGTCTTGTCTGGGTGTTTTTATGTATAATATGTAGGTATGTATTTACAAAAAAAAGTTTATAAGTATGTATGTTTATCCATTGTCCATAGAACCCATAGTACAAGCTCGCTTAGTTTGGGCTAGATGGTGTTGTGTGTATATGGTAGGATATTATTATTATATTAAATATCTGAAACGTTGACTTAAACACAATATTTTGTATGAGAGTGAACAAAGTTTTTTTTTTAAATTGGTAGTTTTACTTAAAATATTAAAAGCTATTTGATATTTTATTTATAAAAAAATAAGTTTTTAGCGCTAGACCTGTCAGAACACAGATCAGTGCTAAAAACAAAAATAAAAAGCAAAGACTTTCTAGTTTTGTTTTGCCCTTACAAACACCCAAATAGCACCCAGACTCGGAACATCCATTAGTGTATCACAAGATTTTTCCATGTGTGAGTCGCGGCGAGGCGAACGCCTGAACCACTATACCATCTGCGCCATTTTTAGTTCACCACATAAACATTAACACACAAATATTAGTAAATGATTTAATAACGAGAAAGGTGGTTAAAATGGCTCAGTGCATAAAATATTTAATAAATTTTATATTTTGCCTGGTGTGGTTGCAATGTTTTATTTGTAACACATGGCCAACTCCATTGTCGTTAGGTCATTACATTGAGTGACCTCATGTAGACATTTATTTTATTTTATGTTGAATCTCCAACTAAAAATACACATTGATTACAAGGCAGATTTACACTAAAATACGACATGTATTTCCTCAATAACAGAAGATCACAGCATGCAATATAAAGAACATATATAACGACAATACAACAGTGTCAGTTAGATTAATTACAAGTATACATTAATTAATAGAAAATATATAAAACTTACAATACTGTTAAAGTCAATGAAACATTAGTTGACAAATAAATTATGATAGCAAAGGATTAGAAAATTTAAAATGAAGATAAATGAAGATTAAAAAATACATTAAAATCTATTAAATTGATTCAAATATTTATAATAAATTATATCGAAGGTCAAATGTATAATTAAAAAGAAAGAATAATAATTCAGGTGCATTTATAATTAAATATAATATAATTAAAATAAGTATCTAAATAAGAAAAGGCCAATGTAAGTACATATTAGACTCACACCTATATCTCTGAAAGGTATAACAAAGGTGTGTTACACTCACATTTCCATAACTATGGTTTTACACCACAGTAATATAAGCCGAGAATATTGCTGCCACAGTTGCAGTAAAAGTTTAGCAGCGATAGCTCAGTGGGGAGACCAACAGACTGCAATGCAGAGGGTCTCGGTTTCGAACCCACGTCGCGCACCTCTGACTTTCGGAAGTTATATGACTTTTCGAAATTACGTGTGTATTGATTGACAATTATCGCTTGCTCCGTGCCTCGGAGAGCACGTTAAGCCGTCGGTCCCGGCTGCCATGAACATCTATGGCAGTCGTTATTGGGAAATTCAGTACCCTCTAATATCCTGATACTGGTCTAGCCTTAGGGTATCGTTAGCCTTCGGGTTGCGGAGGTCAGGTGGCAGCCGCTCCGTGTAAACTGATATCCAGTCAAATCCGGTTAGACCAGAAAAGCCGACCCCAAGTGACTTGGGAATAATAAAGGCTAAGAGAGAAGAAGAGTTGCAGTTAAAGTTTATATGGAGAAGGAGGGGCGAATCGTAATATTTATATAAAATATGCATTAGAAATACATTAAATTAATGAAAAAGCACTACAGGCACACAACCATGCATTTGACACACGCAGTCGAAGCGCGTAACTATGGTTACATATATCAATATATAATGACATAATATATCAGCAATATCATACAGGTAAACTTTGGTCGAATTTCGAGCACTAGACGACCGCTAGTAATATGTAAATAGTTAATTATTGTTTGCTTTAACGGTGAAGGAAAACAGTGTGAGGAAACCTGCATCTCTGAGAGTTCTCTAAAATTTTCTCAAAGCTGTGTTACATCTGCCAAGCTGCATTAGCCTAGCGTGGTGGAATATGGCCTAACCCTTCTCACAATACGAAGAGGCCCGTGCCCAGCAGTGGGACAGTTTAATACAGGGCTGATATTATTATATTATATTATTTATGTAGATCGGAACTCTAGTCTGATTAGTTATAATTACGAGAATTAACCCTCTGGCCATTGTAGATATTCTACAGCTAAATAACTTAAAAGCTTTCATCTTATTAAACCTTATTAAATTTACAAGTTACAAGAAATATTTTAAACAAAATCTTGCAAACAGAAAATGTTTATACTTTCCTCGAAAGGTCAATTACTTCTAAAGTTTCAAACCCACAAGACTTGCTTTAATATTGTGCATATATTTCGAACATTGCATTTTAAGTTTCTCTATAATCAAGAAAGTTCATTCTTGTACATTGTAAATACACTGAAAACATCTGGATACCGCGAAGGGTATAATAAAACTTTCAAAGTTATGTTACACTTGTTTCTGCCTGTGGCTTCGCTTACTGCAACGTATACAGTGGTAAATATAATCTTGTGTTAATCCAAGTATGCGTTGCGTTGTTGTAGCATCTATACTACCATTATCGAACGCCTATGCTAAAGAAACGCTGTTAGATATTCCGATGACTAGTAATATCATTAAGTCACGTTTGATCTGCTGCTATAAAAATATAAAATTCTGACTTTATTTATAGATACATCACCGTGGAGATAGCGAGAAGTGTTCTACACTTATATTTCACTTACTATGGTTTTTGATCTCATTATTGGCAGCGATCTTATTGCCTTCTCCGTGCTGGTACAAAGAAATGCTTGACATGTTAATCCAATAATACTTTGTATTGTAAAAAAGAAGAGCAGCGATAGCTCAGTGGGGAGACCAACAGACTGCAACGCAGAGGGTCTCGGGTTCGAACCCACGTCGCGCACCTCTGACTTTCGAAAGTTACATGACGTTTCGAAATTATGTGCGTATTGATTGACAATTATCGCCTGCTCCGTGCCTCGGAGAGCACGTTAAGCCGTCGGTCCCGGCTGCTATAAACATCTATGGCAGTCGTTATTGGGAGAGAGTCGACACAGAAGATCCCACCGGGTCGAAGTGTCGCCGGTCTGCACTGACTGGCTCCCATATAAGATACACACATAAGATACATACATTGTAAAAAATAAGTATATATGTATGTTTATTTATTGTCTAGTACTCATAGTACAAGCTCTGCTTAGTTTGGGCTAGATGGTGTTGTATGTGATAGAATATTATATTATATTATTATTGTTATCGTACGTTTACGCGTATGTTATTCATTTAAATTAAACATCTTTATATGAATTTTATCGCGTTGTTTTTTTTATATATAAACACTATTATTACATAATTTTGAAACTTTAAACTACTATTGTTAAACACTTTTACTAGTTACTGTTTACTTCAATTTAAACTATTTAAATAATAAAACTATTTAGATTTAATTTTACATGTTCCCCGACGTTTCAGTTGCTTTTCAGCACCCATGGTCACGGGGAGATTATAACGATAAAATCCGTATAAATTTGTTTAATTTTAACCAATAATACTTTGCCTGGCCCGTAAATCGAAACCAAGCAATGGCGTTCATTAATACAGCGCCGCCGAAACAGTCAAAGGCAAAATAATGGCAGTAGTTAAGCTAATAAAGAAATTAAACAGTTTAGATTCTACACCCCAGAAGAATAAAGACATTATTTAAACGTGAGTATTATCATGTCTCAATTCCTTTCACTTCCTCCCCCGTTTGGTCACAAATAAAAAATACCACCTCATTCCGGCACAATTAATTCGTTAATCTGGATCTGAACAAAAAGGGCCCCCTGATAGGGGCTTGTCACATTATTCCGTATAATTAAATCCCAAATCTAATCCTTGTAAGGACAGATGAAGTAATCCCTTAGGGACCGAACACACTTGTTCGGAAAGTTCGTCAATGTTATGTGTGCGTATAAGTATTTATAAATGTTCAATACTCGAGGGATATGAGTACGGTGACAATGCTTGTACGTGTTTCAAGCTTTTAAAAGAGATATACGATACGCCAAACGGCCTGGGTTATACATAAAATTTACAAAATACATTAATATCAGCTCCGATAGCCTAGTGGAAGACCGTTGGACTGCCACGCAGAGGTCTTGAGTTCGATCCCAAGGCGCGCATCTTTCACTTTTCGAAGTTAAGCGTGTATTTAATAGTTTATAAGGTTTCTTCACAATGTTTTCCTGCGTCTGAGTGTCTTCCATTGAGTTTTTGAAGATATATGAAGTCGGAACACCCGGAATGGGCCAGCACACTATGGTCGACTGTGGCCTAACCCTTCTCACACTAAGAAGAGGCCCGTGCCCAACAGTGGGACAGATTATATATAGAGCTGTTATTATTATAATGATTTCAGTATGTTTTGAAGTATAACGATGCTAGACATAGGCTACTTTTAAAAAGAAGGAGTCCACCTGACAGACAGAATACATTTTAGTGAATTGGAATGTAGAACTCTCAGAAATGCAGGTATGCAATACAATTATGTACTATTTCATTCTTAATCAATGAATTTCTCTCGGTTTAGGAAGCAATAATTCTTTGATATCGTGTTATATATATACACAATATAGTATACTACTGACTTCGAATTTGGCATACAGATTACTTTATCTTAGCAGGGTAGTGACTGCTATGGAAGTAGAAGGTCTTGGGTTTGATTCTCGATCAGGTTTTTCTATCCAGATATTCTTGGTCGCTAACTAGTGTGCACAGTCATACCCTTTATTTTTTACTTGGGGCAATGCATTGACGCATACCTCTCCGCGGGGCGATGGAGAGGTTATGGTTACGTCAGATTCATCGAGGAAAGATGGTGAGCGACATCTCGGTAATACCGACTAAACCTACCACGGAGTTCCTCGACATAACCGCAATGGCGGGGCCGCGCGAATTGCTCTCACGCGCTATCGCAACCCCGACGAGGGTGCACAGTCATACCCTATGCATGTGGTGTTAACCTGTAATAAATTGTTACACTGAATTTAAATCTATATGTTTGTTTAGTCCGTAAGCTATCAAATGTATTAGTATTAACAACTGTTGGTTAACCAAATATATAAATAATAATATAATAAAATAAAGTGTCACGGCGTCTAGAACTGTACCCGGTAGATGGCGGTAGACTTCCTCACTATTACGTCGCACCTAAAGCCGTGGCTGGCCAAATGTTAGTGTAATATATCTCTGCCTACCTTATCGTGGATGCAGTCTTGAGGCAATGTATGTATACCTATAGAGGCAAGATTTCCACTTTCATAAGTAAAAAAAGAAGTGACTTAATAATGGTACTTCAGCAGTGTATTTCCTTACTGTGTAGACAAACAACACATAAACGATTCAGTAGAAGCTATTGTTGTCATACACTTCCCTGTCAAAGCGAGTCAGAAACCTTTACTGTAACATGTTCATTGTATTTTTAATAAGATAGCATTCTTCCTTTGAAAGCCCATAATCCCTGTTAACCCGTACCAAGCAATTCATACTCGTGCAAATAAGCCCCCGTCGCGAAGACTTTTGCGATAAATACAGCGGCTGTCGTTACCGTAAAAAGTTTTATAGTACGAAGGCACTAAGTTCTATTTAACAGACAACAAAACAGTTGTACCAAGATTCCCGTACCAAGTTTAATTTGACAGTATTTATGTAGTAATTAAGCGCCACTATTAGTTGGACGCCATCTTCTTTTCTAATTAAGTTGTGCCGCTACAATATATTATTCCCGGGACACAGAGTGATGCCGTTCATTAGCCTTATAGATGAAACAAAAATAAGTGATAAGTGTTCGGGATAATATGGCAGATTTTCGACTGTAATAAATATATCCTCACCTTACAAAGATTGCACAAATAAATGTCCACAGTAAGGAAAGTGAGTTCACATTTACATGATAGAGGACGACAGTATACAGTTCTAATACGTTATGTTATGTTATTATGTTGGCATTTTGTGTCCAATGACAAATTAACGATTCAGAGAGGTGACCATAATAATAAGGCTATCGCAGCTATTAATTATTTATTGCTCCGAGATGTATCTACAGTTACACAGTGAAGCGGCAGTAACCCAATTGATAAGGCATTAGACTTGCGACAGAGAGGTCACGGGTTTAAATCTCATCCATTACACCACTGACGTGATCCACTCCTAATACAAGCATTCTAGCTTAGCTGGACGTGCTACCAAAACTACTAGTAGGTAATTTGAAACCCAAATGACTAGTAACCAAATTCTGAAAAAAAAAAACTCTCTTTGGGGATATACGCGTGTGATGTGGTATGACTATAAATGTACATAAAATATTTTTAATCAAAGTAACGATTGCGTAAGACATCTGTTATTATTTCTCTCAAATAATTATTAGTAGCAATATCTGTTTCATCCTCTTTCTATGATTGCAGACGACAGTAGGCCGTGTTAAGCAATTGCATAATTAGTCAAATATGATAAAATAAATAAGCAGGCATAATTACAAATACCGTTTATTTTGTCGATTGCTAATAAAAATCCTGTGTAATCAAGTAGCTGCTGCTGTATATTATTTCGGGAGATTGGTCTCCCGAGGATACACTCAATGTATTTGTTGAGTATCATTCGATCGTGTGTTATTGTAGATATCTGTATTGTTATCGCTAGTTTTCGCGTAGCGGCTGTGTATGCGACTACTGTGCATGAAGTCTTCTTTTCGGTTGCCGAGTCAAGAAAGTGTTATTGTAATATTCTGTCAAGAAGTTGTCATTACCAGCAGGTGATGTAGAACTGTACATCGAATAGGATTTAAAAACGATATCATATCATCAGATCATCTATATATATAAAATTCTTCCGTTACTGAGTGACTGACAGATAACGCACAGCCGAAACTACTGGACGCAAGAAGCTGAAATTTGGCATGTATGTTCCTTGGAGAGTGTAGGGGAGCACTAATAGAGGATTTTTGGCAATTCCACCCCGAAGGGGGTGAAAGGGGTGAAACCCGATATTTACACGGGAACGGGACTTACGCGGGTGTAACCGCGGGAAAACACTAGTTTAGTTATAAAGTAAGACCATTTGGCAGTGTAATGTAGTTATAGTCAAACATATAGTCATCAAAAAGGATTCATAAATTCACTTAAGGCCAATTCGATCGCCGCTTCAGCCCTTTGTAAAATAAAAACGAAAACTACGTACTGCGGCCGCGCGATGCATAACCCGTATCTTGATTTCATAGGAATATAAAAAGGAATAGTATGGGCAGTAAATATAAATGTACAATTTATATTATAGTATTTTATTAATAATTTTGTAATACAATATGTTTGAAGTTTATGCATTAAATGGGATTTCGATATATATTTGAATTACGTTTACCCGAATGATACACATTGTAATGTTACTACATTTTACGGATTTTATCGCTGTTTATTATTATACAGTAACCTCGGAGAAACTGTAAATATCGTTTTAAAATAATATTAAAACCGTTAATATGTAGTAAATAAACCGCGATAAAATTCGTAATTTCTATGTTTTGTTCGATCGAGTAAAAATTACTAATCATGTTTTTGTCTTGGTGTGCCAGATAATAACTTTAATTTTAACATGATACTAATATAACATAATTGCAAATCTCATAATAACGAAAGAGGGAGGTTAATTTCCAGGAAACAAATATTTCAAAGATAAGCGTCTTAAAAGAAAAGTAGGTCATAAGTTATATTACGGTTTGACGACAATATAACGACTCGGAATAGTAATGGCTCTACTGTAAAAGATATAAATGACGCCACACTCGTACTTAAAATTTATTCAGAAGTATAATATACTAACTAGATTTTGCCTACAGCTTCGCTCGCTCGGGCACAGTTCCATATCTTTTGTGTACCTATCCCTAAATGTAATTAGTAGTTATTAGTTGTAATTATAATTTGCAAGCTGTGGTTTCCTATAATTGAGGGACTATACACGCTAAGAATTTAATTATTGCTTTATAATGTACTTGTATGTTGTTGTATATTCCTTTGTTGGAAATCCTTAAATAAATAAATAAATCAATAAAAACGTACATGAGAATTTTTTTACAATCACTCGACAACGAAACAGGTTTTATCCATATCACCTGGAAGCGTTCAAATCCAAGACGATACGCATTCATCGATCGTACGAGCAAGCTCTGGAATGAACTGCCTGCTTCGGTGTTTCCCGAGCGCTATGATATGTCCTTCTTCAACGAGGTTTATAGAGAGATCTTCTTTCACGGTAGGCAGCGGCTTTGCTGTGTCCTGAAATTGCTGAAGTCTATGAGCAGTGGTTATCACTTCCTATCAGGTGGGCCACTAGATCGTCTGCCATCAAAGGCAACAAAAAAATTAAAATATAATCAGTCGAGCAGTTAAGTCTTAAAAGCATAACAAACGAACTCACTATAATATTAATTATGTAATATTGGCGTCCTTATAAAACCCTTGAGATGATGATGATATATTTGCTTGCATGCCTATTTATACTTGCAGGTGAGATAATTTAAGTTTAAGTAGGAATCTGGACAATTTTGGGGCACGTTCACGAGTTCTTCTATTACTTACCAACATTCAAAGACTTTTTTGGAATTGTTAAGAGCTTAAACTTGCAGTTAAGGTATTTCATAGTTCATATTTTATTCGAATATTATTTATATGTTTAACTCGTTTTTATTTGTGATATGGATTTTGCTGTTCGTCTATTTGGCGACGTCTTAAGAGTTTTAAATAGATCAATGGTACAACTTCTGGTTATCCCGTTAAATAAACAGATATTCCTTGATTATGTCAGATAGCTATAATATAAATAACGTAGCTTATGATAGTATTACTATTATAGAGAACATTATAGCATGTTTTCATTACTATTCATTCATTAGACAACAATGTTCTCTATACGATATATTTATTTAAGTCATAGTCATAATTAGTCATAATAAGTTAAAATTGACCTTATTGTCTCTATACTGTCATTTTAATAATAGCTTGAGAATATTTGATAACTTACCTCGTCATCACAGACGAAATGCAAGATTATTTGAATTTTTATCTTCTTCAGGGCTTCAGCCCTCATCAATACCTCATCAGTTAAGTTGCTCTAGGTTAGAACTTTCAACTTACCCTTCTTGAAAAGTGCGCTAAGAAATTTAACAAGAAGCAAGCCCAATATGTGTTTTTATAAAAATCTTTAAAGTAAAATCTATCTTGTTCCTTTTTTATTCTTTTGCTACAGTATTGCATTTTATGGGCGTTTCGGAAAACCATTCCAGGGCTTATATAAGCATGCCGCTGTTATCTTATCTCCCAAACATTCTACTGAAGTGACAATAAAATCACCGATATAAAAATCTCAAGCAAATTGCTACGCCATCAAGAATTCTCAAATCACTCTTAAAGCAATCTATCACTTTGTGGCATTAAAGACGAAAATAATGCTCAAGGAATTTTTGCTGTTAAAGAAAACACATTAGTTACACCTGACGCTTAAGCTTCGAATGCCTTCGATAAAACTGTGGCGGTAAAATTACTTTGAATATATGTTAAACACTTTTTTATAAGCTTTTTGCAGTCTAAGTAGGTATTCATGACGTGGAATCGTATGAACATATGTCAAATAACTTAAACTATTGAGTGACAGTGGCTCACCCGCGGCCAGGCACAATAGGTCTTCAATTATATCTGGCATTCCAACAATCGATAGATTAAAGTAAATATACATACAACATAGCCTTACGCCTATAAGTAGACAGAGGTCTATAACACCTACATACATATTGTCAGCTACGGTTTTTAGGACACACGTAATCGCGGCGAATTAATTACCGTTTACCAAGCACATTTTCACATTATATGATATTGTCTTCTGTTTACGCGAATGTTATTCATTGAAATTAAACTACTCAATACAAATTTTATCGCGTTGTTTATTTAACACTATAATACAACTTAACTAATTTTTAAGCTACTTAAATTATTAAAACAATTTATATATTTCGGGTTTGATTCCCGCACAAGTCAAACATTTGTGTGCATGAACATGGCTGTTTGTCTTGGTCTGGGTGTTTCTATGTATAATATGTATGTATTTACAACAAAAAAAAAGTATATATGTATGGTTATCCATTGTCTAGAACCCATAGTACAAGCTCTGCTTAGTTTGGGCTAGATGGTGTTGTGAGTATGTGGTAGAATATTATTATTATTATTGTTATTATTATATTATTTAAGTTCACACTTTTCCCGACGTTTCGGTTGCTTTTCAGCATCCATGGTCATGGGGAGGCTTCCCGTCACCATTGCTGCTGAAAAGCAACCGTGTAAATTTAAATATAAATAGTTTTAATAATTTAATTATCTTAAAATTTGTAAATTTAATTTATAAATTATGTAACAAAATGTCAAATAAATAACGCGATAAAGTCTGTATAAAGTAGTTTAAGTTCAATAATTAAGTTATTGTGATCGCAGTATAACCTATCTATTTGCTATCGAGATACAAGGTCGCGGATTCGAATCATCTAATGCAACAATGTACTATCGACGTCAAACTCCTCCTAAAACAAGCATTTTAGCTGCAGAACTTAGCAAGAGTACAATAATTTGCAAACCAAATTGCGAGAATTCTCAAAAAGAAAAGTTACATCTATCTCTCTTAATTTACTACTAAATAATCTCTATTTAAATACAGAGATTATGAGATCAATGATATGCACGGACGTATGAAAATCCATTGTGCTTCGTCAGAAAACAAGGTTACTATATATAACTAATTGAGGCAACTTCAAAGAATCAATCCATTTCCAGCGACAGCTGAGCTCAACTCGGCTTTTAGCCATTTGCGACCAATTGTCAAAATAAAGAGTGCAATAATATTTTCTGCCAACGGGGCGGTGACGTCAAACTATTAATCTTATTTACTTCCTACCCGCAAAGTTTGCCAAATCATGATTAATACACAAACTTTTGCAGAAACTTAAAAAAAATTCCGAGTAAATAAAATTTTGAGAAACTTGAGAACAAAATGGCATTTGGACGAAATAGCTCGACGTGAAATGAGAAAACTTTTGTCAAAGTTTGGACAAAACTTCGGGAATCGGGTTGAGAATGCATTGTTCTGATTCGAGTTCTTGTTGCTAAATTTTTGAGAACTTACTGCTAGGTATGGACATGGAAGTTACAAACTCACAATATTACAAAAAAAGAAATATAGCTGAGTTTAAAAAAACATTTGTCAGTTAATTTATGTGCTCAGATATTTTTTAAATTAGATGACAAGATTTGTTAATGTTGCGAGTTTAAGACTTGCTTCATGGACTATGATGAGAAAACTGGACGATCGATAAAAATAAATATCAATAACATTATGCCGTAATTAAGCGTATTAATTTAAATTCGTTTAAGTCCTACAAGGGCCAGTTATTTTAGTTTGATAATGAATAAAGATCAAATAAATGATTGATGATCAATGATTTAGAAATTGTTCTGAGTCTGGGTGTCCTTTGTATCTTAAGTGTATCTTTGTAAGGTCCACCGCGGCATAGGACTTGATCCCTAGTGCGAGAATTGTCTTTAAAAAGCAATTTGACACATCATGCTCGACAAATATATCAATAATGTGGGTAATAAAAACCTCGTTGTTTCATTGGTTGTTTCTAAAACATGAAAAGCAAAAATCAGATAGATAAAGTTGCAGAAACCACGTTTTTATAAAGACAGGTCGAAAAAGACAGCGCTTTTATTACAAAATAAATACACGCGTTGAATTTCGTTTAAGAAATTCGATCTTTCAGACGACAATGCGATTGAATGACAGCGAGGGTGAGGGTGAAAGTTTTCATGTTAAAAGTAAGGTCTAATTTTCGATAGGAAATTCGTTAATATAAAATTTCAAACTAAAAATACTTTTGATATATCAGATTTATTATGTTTTATTTCTTTTTCGTCCATATACCCAGAACTAAACAAAGTAACTTTTTCCTTTAGCATTTATATACGGACGGTTCCTACATTTTATGTTTTAAAACTACTCTCCCACTCTCAGACCATGACTATATCTTTTCAAAAATCATTTCAATCTGTTGCTACATAAATGTATATAAATTTATTAAGAACTAGCTTTGCCCGCGTAAAAGTAGGTTAGATTTTGTTAGTAACAGTCGGGCACGCCACGATCGTGGCGGTAAGTCCCGTTTTTGAGGAGTGGCTGGAGAGGTGGCATAGCGCTCTCACCTTCCGGCTGACACAGGTAATGATTGACCACGGTTGCTTCGGCCAGTTTCTATGTTGCATAGGCCGGCAAGAGACGTCGGTTATCACCACTGTGGCGACTGCCGTGTTGTTGTTGCAGACATAGCGCTGCACACGTTGGCGGATGGCCCTGCCTGGGCTTCGCAGCGCCAAGAGTTGGTTGCGGCAGTCGAAATTGTTGCCCTCTTGCTCCCGGCCTTGGTTCAGTCTGTGGTCCGGAGTGAGAGGTCGTGGAACGCCGTCGTCTTCTTCTGTAAGGAAGTAATTTCCGTCAAGTAGGCGGCGGAGCAGGAGAAGGAGCGCTCAAACCCTCTCCCTAACCGCAGAACCGGGCGCCGGAGGGCGCGAGACGACCTCCAGCCACCCTGAGGCCTGCCCAGCACCCGTTCAGCACCAGGTCCGAGAGGCGGCGTGCGTGTTCCCACGCGCGCATCTGTGTCGTGTGTCCGTCCCCCTTCAAGGGGACAGTATGGTTAAGTGACCAAAGTGTATTTTCGTGAGTTCAGGGTTCGTGAGTGGCCTGCCTTTTCATACGTCGGGCCGAAACCTCGGCGGGGTCGTGATTGCATGTGAAAGTGATTCGCACGACCCCGCCGACTCTGGTTATGTCGAGGAACACCGTGGTAGGTTTAGTCGATATTCCGGAAGGTCCATTTTCATCGTTTCTACATCTTTCTTTTACCCCTGTGAGTCCAACATAACCCCCGCGGAAGGGTACGCGTCAATGCATTCATTCATTCCCCACGAAAAAAAAAAAAAATAATATTAGTAACAGTACTTTTTGAAACATAAAATACAGCCTATGCTGCTCGGTGAAAAATTTTAAATCGGTTTATTCGTTTTTGAGTTGAATCCTTATATAAAATTAAATCCTTCCTCTTGATAATATTAGTAAGATATAGATTAATGTTAGATATGCCTCAGTGTGTACTGTGCATGAGGTCTCGCATTCCTGGTTCGGGAACAGTGTGACAGTTTTTACTGTCAAGACATTCTCAATGGCAGCACGGAGTCTGGCATTTTATTTGGTAAATGGCATTACGCTCAGTTCCTATATCGTGACCTCCCTGCCTCCGTGGCGCAGCGGTAGTGAATGTGACTGCTGTGCATGAGGTCTCGGGTTCGAATCCCGGGTCGGGCCAACAAAAAGTTATTGGGTTTTTTCGTTAAAAAATCTCAATAGCAGCCCTGTGTTTGGAATTTGGCGGTGTTAGACACCCCCATGCCTCGGAAAGCACGTAAAGCCGTTGGTCCTTCGCCCGATATCTCTCCGGTCGTGTCAGATTAAAGTCCCATCGGATCATGAGAGTTAGGGAACAGAGAGTGCACTTGTGTTTGTGCATACAATTGTGCACTATAATATCTCTTGCGCAGATGGCCAGTCTCCGTTAAGACTGGCCGCCGTGGCCGAAATTCGGTCTGGAGGATATTATTATTATTGTATCGTGACCCCTAAAGATCTATCCACACATATCATGGCCGTGCCCGAGAAATTACAGGACCGTGGCCATGCTAGTACACTGAAGCTCTGTCGCTGTGCCGGCCTGGGCACGGACGTGTGTGAACGAGTTCATATAAAATGTACACACCGATAGTTTTTTGAGCCCGTGACCGAGCACGGTCCGACCACGGCCCGGGCATGACCTTGATATGTGTGGATAGACCTTAAATTATATCTGGCAAAACGTGGATGTAATATTATATATATCCTACATACCCTTCGGAGATATACGCATGAGACAATATATGTATCAGTATGATCAGATACAAATATTATACCGCTCTTTTATGCGTAAAACGAAAACTTGTATAACACCAGCTGTTTAATTTCTCACGAAAGTAAAGTAGGTGAATATAAAGGGTAGCTGTGACGCTTCAGAATGAGGATGGTTATGCAAAGTTCTGAATTAAGAGGTCAAGAGATGACACACTTGAACTCACTGCCAAATGTGCTTAGCCATTATTTTTTATGGAGTTTTACTAGGAATTATTGGCGACACTCTTAATAAAGGACTATAGAATGGTTTATGAAATGAAATATATTAGATTTATCATTAACCTGATAGCTTGATTATATCTAGATACATATAATGCTAAAGCAGCAATGATAGCCTAGCCAATCGTCGATCTGCCACGCAGAGGTCTCGACTTCGATCCCAAGGCACGCATCTCTGACTTTTTGAAGTTATATGCATATTAAAATAGTTAATTATGTAAAGGAAGACATTGTGAGGAATCCTGTATGCCTGAGAATTCTCCATAATGTTTTTGAAGATATGTGAAGTCTGCCAACCCGCACTGAGGCAGAGTGGTAGACTATGGCCTTACTTTTGACGCTGAGAAAAGGCCTATACCCAGAAGTGGGACAATTTAATACAGGGCTGATATAATTATATTATATTATTATAATAATGATAAAATCATAGTGTCTAGACGTCCGTATGCTTTTGGACGAATGAAGTTATCTCATTAACAAGTGGTATAACTTAAAACATTGCATACGAAATGTAAGAATAAAACACTTCTGCCTGTGCTTTCGGGGAAATAAAGGCGTGATACTATGTATAGCTTTCTTTATTTTCTTATTTGACTTATTTAATTAATAAATATGGCGTACTGGCACCTAGAGATAATATATAAAGACCCGTCTCTATGTATTGTCTTTGTTCTACTGTCATCTCTATTTATTAGAGACTAGCTGATCCGCGTAACTTCGTCTGCTTCACATAAGAGAGTTTTTCCCGTATTGCAACATTTGTCTTTGATGCTTCGCTCCTTTTAGTTGCAGCGTGATGTTATATCGCCTATAGCCTTCCTGGATAAATGAGCTATTCTACACTTTAAAAATTGTTCAATTCGAACCAATAGTTCTTAAGATTGGCGCGTTCAACCAACTAAACAAACAGACTCTCCAGCTTTATAATAATAGCATAGATGAATAGTCTGAAAGCAATTACTAATTGATTTTATAATAAGTTTGTTTGTTAACCACACAAGAGAGATAAGAAAATATACTATACTGGATTTTGCCCGCGGCTTAGCTTGCGTAAATGTAGGTTAAGGTTACCTAACTAGAAAAAAGTACTGTTACTAATAGTACTTTTTTCTGAATGAAAAGTGTATCCTTTTGTCCTTTTGTGTTCCCTGACAACGTGTATGCGAAATTTCATGATGATTGGTCTAGCATTTAAGTTGTGAAAGCGTTGTTACGCTTTCACAACTTAAATGCTAGACCAACAAACTTAGTTTCGCATTAATAATATTAGTTAGGATTTGTAATTACACAATAATGCCACAATATAAACCGCATGAATCAACCATATTGTTTTGAAATCAAGCCAGGTAACATAAAACATTACATAAAGCCTACATATTAATCAATTAAGCCTTTTTGAGGTAGAAAACCCATTCCTCCGTGAACTGTGTCGTCTCGACAAAATTATAAACGTGTAATTACTTACAAAAATTTATTAAACCTGTAGGAACGCCGACGATTTTGTTACTAAAGACGTGAAATTCAGATCTGTATTGATTATAAAATTGATTACATCTACATGATAGACAAAGCTATGTAAAGCTTTGTCTTTTTCGCGTATGCTTTAAAATTTCATAAACTAAGGCTTTACCCATCGGCTCTTAAAGCATTTACTATGCCTAAGAGCAGCGATAACTCAGTGGGGACACCAACAGACTGCAATGCAGAGGGTCTCGGGTTCGAACCCACGTCGCGCACCTCTGACTTTCGGAAGTTATATGACTTTTCGAAATTATGTGCGTATTGATTGACAATTATCGCCTGCTCCGTGCCTCGGAGAGCACGTTAAGCCGTCGGTCCCGGCTGCCATGAACATCTATGGCAGTCGTTATTGGGAGAGTGTCGACACAAAAGAACCCACTGGGTCGAAGTGTCGCCGGTCTGCACTGACTGGCCCCCACATATGATATATACATACATACTATGCCTACGCTTTAAGAAATGATGGTAAGGCTTAAGATTGGTTTTCATGATAATATGACACTAGTGCATTCTGTATTTTGTACAGTTTACACTTCAATAATGGATTATAGATAGGGTATCCCTTACGCGCTGATACCCAAAAAAATAAAGTCGTTACGCTGCCAACGCAAGGAAAGAAGCTATCATAACTATTGAAAAAGGTTATACCTACAAACTATCAATGTAGGCAATTCTCTTAGCAGCAGAATGCCTAATATTGTCTTCTGTTTACGCGAATATTATTCATTGAAATTAAACTACTATATACGGATTACGGACGCAACTGAAACGTCGGGGAAAATGGAAAATTAAATTAAATCTAAATAGATTTAATAATTTTAATAATACTTTAAATTTAATTAGCTTCAAAATTAGTAAAGTTTAATAGTAGTAGTAGTGTAATAGTTTTAAAAATGATGTAATAAAGTGTCGAATAAGCAGTATGCCTTTTAAAAGAGAAGTATAAATGTAAACCAGTGAGAAGATCATACATTCATCAAGAAAATCATTGTATTACTAAACTGTTGATCGGTAATACTGGTAAAATAATTACTGCAATTGGTTTACAACCATGCTTATTTTATTTAAGAGAAAATACCCTCGTGTTACAACCCAACATCACTTGCTTGCCCGGACATGAAATAATCAAATTCAAATTCAAATATTTATGTGTACATAGTTGTTTTAAAATTAAAGATATTATTAATATGAAATCTCTGTAAGGGCTCTGCAAACAATTAGGTATATTCTTATTACATAGTATCATAATTACAACTGTGCAGTTATTAAACTTAGAGCATCATTTACAAATTACCTGTTTGCAACTACCAGATTAGAATATTGTGAAATGCGGTATTTGCCACACAAGCAAAGCTGCGAATTGACTATGTTTATAGCATTTACATCATTGTAACTTATGTTGATTATGGTTTTAATAATGTTTATTTTTCTGATTTCAGGTAAGTTACTTCTCTACAACAACATTGTCTGCAGGTTTGTATGTGGCTGCAATATAGTAGCTGATCACCTCCATATTATTGAAAGAAAGATAGAAAAATCATTTATTCAGCAAGGTAACAAAGCATGTTTTGCTGAAAAGGTTACCAGCTCAGCATGTGCTGGGCGTCAAAGACCCAGCGCTGGTTTTCAGCTGACACCCTGCAGTGCTACACGAACGATGCTACATACGATATATAAATAATATAATAGATGGAGAAAAATAATAATAAATAAAAATACAACCGTAACTTATGTATAAATAGTATATTGGATAAGATAGTGACAGTGAAAAGTTGAACACACGTCTATATTTTGCATTTTATCATTTTATGGCTATCCAAAGAATTGTGTTTGGCAAAAAAGATGCATTCAAGCGTTTTTGACCTGTGCTATATTTGGAAACATTGCAGTCACATACGTGGGACACTCGGAAAGTGACTTTTAACCACGATACACTTGGAAGGTTCATCATCCATGAATGCCATTTGAAGTCCTTCGTACGATTCGTCCGGTTTCAGGCGACATTTGCAATCGTAAAGAATCATAACGCGAGAATGTTCCCGCGCAGATCCATTTTTCAATGAGACACGATAATTTGAATTGGCTAGCAAACAAGGTGGAGCGATATTTTGAAATTGGAACGTACCTATTTTACTTATAAATAATCATATTTTAAAAATAGATTATATCTTGCCAGTATCTCATACAAGATTTTATTATTCTTAAGAAATATTTAATTTTAAATTTTAGCTCTTTGTTGATAGTTAAGTAACGCGGTCTGTCTTTAGTTTGTACTCATTTACTTGTAATATTATAATGTTAATACATTTTTATATTATATGATATTATTATATGTTATGCTCTGTATGCTTACAAAATTATTATAGTGACGTATATAAAAGTTACAGAAATTCAAAAAAATAGAAATAGATATTGCAGTTCATATAAGTACAACATTTTACATACAGTAAAATCTACAGCATGCAACCTTTTCTAAAATGTTGTACTCTAATAACATTAGTTTTTCTAATCAACTACACATACATCGTTTAAAGCCTATATCCAGAGGCGATAGGCAGAGATGCATTACACCAGAATTTTGCCTATAATGCGACTATTGAACATGAGATTTTAGAGAAAATAGCTCCGTCTATTTTATCGTGGCAATAGGCAAGAATACGTACGTATATGTACATACAATTAATGAAATGTATTTCTTGCGAGGCAACAGCAGCTGTTCAAAATATTTCACTCTGATAAAATTAGTTACCTCCCAAAGAACCATGTATAATGATTCCCATAACTCCAACGACTGGGTGCGCCGGGGCGTGGACATAATTTTAATGATTGTGCCTTACCTTGGACGTGAAAAGAGTGATTTAACGTCCATTACCAAATGGATCCGAAGGCATGAGTAACCTAGCGGAAGGCGTATCATATTTTTTCATTATTTAGGATAGAGCTTAGGTTCTAAAGTAAAATATTCTATATACCTAATATTTTATCGGGAACTCCGATTATAAATTGTACCAGATAATTGTTGTCGTAAAATATTATTGAAAAGGTCGCATGTTACGTTGGTCCCCTGGCTACGCTTATGTTCACAAGCTTGAAGATCCGGTTTCGATTCTCGATTTTTTTTTTTCGGTCTCGGAGTGATAAAAATTTTATAGGGATTGTCTTATGTGAAATGCTTAGTAGCAACATGGTCTTTGTAAATGTGCCGATTGACAGTAATTGATACGTTCTCTTTCCAGCTATATTTTCTAGAGCCACAACTCTAGAAAATATAGCTGGTTTCATCATAGTATATATTTTCTAGACCCCACGAGTGGGCGTAAGATAGGTACTTCTGCCTACATGCGTGACTCTATGTTTATGTATTCTTTTAAAAACCATTCAGTATATATAATAAATAAATAATATAATATAGACTACCCTACATAATATTAAGAGCAAATCTATACAATCATAATTATTATGTATGTATGTATCTTATGTGGGGACCAGTCAGTGCAGACCGGCGACACTTCGACCCAGTGGGATCTTTTGTGCCGACACTCTCCCGATAACGACTGCCATAGATGTTCATGGCAGCCGGGACCAACGGCTTAACGTGCTCTCCGAGGCACGGAGCAGGCGATAATTGTCAATCAATACGCACATAATTTCGAAAAGTCATATAGCTTCCGAAAGTCAGAGGTGCGCGACGTGGGTTCGAACCCGAGACCCTCTGCATTGCAGTCTATCATAATTATTATAGTCTGCGATCTCTCGTAGTCAGTAATATTTATCTTTGCCGTATGTGGTTGGACTAATGTTCATCTAATATTATCTACCTTACTCTCGTGGTTTCATTTACGTAATATCTATGTTGACTGAACTGCCTCCGTGGCGTAGCGGTAGTGAATGCGACTGCTGTGCATGAGCTCTGGGGTTCTAATCCCGGGTCAGGCCAATAAAAAAATATTGTCGACAACTTCCAGGGTAGAGTTCCCAACCTTAATAGTAGTAGGTGTGACATGGACCTTGGATATAAGTTTTGTCTTGTCCATGTTCATTTTAAGACCTACTTGTCAGGAGACTCTACAGAGACCATCGAGCATTGTGCCGAAGTCTTCCATGGTCTCAGCCATGACTACGATATCGTCGGCAAATTGAAGGTGAGTGATGTACTCGCCGTTGATGTTCAAAACATCTTCCAACGCAGTGGTGAACAGTTTCGGAGACATAACATACTCCTGTCTCACCCTTCGCTGTAATTTTATCGGTTTCGAGCTCTGGTCTTGGAGACGGACTAGCATGGTGGCGTTCTCATACAAACACTTCAGTACTTCGACATACCGGTAGTCAATCTGGCATCTTTAGAGAGACTGCAGCACTGCCCAGTTTTCAGTCAAATCGAAGGCTTTCTCCTATGAGAAAGCCTATAGCCTATAGCGGCGTGGCGTTTGTGGACTATTCCACAAACGCCACGCCGGCATAAAGGCCGGTTATACCCTTCGGGTTTTTGTATAACCTGATGCAGCGTATGTGTGTGGTCTATGGTACTATAGCCTTTACGGAAACTGGCTTGGGACTGGAAGTTGTGATAGATATTTATATTAAATAAAGATTTTTTAAATCAGTTCAACGTGTGTGGTCTTCGGCCTTACCCTTCTCACACTAAGAAGAGGCCCGTGCCTAGGATTGGGACAGCATAATACAGGACAGATATTATTATTGTTAGTTCAATAGTGCCGGAGTTCAACTTCATACAAGCGAAATTAAATTTAACGTGTTTACAATATTAGTTTTGATAACTACTACTGTACTATGCCCGCCAGTGTTTATTTAGCGCGACGCATAAGTGAGGTACAACTTTAAACCATTTCGCGATTCATACAATTGACATTTTCAGTAAAATACCATTGTATATAGACGAAATAATACATAGGTTTAATATTACCAATTGTACTAAATTGTCAAAAGCAATACCGATTTGAATATTGAGATGAATTGCCTGCTTAAAACATCTTTACATAGACCTATATTCATAGAAGTTATGAATAATGTATTCTTAGTATATTATATGTATTATATGTAGTATTATTATGTCTTAGTGAAATTAGGTTATTTATACACAGGATATTGCCCGTTTTATCTTATACATAACACATTGTATCTAATATTTTCTAGAAGAAATAGTTAATTAGGATAAGGTCGCCAATTGTATACATAAATCACGTTTTTATAAAGCCTTTGTGTTTACTGTTTATCTATCTAGAAATAATAAAAATATTAATATTATTATATTGTTAAAATCATGAACCTTTACCATAATAAAAAAAAACTTAATTAAATTGTAATGGGATAGGCACAGAGACATCAATAATATGATTTTTTGTGTCTTAACACGGTTCAAGTGAAAATTACTCAACTGATTTTGATGAAACTTATTTATTGACTAATTGTTTAATGTCTTATAAAAATTTGTTAAATTAATACTGAGATATAGTTTGAACTTTTTTTAATATGAAATTTGATACATAGCATAAAAAATGTTGTGTAAGGAAGGGCTTGCAAACGCATTATAAAAAGCGTCAATAAGGATCCAAAACTTAGAGCTAACATTATAATATTCTATGGCAAAGAGCAAGAGTATCAGGTAATAGAATAATTAGAAGACTTCATTTGACATTCACAGGGAGGCGTGAATTCCGTAATCAGTTAAATAAATAAAGCAAAAATATAATGTCCTGACAATGTCAAATGCGAAACCCCATGACTCGGCTAAATACTAGCAAATGGTATAATAGTTGCAGCTCGTTACAAATATAATTTGTAAAATAAAGTTAAGCAGCATGATAAAACGCGATTAAAAAGAGTGGCCGTGAGTTTCTTGCCTGTTCTTCTCATTGGTTCTACGCCATTGTTTTGCTGAACGTGACAACAGGTAAATGTAAATGTGAATTCATATAATTTTTTAGTTAGTGCAACCTTGACGTTCATACTTTGTTACCTAAATAAATAAAGATATTTCGATTTACTAGGATGTATTAAATAAAATAATAACATGTAAAACAGTAACCACCACAAAGCAAAACTTCTCTTCATTAAAAGACGAATAAATAACTCGATTTCAAACGTTGTTTCTGAATCACACAAAATCTACTCAACACCGGCTCAGGTATCAAATATTCCATTTGATTAATCGCTTACTCCGTTTGTTTGTTTGACACTATTTGCTGTCGAATTTATGGCGGTTAATTCGGCAGGGACCGAGTTAAGAGCTTTAAAGTTACACGGCGGTTTCATGAATTAACATAGACACCTATATATCCCCACAAAGATAGATATAGGTATATTACGGTCACATACGCTAGCTAGCCTATTGCCGTAACCGACACATCTCCAGATCCCATGTTACTTCTAAGAATTTCTTTACAATAATACTTTTTCCAATTCAGGTATCTAATCCGGGACCTCACGTCCACGCGCAATCATAAGCAAACTTATGCAATGGGAACTAAGCAACAATATTTCAAGAAATATAAAGCATTTCGGCTCTGTAGATTTAAAACTATTATCTCATTGGTTTGTTAGCAAGTTAAAAGCAGCGATAGCTCAGTGGGGAGACCAACAGACTGCAATGCAGAAGGTCTCGGGTTCGAACCCACGTCGCACACCTCTGACTTTCGGAAGTTACATGACTTTTCGAAATTATGTGCGTATTGATTGACAATTATCGCCTGCTCCGTGCCTCGGAGAGCACGTTAAGCCGTTGGTCCCGGCTGCCATGAACATCTATGGCAGTTGTTATTGGGAAAGTCAGTACCCTCTAATATCCTGACACTGGTCTAGCCTTAGGGTATCGTTAGCCTTCGGGTTGCGGAGGTCAGGTGGCAGCCGCTCCGTGTAAAAACTGATATCCAGTCAAATCCGGTTAGACCAGAAAAGCCGACCTCAAGTGACTTGGGAATAATAAAGGCTAAGAGAGAAGAAGATCTCATTGGTTTGTTACGTTACTGCTCCTTATCTTCTTTTTTTTAATAAATTTTATACGAGCCTTTCACAGCATTTATTATATTTAATAGCATTTTTTATTTTAACACTCCCTTGTCAGCTGTTTTTTGTTTTAATTAACTAGCTATTTACTTGTGCAGCTAATGTAATAATAGTAATTGCCACTGTAATTGATTTGATTTGAAATGCCACTCTACTCATCTCATATTCAGTGAAACATCACCCTTATATAATTATAAAAGCGTTGAAACGCTACGATTGACGCCGTGACATACTGAGCTCACGGCCTAACTGCACAATCCGATATAGGTAGCTCAAACGATTGCAACTGTCATCATGAATTCGTAAATGCTACGCTTGTGAACTCACCGGACAGAATTTATATTGATTTGGTCGCGTGTTTCATGTACTTTACATACATAGTCTCACCCGTATATTTTCGAATGAGTAAGCAGTAAAAAACAATAGCAGTGATAGCTTAGTGGGAGACCGTTGGACTGCCACGCAGAGGTCTCGAGTTCGATCCCAAGGTGCGCATCTCTGACTTTTCGAAGTTTTGTGCGTATTAAATACTTAATTAGCACTCGCTTTAACGGTGAAGGAAAGCATCGTGAGAAAACTTGTATTGACTTGTATCTGAGAGTTCTCCATAATGTTCTCATAGATATGTGAAGCGAACCCGCACTGGGCCAGCGTGGTGGACTATGGCCTAATTCTTCTCACACTGAGAAGAGGCCCGTGCCCAGCAGTGGGACAGTTTAGGGCTGATATTATTATATTATTGTCGGCTTCGGTGGCGTAGTGGTTAGTGTAACCGACTGCCACGCCTGAGGTCGCGGGTCCGATTCCCACAGAAGTCAAACATTTGTGTGCATGAACATGGATGTTTGTCTTGGTCTGGGTGTTTCTATGCATAATATGTATGTATTTACAAAAAAAAAGTATATATGTATGTTTATCCATTGTCTAGTACCCATAGTACAAGCTCTGCTTAGTTTGGGCTAGATGGTGTTGTGTGTATGTGGTAGAATATTATTATTATTATATATTATGTATACATAGTATCACGCCTTAATCCCTGAATGGATAGGCAGAAGTACAATGTTTACATTTTGTTAAAGATCCCACTAAATAGGGGTTTACTCTATTGCCGTCTATTGGGCACAATTCCAGACGTCGTATTGTTACTAAGAATTTTTGGACAGAATATTCAATAAGGCATATCCGACCCGGGAATCCTCGAAATCTCATGCACAGCAATCACTCTCACTACGACTGCGCCACAGAGATAGTCAGTATATTACTAACAAATTATTCTGCATTATTTATCTTGTTTAGGAGTTTATGTGTCAAAGTTCTTAAGGCAATACATAATATACCTGTATCTTCAGTAACTTTAGTAAACTTACTAACTACTATAATTATTTGGAGTTATGTAAATGAAGAGGGAAAAAGGGGAGATAGCCTTTGATTATTTTTATAGGTTTTGTCGGGGTATATTTTCATAGTTTTAATGAATAAATCTTACATAGTGTAATGTTTCTCACATCGACCATTTTTCGAATACACCAAACGTAAGCTATGATTCATTCGATTTTTCACTTACATACTCCGTTGATAATGACTAATACTTGACTACCCGAGCCCGCAAATGTGTCTCGGCTACGTGAGAATCTTTCTCTTTACTTTTAAACTAATTACATGTAATAGACGTATACTTTCTCTGACTGCACTCCACCCCTGACCTCACACATTTATCACAGCACACATGCACTTCGATGTTCTCGACAAAGATTAATGGCATTGGTGTCTTGACTTCTTGCTACCACTGTAATGTGAGAACTGCAACTTTCAACACTGCACACTGAGATTTGAAAAGCTTGCATTTAAGTTCGACTACGGATGTCGACTTTTGACTTGAATTAAAAGCATTTGATTTTCTTCTTGTGTTTTCAATAGGGCAGCTAAGAACAGAATATTAAAGGCGTTAGACTTGTCTCACCGATGAATATTCGTTATTGTATTATGAGACTACATTCGCCACAAATTGACTGTCGTTGCCATTCTCGATATTCAAGACTGATGGTGATGGTGATACTATAGTAGTTGAAGTGGTCACCTCGCAGCTGCCACTCCGCTGAGAGTTGTGTGCTCGATCCCCATACGGGACAAAAAATTATGTGATCAACAACTTACTTGTGTCGATTCTGGTTATTGTTAGTGTCTATTGTTTGTATGTTTGTAAAGTTTGCGGCTGAACAAAATAGCATTTTACAGAGTATTTAGCTTTGTCTCCGTCTCGCGTATGCAATGAGAATTCCTGAAGTTAAGACCCTAGGGAATGGCAAACATATACTATGGCAACATTTTAAAATGAATAATACGATCGCTATGTCATGCTATGTAATAAACCATTTTACCGAAATAATATGGTACCCTACAATTCTTACATGCCAGATAAATCTTTTACGATGACTTTGAGACCTTGCACAAAAGCCTGTAACAGTTCAATAGAATTTCCGACGTGGCGTTCCTTCGAAGTTTTATGTCACGTAAGTAGTGAGTATACAATGATGAATGTTTCTTTTTATTGATATGTCTCCAGTAGCAAATATGTTATCGGATTCGACTTCCATTTTGTTAGAGAAATATAATTAAGCGTGTAACGTTATGGTCGAGGTCTTATGGTTAACAACGTATGTCGTCTGTACTATTATTATGTTTTGTTGATGAAACTCGCCAATTTTAATGTATTGAAGTGCTTACCTGATAAAACAGAATGCAGCGGCATTTTTGAAGGTACTGCATAAGGGACGGCGTACCGAAAACTTTAGCAAAACGTTTTTCTATATGTACTTATCTCGACGCAAACTTCTATTAATCATAAAAGTGCAAGATTTTATAAGATTTTTTTTTGATTAACATTATTACACAGTACACAATGGATTGCTACTAATACAATGCACCGCTTGCGCCGGCGTGCGGCGCGAACAGGGAACGATCTCTGCGCTCGGCGCGCAGTTACAGCTGATCTGTTTAAATCACGACGATTTAATTACATTGCTTTATTTTAATAAAATGGATGTTTTATGCATTACGTTATGATTCACAATCTGGAAAACGACAAATTACAGAAAAAAGATAAGACTTTGCCTGAAGAAAATTCCAACAATTTTTAACTCAGAATAATGGTCTGAATCTACTATTTCAGTTTTCGGTACGCTGTCCCTTACCCCCAATATAACATAATATTGTGGCATCAGTTAATCTAGAGGTTTATAGCTTAACCTTTTCTCATTACGGCAAGGCTCCATCGTTTACCTTTTTAAAATGACATTGTCGTTCATTAGACCTCTTTAAAAGAAGCATAATCTCCATATTTATAAATATAGATCAGACTTTCAATTCAGGGTTATGCCACTAATATTATACATGTGTAATTTTGTGATGATGTTTGGATCTTTGTTACTTAATTACGCGTGTTAAAGTAAGAATTGTACTTGTAGCTACGACCATATAATAACGTACCATTCTAGTTATACATATCTCATGTCGATTAAAAACCTTATAATATAAAATCTGGCAATTATCACTACCAAAAAAAAAATTAACTTGCAATCGAACAATACATATATTATTTTATAATACGACGTCATACAAGATTGAACCTAATCACATACGCCAACGCGTGAAGCATTAAACAAATGGATGAAGCTTGACACATAGATCACATTCTGGATTAACACATAGTATATCATTTTATCTTGTATGCACGTTTACAAAGCAACGAACGGATCAGTATTATAATAATAATGTACTAAATCACATGGCACGTATATTTATACCTGATATTTACGGAATACACCGATGAATGTTTGAGCCATTGTCTGCCAGCCCAAAGCTCGCAACTCAGTTAATACATTTAGGTACTGAAAGGAGAGGTCAGATGCAATTTATAGTTGGTATTATGGGTAGACAGGGGTATATTGTACCCACATTTAGGTACCGGATTTAAGTCCAGACAGTAGGTCATTTCTGCTACTTAGAATTACTTAACGGAAAATTCCAATAATAAATTTCCTGATGGGAATCGAGCATAGTACCTCATGCAAAGTCATATATAATTTCACTGCGCCACTGAGAACGAGCGTTTATTACTGTCAAAGATATTTTAAAATAAATATATTACTTTCATAATGGACGTCAACAGTCTGTTGTCCAGACTGTTTCGATATTATTAACTGCATAGCTGATCCCAATTTGAACCAATAAGTAACGCAATAGATATGTTATGTGATTACATGAAAGAGATAGCTACCATGCGAACAATTGGACATCAAATATCTTTTATAAAAGATTTTGATTTGGACCAATGTTGATTTACTAATGACCAGTAGAAAAACCTCGTAATCGAGACGTTTTTTAAATTTTCACTTTTTTAGTACTTTAATTGCATAATTATCTGCTTCTCTTCTGTATATAATATCATATAATCCGATTATTTAACGGGTTCTCATGTTTTTGACAGCCGGTGTTCTTTGATGCTACCTTCAGACGATACTGGCTGTCAAAAACAACCTAAGATACTTGATAAAGGAATATCTTTACTACTGGCAATTAGTTATTCCGTAAGCACGGTCAGCCATGCTAACAATATCAAAATCATTGACTACAGTTTACTTATAATTAACAAAGTGAAACAGCACTTTGTTGTATAATATATTTGCTATTGTTTCTTCGTTTGTAAATTATATCAAATCTATATCCATATATAATGGTATTTACAGGTGTTTTAAAACTACATTTCAGCAGGTTTCAAGTCCCAGGTAAGCTAATGCCTCTTCTCACTATTTACTTAGCACATACTGCATACAGCTACTGATTCTGTTTTGTCAGAAATACCCAACTCAGGCAGAAACTAAAATCGGACCACCCAAACAGTCGAATATATGAATAACTTTTTTCGGCCCGTGGCTTTGTCTGCAACCCCGACAGGTTGAAAGAAAGCCTATCTTCTTTCACAGAATACAAACTATCTTCTTGTAAAATAACATTAGGAACCTCTCGGCCATTTAGTCGTGATTTAGTATGACAAAGTCATATATAACAAACAAACAGATTTACCTTCGCATTTACCACTTTACTATACATCATATTACTAGTTTCAATCCGCATCTTTGCTCGTATAAATCTTACGGGATCCCATACCGAGATAAAATGCTGACTATGCGATAATCCAGTACATGGTTTATTTGGGTGCCAAGTTTCTTCCAAATCCATCCAACGGTTTAATTGTGATTGAGTAACAAACATCGAAACATTCATCATTCACATTAATAATATTAATAGGATTATTAGTATGGATTCCTATAAGCCTAAACGGAAAGCTAGTTTTAGAACACAACCATTGTATACGTAGTTAAAGAAAACATACGTTGATAAACGTGTAACAAGTCAACGACCTATATAGTGGCGCCAGTTATATACGAGTAAATTTAACATTGCATTGTTTGGCTTCGTTTAGAAATGGTATTGAGTCGCAAACACTTCGTCTTACAAGCGCCATTGATTTTGACTGCCATACAATTTCAAGCTAAAATCTACTACGATCGTCTAAAAATATATGAAGCTTGCAATTTATAAGAAATGGCTGTTATGTAGTATACCTAACCTACTCGTAGAGTTAAATTAAGCTTTTAATTTTAAGAAAGTTAAGTGAGAGTTGTTTATGCACAATCAGTGTTTCGTTCTATGTGTAGTTCTTAGAAATATAGTAAGTGGAATCCATAGATCCCGCACTAGGTAAGCTAGTAAAACCTATTACATATAGCTCAGGAATAAAATTGATAGGCTGCTAATATGAGATCTTTTTAATGACTGTAGTTATTTATAAATATATAATTCAAACCGAAGTTTTAATCTCGGATCGGGTTTACAAAAAGTATTTAGATATTTTTTTTTGTAAGATTATATCAAAAGCAGCCTTCAGTTAATAAATTGGCGGTGTTTCATACGCCATTCCTCGGCAAGTACGTAATCGTAATTTCGCTCTTTATATCTATGTGTAATATATTTATATACCTATTTATTTATGCTTTTATTTTAATTAAATTTCTCCACTTAAATCCAGATGTATAGATCAACATACACGGACCTCAAATTTGTATTTAAATAATACTTACATTTTGGCGTCAAGAATTACAAGCACTCTTTAGGAAAACATCTCTCTTATAACTTTCCTGTCCTAAGTTATTGTACTTGCAACACTCAATAAGTGACCATTCTAACCATTGACCACCCGGGCAGCTTTTAGCATCGGCACATTAATGTCTTGAGTATCATACTGAACCCCAACTAATACACTAATACTCCTATATCAAACATTTTCATTAAGTTCACCCTGACCGGTGACAGCTCACTCGTAACCCTTACTAACAGGAGTAGCTACCCCCTGATATATGATATACCCAACTAGAATAGCAACGACCCAAAAATAACTTAAAATATAACGTATATTACCGTGATTTATTTAACAGTGCAACGCGTTTGAAATAATAATGCTATTGTCATACGTTATGCATTGAAATTCAATTTATTGAATATGATTTTCTTTGTATTAAAAAGTGTTCGATATAAAGAAAATCGGTTCGGTTAACGTTATAATATTATACTGTTAGTCTTAATGGCAACAGAGAGTTAAGTAAATTTTTAAGTTAGTGAATTTGTTAGATTCATTAATATCTTGCTTAAAATATACGTAGTGACTGTAATGTATTATTTAGTTGGCTCTGTTCAGATCCTATGTAATAGGTGACAAGTATATTGCCATAAAACGGACACAATGTCTGGCTCTTGAAGTTCTAGTTGATCGTAGAAATCGAAAAAGATATTTAACACCTTACTTGGGCCAAGAATCTAACACCAGCCAGTCAGCGTAAATGCCAACTCATGCCGCTAACTAACAAAACAGTATATAAAATATACCACAACTATTATCGTGATTGATTTAATACTACAAAATAACTCAGCGGAGACAAAAAGGTCGTCGGATGAAAGGACCTTTAGTTATTTGCTACGAATGCTACGAGTGCTACGCGGCTACGTAGGGCGGCCCGCCCAGGCCGGCAGTCAGGCGCCAGCCGCCCGCCCGACTGGTCGCGTATTGTCATCGCGAGATAAATACGTAAAAATAAATATTATAAACAATAGTGTTGTTCGTGTCGTAGTTTAGTGTAGTGTGTGTTTAAGTGCCGCGTAAGAATACGTTTCAACCAAATAAATAAAAAATAATTTAAATATCATTGCAGATAAAAATAATCTGTAACTAAATATAATTTAATCAATTTTCTCACGAAAATAATCTTGTATAAGAAATATATCATCAACCAATGTCCAATGTCATTTTTATATCATTACCTAAGAACCTTATCTTATATTAATTATTGGAATTTCCATAAGAACGAAACATTTTATAATATATATTAATATGCTTGTTGTCTATAACTATTAAGAGCACATCAATCTATTAAAGACAAGATAAATAAAAACGAACTATTATTATTTATATCATATTTTATAATTTTATGTAAGTATACATAATTAATTGTTTAAATTTTACTTCCTTCATCTTACGTTGAAATTTCTCTCTTCTGTATACTTTAGCCATCCTATTTTTCTTTATATTTTATGCCTCAAAAGTATAAAAGAAAATTCACCATGAAGGTCAATTCACCTTGTTATGATGTATTTTATATTATTTTTCACCTCGTTGTTCCCGTGAGAATCCGACTTCATTTTTCAGCTCTAGCAAAGTGCTGTAGGTTTTCTAGACGAAAATAGCTGAGTAATTATGCTATTAAATGTAACCTATTGAGTGTCACTGAAACACTTGCGGTCAGACACAATAATATTTTAATTGTGTCTGGAAACCTAGCAATGGATAGGTTAATTTGTTGTGATAATATGCACATATACCAATTTATCAAGCTGAGTGTACCTAGTAGACGATTATAAACTAATTTTTTTTTATAGCGAACTTAGCTTTTGAATGGTGAAGGAAAACATCGTGAGGGTAGCTCAGGATGTTTTCCTTTCACAGACATGTAGGTGTTTGAGAGTTCTCTATAATGTTCTCGATAATATGTGAAGTCCACCTACCTGTACTGGGCCAGCGTGATGGCTTCTTATAGTGAGAAGAGGTTCTTGCTTAGTAATGGGACAATGGATGAATAGGATTGATATTATAACTTATCTGAAAACATGTACATGTGATCCGATTGCCGAATCCTTCAGAGAGACAGAAATGATAGTCTATAATATCTATTACATTTAATAAGAAAATTAAATTAGATTACGACTTAGAATTAAATTAAGACTGCACAGTGTAGTGGTTGAAGTGGTCGCCTCATCACTGCTACTACGCTGAGTGTTAAGGGTCCCACACGGGACAAAAATTTGTGTGATCCACAAATGGTTGTTCCGAGTATGGATGTTCTTTTTGTACGTTTTTATTCCTAATCCACACAGGATTTATTAAAGACACGAGAGGTATCCTTTAAAAAAATTAGTAATTTAAATTTTAAATTCCTTAGCCCTCGCGTACTATGTTCATGTAACTCCACTAATGAAGACATAATTATATACCTTATAGATAAATTTACAAGCAGCTGAACAATTTTGTGTTCCATATTTTCTGTGGCTTGGGACTTAAGGCTCCTTGAGAAGGCGGTGTGCTGTAAGTAACGAATCGGAGGAGTGGTTTTTGCCTCTTGTATTTTACGCTGATAGCACATCAATTCCATTTTTGGAGGGGCCGAAATTCTCCTTTTATACTGCTTAAAACGCTTCTAGTTTGAGATCAACACTTATAATCCAGCAGACCGTAAACTTGTTAGCCACCAATTAGTTTCAGTAAATAAAACTTGTGTCAGACAATGCCACCGTGGCTCAGCGGTAATGAATACGCCTTCTGTATATGAGGTTTCAGGTTCTATAACCGGATTGGACAAAGCGTTATAGGACGATCCAGAAATTTTTAGCAGCAGTCTTTGCTGCTACTGCGCTTATTGACACTCCTTAATTTGGAACTATGCCCAATAGGCGGTAACGGGTTTGCCCCTATTACGGGGAACCTAAAAGTAAAGATTTATAGTTAGTAGTACGTAGCCTTTGTGAATTCGCTCAATGAACAAGAAAATAGATCGATACGATCTGTTGTGCGATACTGTGTTGAGCGCACGCAGCGCCCGCGTCAACGGCGCGTGCTATAAGAGATTAGTGCGCGCGCGCGGTACCACTAACAACGCCGCCCGCCGCCATTGCCTCCTATACTCATCTGGGACAAAAAATTTAATCTCCTGCCGGATGGCTGGGTTATGTATTTAAGTTAGCGAAATGTGGGTGCAAACGCCTCTGTCTTCTACTTTAGGGATATAAGCGTACGACTATGTACTCGTATGTATGTATGTATAAAATTGTATATTAATTAAACTCGCATATCAAAATTTCCCACTACGATGACATTTATGTGTAGATAGTCAGTGATTCCTGCGGCTGAATTACATTTTCTGAAGGAACTATTCGACATTAACAATTCCTTGCATATATTTGTATGTCATTACCATTTCAAACGACTCCCGGAGGGTTTCGCTACAGAGTCTAAACTTTGTATGTCTAAGGTATAAAAAATAATTTTCAATAGCTTTTGACTTAATAATATGACCAACCAAAAAGGTCCTTTATAGCAAGATTATGTAGTCGTCATTCAAAGTCAAAAAAAGTATATTATAAATACATAAATAATATATTTGGAAGAGGTCGGCACAGGTGTAAGCCGTTTCGCTGTCTATGTTTTTATACCCACGTAATAACCAGCGAACTGAGAATGCTCTACCGGGCTTATTTTCATACTTAATGCTGCCACTGAAACTTTCCCAACAGACAAACCTAAAAACAATTTGCGTTGTTCGGGTATCGAACTCGGATAAATTATTTATTGATTCCTCTGTATATAAGATTCAGAAAAACTCATAAATATATTTCATTCGAAAAATAATATTCTGTCACATACACACAACACCATCTCGCCCAAACTAAGCAGAGCTTGTACTATGGGTACTAGACAATGGATAAATATACATATATACTTTTTTTTTTGTAAATACATATTTATTACACATAGAAACACCCAGACCAAGACAAACATCCATGTTCATGCACACAAATGTTTGACTTGTGCGGGAATCGAACCCGCGACCTAAAGCGTGGCAGTCGGTTACACTAACCACCACGCCATCGAGGCCGATGAGACAAAATAACTATTAATACTTCACAGCTTGGCCCGCCTAGTGTGTTTCTAAAATATAAAAATACTAGATTTTGCCCGCGGCTTCTCTTGCATAACTATAGGTTAAGTTAGGTTACTAACAGTACTTTTCTAGATAAACGGTAACCCTATGTCCTTGTATGTTCCCCTGAAAAAGTGTATGTGAAATTTCATGATGATCGGTTGGAAAAAAAGGTTTCCATATTTAGTTCATCTCCTTAACAAGATCAGCGGGCATGAATTAAATATAGGCCAAAATTTCAGAGGTGACTGATTTATCAAAATAAATGCCCTTGTAAGAGATATAATCTTGTTTTAGGTTTGATATTGGTTTGTTTAATTACTACAAGGCATTGCTTAGCAAATTAAAAGTTCTTAAGATCTTCTAATATAATACAATTAAGTACAAAATATTCTTCGTTCACTTCTCTATTGCACCTTTCGTTCGATAAAATTATATTCTGCATACTTGAGGATAACGTTATCAACACTTCATCATCCTCTTGCCCTGGTCCCAATTTATTTGGGGTCGGCGCAGTATGTCCTTCGCTTCCATACTTCTCTGTCACCCGTCATCTGATCATTTACCTCTTTCCCGTGCATATCCATCCTCACACAGTCCATCCATCTTTTCCTTGGCCTTCCTCTCGCTTTTCGTCCGTCTACCCTCATATTCGTCACTTGCTTACCTACATACATATGATCTCTTCGCATAACATGTCCATACCAAGCCAAACGATTTCCTTTCACCTTCTCGTCTATGGGCACCACTTTCAGACTACCTCTTACGTATTCATTCCTAATTCTGTCCATTCTCATCACTCCACATATCCATCGTAACATTCTCATCTCTGCTACATGCAATCGTTTTTATCATCCATCTTCTCACGTTATCAACATGCAGTAGGTACAATTAAGAAATATTTTCTGTGCCACGGAGAACTTTATAAACATTGAATCAACGGACACAAAGAAAATATGATGGTTTACACAATTTTTTGCGCCATTTGGGGATCAAACCCACTACACTCAACGCAGTGGCAGTGGCGAGGCGACCACTTAAGCCACTACACCATCCGTGCAGTCAAAAGTCATTACAACTGGCTTTATGTTTACACTTACCAATACCTTTCAACAGCGTATTTTATAATTACATGTAATCTCTCTCAAATTTTATACCGCACCTCCAGTGCAAGAAACGCGTAAGTACAATTACGTCATCTTTTTAAATTTCAGTTTTGAATAGTGCAAGTAAAGACACTTAAGTTAAATTATTTTCGTTGCGATTCGACAAAAAATAAAGGCTTTATATCAAAAACATCATTTGTCACGTCGTAATTAGTTTGATATTTTTCAATCATAAAAGACTATTAAATCTACTAAAATAACTAAAATTTGATAAAGTACACTTAATCTTGCGTTATGTTTTTGTTTCACTAAATTAAACAAAAGATTATAAAATACTTTCTATATTAATAATAATATTAGACCAAGCAGTTTTTTTGCTTTTCTCTAAAGTTAGCATATTCTTCTTACGCCTTTATTTCACTGGGGGTGCGTACGTACACTTTCATTAATAAATGCATTAAAAGCTTTTAAGCGAAATTCGAATCGACTTTTGATATTTTTTCATTCGTAACCGTCACCTGACCTTTGTATAATTTACTGCATACGTTAATTTTATTTTCATAACATGATAGTCAGTCCTATAAAAATATAATGTAGATTACACATATAACGAGTGTCAAGTTTGCCAAGCACTAATTTAATTGAATGTGTCAAGTTTTGTCCTTTGCGGGATTCGAATCCACAATTTAAACCACTACGCCACCCGTGCAGTCTAAGCTACATAGGTATATGCTATATTGGCAGTTTATAGCTTGTATAATATATAAGATATTGCAGGCATTATACATTTAGTATAATAATACTTTTGCCATGATTTTAACTTAGTGCCAATCTAGAAAGAGTGGCTGTGATTTTCTGAGCGGTATATGTTTATCGGCTCAACCCTTTGCTTTCTTTAAATATAGCGAATGTTAATGTTATTTTATTTTATGCCAGTGATAATAATCATTGATATTTATAGATGTTACTGTGAGAATTATGAAACTGACAGCTTGCTTCTAATTTGTTATTCTACCAACAAATTAGAAACAAGGTGTCTAAGATTTGAGCGAGTCTAAACTTTGTATAATATAACTTAAAATTTTTGACGTTTGTTTGTGTGCACAAAACTCAAAAAGTAGACAATGAACTGACTTTAAAGCTTTACAAAATGTTGCATTTATGTATAAAAAATGTTTTAGATACTTTTTATCTTAGAGCTCCCACGGGAACGGGTTATCACCCGTATATCTTCCGAGAATACTTTTTTACTCCTCTCATAATTAATGTCATACTGAGCTACCGCGAAGCATGACCGGGCTTAGATGTTTCTCAGAAGAAATATATTACAATTTAAAGTACAAATAGCATATTAAATTTGTTGTGAACAAGGAACTCTGAAAATGAAAAATTATTTCAGCGCAAAATTCTACTTTTGTTTTGCTGAAAACTTTACTTTATGAGTTACGACGATGTTATTCCATTCGTATGGGAAATGACGTCATTGAAAAAGTTATCACACGTAGATAACTTTTACATTTCAGACTGGCGTGACAAAATATCTTACTCTGTATAAAATCTTATCTAGGTAATTTCTTTGAGTAGTCATACCTATTTTAATATGCTAAGTAATAAAAGAGAAACGTAAAATAACACAATCTTCTTTGTCACTAAAATATAATGAGGACGACAAAACTTATACCTTTGTGCGACATTCTATTAAAAATATACTGGCTGTAAGTATACTTAATATCGTGTCCTAAAAAAGCCAGTTTATGAAAAAAATTTGCTTTCTGGGTATAAATTGCGAATGTTCATACGAAATTTAAACTTCGGTGAGTATTTAAAGGTAGTGTTTTAACATTCGGCATTATTGAATTCTGTTTTGCCTGGCTAATGGATGAAACGTGTATTTAGTTATTTTAGTTCTAACTGCTTGATAAAGTTTGTGGTTTTTGTGTTCAGATATCAACCAAGTATGCTACTTTACATATATAGTTACTTTATACATACATACAATATGTTGTATAGAAGAAAGTCGGGATTGTGAAAGTGTTCTTATTAGCATAACCTTACTACTTTTACGCGAGCGAGGCCGCAAGCAAAAGCTAGTAAAATATATAGGTAAGAAAACTGATTATATTAAGCTGAACCCTTAACCCAAACCTACCAACTAAGCTTATTGTAACATACGTGAATTTAGTAACTACTAAAATTTAGAGTATATTTAATTATTATTAAAATAGACAACTGCTGTACGAAAAGTAATGTCTGTGTTCCGGGGAAGTTTGAAAATATTTTAACAACGGACACAAATAATACCCTGACTCAGAACAATTATTTGTGGAACACATTACTTTTTGGTCGGTGCGGGATCTAACCCACATCATGGCGGCAGTACTGTAGCGAGGCTATCATTGAAACCTCTATCTGTAAGTAGTCACATACATTCATAAGTGATACTTTGTGATATAAATGATGGATCAATAGTTTTAGCTAAATACCTCTACAATAACAAAACGTTGACGCTACGATAGATGACACTGTTTATTATAGGGATATAGTCGGTTAAAACTCTAGCTATTGAACTTGGTAGATGCTCGATAGAACCATTAAGCCCTTGAAGTCAAGCAGAAAGTCAATAAAATGCCATATATCGTCAGTGCAGTCGTAAAGACGCTTGCTTTTTATACCACTATAGAAAGCAGTGTTGCCAAAATGTGATTAATTCACAAGGTTACTACTTAATCTCCTAAATCGCGATCTAAGAAGTAGTATAGTACTCGTACGAAAATGGTTATTAGTACTAAACAGGTAAATGTAAATTAATTGTATATTTCAGTTGTTATATTCTACCACATACACACGACACCATCTAGCCCAAACTAAGCAGAGCTTGTACTATGGGTACTAGACAATGGATAAACATATATATATACTTTTTTATTTTTTGTAAATACATACATATTATACATAGAAAGTTGTGTAACTTTGACGTTCACAAATGTGCCTTTATGACTCTAATTAAAAATTAATTGATTTGATTAGATTTGGAATTAGAAAGCTAGAGTAATAATATAATGAAGCCTTGTATAGGTTGAGTTTTAACGTATGACCTTGGAAACTCGAACACATGTTTTGCTATAATACATTGTAGCTTATTTTAGCTATATAATCCATATTTATATTATACCTACGAAAGTAAGTCCCATCTGTCTGTCTTTTACGCTTACACGAGTAACTGCCATGGCTTCTACCACTGAACTGATCTTGATGTTTGGCAAGAACATAGAAGGCATCCTGCGTAAAGACATATTCTACCTTTTATCGCGATATGTGTTCAAGAAGTATAACCGCGGGTAAAGCCGCTGGCCGAAACTAGTAGGCTATAACATAACTTAATATCTGTCCTGAGAATAGAAAATCCCGTTAAGGCTTTCTCTAACCTGGGAATCAAATCTGAAGTATTTGAATTATGGCCCTGGAATCGACCCTCACTGATTTAGATTATTTATATTAGCAAAAACACGTAATTTATAATCCGAATTGTAAATAATCCTAAACCAATTTCGAGATTTCACCTATATTATAAAACGACGCAAAACTTAATTTACTTCATATTTTTATCAAACTTATATTAATATTAACCTTTAAAATAATCAAATATCATCTATAAACTTTGTTTGCCGAATGCCTGCATACTAAATAGACTACACAGCGTATTATTAAATAAAAATATTTAGCAGTGATTTTTCAGTATATAGCAGTGTTGTTATTTTATCCGCTTATCGCAGGCTTGGCAGTCCAGGATCTGTGAAATAACGATAGACTAAAACGCTAGCGTTTGCCAAATGTAAAACAGCTATAATATAGCGATTTAGGATTCATTTATATTTGAGTGTTCATCCTATGTTGTGTGATTACGATCAAAATAATGTTATAGACGAATAAACACAAATAATTGCTTATCGTCGCAATTTTACTTCAAATTATTTGAACGGTGTAATGGTTGGACTGGTCATTTCACAAGTACTAGTGCGCCGACTGTTGTGGGTTCGACTCCCACATGATGTGGAATATAGTCGAAGTGATAAATTGAGGAGTATTACACCAACTTTCCTGTTCAGCTTCATTTCAGTTCAGCACAACTTCGTGTTTGCTATAGCGAATTTAATGTGTAAGATATGTTACGCACCGTGTTAGTATCGAACCGAATTTGATGACAGAAAACACAATTAGTAGAGGTCCCTACTTGTTGGGTTTTCTGTCATCAAATTCACAGTGGCAATATGAAGTCTGGAACCGTGGCCGCTAAACGGCAATAGGCTCCGCCTCCTTTGACATGGATCCTAAAACCATCAATGGCGAGATGTGAGTGTGTAATACAACTAATTCTGCCGACCCCTTTTGGGGATTTATGTGTGAGACCAGTCGACACGACCATTCTTCCAGTGGGTCAATAGTCTTACCATGGGAGAGCCACGCTTCGGCACGAATGGGCCGGTTCGATCGGAGTGATACCACGGTCTCACAGAAAACCGGCGTGAAATAGCGATTGCGTTGTGTTTCGTCGAGTGAGTGAGGGTACCGGAGGCTCAACCCCTCCCTTCCTTCTGGGAGGGGCAAATTTAAAAGGCTGGCAACGCACTTGTGACTCCTCTGCTGTTGCGGGTGTCCATGAGTGACGGTAATCGCTTACCATCAGGTGATTCGTCTGCTCGGTTGCCTCCTATCCCATAAAAAATATATATATATTTAAATGAATAACAAGAATCCAGTAGAGACCGCAATGAATATTGATTAATTCGGTGACTCTCAATTATAACGACACGACGCAATAATGTTAAGAAAACTTGATTTTACTTAATTGTATTGGAAATTGTGCGGCTTCGTTGGCACGAGGTCAGAATATATTTTAACGGAGAATAATTTTCGTTTATTTTAAACTATATTTTGCCTACGGCTTCGGACGCGTTAACGTAGGTTTTGCCACTAAATGTAAATGCCCTACCCTTTGCACCCTATGTCCTTTTCTGAGCCTCTGACAACGTGTATACAAAATTTCATGATGATCAGTCGAGTAGCTAAGGCGTGAAAGCGTAACAAACAAACTAACATTCCCATTTACAGTAATATAGAATGGCAACAGCAAGATACGGTCGATTTAGCAGCGATAAATTAGTGCTATAATTAACCTACCATGCAGCAGTCTCAAGCTCGATCTTATGATATACAATTCTGACATTTGAAGGTTATGGGAGCGAGTTATAGCGAGTTGTTAATTAGCGCTTTCTTTAACGATGAAGCAAAATGTAAGGAAAACTGCACGTCTAAGATTTTTTAATTATACTCTGGAATATGTGTAAAGATTGGTAAGCTGCATCGAATCAGTGTGATAGAATATAAGGCTATATTCTTGACCTTGCTTAAAGCTTGCGCCCTGCAGGTGACACTTCAGAAATATACTCGGTTTTTTACTTGGAAGTTAAAATCAAAGCCAAGACTTGTGTAGTATAGTCACAAGTTAGTAGCCAACGTTTATTGCTTCAGTGACGTAACGGTAGTGTTTACGACTGCTTGAGGTATCAGATTCAATATCTGGGTCGGGCCAAATGTAATTCAGATTCGACGTCAAGAAATTTGCTTTTGGTCTCAAGCTAACTTTATTGCATTCAGATTGTGACCACGGTTGATGTTACCTAGTCGAATCATCAAGCACCTGAAGGAAAACAATATAATATAAATCCTATTACAAATCATTTATAGCATGCAACGCAAAAGTTTAAAAGCTATTATCCCAAATCCATTACGAAATTTGTTGCGTAAAGCATTGTGCGACATCAAAATACAGATGACACACAGGCAGATCGTGTAGAAGATTTGGCAGTACGCTTTAAACTTCCCTACTACAAAGGGCAAAGCTGCGAGCCATCATACTATTGATTACTAAACCTTGCACAATATCAAGCTGGTCACCAAAATACTGCGTAGCAATCTGTTCAAAATATTTAAGTTGGCGAAACCGCTTCAGCTCAACATCATTTAACTTTAGTATGGATATATTTGATGGACACCTACTTAAGGGCCTTGAAAACTAAGCACTCATTTTTCACAGTTATATAATTATGAATCCGTGTTCATGGCCGTAGGATACAGGTTGCTATACAGGTGTAATGATATATGTATATAATTTTTGTATTAAAATATGACACCACTACATTATATCATATTATATTGACTGCACGGTTAGCGTCGTTTATGCGACTGCCACTACGTAGTGGCAATCTCATCACGGGATAAAAAATTGTGTGATCCACAAATCGTTGTTTTGAGTCTGGGTGTGTGTGCGTTATTTTGATGTTCGTAGAGTCCCCAACGGCACAGGCATTATGCCTAGGGCAGGAGTTTGTTTTGTACTATTAAATTAAAATTATTTTTTGTTGTGGACGCCGCCGTTTTTCTCTTCTTTATTACTAGTAGAAAATTTTCAACATTTTATCAAAAAGCAAAACAATATTCATAATTAAATATACTATTCTCCAGAATGTAAAATCATTCGAGTGCAATACATCGTGAAAAATTCTCTGTGGAAGCCCCATAGATGAATGATGAAAAACCGACTGAATAAATTGTAACTTTTTTACCCAAACGATACCCTAATAACGAATTCGAATACAAGTATTTAACATATACGATACGAGACCGGTTCGACATTGAATACCGAAATATTACTTTGTTTAAGATACCTTTATGTTGTCTGCTTGAAGTACCTCGTGTTTTGCTTTGTTACTTTTGCACAAATTGCCGTTTTTCGTTGAAAACAACTGTTAAATAAAATACTACTGCAGGCAAAACGTTTTAAATAAGTTTCAAGTTTCTGTCTGAGTCATTATGAGTCTGTAAAAATGAGATCCAATTCAATATTTTACGTTCTTGTGGTAGTGTATTTGTATAGCAAATTAGTATTAATTGAATCAAATTGCTAACAATTGTTTTTAAATCAAAATTTGTCTATTTAAAAATAGATACAAATATAAGAAATATTTGCATTTATTTTTAAATTAACAAATATCTGACTGCATGAAAGACTCAAGTCATCAAAGTATTTTATTTTCCATAAAACACGATGCCGAGGGTTGTAGAGTGTGTCTATGATTTATATTTCTGTAATCCCTTGAGATTCAAAGTTTACATATAATGTCAAAGTGTCTTAAAATATGAAAAAGTGCGGCGTTTGCCGGGCTAAACATGATTAACACATTGAATTATGGCGTTATACTTTGTGTAGTTTCATGCCTAACTTTGGCACTTATCAATATCTCTTTATTTATATCTCTTAGGAAACAAACAAACGTACTGCTCTTGCAGCCAGTAATTATGGGTACTTGCAAAAGTTTTAACAAATATTATTTCTTCAATAAAGTAAAGATGTACCATGGTAGTCTTTACTCACTTTGCTTTCATAATAAGAACCAAAGATCACTCTCATATGCCACAGTACAATGCTTTTTTATGAAATGTTATCCCAGTGCTCTTTGAACATTGCTTGTTAGCTACAGGTATGAGAGTTCATCCTGTGTTCAATAATAATAGCCCTTTTTTTTTTTTTACGTGGGTAATGCTTTGACGCATACCTCTCCGCGGGGCGACGGAGGGTTATGTCGGGCTCACCGGGGGAGTAATACCCCGGTAATACCGACTAAACCTACCACGGTGTTCCTTGACATAACCATAGACGGTGGGGCCGCGCGAATCGCTTTCACATGCAACCGCGACCCCGCCGAGGTTTCGGCCCGCCGTGTGAAACGGCAAGCCACTACATAATAGACCCTCTACTGTCCCCTTGTAGGGAGACAAAAATACGACTCAGAGGCGCGCGTGGGAACACGCACGCCGCCTCTTGGACCTGGTGCTGATCGGGTGGCGGGCAGGCCCACGAAGCCCACCACCCCCAGGTCAAACCTCAGGGTGGCTGGAGGTCATCTCGCGCCCTCCGGCGCCCGGTTCTGCGGTTGGGGAGAGGGTTTAAGCGCTCCCTCTCCCGCTCCGCCGCCTCCTTGATGGACATGACTTCCTCACAGAAGGAGGCGACGGCGTTCCACGACGTCTCGCTCCGGACCATAGATTGAACCACGGCCGGGAGCGAGAGGGCAACCATACCGACTGCCGCGATCAACTCACGGCGCTGCGATGCCCAGGTGGGGCAATCCGTCAATGTGTGCAGCGCCGTGTCCTCAACAACGTCGCGGCAGTCGCCACAGTGGTGACAACCGGGCGTCTCTTGCCGACCTATGCGACACAGGAACTGGCCAAAACAACCGTTCAATAATATCAGCCCTGTATTAACACACTGCTGGGCATGGGCTTCTTCTCAGTGAGAGAAAGGTTAGGCCATAGTCCACCACGCTGATCCAGTGTAGGTTGGCAGACTTTACATTATCTTCAAGAACACTATAAAGAACTCTCAGACATGCTTTTGCCCATTTCCTCAAGATGTTTTCCTTTGCCGTTAAAGCAAGCGATAATTAACTATTTAATACGCTCATAATTTCGAAAAGTCAGAGATGCGCGCCTTGGGACCAAACTCGAGACCTCTGCATGGCAGTCCAACGGTTTCTCATTAGGCTGATTACTTTGCTTGTATTCTATTTGATAGATAAACAAATGGGCTTACGTACAAATTTTGTTTTCTGTCACATTATTCATATCGTACCGATGTCGTGTCGTCACATGAAAAGGCATCAATGACTCTAAGGTTTATTTTTTAACTCTGTGAATATTTCACCTGTCGAATCGCGAGCTGCCCTAATTTTCACACTGTTACTGCCGATATTGGTTCCATTGTCGCAAATCGTGGATGGAATTATATTTTAAATTAGTTTTTCCCTTTCCAGTTTGGATTTGCGAATAAACCAGGTAGTAAGTAGCATTACCCAAGCCGCTTTTCTTCATACTAAGTTAAGAGAAGGTATATCTTAAATCTTTTCCTAATTTATTTTTATGTTTTGTTGATCGACGCGAGTCTGAATACTAATCGTTGACTCAGTTAGTGTAATTAAATTTTCTTGGGTGCAGTTTTGAGCAGCAGTTCAGGTTTTTGACAAATTGCGATGTACTTACTGCTTTACCAGATGAGTGATGTAATCATAAGCAAGACAAAGCCACAAAACATAAAAGTACAGACTAAACCTTCACTTATATGCATGAAAACTGACGTATGAAAACGTAATCAGTTAAGAGTATATCGATATTAGATTGATTGAAATTAAACTACTATATACGGATTGGTGGGAAGCCGAGTGGTGCCGGCAGAGTAGAATAGCACCACCCCATTTCTTCCCGTGGGTATCGTAGAAGGCGATTAAGGGACCATCCGAGAGGTGGGCAGCAGCGCCTCTTGCGTAGAAAACACAGTCCATATCAATACACTGCGGTCACCAACCCGCCTGCCCAGCGTGGTGACTACGGGCAAAACCCCCCATGATGAGTCCCAAAAAGAAACGGCCCCCAGTTCCCGGCCGCCCTACTATTCCAGGTCACGGCAGCGGCCTTGGTTACGGTAGGGTAGGGGGTGCTAGGAATCCCCGGGCTACGGACGGCTGCCAACAATTGATCCTGGCTACATTTAATGGACGCAGTCTACGGCTGGACGAAAGCCTCCAGATCCTTGAAGAAGAATTGGAGAAGATACGATGGCATGTTCTCGGGTTATCGGAAGTTCGTAGAGAGGGAGAGGACACGGTAACCCTTGAGTCAGGCCATATATTCTACTTCAGGGAAGGAAGCCAAAAATCCCAGGGTGGCGTGGGATTTCTCGTCAACAAAGCCCTCCGTGACAACGTGGTGGAGATCTGCAGCGTCTCGACCCGGGTAGCATACCTTGTACTGAAACTGACCGAGAGATACTCTCTCAAGGTCATACAGGTATATGCGCCGACATCGAGCAGCTCAGATGAAGAGGTGGAGGCCGTTTACGATGATGTGTCAAAGGCCATGCATCGTACCACCAAAACCCATTATACAGTTGTCATGGGGGACTTCAACGCCAAAGTGGGAAAAGAATGCGGTGAATCTTGTTTGGGACAGCATAGCTATGGACGCAGAAACCATAGGGGCCAAATGCTGGTCAACTACCTTAGCATGCAGGGGCTGTTCTGTATGAACACCTTTTATCAGAAAAAGCCCCAACGGAAGTGGACCTGGAAGAGCCCCGACGGTGTGACGAAGAACGAGATTGACTTCATCATAGCCGACAAGAAGAACATATTTAGGGATGTCTCAGTGATCAGCAGGTTTAATACCGGTAGCGATCACCGGCTTGTACGAGGCACCCTAAATATCAATTTTAAGCTTGAACGCAGTCGCATGGTGAGGTCTGTTCTTCGTCCAAATGTGTCCCAAGCTGGCCATGATGCGTTCCAATTGGAATTGCGAAATAGATTCGCCGCACTACAGACCCCGGCAAATGTTGACGAGGACCTGGACGGCATAATTGGGGTGATACGCGAAGTGGGAACGAGGCACTTTCGGAAAAGGCGATCAGATAAGAAGTCCAAACTTTCTAACGAGACCCTGGATCTGATGCGATTTAGACGTGAGACACCAGAGGAATCTTTGTCAGATCCCCAGTCACTCCACAAGAAAATCAGGAACTTGGTAAGACGCGACTTGCGCAGCTGGAACACTCGCCTAGTATATGAGGCAATCGAGCGAAATCGGGGGTCGAAGGTCTTCACCAAGACACTGGGGAGGAGTCATCTGACAAAGTTAGTTACCTCGCATGGTGAAACCGTCACATCAGTCCCGGGGATTCTCGCTGAAATTGAGGACTTCTACGGACATCTGTATGCCTCGCACGCACCGAAGCCTCCACCTGACGCGAGAGACCCTAGAGCCCCACTTACCCGCCACTTCACTGACGATCTCCCAGACGTAGATGTCAACGAAATCGAGGCGGCTCTCAAACAGCTTAATAATGGGAAGGCTCCCGGTGAAGATGGAGTAGCCTCTGAGCTCCTCAAGGCTGGGGGTAAACCTGTTCTTGGGGAGTTGAGGAGGCTCTTCAACTCTGTAATAACCAATGGGACTACCCCGAAGGCGTGGAGCAGAGGTGTAGTGGCATTGTTTTTCAAGAAAGGAAACAAAACGCTCCTTAAAAACTATAGGCCGATCACGCTTCTGAGCCACGTCTATAAGCTGTTCTCGAGAGTCGTTACGAATCGTCTGGCATCAAGATTTGACGCCTTTCAGCCACCGGAACAGGCTGGGTTTCGTAAAGGCTATAGCACCGTAGACCACATCCATACTGTTCGGCAGGTTATACAGAAGTCCGAAGAGTATAACCAACCGCTGTGTCTGGCGTTTGTGGACTACGAGAAGGCCTTCGACTCCATCGAAACCTGGGCTGTTCTGGAGTCTTTGCAGCGATGCCAAGTCGACTGGCGGTACGTGGAGGTGCTGAGAAGTCTCTACCAAATGGCAACGATGTCTGTCCAAGTGCAGAACCACCAAACAAGACCCACCCAGTTGCTCAGAGGTGTAAGACAGGGTGACGTTATTTCCCCGAAACTCTTCACCAATGCTCTGGAGGATGTCTTCAAGACCCTGCGGTGGAATGGACTGGGCATCAATGTCAATGGTGAATATCTCACACACCTCCGCTTTGCTGACGACATAGTTATAATGGCAGAATCGCTGCAAGACCTGCAGAAAATGCTGTCCGGTCTTAATGCTGCCTCGAGACGCGTTGGGCTCGGGATGAACTTGGACAAGACTAAGGTCATGTTCAACGAGCACATCGTCCCTGAGCCCGTTCCCGTCGAAGGTGTAGCCCTTGAAGTTGTCCAGGAGTACGTCTACCTAGGACAAAAGTTACAGCTGGGTCGAGACAACTTTGAGGGTGAAATCACCAGAAGAGTGCAGCTTGGCTGGGCAGCGTTTGGAAAGTTGCGTCACATCTTCGAGTCACCCTTGCCACAATGCCTGAAGACCAAGGTATTCAATCTATGCGTCCTGCCGGTCATGACATACGGAGCCGAGACGTGGAACCTGACAGTGAAACTAGCCCACCGATTGCATGTCACTCAGCGAGCTATGGAAAGGTGTATGCTCGGAATCTCGTTAAGGGACAAAGTCCGGAACGAGATTATCCGACAAAAAACCAGAGTCACTGACGTAGTTCAGAAGTGTAGCAGGCTGAAGTGGCAGTGGGCTGGTCATATCTGTCGCAGAACCGATGATCGTTGGAGCAGACGGGTTCTCGAGTGGAGACCACGACTCGGTAAGCGTAGTGTAGGACGCCCTCCGGCCAGATGGACCGATGACCTAAAAAAGGTGGCTGGAGGTGACTGGATGGCGAAAACGGGAGATCGGGCCTTGTGGCGCACCCTGGGGGAGGCTTATGTCCAGCAGTGGACTGCAATAGGCTGAAATGATGATACGGATTTTATCGCGTTGTTTATTTGACACTTTATTACATAATTTTGAAAACTGTTACACTAATACTACTATTAAACTTTATTAATTTTTAAGCTAATTAAATTATTATTAAAATTATTTATACTTAAGTTTACACTTTCCCTGACGTTTCGGTTGCTTTTCAGCAGCCATGGTCACGGGGAAACAATGTCAAATAAACAACGCGATAAAATCCGTATATAGTAATTTAATTTCAATTAATAATATTCGCGTGAACAGAAGACGATATAAGATTGAGTTAGATAAATGGCAAACACATATTTATTGCGCTCAATGTTGTTCTGGCCATCTTTATTAATGTGATTTGTGATAAAATCGTCGACATTTTTCAATTTAACTTTTTCTATAAGTTGCGAGATTGCAGATCAACATATTTTATACACACTTTCGTTTATATAATATAATAAATTTGATTATAAACGTAACACAAGTTAATTTTACCCGCTAAATATACCACCTGGTATACCAAAAATATACACACGAACTATCTCTACTCAGCCGTCCAAATAAACAATAAAAACCGATTGATTATGATAAGTTGCACTGTAAACATTGTGAGGGGTAAATTGCGGTGTTTACACGTGTATGTGTTTGTATGTGTGTGTTTATGTATGGTAACGATCATTAATTGAATCGACAGCTCGCGTTGAAAGAGTGCATGAGAAGGTTTTGGTGTTTATTAATAAGATAAATATTTAAAGCAATGTTTAAGAAAATTATAGCACTTTATTCCTTATTTGACTCTGATTTCTTAAATGATGATTGCGTAGAAATGTCAATAAATGCAATTGCTGATTGCTTTAACGGGCTATCTTATTCCTCAGGAGATGTTACTGTTGAACTGCCTCTGTGGCACAGTGGTAGTGAATGTCACTGCTGTGCAGGTCTCGGGTTCGAATCCCAGGTCGGGCCAAAATAAAGTTATTGGGTTTTCTGTTAAGAAATAGCCCGGTGTTAAGAAATTAGCGGTGTTTGACACCCCCGTGCGTCGAAAAGCACGTAAAGCCTTTGGTCCAGCGCCCGATCTCTCTCCGGTCATGTCGTATTACAGTGAGTGCACTTGTGTTTGCGCTCACACTTGTGCACTATAATATGTCCTGCGCAGATGGTCAGTCTCCGCTAAGATTGGCCACCGTGACCGAAATTCGGAATGGAGGACATTATTATGTCTTATGTTCCAGTGCGATGTTGATCCTCGTTCGATTCCCAGGTCGAAAATATTGTAATTAGTTTGTTCTCTTTAAAAATTCTCAGTTGTAGTTTGATCATCTACCGGGTAAATGGCAATGGCCTAGGATACGTAAGACTTTAAAACGACTGACTAGATAATATTACAATCATTTCACACATAAACTATGATTTCCACAGAATAGTAAGAACATTATCTTCATTCCATATGTTACATCTCATTACCCTTATGTCACAAACGATGTAAGTACAAAAATAGGTCTAAAATTACACCAAAATTTGTCCCAAATACAAAAATAATCGTTCCAACGGACAAGGGTCGACGTAATGTCCCGTCAGCTAAAGCTGTGAAGTTTTATTTTATGCTAAAAATGAATGTTTTCAGGCAATTTCTTAATAATAGTAGATGTAGAAACGGTTGAATTAGATACATAATTTAAAATATTATATTTTTTAATTGGAGGACTCGAAACGGTTCAGTATACTCAAAAGTAAATCAAAATTATATAAAAAAGACCATACTGTTCTTAAAAATATGAATCATTAGAAATAGTGCGACAGTGGTAGATGCAGTTTAATAGAATAGTGACTCTTTAAATCCAATACATTTAAAACCACTACTCACAACAAAAATCGCCCAAGAACTAATTAAAACAGAAAATATAAATGTTACACAATTAAAGAATATACTACATGATAAAAATTCAATGGAAATTTATTAGAAAAGTCATGAAAAATAATTTAAAAATCTAAGAACATTTTAAAAACTGTCTATGTAAAAATCTAAATAAAAGATGGCGTCATCAAATGGTAAAGAAAGTGCAAAAATGACAGCGTCAATTGACAGTCTAAAACTATCAAGTAAAAACACCTCAGTGTGCTCGTCAAAACATGCATCTTCAGAGTCAGTGCTATCGAGAAAGGACAAGGAGTGTTTACAGATGCAAGAATGCAAGAAAAAGCTACTGGCAATGGAGCCGCAGATAATAATAAGAGACGAAAACGTGGTGCTAAGGTCCCCGCCGCAGAAGAAAATTGTGATGCCGCCTACGATCAATCCGGAGGTAAGCTTTCAATATTTAAATAAGGCAATAAGGAACGATGATGGCACCCGGTCCGGTCTTGAACGCAGGCTTATTGCGTACTTTAAGAGGTAATTGAAATGTTTATTTATTTAGTAAGATGATTATATACAGAATATGAGATTTTGTATTTACCAGAACCCTTATTAAATTTAAGTTATTGTTCAGATTTTGGAAATAGGTTAGTTGCCCATATTTGATTTTGTCGGAATTTTACACTCAAGAGAAAAAGCAATCAAAAGATTATTTTTGTGCAAACTGTATCAAAATAGGCTGTATAATAAGGGAGTAATTATATTTTATATTAGGGTATAAGAAAAATGGGGATATATGGCTATCTCATTCGGACAACATCATTTAAATAGCGATAACGTCACAGTTTGTCTTGCATCCTTTTCTGACATTTTACATTTACCCCTACTATCAGATTTGAAATGCTTGTGTCTTATTTATTTTTAGGTAAATTTCAAAATATTATTTTGTATTTTAGTGTACTTTGGATAAATAAGGTAACTATATTACTTCAAAAATAAAATAATGTTAGTCATCTAACCTATTGTATATTAGTTATGTTCTCCAATCTTTATGCAATGGAATTTTTATATATGTATATAATACGTTGTGCAATCAAATGATGTTTGTAACATTCTGAATAGAGCATAATTTACATACAAGAGTGTTATGCAAATTTATCGAATATGGGATGGAAACGATCTTGTTTGTTCACTACGCTGTTACGTAGAACTTCTCTCTTCGTTTTTATAAGTAGGTATTGCTTACATATAAGTCAGCATGCATTTATTACAGCAATTCATGTTGATTGATATTGCAGCTTAATATATAATATACACAGCATTCATGTATTTATGCTGGCTGGCAGGCTGCATTGTAATATTTTAAAGCATTCTAGAATGTTTTAAAACATTGCATATAATTCTGACATAATATAGTTTTAAGAGCTGATTCGATCTTAGAGCTCAAGTTGACTGAGCTTTTAATGACTGTTAAAATACATTAGTTACAAATAGTTGATAAGTACGCAGATTTGAATTTAGTAATTTGACCAATAATGCAGCTTTTCCTCTTCAGAGGCTATTACTGTTCGTTCACACAAAAAAAATAGTTTTAAAACAGAAAATATTTTCTTTTTATTACGTAGTTCAGTACTTATCGCGACCTCATTAAAGTAAGAGTTTAATGGAGAGGACCCTGTCTCAGTGAACTTAGTACTTAGTTCGCTATCTGATTCGGCTCCTGACTCAAATCATGATCTAAGTTTTGATCGTAAATCAGGGACTTTTCCCGATATTAGTGAGGTTCGAACCCTCGGGGAAATCGCTGACTTTGTACGAATTTAAAGGGCACTCGTTCGTGCAAATTTGACTTGGTATTCTGAAATGTGAAAAATTGGAGAGGTGAGTTCGAAAGAAACTTTTGTTTTCACTTACCTATTGAATTTAAATCGAGCATGCCTAGATTTATTTCCATCTGCCGATCGTAAATAATTTTCGGCATCATCAGGTTTATAGATGACTAAATCGTAGCATACAGAATACCCATTAAGTACCCATTTAACTGGTTTCGTTACAACTGAATGGCATATCAAAACTAATTAATAACTTTAATAAAATATAATATATATTTTATGTAATTCTTCGGGTTTCTAGTTTCACCATAGAAAATAGAAAATCAAGTCATACAACACTTAAACCTGTGCTATGTGAAGGTAAAATGCTTAGACGCTCACATGATATTTTTCAAGCAGGCTTAGTACTTGAGGTTAACATTAAGTTTTATAAACACACAAGAAGAACTTGGCTTCTACTTAAATAGTGGATTCCTCTAATTCCAAAACTGTTTTCAGCCTTATCCGCTCTTAAAGTTCCAATAAAGTAATGGCTAGCTTAACTGATTAACTTAAAACCTTTCTACAAGTTTGTGTAGACAAGGCTCGAGGCTCTATATATATTACGTTTTCCGTTTGAAAATCTTGGAATTGAAAGCAGAAAACGAGCTGGTTTATCTAATAAGCGCTCGGGATACGTCATTAAGGGGTAACACATATTTCTTTCTTTTACGAACCGGTACTAACTGTGTGGATCGCACATTACCAGTGTTCTTGTTAGCTTTGCCAATTAAGTTAAATGCTTAAAGGATGGAAATCTCAAAGGCTTTGCGTTATCGTTACGTACATTTAGTACGTAAGATTTATTTAAGAGCATAATTTCTGTCGGTGGAGAATTCGCCACACATCTCTGTCTTCTGTTTTCCCTTTAATATCTTAAAAGGACTTGACACCCACTTAATCCTTCACTTGCTCAATAAAGGTACGGTCAGTTCCACTTCTTTCTTCATTCTTTACTTTTAATATGTTTTAAAGAGCACGTCATTTACAAAGATTTAATGGCTTCGTCTTCGTTTCTGTCTTTGTTAATGACAACGGTTTAATATCTTTGACTTGGAAGGCTTTGCGAAGAACTTTAACAACGGGTAGAAAGAAGTCGAAGTTCAGGAAAACTTCAAATAAATCTTATAATAAAGCGAGTGTATAGATGTATGAATTTTCTTTTCCAATTTGTATAGCAATGATAACTTAAAATACGAACTTAATGTAATGTTTGCTTACTAATAGATAATGCCGTATTATTTTTAGTAGACTCTTACTATAGCAGTTTAATTTTTATCTCAACTACAATATGGCCGCATACTAAATAAATACAAAGTTTTTGATAAATGCCACGATTGTAAAATTTTATTTATTGTTTTATTACTACAGCTCAGTTAAAAGTGACTTTATCATTGCAGCAACTAACTTGTAAGCATGATTTTAAAGTGTCATAAAGTTGTATACTAGCACCCATAAATGCTTCACCCGTTGTGAACCTGGTTGCAACTCTGTATATGTATACTTTAACGTTCATACGTTACACTTTTTATGTGATTAACATAAAATGTGTAAAGATAAACCGTGTAAAAGACTTAAAACATAACTTATAATTCTAAACTTTATACTGTTACCGTCTTTTTTATACTGTTACCGTACGCGCCTTGTCCGCGCGGAATTCAACAATTAAGTGTTTGTCCAGATCGCAAATATATTATTCTAAAATAAAAGTACTCCTTATAATATAACATCAGCTATCTGCCAGTGAAATTCTCGTCAAAATCGGTCCAACCGTTTCAGAGATTAGTCGGAACAAACAGATAGACAGACAGACAAAAATATTTTAAATTGTTTTTCTTGTTTTTAATACCGTGTATATATTCATATGCATTTAGTAAAAAGCTGTTATTTTGACATTACAAACAGACACTTCAATTTTATTTATTTGTATAGATCAGTATCTCGTCGCTGTTTGCAATGGTTAAAACAAGTCTAAAAGCCGTGAGTTACAAGACACTAAACGAATCTGTCACCCACATTCCAGCTGAATTATCGAATTACCATCTACCCATCCGATCTAATGCTATCAGAATATTCCAGGACAAACACTGGTATTCATCCATCATTTTCACAAATTCCAATTAATTAAACATATAGCTTACTTTGACTGCACAGACAGCGTAATGGTTTAAGTGATTGCTTTGCCAATGGCATTGTGCTGAATTTGATTACAAGACACTAAACGAATCTGTCACCCACATTCCAGCTGAATTATCGAATTACCATCTACCCATCCGATCTAATGCTATCAGAATATTCCAGGACAAACACTGGTATTCATCCATCATTTTCACAAATTCCAATTAATTAAACATATAGCTTACTTTGACTGCACAGACAGCGTAATGGTTTAAGTGATTGCTTTGCCAATGGCATTGTGCTGAGTTTGATTACAAGACACTAAACGAATCTGTCACCCACATTCCAGCTGAATTATCGAATTACCATCTACCCATCCGATCTAATGCTATCAGAATATTCCAGGACAAACACTGGTATTCATCCATCATTTTCACAAATTCCAATTAATTAAACATATAGCTTACTTTGACTGCACAGACAGCGTAATGGTTTAAGTGATTGCTTTGCCAATGGCATTGTGCTGAGTTTGATATTCACACGGGATAAAAAAATATGTGTGATCCACAATTTGGTACAATTGAATTTTTGTGTACTTTTGTTGCCTTCTTCCCTTTCTTTGTGTTCGTTGTTTGAATGTTTGGAAAATCCTTCGGAACATAGCATTTATGCCGAATGTGGGTGTTGTATTTTTGGAAAAGAAAAATCATTTCTTGTTACTTACAGTCGTATTCATATACGTATACGTTTTCAGTAAAACAATAGTTGTCGCTATCGCACATTAGATTAATATCTAGAGACAATTGTAAAAGAGCCATGTTCTAGTGAGCGTCTATATTACGAGGGGAGTTCAATGTATTCTCGGTATAGGCATGAAAGAATAAGTAGAAAATTCTGAAATTTTTTTTTTTTAATGTAGTCTACCATCACCTCAATGCACTTATTAGAGCGGGAAAGTAACTTTTCAATACAACCTAAAAATATTTTTCTTCCTTGTCTGAAAAATGTTCATTAATTGCCGCCTTTAACTCTTCATCGTCAGAGAAACGTTTACCTCGAACATCTTTCTTAAGGTTTGGGAACAGAAAGTAATCACTAGGGACCAGGTCTGGGCTGTAGGGTGGATGATTGATTTCTTCAAATCCGCATTCCCGCACAGCAGCCTTAACAACGCGCCCTGTGTGAACCGGCGCGTTGCCGTGAAGAAGCAAGACACCTGCGGTCAATATTCCACGTCTTTTTTCTTTTACTGCCTCCTTTAAATTACGTAGGGTGTTGACGTAAGATGCGGCGGTAATACTTTGATGCTTTTTGTGTACTTAATCAGTAAAAATCACTTAGAATCCCAAAACACTGTGGGTCGTCTTCAATACTCTCTCTACCCCGTCTAAATTCACTAGAACACTTTTGAATAGTAGATAATGAAGGAGCAGAATCTTGGTAAACAGTCACCTTTTCTTCGTGAATAACTTTTTGAGTCTTTCCTTGTTTTGTAAGGAATTTTATCACAGCGCGATGATGGATTTTTCAACATTGTCGCATCGGTCATCGTAATTGCCTTTTCGTAATGATATCTTGAATACTAATAGTGAAAATTAAATAAAATTTTATATTTATACCTTCAAAGAGTGTCTTTAACTAATGAGATAATTTAATTACTCTCATCATTAGTATATCATCCCGATACCGAGAATACATTGAACGCCCCTCGTATATATCATCTCAGCTTATAAATACCTGGGCATGGCAGTATTTTCAGTAAGAAAATTGTTAGATCAATATAGGTCCACTATGACATCACACATCTTTCAAAACAATTTATGTTGCTCACAAGCTATATACCTATAATACAAATAAAATTGTTTCCTAGTAGTCGAAATACATAGAACTGTAATTCATTTCTCTTATATATTCAAATTTTCTACACGCCTTATTCATATGAGCTTTAAATATGCCAAATCTTACACTCCTCCTTGCGGGCAATAAGCTTTAAATGGGGTACCTACATAGTTTTCTCGTCACGTAATTATTATACCGATATGAGAATATATACGTTATCAGAATATATACGTTTGTTTTTACTTATTTTACTTAAATTGATTATTTTATTTTATTTTATTGGGGATAACAAACAATTGTACATTGTGTCTTACTGGCTAAGTACATAACAAAATAAACTAATGTACAATCCGCGGCGTTTCCACTTATTACCTTAAAGAGTACAGTTAAACCTCATTGACGCTTAGAGTTAGTATCTACTTAAATCTAAGTCTAAGTGTTTATACAAATGTTGACAAATCTTTATACTATTGTTGATGACGAGGCGTATTTACTATATTATTTTTAAATTGGTTACGAGTAGCAGCAAATACATCTATATTAAAGAACAATTTATTAAAATTTTTGACTATTCTATGGAGGGGCGCTCGCTAACCTGCATTCGTACGACTAGCAGTCGTAGCAAATAGCGGGTAGGCGCGCGACTCTCGTCTTATTACAGATCTCGGTACTATATAATATAAACTATTCATGATCATATGATTTGTTACAAAGTAAATTCTTCTCCCTAGCCTTTATTATTCACTTGGGGTCGGCTTTTCTAGTATAACCGGCTTTAAGATGGATATCAGTTTTTACACGGTGCGGCTGCCACCTGACCTCCGCATCCCGAAGGCTAACGATACCCTAAGGCTAGACCAGTGTCAGGATATTATAGGGTACTGACTTCCCAATAACGACTGCCATAGATGTTCATGGCAGCCGGGACCGATGGCTTAACGTGTTCTCCGAGGCACGGAGCAGGCGATAATTGTTAATCAATACGCACATAATTTTGAAAAGTCATATAACTTCCGAAAGTCAGAGGTGCGCGACGTGGGTTCGAATCCAAGACCCTCTGCATTACAGTCTGTTGGTCTCCCCACTGAGCTATCGCTGCTGTTTTGTTTTTCTTACAAATTAAATTATGAGTCAAATAATAACAGCTCTGTATTAAACTGTCCCATTGCGGGGCACGGGCCTATTCCTTGTATGAGCAGAATTAGGCCAAAATTTAGCACGCTGGCCTAGTAGGGGTTGATAGATTGCACATATCTTCGAGAACATTATGCAGAACTCACAGAGCCGCAGGTTTCCTCACGATGTTTTCCTTCACTGTTAATGCGAGCAATGATTAACTAATTAATACGCACATTTCTTCGAAAGATGCGCGCTTTGGTATCGAACTCGAGACATCTGCGTGACAGTCCAAGAGTCTCCTAGGCTATCACTGTTTAATTATGAGTAAAGCTAATATAAAATTGTTCCTAAATATAGGTGTCTTATAAAATTAGTTTGTAGATTTCGGTCAGGTCACCATTCATCGTCGAAGTTTGTACATCTTATGAGGAAAGTTTCGTCTCGACAAATTGGCCAACTTGTGAAGGGCCGACGATGTGCAACATATGCTGGTGAAATGTTTTAGAGACGGCATGTAGGGGCAATTGACAGTTCAATATTGATACAATAGAATAATATTCTATCATGTGATATGTATACAGCAATGAGCAGCGATAGCTCAGTGGGGAGACCAACAGACTGCAATGCAGAGGGTCTCGGGTTCGAACCCACGTCGCGCACCTCTGACTTTCGGACGTTATATGACTTTTCGAAATTATGTGCGTATTGATTGACAATTATCGCCTGCTCCGTGCCTCGGAGAGCACGTTAAGCCGTCGGTCCCGGCTGCCATGAACATCTATGGCAGTCGTTATTGTGAAAGTCAGTACCCTCTAATATCCTGACACTGGTCTAGCCTTAGGGTATCGTTAGCCTTCGGGTTGCGGAGGTCAGGTGGCAGCCGCTCCGTGTAAAAACTGATAGCCAGTCAAATCCGGTTAGACCAGAAAAGTCGACCCCAAGTGACTTGGGAATAATAAAGGCTAAGAAAGAAGACATGTGATATGTATACACAACACCATCTAGCCCAAACTAAGCAGAGCTTGTACTATGGGTGCTAGACAATGGATAAACATACATATTATCTACTTTTTTAAATACTTACTTATTATACATAGAAACACCCAGACCAAGACAAATATCCATGTCCATGCACACAAATGTTTGACTTATGCGGAAATCGAACCCGCGACCTCAGGCGTGGTAGTCGGTTACACTAACCATTACGCCATCGAGGCTACCAAGAATGGATATAAAAAGTTTACCACTAAAAAACACGGGTTATCCTGTATCAGAAATAAGTTGACTGCCGCGGTATCGCTGCTGTAGTGAATACACTTACTGCCAATAAAGTCTCGGGTACGATTTCTGGGTCGGATAAGGTGTTATTTGCTCTTTATGTCAAGTCTGCACGGATGGCGTAGTGGTAAAATGGCCGCCTTGCCACCGCTGCCGCGCCGAGTGTTGTGGGTTCGATCCCCACACAGAATATAAATAGTTGAGCCTGGGTGTTCTTTGTGTCCGATGTTTGAATGTTTGTAAAGTGCCTCCGATCACGATACAGGAATTACTTCTAGTGCGAAAATAATCTTTTTTAGAAAAAAAAACGTATCTTTCAGCAGCAACACGAAGACTTTATCGAGGCACCCCTATTATGTGAAACGTAAAATTATAGCTGGCGTAACGTAGAGGTAATTCATAACTTCCTACCTCTTTGGGAGTATAGGTTAGGTTAGTAGCGTTTGTATATTGTGCAAGTATCCCGCGCTATATCCATTGTCCATACAAGGACCATTGAAGTCTTTATAACAAAAAACTTTAGAAATAAGAGCTCCTTTCTATTCAAACCCTCTTATGTGGACGCGAACATCAGCTGTTTTCTTAAGAAACATAAGTAGGCATGTTACAGTATAAGATCTTACTATTCAAGTTCCTAACTTCAAGTCTCAGAAGTCGTGTAACAATTTAACTTGTGTGACGTCATCTAAGTTGGATTACGCAATAAATGCTAAATGAGTCGGCATACAGGACACTGCTTTAGAATAGTCCGGGAATTCAAGAACTAATACTTGTATACTGAACTCTAAGTAGAATTTTTATATTGGAGATATTATGGTTTTCGCAGTCAAATTGTTTGCTATTAATATACATACATATTATATAGACTTCCTCGGGATTACAGCGAGAGAAAACTTTACGACTACGGCTCTTGTGCATGAGGTCTTAGGGTTAAATCCTGAACCCTCAGTAGTTAGCATAGCGGTGGTCGCTAAGGGATTGCTTGTCCAGTTCGCCAAACGTAAAGCCAAACATTTTTTTGTTATTTTTAATCATACCTCTCCTCCTAGGAATAATACCTGTTTCGCGGATAACTTTACAGGTACACATTCAAACAACACACACATAGACGGAACAACCATTTATGGATTAGGCAAATTTTTGTCCTGTGTGGGATTCGAACCCACAACATTCGGCATAGTGGTACAGGTGAGACGACAACTTAGTTAAAGTCAAAGTCAAAAATAATTTATTCGTTTAGGTCACAAAGTAAAACTTATGAGCGTCAAAATATATAGGTTAGTGAATTTACTAAGTCACTGAAGCTACATTTAGGTTAGTTGCTAGGTTCAGGCAAAGGGTAGAGCCTATGAGAAGAAACCTGCAAGGAACTCAGGGCCACTCTTTTAAATCACCAATTAAATATAATTTCAGTATTTTAAAACTCATATCAACAAGGTGTTGCAGCCAATATAGCATATACTACTGACTTTAAAAACTAAAGATAATAACAATAATAACTTAAAACAATACACCATCCGTGCAGCCTAAAACTTATAATCGATTTACCCCATTAATATAAATATTGATACCTTAATTATTAATCTTGAAAATATAAGTTTGGCATTGTGTTATTTGTGTTATCATTCGTTACCGAGACATAATTATGTATTTCAAATGAGATTTAATTTCGTTGTATAATATTTATAAACTTAAGTTTACAATAGAATCCAACACTACCTATATCCTATAAGACAAAGACTTTCATTTAAAAATGAACTTTATACGTATATAGAATTCCTTATTAATTCTCCACACACACAAAGTTGTCCTTATTCTCGTATTACGGAACTTCCAAAACTCTCTTCAAGGCCTCACGAGATTCTGGGGTTCGGTGGCTAAATTGCGTAAGCGTCGACGTTATAATTTGCTTTTACTCCAAGAGTGAAGAAAGAGCGACATTTTTATTTCACGTAATTCAGCTTACGGTTTAATATTATTCTGAATTATGTGGTGCAGCGTGTTTAAGAAATACCTTTTTAAATAAATTATAGTTTACCTTACGTCTTACCGACGATGACAGCGTTTTATTATCGTTTTCATACCTGTTCCTGAAAAATAAAATTTATACATATATAATCTCACACTTGCTACCTAACTGTATCTTTAGGTCTGCCTTAATAGGTTCCTAGAGCCGTTTAGACGACACGTGTCCAGACTACGTGTTACTGAGAATTTTCTAACTAGAAAGCCTTACAAATAACCCTCTGCCCGAACCGAGATTCGAACTTGGGTTATTACGATCCCATGCAAACAATTAAAGATAATCGCTCACGTAGGTATGTCAACATGCAGTGTATTAAAAAGGCCTTTGGAATTAACATTAGATTAGTGTATGAATGCAGCAAAGATATCGAATTATTTATTGCTGCTAAATATACAAATACATATAACGTACTTAACATTTCAGATATTTACACCGTCATTTTATATACACGCTATGAGTGAAGCAGTGTATTAATAAAATGTATAATAATTAACATTTGAGATAAGTTCTACACCTATCGCAGGTTTAGAGAGCTTAACAGATAATAATATCCTTACAGATAATAATACTTACTTTCTAATTTTTTACTTTAGGAAACAGTAATAAGGACCCACAAGGCATATCCATATCCCGACGTTTATCCAAGACCTTTCAACAGTTCTCTTGGTATGGAGGTCCCTTTTATCTGTTATTTTTCTAACGGCATATTTTACGACAACTTCATTATTTTTATTGGTAGAGATTAACTCGAATTGGATTTCAATAAATAATTTTATATTTTATAGCCTCCTTTGAAGGATATTGTGCGATGAAAGAAAGGGACTGGTGTATTTTATTAGCAGAAAAGTGATTTAATAAACTTTTACGTGCGAATTGGGTTGTTGATAATATACTTAGCGATTATTATGGATTTGAAATGTTAAGGCAAAATTTTGAATTGATATACTGACGCCATTTTTCTATTTAAACATTAACTTTAATAGTCTGGTTGCCCCTATACGTAATAGGAGCAAGCCTTTTCAGACGCATATTCAATAAAAGTAGAATTAAGTATATGAGCAATACAATCATCATGCCGATGCGTATATACATGGAGCACAAATAATATAATCCTAACTAATATTATAAATCCGAAAGTGAGTTTGTTTGTTTGTTACGCTTTCACGTCTTAACGATTTGACAAAGCGTCATTAAATTTTGCATACACGTTGTCAGAGGAACAGAAAAAGACATAGGTTACCTTATATCCAGGAAAAAGTACGGTTACTAACCTAACTTAATGTATATTTACGCGAGTGAAACCACGGGCAAAATCTAGTATATAATACAATTACTTTGGGTGATATTATGCTTTTTAAAATATTAGGTCTTTGGCATCTTCGGTTAAACCTGGTCAGGCTACATATGTAAGTATTTTTCTGTGAGGAAGTAATTTCCATCGAGGAGGCGGCGAAGCGGGAGAGGGATCGCATAAACCCTCTCCCCAACCGCAAAGCCGGGTGCCGCAGGGCGCGAGATGACCTCCAGCCACTCCGAGGTTGACCTGGGGGTGGTGGGCTGCGTGGGCCTGCTCGCCACCCGATCAGCACCAGGTCCGAGAGGCAGCGTGCGTGTTCCCACGTGCGCCTCTGTGTCGTGTCTTTGTCCCAGGGGGACGGAGGAGGAAATATTTTTTGTGTAATGGCCTGCCGTTTCACACGGCGGGCCGAAACCACGGCGGGTCGCGATTGCATGTGAAAGCGATTCGCGCGGTCTCGCCGTCTATAGTTATGTCGAGAAACACCGGCGTAGGTTTAGTCGGTATTACCGGGATATCTTTTCCCTGGTGAGCCCGACATAACCTCTCTATAGCCCCGCGGAGAGGTATGGGTCAAAGCATTCCACCACGCAAAAAAAAAGTGATGTAAGTAGTTAACCGTATATATTGCAGCTAAATAACATTACGTTTTCTTTTTTTTTATATGTGGATTTTAACGTTTCTTAAGGCATATTTCCCTTATAAAAAAATATGTTAGTGACTTTGTGAGTCTGTAAAACTTTTGGGATACTAAGCCAATACCGTAGTGTAGCAATATCTTTATAAATAAAAGCACGATTAAACTTTTTAGCGATTAGGTAAAATCTGCACCATTATAAAATTGGCTGACAAACTATGATAACAATATTATTCACGTAAAACTCTATTAAATTTTCTCCAAGATAAATATGACGATAGCAACTTACGCTCGCTGCACGATACAAATATTTCTCGAATAATAAAAGCTGAAAAATGTTCACAAGGTTAGTATACACCTAGAAACAAAAGTTCTAGGGTACTTATACTGAGTTAGGCTTTGAATCTCGTTAAATATTTATTTCAAAAGCCTTAAGTGCTCCTGTAACCATACAGAACTACAATCAATATTTGTAGTACTGGGGTTTTTAGGTTTTTTTATTTGGAGATTTTCATATTTTATGGACTGTTTCTTATAGTTAAAACCGCTCTTGATCTATAAAATCTGAAAGCCTTTCGAAAAAATCGACACAACTCGCCCTTATTATTCAGAAATAAGAAGATTATATAACAGAGATCTTTCGCACATTGGCATTGGCGAATCGACCACTAAAAACACTGTCATACGTGCAGTTAAATCAATTTTATCATACTAACTTCAACCTGCAGATCCGTCCGTATAAATCGGATTAAATAATTATGTATATTCTTCCAAGACATCTTCTAGTACGTATGTGTTAAGTTTTTATTTAAATTCCGTCAGACATTCCATCGCCAAAACGAGCTGCCACTTTTATAATATCTGTAGGATTTCACGGCATACGTTTTATTTACACCCTAAGCTTTCTATCTCCTATGTCACACAACCCGTCGAATTTGTAACGGTGGGTGATAAATCAAGCGCAGTGGAACCCCGTGCCGGTCACACGGGTTTGTGAAAAACAACAGACAAAGTTTAGGCGACACCACACTGACACTATTGAAGGTTGCGAGACTGTTTTACGTTTTGTTTGTCTGGATATATAACGTGTTTGTCACGAAATATAACCGTAAATGATGCGTACTTACATATTTAATCTATATTACCTCGTAAAGTTAGAATATTGTCTGAGTCTCGTTGGGTAAATGGCATAAGTTTGCGTTTACGTTTGATGTCAATCATGAGGCCTGGGTTCTGATGCCTCTTTTGACGTTAACAGTCGTATGAATACATTGGTTAGTAACCTTTTGGGTCTAGCTAAAGTATGCCATGCATTGCAATTGTCGTCATTCATGGAACACATAAAATTATTAATTGTGTAATTCATATCTTACTTGCTACTGATATTAGAAATGTAATAGATTGTGAAAAATTTAGATGTTTGTTAGCCTATCACGCGTTGCACAAATTCGAATAAAACTTGGCACATAGATAGATCATGTCCTGGATTAACGAATAGGATACTTTTTATGCCTCGGTGGTGAAGAAATCATATTCTATCACATACACAAGCCAACCATCTAGCCCAAACTAAGCAGAGCCTGTACTATGGGTACTAGACAATGGATAAACATACCTACATATATACTATTTTTTGTAAATACTTACGTATTATACATAGAAGCACCCAGACCAAGCAAAAATCCATATCCATGCACAAAAATGTTTAACTTGTGCGGGAATCGAACCCGTGACCTCAGACGTGGCAGTCGGTTATACTAACCACTACGCCATTGAGGCCGTATATGATAAGATGTTATTGTATTTTCTGTGAAGGAATTTCCAGTAGCAGAATTTAAGTCTGGAATAGTACCCAGTTAACGGCAATAGACATCTTATCCCTTAGCCTTTATTATTCTCAAGTCACTTGGGGTCGGCGTTTCTAGTCTAACCGGATTTGACTGGATATCAATTTTAACACGGAGCGGCTGCCACCTGACCTCCGCAACCCAAACGCTAACGATACCCTAAGGCTAGACCAGTGTCAGGATATTAGAGGATACTGACTTTCCCAATAACGACTGCCATAGATGTTCATGGCAGCCGGGACCGACGCCTTAACGTGCTCTCCGAGGCACGGTAAAACAGCAATTGACATATATATAATAAAATAAAGTGTATGTTATATACGTATCCATAAGATATATGCGAGTAACAACACTAACAGAAGCTAATCTATACTAATAATATATGGAGAAAAGATTTGTTTCGTTGTAATCGTAAAACTGGTAAGGGTTGCGGGAAGTGGTTGGATGCGGGTGGCCCAAGACCGGTCTGTGTGGAAAACCTTGGGTGAGGGTTATGTCCATCAGTGGACGTCTTTCGGCTGAGATGATGATGATGCATCGTAAAACTTTTACTTTATCTTTCACTATTAGAAAGCTAGTTTATTCAGAAGAAGCATAGGCTTAACATCACGCTGCGAGCCACGGGAGTGACGCAGTAATCATAAGCGTGGGTGCAATCGCGGGGGACGGCTAACTAGCTATGAACGAGTATTATTTTACCTTTATCTATGGGAACAATTTGGTTTTTGTTTGTTTGATTAATAAAAAAATGAATCAACCGATTTTAAAAATTGCTTCACCATTTGAAAGTTTTATTCACCCAGTAACAAAGGCTATATTTAATTTAAAAAGTACTGTTACTAACCTAATGTAACCTACATTTACGCGAGCGAAGCCGCGGGCAAAACCTAGTTCTATTAGGTAAAATAATACTCGTTCTACCTACAAAACATGTGAAACCATAATAAGAACATATTATACATAGATCTGTAATTGCTCCTTATTTTACGCACATCATTGTACTCCAGCCTCAATAACAGTCCTTCCCCTTCCGCCCCGGGGAGTGACATGGTAGTCTAATCTCAGCTAAAACGAACAATATTCGCATCCATTTTCCTCAAACGCACGCATCAATATAAAATATATTCATACGAAGGATATAAGTAATTTTACTTGTCACTTATGGCGCTTGTAAACAAGGCAAGTAGCCGACTGGCTACATGCGCGAGAAACTTGCTTGGGTGCATGCGCAAATCAATCATACGAGTTAGTGTGTTACACGATGTATACAGCTGATGCAGCGTATGCTACTCACGTTGTAAACAGGGATCTATATTAATTATAATACTAATTATTATACCTAGTATTATACAAATATTATAATACTGAAATATAATACTAGGTAACGGGTCAACCCGTGACCACGATCAAGATGCAAGTTGGTCGAGTAGTCAATCAATAAATATTTTTACCTTTTAAATACGTCATCATGAGTAAGATCCGTTAACTAGTATTGTATTAACAAACCGCGAGAGTCTAAAAACGTTAGTTATTTAGCATGATCAAAAATAGTTTTGGCAGTTGTCCTATACAAGATCTGCCAAAACGCCACATTCATTTCTCCTTTAAAGATTATCTGGTGATTTAAAATGCAGGACTAAAATACACAGTGGGTTGGATAGTGCACCGCACCATTAGTAAAGAGTTGTGATTTGCTTATTTGTTTCTAACTGAGGATTAAAAGCTGTATGCTCCACATATGATAAACCCATTAGAAGGTTGTATTCACGTTATCAATGTTTGTAAAGTACGATGCAACAAAAGGATTACGAGCATTAATATGTTACTCTATATAAAGGCTTCCGCGATAAGATTTAGTTCTGTGTTGTGGGTACTTTACGAATATTCAAACAACTAACAGTGGTCACCAATATTCGGCACACACAAATGATTGTTTTTTACAGGGATCGAACTCATAACACTCGGCGCAGATGCAATGGCGATACGACCATTTAAACCTCTATGCCGTCTTTGCTGTCGTTTTTGCCCAGTTTTCGATTATTCCTTTCGCAAAAGTTGTCTTTAAAACCATTACGTAGAATAACTAAGCGCCTACATCATAATTACTTTACCAGTGCTTGTAAGGTGAACTCTCTAAATTATACTTACTGTAGTTATATAATACGAGGTTATTAGACTACGGTCTTCTGTAGAGTGAAGGTATTTCTCAGCCGATTTGCTTGAATTTAGAACGACATGCATACCTAGCTGTCAGCTACCTGCTCTAATAATTATTTTCTACGTTTTTTAAAGAAAGCTCTTTTCAACCCCCGATGCAAACAGAAGCGTCATAAGTTTGACTGCGTATGTATCTGTGTATTTGCTTGTGGCGTCGTAGCTCTCAAATGGATAAACCGATTTAAATTGTTTGACAGGAGATTTGACAGAAAGAGTTCTTAGCCATGATGAAAGTTAAATAATTATGTTCAGCCAGTTGAAGATCATCAACTCTTTTCTAGTTGATAAATGATGTAAGTAATTTTCACAGGTGTGACCGATTCTGAATTTGGTATTCTGTTACAACAATGATATAACAAAAACATGGTAACCTGAACTCAAATTTAAGATGAATATAAATATTGATCCCTTCACTCGTTAATTGATCCTTTCTAAAACTAATTTTACTTTTTTACACATTGCAAAAGCGAAAGTGTACCTTATGAGCGATACAATAAATACAATAATAATAATAATAATAATGTTTATTACGCAGTCCAAATTAAAATTAACATTAACATTGATAGCCACACTAGGCAAAGCCTGTATCGAGGCTATCTGATAGGACAATAACACTTAGGACTAAACAGTTTTACATTAATTATGTACTTATAACTAGTTATTCTATCTTACTTCTAAATCTAAATTTTACTGAAAGAAACAACTTGAAAAGGTGAAATATTAAATAGGCAACTTATTCTAATTATTTTAAATTATTATATATCAAAACTTTAGTTAGTTTATAAACTTTAATAATCAAACTAAGCTGGTAAACAAAATTATTAGGTAAATAAAGAAGCAGAACCCTGTATAGTTATAAAAATAAAGAATAAAAATAAAAACAAGAACAAAGTATAGACAAACTAGCACATAAAAAAAAATATATGTATCTTTTGTGTATGTGTACATGTGTGTGTGTGTGTGTGTGTGTGTGTGTGTGTGTGTGTGTGTGTGTGTGTGTGTGTGTGTTTGTGTTTAAATGTGTATATACATATGTGTGTATGTGAGCTATATGGGTGTGTGGTTATTCATTTAATATAGATTTATAGTCGCGTTGTTAGGCAAGTATCTTAAGTAGTTGCTCTGTCTCAGAATAGTCAATAGTGGAAATGTATTGCATAATTTTAACCTTAGCCGCACGCACAGTATCGCTTTTAATATCGCATTTTTTAAGAATTTTATTGTCGCAAAAAAATATACGATATTACTCAATGGTAAAGGCATAGGACTTACAATCAAGAAGTCAGAGGGTTTAATTTTATCGATTGAGAACAATCATTAAGCTTAGCTACAAGGGTTAACAAGAATACGTATAAATTGTGGCCCAGATTGGTACATACTTTATAATAAAAGTTAGATATCTCATTATTTATCTTTTTTGACACTTTCATTAGGGATAAAGCCTTTCATCGCAGGGCCCTTATATACATAAAATTTTAACGGATATAGAAAAACTCAAACGATAAATAATTATTGGTGGATCACATGAATAATATCACCGTATGGCAGCATGCGCAAAGCACCCGATTGCCAGCTACTCCGTCCATGCAGTTTAGGTATGAACGCTGTTGTATATAATATAACGTCCAGGATAACGTTTATAGCTATAAGCTTTCCTATTGGAACTGTCTAAGACGACAGGTGCAAAGCTCCAAGATTATTCTAGTCATCTATTGAAGTCTCAAAAATGCACTCTTATTAACAAGACAGCAAGCAATTTTGTGAATCGTTTGATTTTACTTTAATTACCTTAATGGTAAAGTGGTAAAAGGATTTTGCAGTGCATAAAGTCTCAACTTCCCGGGTCGAATAAAGTGTTACTTATTGGCCACAAAGAACATACACATAGCATAGAAGACCTAATGTCTTTGTGCTAGCCAGTACGTATAACTTTGTCGCCTTCAGACCAGGTGACGCGACAGCGTCAGTTCTCACGAAGTGATTATTTGCATTCAATTTATAATTAACATTTGCCGTTTCTCACGATGTTCCTCTTCATATAATTATTTGTAGGACATCTTGGTTTATGTCTAGGTATGTCTTTTAGAAACTTAAAGAGCACACGAGGCAACGTACAAAGGCATCACCAGGGAAATAATATTTTATTATTAAACCGTTTCGGTGTCACAGTGGTACTGAATAAGAAGAATAAGCTATTCATGAAGTATTAGGTTCGTTTTCCGAATCGAGCATAGTATAAGTGGGTTTTCTGTCAAGAAATTCTCACCAGCTGTACTGGGTTTGGTATTGTGACCGGTAAACAGTTATTGGCTCGCCCTCTATTAAGTGGACCTGATACTATAGTTGTGGGTGTGATAAGCCTCTACCTGCCTCGTCAGTGATCACAGTCCGGGTTGGCTTCCACGAGAGTATTAAGCGCGGGGAGTACACGCGGCACCGGTGATGTAGCCCATGCCAACGTGTGGCACGTGGGCACAGCGACCAATCTATCTTCTGGCTTGCAAAAAAATAGACAAATATCCTACACCTCAATCTACTTATAATCTGACATAGTATTATATAGTTTTTCCTTCTATCAACAATCTTGATGAACAAACATACCACTTTGATGATAAGCTAACTGTGTATACTGTGTGTACTTGCACGTTGCCTAGCGCAAATATATAAAAGAAGAAGGAAGAAAACGGCATCGGTAGAATTAGTTATATGACTCCGGTACATTACAGCGAGTAAAAATACCGGCGGTACTTTAACGCACTAGGAAATTAAATAACAATATTACTACCCGGACAAATTGGCTTTTCCGACACAAATAATTAACTCACAAAACATTAAAATATCACACAATATATCAAAATCCTATTAATAAACTCAATAAAATCAACGCCATTTTACATCATATGACAAAATTAAGTCAATAATAAAATTAGTAACCGTAAAACCGAGTTTGTGGCAAAACAAAACAGTAAGTCACCCGCTGACACACTGCCGGGTTCGGCAATCTTATTACCGGCTACCCTGGCTTAGTCCCAACCTGACGGTAATTTAATAGGGCGCACATACATACTTAGATTCACTCCTGGATTTCTTTGAACGGATTGGCAGATGTGTAATTCATTCACATATTATCACCGGCTGTTTTTAGGTGTCACGTCACTACCAAACCTATTGTTGTTTATTGGGCAAATTTCCAGACACCCTTCTGTTAGTGAGAGCTTCCTAATTAGGAAACCACAATAACACTTCGACCGACCCCCGAATCTATTCAGAGACCATAGCAGTCGCATTTGCTACCTGCGCCACCGATATACTAATAATTATTGCATACTATTCACAGTTAAATAATAATTGTCGAAACTGTCGAACTAACGAACTGTCGAACTGTCGTCTAAGTCAAACTAATCCAAAACTATAAACAAAATATTTATCAATTACTAGCGGTCGCCTAGTGGTCAAAATTCGATCAAAATTCCTAAACTTGCTACTTTGTTTTCTTTTTTACATATAAATAAGGTATACATAACCATAGTTACAATAACAAAGAATTGTACGACGTCAGACGAACAATGCCGAAATACTACGAACGCGATTCGACTGCGTGTGTCAAATGCATGGTTGTGTGCATGTAGTGATTTTTCATTAATTTAATGTATTTCTAATGCATATTTTATAAAAATATTAGCTTTCGCCCCTCCTTCTCCATATAAACTTTAACTGTGCCAAATTTCATACTCCGTCCGCGTAATTTTCGTAAAAAGGGGTACAAAGTTTTTTCTTTACGTATTAATATATAGATTTACTACATAAACAAGCTCTGTCCCTATAAAGTGGGATCTAAAGTCAAAGTTGGTTAAATGGGGTATACACCTCTGCCTACCCGTTCTGGGTTAAAGTCGTAAGACTATGTATGTATGTATAAAACAAATAATATATCGTAAATAATGGCGCCATACGTACTTTGCTCTATTTTGATAAAAATGCTACTCCTTTCTTACCCTTACTAAAACAATAATCAAAACGAAATATTAAAATTATTAATGTCGAAATAAAATAATATTTGCGAAATAATTTGTAAAATGTGTGCGTTTGCTCGGCTCGGCTGGGATCGATACTAATTTAGATTAAGCACAGATTTATTACAGAGATTAGGCCAGGGGTTGTAACTTGGTTTCTCATTACTTAGGGTCAAGTATTCTAATCTAAAAATTGCTACCCAAATTTTTGCGGATGTTTATCTTTTAAATGAGTTTTTAAGTGATACAGGGATATTATTTTAAAATTGCACAAAATCCATGTATTATTAAAAAACAGAGGCAAGTTCCCATAGTCATAATCTTGAAATACATGCGTAGTTTAAAAATATATCAATAATTATTATATTTTCAAATGAACAAAGTATAAGATTCAAATGTTTTTCTAGTAGAAATAAACATAATTATTTATGTACATTATACTATTAGGTATATGTGTGTATTCTATTGGCACTTGTTATTAAATGTTACCTACATGTAAGGTATTACCAACGTCGGCATTATGTATATTACGTAATTTTTTTGGCCTTCCCTTTTATAGTACTTAATTATCAGTATACACAGAATAATAAAATATCGCGGTTATAATCATGTAACGTATCATATTCAGACAAAATCTTATAAAGATTTAGACGTGTTACTTAACAAGCTAAACGATATGATTAATTAAAAATGCAGTGTTCAGAAATCAAAACGATAAATAATTTAACAAGTTTACGATCCTTACTCTGTGATAGGGCCGGGCCGCCTACAATACATGACTAAAAGTATCACTATTGTCGATTATTTAGATACACAATAATTAGGTCAGTTCAGCCATTAAAGGTTAGCAGAAGGAATAAACCAGAATATTAGTAAAATGTAACCTAGATTAGTGAGAGGAATATAAAAAAAAAATACCTACCTCCCCAATTATTTTCTTTCTTCTCATATCTCACGTATATTCCATAGCAGTGAAAACCGATTACCACTAAGGCTGCATAATTGTTTATCACCATATGGTGATGAAAAATAACCTAGTTATCCAGATATTGTGGTCCCAGTCTGAATAGTATTCTGAGGATGGTCTTTTCTGGATGTTACAATGAACATAAGTACCATTGAAATAATTCTATTTAAATAACTGCAGTCGAGTTTACGATTGCAGTTAGATTTACAGTGTTTACGAAGGTTAGGAAGTTACGATGGACACTAAATAGTTTGTGTTACGCTTTGTTATTGCGAGTAAGTATTTCCGTGCTTTCGTACGTTAAATTTGGTTTGTGTTGCAAAATTGAAATGGACCCCGTGACCACAACCGCCAAAAAGCAGTCTCTGTCAGTCTCAGTCTCAGTCTCAGTCTCAGTCTGAATAGTTTAATAATTTAAAAATAAGTGTTTAAATTTAACCTCATCATTACAAAATAATAAATATATAATTATATCACCTTTATTATTGAATGTAAGGTGGATTTATATAATTCCACTCACTTACCTAGTTTTTAACCCCACGTTATACAAAAACAACCCTATAAGTACGCATATGAATTGCCTAACAAAAAAAAAACATATATACATTTACTGTTTACATTGCAGCCTTACACAACCATGATTTTATATGTATCAAATATTTCGAATATAAGGTACCACATTCTTATTTTGTATTTTAATTACAGCCATGTGTGATATTGATTGAAAGCTCTTAAATGGTCAGTGACCTCAATAATGATAGCTAATTATGCAATTGCCTACAATTTGTTCTTGGCCGGCTTCTTTAACATTCCGTTACAATTTGAATAAAAGCTGGAATAGCATAGTTATGCAAAAGAATACACTTTGCATGTTTTACCATTTCACAGAACGGCTAGTTATTGCCGATAGATGTCACTACGAGTCAATTAAATTCAGCGAGGTCTAATTTGAATATTACCCGTTTGCGTTTATTTTAACTCTCATGGAGGACTGTTTATTAATATAGATATATACAACTGGCTAAATCGAGGTCTCTGGCGTCGATCAATACAAGTTTTATGTGACCAATAGAAAATGCATGAAAGTATAAAAATATTTAATAATAATTTCTCTACTGCTGTTATTTATAGTTCGTTACATATGGATATAATTATAATATACCATTATGAAATTGTCAATGTTAATATACATTTAGATAACTCATTACAATTAGTAGCTAAGAATAAAAATTATGAATATTTTAATATCCTATGTTTTACTGCCCTAGTAAATAATACTGTCTCCCATTTAATAATAGTCTCTTTATACATTTTTATAAAGAAATAGAGTAAAAGAAATAAAAGATTAAAACATAGCGTTATTTTCTCCACAGGACAGTTTATAGGCTCTGGATAGAATTACCTGCTGTGGCTATATTGACGGGGGTGAAATAATCACCAAATACTTAGACTTGGGTACTGAACTGAACTATTTATTAGATCGGTCTCATCAATGACTGCCTAGCTAGCATTTAGTCAGTAATTGATAAAGGTCTGTCAGGCTGCCTGTCCAGCCCAGAGATGATAACATTACTCCACATATGACTCAGCTCGTGTTTTTAAAGCACATGTATTAAACCTCACGTGAAGTATCGCTTAGGCATATTCAGAATTTTTTCGCACCAAAAATATCTTCGTCTTGCGGCTTTTTCTTCCAAATCACATCCAAATTGGACCACGCTTGATATTTCTCTCAATACTTTCAGAAATAAGGATCTTTGCTCCTTGGAACTGAAGCGTTATAAAGAAAGGGTCTTTTTTGAAGCCTTTTTTTACACTCGTGTCTTCGTCGGGTTGAATTGAACTAAATACGCTCCAACTTATTCGGAGACTCCAGCTAGAGAGTCTTCAACTTCGGACACAATTATATATTTACGCTTCTTGCTGCTGCTGCTGCTGTGTGCGTTGTCTCGAGTTCGATTCTTGGGTAAAGTAATATTGGTTTTTGTCGTCACGAAATTGTCAGTAATAAAACGTAACCAAGTACTGTTCCCTATTCCCTATCCTGGTCCTGTTCCGTTTCACCTAAAACCATATGTGGCGAAAATTGGGTGAAACACACTTCTGATTTCCTTTCGGGTATATAGGTGTAAGGCTATGTATGTATACATGTTATGCATGTGATATCCTTATCAGTTGTTCTATTGTCTAAATGTCCTTGAATCAATAGTCGTTCATCCGAAGGAGTGTTATGGTTCACTATATAGTTTCAAGAAGTTTTTACAGAGTATTTGTTAGCAATTGAAAGTCAAGTTCTAATAAACTTAATATTTGTTATACATCGAGGACTGCGTATTATATTAAATTCAAGAAAAGTAGTTTGAGAAACTACTTTTCTTGAATTTAATATTACTTATATTTTTTTTAGCATCCTTTTATATTGTTCCTACGTCCTGGATCCCATTTTAACCATGATCACGAGAGAAAATTTGCATTCTTTTATGCCTAAATATCACTGAATGACAGGTGACTCACAGGAATTAAGGAGCAAGTTAAGGTCAAAGTAAGGAATAACGATAACCAAGTGTGTTGTTCCAATAGTTTTGTGACTGAGCTATATACGAGTGAGTGAGTACATCAAGCAATTACTTACAATGGTTTCCAGCTGCCCAATCGCTTGTGTTAGTGTTGTTCCAACCGATTGTTTCTTGCCAAGCGAGCGTCCCTGAGCGAGTTTGTTTCTTTTATAGCACTTGTTGTTGTGACCAACTAGTGAAGGGAGAATTCTTTCGCAATCACAAGTCAATTATTTACTCCTCGTATGCTTACAGGAGAGTATAGTATACGAGAGACAATGTTCTTTTTTGTATTTGAGCCGCTGGCAAATAAATGGACATAAATAAAAAAAAACACCTAGCTAGATGTTTTACTTTTTTATGTCTATTATATAATTCACATGTTTCTAAAACATAAATTGTTGATAACCAGTATTGTCTTTTATGTATTTCTTTGTCGGTGGTTAGATAGCTGCCTAGAAATGAAGTGGAGTCAGTGAAGTGGTGGCGTTACTCTAAACTAACTTTAATGATAGCGTGGACTACAATCCGCGACATCGGTTACGTTTTCGTGGTTAAAGCTTTGCTTAGTATAAATGACGAAAATGTAACCTTCTGTTTAGTATAACCAAGCATATGGTACACTATGTGTTTGGTTATACTAAACAGAATTAAATAAAATATGACTTAAATTTTAAAGAAACCTCAAGTTAGCAAAAAAATTGTGTCGAAATCCGTTCAGTATCTAAATGATACAGTGGACTACAGGCGTCGTCATCGTTTACGTAGACGTGGTTTATTCTATGCACTAAATGCTTGATTATACTAAACAGAATTACGTAAATTATGGCTTAAACAACCTTACCAACAGTGAAAATTGTACCGATATCTGTATAGTAAGATTTACGTGATAGCGTCACAAACATGAAAACAAATCTACATGTGTCTTTATTTTTAGTTTGGTTCAGATCCATTGATCCACCCATTCATTCAAATACATAGTCTGACCCAACTAATTTCAATAATATTTGTATTCGGTACATACAGATTTTTATTATTACTAAGCAATTTATATAGAACTAAATACCTATCCCAAAGGAACGGTGTATTTCTGCATAAATACAAAATACCACATATCTCTCTTCAGCCTATAAACTGTCTCTTTGCGAAATAATCACATCGTTTCGTTGCTCCGTAGCTCTGCCCTGGTAATCGATATAGCAGTAAGTCAGAATAGGCAGTTTCCAGAAAACAGCGCGCAAAGATTTTGTTACAATTTTAGCGTTTGTGATAAAAAGTATATAGATACTTACTCGATTTTATGTTCTATATGTCAAAAGAAAGGAAAATTATGTTGTTTACAGTAGAGTAGCGTTCCAAATTAGTAATAAAAAAATGGCCACCTTTGACTTACTGCCCTCTCAATTATCACGGCAGAGCTGCGTACTAGACAGAAAAACAAACAGTTTTATATTTATACACACATAGATACACAGCTATATTCCTAAAGTGATAAGCGACGGTGGATTTCACGCTAATTTTGCCAGCTACGCTTTTACATCCCACGTTGAAGGAACCAAGCATGTTGCTGTTTATTGAGCGCAATTCCAGACCCCGGGCTGCCACTTAGAATTAATTATAATGCCTTCCAGATCGAAATTCGGTCACGGCGGCCAATCTTAACGAAGATTAGCCATCTGCGCAGCAGATATTATAGTCCACAAGTATGTTCGCAAACACAAGTGCACTCTCGGTTTCCTAACCCTCATGATCCAATGGGATGGATAATCCGAAATGACCGAAGAGAGATCAGGTACAGGACGAACGGCTTTACGTGCTTTCCGAGGCACAGGGGTGTCTATCACCGCCAACTTCCTAACCCTGGGCTCGTATTGAGATTTCTTAACAGAAAAACTCAATAACTTTTTGTTGGCCCGACCCGGGATTCGAACGCGAGACAAGCACAGCAGTCGTATTCACTACCGCTGCGCCATGGAGGCAATTCAGAATTAAGGGGCAGCTTGGATTAAAAACACACTTTACTCCAGCAATACACCAGTAGCAGTGATAGCCTAGTGGAAAACCGTTGGACTGCCACGCTGAGGTTTTCAGTTCGATCCCAAGGCGCGCATCTCTAAATTTTCGAAATTATGTGCTTATTAAATAGTTAATATCGCTCGCTGTAACGGTGAAGGAAAACATCGTGAGGAAACTTGCATGTCTGAAAGTTCTCCATAATGTTGTTGAAGATATGTGAAATTCGAAATCCGCACTGGGCTAGCGGAACCTTCTCCCACTGAGAAGAGGCCCGTGTCACCACAATATTCCATTTCTTATATAACTAAAGTGGCTAACAAGCATTTGGCTCACCTGATGGTAGTGGTCTGTGGCCTGGTAGCCTATGGACGCCTGCAACATCAAAGGCATCACTTGCGCGTTGCCGACTCGGCAAAAACTTTTAATAACCTTTTTGAAGAACTCCATACTGTAGTCTTGTGGGAAAACTTCGACAGGAAGTTCATTAATTATATTACTAAGCATATAACGTCACTGCTATATAAGAGAATTATAGCATTTATTGATCACTCGTACACGTGATATTAGCAACGTTATTAATTCTAACACCCACCACATGTCGTCGGGATCTAATTAATCACGACGCGCCGACAACTAGTGATTACCCACTGCCTATCACGTCTTACAAACTTACATACAACTTATAATTATAATATCACGCCTGAATGACAAGTAAGCAGAGATCTAATTTTAACTTAATATTATAAATGTTAAGCGGCGGTAGCCAAGGTAATGGATAAGGCATTGGACGTGCAACCGAGAGGTCGTGCGTTCGAATCCCACCCGTTGCACTACCGACGTGAACCTACTTCTAATACAAGCGTTCTTTTATTATAATTTTGTTTTTTTTACGTGGGGGAGTGCTTTGACGCATACCTCTCCGCGGGGCGACGGAGAGGTTATGTCGGGCTCACCGGGGAGAGATACCCCGGTAATACCGACTAAACCTACCACGGTGTTCCTCGACATAACCATAGACGGCGGGGCCGCGCGAATCGCTTTCACATGCAATCGAGACCCCGCTGAGGATTCGGCCCGCCGTGTAAAACGGCAGGCCACTACATAAAAGACCCTCTACTGTCCCCTTGTAGGGGGACAAAAACACGACTCAGAGGCGCGCGTGAAAACACGCACGCCGCCTCTCGGACCTGGTACTGATCGGTTGGCGGGCAGGCCCACGCAGCCCACCACCCCCAGGTCAGACCTCAGGGTGGCTAGAGGTCATCTCGCGAATACAAGCGTTCTAGTTTAACTGGAGGGGTTAACAAGAATACTAGTAATTTTAAAACGAAATTGTTAGTAAACTTAAAAAAAATGTGAACGTTTGTGAGGATGGATGGATAGATGTTTGTTACTCTTTCACGCAAAAGCTACAGAACGGATTTTGATGCAACTTTACAGTATCATTCATCAGAATAACAAATACTTAGGTTACAAAAATATATTTTAACATAAATTCACATTGACACAAGCGAAACTGTCGGCAAATATAGCATAATATAGTTAACCTTATTTTTACCCGACTACAGCGAAGCCAAAAGGGTAATGATTTTGGCAGCCTAGGTATGTATGTTTGTATGTTCCACCGTAGCGCCTAAACTACTGAACCGATTTTATGAATGAGGTGTCAATAGATTCGTAATAATGGGCCAGGTGACATGGTCGGGATCTAATTAATCACGACGCGGCGGCAACTAGTAATTACACACTGTCACATGTTATAAACTTACATATCCTTACTAATATTATAAATTCGAAAGTAGCTCTGTCTGTCTGTTACCTTTTCACAGCTAAACTTCTCATCCGATTTAGATGAAGTTTGGTACAGATATAGTTAAAAAACTGGGGAAGGACATAGGCTTATTGATATAGGCACCACGTAGCTGTGCGCAAAAGCTCGTAACTTACAATTATAATATTACGCATGAATAAGGGGCGAGCAGAGATGTGATACTTAAATATACTTGTTGATTTTTTTAATAATAATTTTACTTTTGCCCGCGGCTTCGCTTGCTTTAGAGTAGGTAAGGTTATGTTAGAAACAGTATTTTTTAATTTTTTCCTTGATAATATAGCTTTCTATTGCTGAAAGAGTTTTTAAAATCGGTTATTTCGTTTTTGAGTTAAATCTTTACAAACAAGAAATCAAATCTTTCTTCTTTATAATATTAGTATAGATAAAGATAATATCACGCCTGTATCGTTGAGGAGTAAGCAGAAGTGTAATCATAAATAATATTATAAACGCGAATGCTAGTTTGTTTGTTTGTTACGCTTTCACGACTTAACTACTCGACCGATCATTATGACATTTCGCATTTCGCATTCGTCTTTAGTCCAGAAATGGACATAGAGTACCTTTTATCCAGAAAAAAGTACTGTTAGTAACCTACATTTACGCCAGCTAAGCCGCGGACAAAAGGTCTTACTTATAAATATAACATCTCGCCTGGTAAGTAGAAATGGAATATTATAATTAATTTATACTTTATACTAATTTTGTCTCGTTGTTTCTTTTAAAACAATAAACTAGTTTGAATAATATCAATACCTTTAATAGTTTAAAGTTTAACAATAATATATAATATAATAATATTCTACCACATACACACAACACCATCTAGCCCAAACTAAGCAGAGCTTGTACTATGGGTACTAGACAATGGATAAACATACATATATACTTTTCTTGTTTTGTAAATACTTACATACTATACATAGAAACACCCAGACCAAGACAAACATTCATGTTCATGCACGCAAATGTTTGACTTGTTCGGGAATCGAACCCGCGACCTCAGACGTGGCAGTCGGTTACACTAACCACTACGCCATCGAGGCCGACAAATATATAATATAAAAAAATAATAGCAGTGTAATAGTTTCTAATTTAGCCGTTATTGTTCCCAAGTCACTTAGGGTCGGCTTTTCTGGTCTAACCGGATTTGACTGGATATCAGTTTTTACACGGAGCGGCTGCCACCTGGCCTCCGCAACCCGAAGGCTAACGATACCCTTAGGCTATACCAGTGTCAGGCTATTATAGGGCACTGACTTCCCAATAACGACTGCCATAGATGTTCATGGCAGCCGGGACCGACAGCTTAACGTGCTCTCCGAGGCACGGAGCATGCGATAATTGTCAATCAATACGCACATAATTTATAAATTATGTAAAACAAGTGTTTCAGTTTAATTTCAATGTTTAACATGCGCTTAAACGTATAACAATACAGATGTGATACTTAAACATTTTGTACATAACATGACGGCCTCGATGGCGTAGTGGTTAGTGTAACCGACTGCCACGCCTGAGGTCGCGGGTTCGATTCCCGCACAAGTCAAACATTTGTGTGCATGAACATGGATGTTTGTCTTGGTCTGGGTGTTTCTATGTATAATATGTATGTATTTACAAAAAAACAGTATATATGTATGTTTATCCATTGTCTAGTACCCATAGTACAAGCTCTGCTTAGTTTGGGCTAGATGATGTTGTGTGTATGTAATAGAATATATATTTTAGTTGCTTCCTTCCCTTTCTTTACAAACACAACTTCCGCTCTATGATTTAATTCTTGTGTCGCGAGGGGTTTAACGAACAGTCATACGACAGATACCAACAACACTTAAACTCGAAAAGACTAATAGTAGACCACACAAATGTTTGTCTCGTGTGGGGATTGAACCCACAACACTTCGCGCGGTGGCAGTGGCGAGACGACCACTTAAACAACTACGCCACCCGGCCAGTCAACAGTCAGTGAAAATGGACTTTGAATGAAAGAAACCCTAGTTAGAGTAAACTCTTATATAACAGCTTTGTCTGTCCGTCCGTCTGTCTGTTATACAAATTTCAACTCAAGAACCATAAGAGCTAAAGACTCGCGGTCAACGCCATTCGACTCAGCATAGTCGATATACCACCGAAATGACTATGACCTTTGACCTCTGACCTAAAGGTCACCTGATACCATCTTTCAACTCAAGAACCGTAAGAGCTAGAGACTTGCGGTCAACGCCATTCGACTCAGCATAGTCGATATAACCCCGAATGACTATGATCTTTTACCTCTGACCTCAAGGTTACGTGATAAAAATGATCGAAATCTAAGATTTACGTCAATTCATGGCCGTTTCTCACTTGTTTTTTTCATAATTTGTTTACACTCTTTAGCTCGTCGAGTATTACATTTATTAATCTGTGAGATATTTCTAAATAATAAGTGAAATTAAATCAAAACTATTATTGCATCTCATGTGTATATTTTGAATGTTACAGTTTGAAATAGCGTAATAAGTACATGAAATCCTGTCAGGGCACAACAATTTTACAAATGTAGTAAACATAGATATTCTTACAGCTAAATTAAAATAAAAAACACATTAAACTAAACTAATAAATTACTTATTTTTTCTAAATTTAGAATAATATTTTACTGGATTTTGCCCATTAATTTCTGTCTCTTGACAACAGTACTTTTTTCCTGCATGAAAAGTTCCCCTGACAACGTTTATGCGAAATTACATGATGTTCGGTTGAGTAGTTAAGGCGTGAAAGCATAACAAACAAACTCACATTCGTATTTATAAAAATAAGTTTAGATGTAGTAGTTAAGATTTTGTACTATTATTTTTATCATTACATACTGTCCTACCCTCAAAGAAATTTGCATTTATGCTTGTGTTTATAATTTTTCAAACCACGATACATATGCTATAAGTATTTCGATTGTCATTAATAACTCTAATATATATAATATATAAACTCTGTATTTCTCTCTTTTAGTTTAATATCTAAGCTAGTACGAATTATATTAACATTAATAGATGTTACTTGACCTAAATTAAACGATTGAAATTAATTAATCGAGACAAAACTGTTGAACGCTTCACTGAGCAAAGACGTAAGCTTGCTTGCATTCATCTTTAATGTTGAGGTTAGATCAGTAGTCCAAGGGTCATTGTTATTGTATGATATGTATATTAATGATTAACGTATGCATTCCTTTGTCATTGATACCATTGCGATGAAATTTTAGTTTATTAACGAAAAAGAAGAAAAGCTTATCAAACTAACTATTTAGAGGCACTAGTGGTTGAAATTCAGCTGTAATTTTTTTAATAAGTATATATATGTGGGAAGGAATTATAACGATTTGAAGCGAATTTAATCAGTTTAGTTTTTATTTTCACTCTTACAAAGTTATCCACCATATTCGTACAACGACAACCACCGAACTCCCTCTTGACAATTCACTGACAACCACTTGACTTAAAAACAATTATTAACGCTGACATTCTCAGTACGCAAAACTAATAACTAAAGTAATAAAAAGAAATATGAAAACAAAATTAACAACCGACACGGCCATCCTGTTCATTCATCTGTCCCGGATGAATTATCTTCTGACGCAATCCAAGATTTCATAAAATCTGCAGAGCTTGTCGTATTAATTGGACCTTCCGTGTGCCCAACTTTCTTCACGACATATCGATCATTTCCTTTGTTCTTAATCACTTCGTAAGGTCCTAAGAATTTTGGAAATAACTTACTTCCCTGCGAAAATTGAGTCTTTTTGATGGCCACTAAATCGCCAATATTATAAGAAATCGCTTCTTTTCTCTTTCTATTGTAGTTTTTTATATTATCTTCTTGTACTTTTTGTATCGATTCTTTCGCCTTCTTCCTTAGTTCTTGTCTGTGTTCATTAAAAATCTGTATGTTCTCTGCTTCTATTAGTTTCATGAGTTCATCGTCTTTGTCTCTTATTTTTGTCCCAAAAAGTAATTCGAACGGGGTCATTCCTATGCTTCGTTGGTAAGTGCCATTCAAGCAGCGCTGTACTCTGGAAACTCGGCGATACCATTTGGTCGGGTCATCAGCACTAAGCTTACTGAGTGCGGCAATGATAATCTGATGCATTCTTTCTACCTGGCCGTTTCCTCTGGGTTGCCCAGTGGTGATAGTATAGTGAGTAATATTTTCATTATTGCAGTACTCTTGAAAATTATTTGAAGTAAACGCGGCATTTCGATCAGTAATAATCCTTTCAGGCGAACCAAAAGTTTGTTGTTGCAGTCTTAATTTTTCTAATGTTTCTTCAGTGGTTAAAGTCTTCACGGGATAAATCCAGCAAAATTTTGTATAAGCGTCTACGACCGTAAGGACATACTTGTAATTTTTGTTTGTCGATGTCAATGGTCCAAGGTGATCTATATGGTATGTCGATAATGGAACATCACCCTTGTCTATCGGATGTAGAAATCCCTCTTTTTTACCCCTTTTGTGGGATATGAGAATGCATTCAACACAATTGTTGATAACTTTTCTTATTTTGTCCTGTAGATTATCTATGTGATATTCTCTATTTATTAATTCTTCTGTTTTTGTAACTCCAAAATGTCCTCTTTCGTGATTTTTTCGAATTATCTCATATTGCATCTTCTTAGGTACCACAATCAGTCTATTGCCATCTTTCTCCTTGTAAAGTATATCTTTTTGTATGACATAATCTTGGTATTGTTCTTTTTCTAAAATCTTCTTCAACAATTTTATATGGTTGTCTTCATCCTGGGCTTTTTTCAAACGAGCTGTAGCTTCTGTAAGTATTAAACAGGCGGGATGTCTGCTTAATGCGTCGGCGTGCTTCATCCTAGATCCTGACCTGTGCTCAATCTCGTAGTCGTATTCCTCCAAGTGTAGAGCCCAGCGAGCAACTCTTGGTGGTAAATCTTTCTTCTGCAGTGTCATCGTTAGAGCAGAACAATCGGTTACGATCTTGAAATGAATGCCCAAAAGATACACTCGAAATTTCTTAATAGCGGCAACAATAACCAAAATTTCTAAGTAGTAACTATGATACTGTCTTTCAGCTGAGGTCGTTTTCTTGCTCATGTAATGAACTGGGTGTAGTTGGTTGTCTTCAGGACTTCGTTGTAAGAGAACCGCTCCGTATCCATCAGCACTAGCGTCTGTGTGTAGTTCCGTTTCCAATTCAGGGTTGTAAATTCGGAGAACGGGTGAACTGCACAAAATGTGCTTTAGTTCAATAAAAGCCTTCTCACAATTTTCATCAAAGTTAAATACGGCATCCTTCTTCAACATATCCGTCATTGGTTTCGCAATCAATGAATAACTTTTTATGAACTTCCTAAAATAACCTGTCAGTCCAAGGAATGACTGAACCGCCTTCACATTTTTAGGCTTCTTAAATTTAGCTACAGCATGAATCTTTTCTTCTGATGGTCGGACTTCGTTGTCACGGATAATGTAACCTAAGTATTGAATTTCTCTTTTTAAAAAATGACATTTCATCCAATTGAACTCTAGTCCAAAATTTTCTGCCCTTTTTAGGACTTCTTCTAGTTTTTCAAGCCCTTCTTCTTCTGTTCTTGACGGAATAATTAGATCATCTAAATAAGTTAGTACGGTCCCATTGGTTATTAGGTCGTGAAAGATATCATTGATAAATCTCTGAAATACAGATGGCGCTGTACACAATCCAAACGGCATTTTATAAAATTCGTATTGGCCTTGAGGCGTGACGAAGGAGGTGTATTTTTGACTGTCTTTGTGAACCCTTACGTGCAAAAAACCGTTTTTTAAGTCCAAGGATGTGAATACTTTGGCCTCCTTCAGCTTGTCAATCTGATCGTCAATCAAGGGCAGTGGGAACCGTTCTTTTATAATTTTCTTATTTAATCGGCGATAGTCGATACACATTCGTCGTGATCCGTCTTTTTTGTTAGCCAAAACTATCGGACATGCGAAGTCAGATTTGCTAGGTTTAATTATTCCTTTATCCAACCATTCCTTTACTTGGGTATTTACTATATCCATTTCTAGAGGTGACAGTCGTCTTGGATTTTGGAAAACAGGGTTTTCATCAGTAAGTATTATTTTTAATTCAACATTGCTTTCTTTATTCTTCTCATCAGGCTTATACTCCTTACATAATGTGTAAATCTTGTCTTTGTATATAGAATCTTCTACATCATACACCTGATTTTTAGTCTTCTCTTCCATCAAAAGTGTAAGATGCATAATCTTCTCCATGTAGATACCATCATGAGTGAAATTAACTTCGAAGTCTTTCAGTATAGGGTTTCCAATAATTATGTTAACAGGAATCGCGTCGTCTTTGACAACATGAAACTTGATATCCGTGGAGTAACAGTCAATTTGTACTGGGACAGTAAATATTCCTTCGGTGTAAACCTTCTTGCCAGCTATACCTGTTAGACATAATGTTGAATTCACATCATAATTCTCAATGTATTCTTTGATCTTCTCGAATTCAGACCTTGTTATTAAATTGACATCGCTTCCGGTGTCTATTAAGGATATTATGTCTATATCATTTATCTTTATCTTCTTATACGGAACTTTTTCTTCTTCATGTTTATTTTGAATATTTAAAGTTTTCTTATTTTTATTATTTGTACACTCTGTCGATTTATGGCCAAATTCATTGCACTTGAAGCATTTGATTCCCTTTGGACAAGCAGGTGATTGATGATCTACGTCTCCGCAGTTATAGCACCTCTTCACGTAGTTTGGCTTGCGAGTTGAATGATTAGCAGATGAGTGACCAGAATGTGTAGGTCTACTAGACATCTTCTTCCTGAAGTCACTATAGATGTCCAACTTCTTGCGGAACTCTTTTATGTCTGACGCACCATATAAGATGGCTTTGTTTGTTTCCACGTCACGGATACCATCAATGACGTATTCGATAAGTGCAGCATCTTCAACTTTGCCATGTAATGCTAATTCTTTCATAGCCAAAAAATATTGTTGATAAGTTTCGTCATTCTTCATTTTGCGTGAAGCTAGTTTCTTGTGAATCACGGCGCTATTAATCTTAGGTCCAAATTCTTCTTTCAGCGCTTTTTTCAAGCTCGCATAATCTTTAACTTTTCCCAAAGATCGTAAGAACAGCTTGGCAGTTCCATCTAAGAGCCTCTTCGCATAAATCAACTTTTCCACTTTAGTCCAATTCATAATTTGTGCAGTATCTTCAAATTCATCTATGAACGCTTCAATCGGATAAGTATCATCCCCAGTAAAAATATTCATGGACTTCTCTAAATCTTTAAATGAAATTTGTACGTGCTCCTGTTCTTCATTTTCAATTTCCTCTTCATCTTTCTTCGGTGGCATCGTGATACTCGTATTGTTACTTTTATGATTCCTGGTAGATCTTCTTTTAGTCGTTGTACAAAACGATAGTTTTCTTGAAGTCATCAGACAATTTTCTTCTTTAAAAATCTTCAACAGTAAAAGTCTTCATATTCATCATCATAAACTACCATTTCGACCAATTTCCATAAAGTGACAACATTTTCGACCATTTGAATTTTATAAAGTAGCAACACTTAACGGGGAAATAAGTTGAACTGACACTTGATGTTGAACGGGCAAATAAAGTACGGGAAAATAATCTTCGTAATTCTCACCGGCTCAATTTGTAGGTTATGCTCATATTGCGTGTTTCTACAATTTCATCTTCAGTCTTCAATCCTCTTCAAATCAATCCTTGTTTATATCCCGGACGAGCCCCCAAAAAGATGTGGGAAGGAATTATAACGATTTGAAGCGAATTTAATCAGTTTAGTTTTTATTTTCACTCTTACAAAGTTATCCACCATATTCGTACAACGACAACCACCGAACTCCCTCTTGACAATTCACTGACAACCACTTGACTTAAAAACAATTATTAACGCTGACATTCTCAGTACGCAAAACTAATAACTAAAGTAATAAAAAGAAATATGAAAACAAAATTAACAACCGACATATATTATTATTTTCCTATATATTTTCTCTATTTAGACTTTTACAATGACGAGACTGACTTCGTGCGCACAATATGCAAATGGTACAAAGTTGGTTCATCACGTAACAATATAAATCTTCTAAAACATTTATATTGTTACCATTGGTCGTATCTCCTCGTTTTGAGCACATCCCCATAACTGCTTCAGCCAATATTGGAATACTTGGTGTCGACATATTAAGTGAAGTCCAGTTCCACGGCCATTTAGGGGGTAAGGCTAAATTGGCTTCAAAAAAGCTTGGCGTGCTCAACAGAGCGAGACAGTATTTCACGCCGGCCCATCGCCTACTTCTTTACAAGGTGCAGGTTCGATCTCACATGGAATACTGTTCTCATCTTTGGGCAGCGGCACCTCAGTACCAGCTTCTACTTCTGGACCGCATTCAACAAAGAGCCACTCGAATCGTCGAATGCCAGGTTGTTTGAAATCGGCTAGACCTCTTGCGCTGCGTAGAGATGTGGCCTCGCTATGCATCTTCTATCGCTTTTACTATGGGGAGTACTCCGAGGAATTGTTCGGACTGATCTCTGACGGCTCTTTTCGCCATCGCCCTACGTGACAGAATTTCCATCCCCATCATTTAGATGGTTAGCAGTCCACAACTGTGCATTTCTCCAGAAATTTTTTGCCTAGCACAACTAAACTGTGGAATGAACTGTTGCCTGCGGTATTTCGGGACCAATACGACCTGCAAACCTTCAATAAAAGAGCGTACTCCTTTTTAAAAGGTTGGCAATGCACCTGTAACTCCTCTGGTGTTGCGGGTATCCATGGGCGGCGGTAATCACTTATCATCAGGCGATCCGTATGTTAGTTCGCCTCCAACCCCACAAAAAAAACATGACAGTCATTAATTAGAATACGTATTATTATCATTATATTATATCGGGGTTCGATATCCGCACAAGTCAAACATTTGTGTGCATGAACGTAGATGTTTGTCTTGGTCTAGATGTTTCTATGTATAATATGTACGTATTTACAAAAAAAAGTATATATGTATGTTTATCCATTGTCTAGTACTCATAATAGGTACAAGCTCTGCTTAGTTTGGGCTAGATGGTGGTCCCAGTAGACGGCAATAAGCTTGACTACTTATAATGTTCTGTAGGCTTAATTATTACGAGGGAGCTAGAACATATTCGGCAACTTGTGGATGTAATACAACTATTCCCATCCTTTTATAATAATAGACCAGCGACCTTCCTCGGCTTCACACGGGTAGTACAAAACCTTAACAAATAGTACACCTAAACCTTCCTCATGAATCACTCTGACTATTGCTGAAAACCGCAAGAAAAGCCGTTCAGTAGTTTTTAAGTTTATCGCGAACAGACAGACAGACGCGGCGGAGGACTTTGTTTTATAACATGTAGTGATTCAGGATTCAGGATACACACATATTGTGTTAAAAACAAATATAAGAAGATCTGAAAATATCCATCCGAAACTTCGAAGCGAACGAAATACCAAGAACACACCTACCACGTAGTTTTCTTTCAAATTGAAACCCGCCATTGTTCGGACCACTCCAAGGTGAGGTTTGGGGCGATCAAAACGTTATTTCAAGTGCTTCATGGTAAGAATGGCACAAATAATTGTGCTGAAATTTCGGCATTTACGATTCATATAATTATGTGATATGTTACATACAATGTGTGTCAGAAATATAGGGGAATTCAGAACAAATCGTAGCCATCAATAGTATCCCGGTCCATTACCTGTGAGACTATAAAACTTGGCCTTTCAAGCAAGGTAGGTAGGTCTCCTTTATACTAGTTGTCAATGGTTTTGTTTGTGAGAATAAATGTGATGATAATCTGCTAATGTGGGTGTAATGGACTGAGAATCGTTTGGCGCATTTGCCGTTTTAATGCTGGCTGTTAAAGGATGTATTAAAATAGAGTTTTTGGGTATGCGGTAATGTACATATATTGTTTTAAAGGATTATGTCGTTATGGATTCTGTTTCTTTTTTACTTTTATAAATATGTAGGTAAAAGAATGACACGCAGATAACAGGATAGCTCTGTTTTTGATTAAATTATTTAAGGGTTTTAACATATTAATATTTTGCATTTCTGTCTCAGTGCCGCGGCAGTGAATGCAACTGCTGGGCATAAGGCTTTGGGTTCTATTGCTGAGTCAGGTAAAATTTTACCGGGATTTTCTGTCAAGAAATTCTTAATAGCGGCATGGAGTTTAGAAATGCTCCCGGAAGACGGGCATAAGTGTACCCCTTATTATGATTATGATTTAATATTTTATCAGGTGGCGTAGTGGTTTAGAATGTCGCCTCGTGGCTGCCACAACGCCGTATGTTATGGATTTTTAATACCATCCGGGGAAAATATTTTGAAATCCTCTATATTCATTTTTTCCATTCTAGGTGTTCTTTGTGACCGTTGTGCATGGACGTAATCAAACAACTTGGTTGTATTTTAAAAAGTAAGACATATTAAATATTAGAATATCACACACGGCACTAAAATAATAAATCACTAAGTAAAGGTATTCTACCCGATTTAATTAAGCTTGTATTTATTTTCACGTTATTTTCTGTTCGCCATCTAAAGCTTAACTGTGTATTACACAGAACGTCTGTGCAACGTAATTCATCTCTTTTAGCTTACAAATTCTATTTGCTTAAATAACGAAAAAATCACGAAATTTTTGTTCAAGGCAAATGATTATTATTTTATCTATTGGTGTCCTACTGCGAGGTAAGGGCCTCACTTGGATTTCCAAACCTGTCTGCTTTCAATCTCCTGCCTCTTTCAAATACCTCCATATAATGCCACCAGCTACGTTTTGGTCTTTCCCATACATATACATAGTCTCACGCGTATTTCTCTTAAATGACAGGAAGATGAATTACATCCACACTTTGCCAGTTATGATTATAATAGGTACAAGCTTATCGTCATGTGCCTGGCACAATTTCAAATATGAATGAAAAATTCTATACTGAAAAGCTCAACGACACTTGGTTTTACCAGGAAGTCGAACCTGAGACCTCATGCACACCAGCTCCGCCACACAGGTCACTCATAGCCGCAGAGAACTTACACGTAGTTACAGCCAATACAACACAAATACAGCATATATTGACGCGATGGTGTAGTGGTTAGTGTAACCGACTGCCACGCCTGAGGTCGTGGGTTCGATTCCCGCGCAAGTCAAACATTTGTGTGCATGAACATGGATGTTTGTCTTGGTCTGGATGTTTCTATGTATAATATGTATGTATTTACAAAAAAAAAGTATGTATGTATGTTTATCCATTGTCTAGTACCCATAGTACAAGCTCTGCTTAGTTTGGGCTAGATGGTGTTGTGTGTATGTGGTAGAATATTATATTATATTATATTATATTATATTATATTATATATATTATATAGTAAACAACTCATTATTACCTCTGTATTTCTTTTTATTCAATCTAATATACTCTAATGAAAATATATACAGTTATTGTTTCTCATAAGTCTTTGAAAATTCCTTTCCGGAAGCAGGACTAACAGCAAAAATTGCCTTTTAAAATTCTGCTCGCTTCGTAATCGAAAAAGCTAATACGATATAAAACTCGTGCCGGTGCTGATAATACCGATCCAATAAACCTTTGTTCTAACATTATCAGGCTATTGTCGTTTACTCGAGGTCGCGCCCTCTGACCTGGTAATAAGCTGCTAGAGCTTCAAATCGTCATTATTTCAATGCAATGTCTCGTGGGTAATGAAGCCGTCTTAAATAGGGTTTTTAGTTAACATTTGTATTCTTGCACAAAGAACATTGAAACATTCTTGTATTTAGATAAAATTGATTTATTTTGTTTTGATCTGGACCATATTGCTGTTTATCGGGCACTTTTTTAGAGCCCATGCAGCTACTGAGATATTATTTAAAAGCAATATCCAATACCACTTTGCTCAACTTGGGAATGGAACACATTACCTCATGGATACCAGTCTCATTCACTACTACTGCGGCTACCGAAGCAGGAAGATAAATAAACTATTTGTTCATACTAACAGCTTTCATGTTTTGTTTGTGGAATTTAGTAAATTGTAGAAAATTACACAATATCTGACTCCGCTGTAATTGGTGGTTAGGCACCCACAACTCTCTAGCTTATGTTTTAGATCACAACGTGAACGAGGTTAAAAGCCGATAATTTCTCTCTACTCTTTTATGGCATAGAGAACATCAATACACAAAAAGCCAAAAACACTTTGGCAACTCAAGAATGTGAAATCGGGCACCTCTCGACTGACCGCTAACGACATCGGCGTCACGGAAACTTACGCCATGCATCCAAAGAGGCAGTTTATGGTGAGAAGAAAGATAAAGTAGTACTTGAGTACCTAGTAATGCTACATAATATTGCAAATAAAAGATTTAAGAGAGATATATCAGGAGTATTAACGACTTAAAGTGCAACGTACAATTGGTATTATTTATTCTCATAAGAATATCCGAAGCCTATTTTCACCAGGTTACGATGCTTTAAATCTAGTCAAAACAAAATATCATAGGTCATGTTGTAGTCCATTTGGAACTATGCCTAATGTGTCGGCCTCACAGTGAACAAGGATAGAGCAAACTCCCCTAACGTCTGACGTATACAGTGTCGCTGTATACAGATCTGATAGACATAATTAGAGAGTACCGATTGGATTATTTTACTACTGACTTGGTTGGAACATGGTGATTTCTATCCGTGACCAAATTTTAGTAATGTGCTCATTAAATGATTGCCTCGATAACGTCGCGGTAGAGAATGCAAATGCACGGCATGAGGTCTCAGGTTTGAAGCTAGGGTCGGATAAATTATTCTTGGGGTTCCTATCTAGAAATGCAATGCAAAGTGGAGTGCAATGAGTTTTAACAAGATTTCATTGAAATTGGAAATTGACTTATTTTGTACAAGTTCAAACTCAATCAAAAATAAAATTGTTAAAGATATCTTTATAGAATAATAATTATTTTTTTGTTCATGGGTAATCTCACTATATTACAATGTGTGTTTCTGGCCGATGTGTATGAATTAATATTGCTTGTTTGTTTCTTGATTTTTCTTGTTGATATTTTTTTTTGTTTACTTGAATATACGATAACTAACTCATAGGAAATCAGAGTAGTTATACAAGTGGTGTACTAATTATTATGTGAAATCTTGTAATTAGCAACATTTGTACCTTAATTGTAACTAAAAAATCAAAACGATACGCTACCCTGCTCGACACACCCGCGATATTTACCACGTTGTTCACGAGAGATTTGTGGACGATGAACTCGACACCACCTTGGGACTATTGGTCGCCCTCCCGGTAGAAGAGATTAGATTAGAGAGGGATTTGAGAATTATCGAGTCCTCCCCCTGTCTTCGGATTTCCCATAAGCCGATAACATCCCATCGTAACTTGCTCAATTCTTCTTCCAGCTCGACAATCTTCTCGTCGGTCCGCAGTGTGCGCGTGTTAAATGTTGCCAGGGTCAGTTGTCGTCGGTGGTAGTAGCACGATCTCTGCCGGAGATTCTTAGCACCCCCCTGCACCACCGTTACCATAACCGCTACCTGAGCTAGGACTAGCGGGGCCGCCGGGGACTAGGGGCCGATTTTTATAAGTGTGGCTCATCTGGGGGGGTTTTGCCATAATCGCCACGCTTGGCAGACAGATTGGTGATCGCAGTGATTGAAGTCTTCGACACTAGGCGCTGCTGCCCACCTTTGTATCATCATTTGCATCTTTATATTTCCTTCCGCCTATTTTTAGGATGGTTTGACCGCCATCTAAAGGTTGACTAGCTACACTGGAGGAGATGATCCGCCAGTGGGCGGTGGGGTCGTCACGTCCCGACGTCGTAACATAAATTTTAATTAAAAAAGATATTCCCCTTTTTTAAGAGTTTTAATATCTGTGTATCGCGGCTGACGTCCTGTTTGAATACTCGTACATCCGAGTAAAAATCCAATTTATATTATATATTTGTATCGACTTTATCCAATCCATAATGTTGCGTCACTAATAGTAAAAATACCATAGTACGAAACCATGGTATTGTATTAAAATATTATTTTATGTAGATATTTTAAGTATTTAAGACAGACATCAATACAAAAGAATTGTTGATTTATGGTTACGAAACAATTGTATCATTATACATATTATACATATATTGCTTTTTTCTCAAAGTGTGTTTTAGAAACATAGGGGTAAACATTGATTATTTTTACAATATATATAGAACGCACAGAATTACGTGCTAAAAAGTGCCAAATCGATTTTCGTGTTTGGATACAGTATAGAATATGTAGGTCGCCAACCTAATATACCATCGTCTTCCACCATATACATATCATTATATAATTTATAGTCTAGATATACCTCATACCTTTATATCAATCAACATGGAAACATCGCTAACTACATATAATAAATAAAATCTGCCTTATAGATTTCAGAGCCATTTTTCTACAGACAATTTCCATTGAAAACAATAGACCAGGAATAAAGAAATGAATGAATTTTTAATATTCATGAGTAACGTCGGAATTACAAAGGACGGAGGTCCCAAAACGGGTGACAATGTTGGATTGTGTGAAACGCTTTGTGTTAAAACAGCTGGCTGTCACGACGATTGGGTATCAACTGAAGCGATGCAGTGAGGCTTTTAGCGATAAAAGGGTTTGTAAATGGCTCGGTAGCCAAATTTATAGTAAGCCTACTAGTATTATAGATGTAAATGTTTGAGTGGATAATAGTGTTTTACGTATACGCGAACGTTAAACAATGAAACTAGTATTTATATATCGCATTTTTGTATTTTAAAACACTATTATTACATAACTAGCTTTTGCGAGGCTTCACTCGCTTAAAAGTAGGTAAGGTTATGTCGCTTTTTTTTTGGGGACTCAAACGAGCAGGCGAATCGCCTAATTGTAAGCGATTACTGCCGCCCATAGACACCCGCAACACCAGAGGAGTCACAAATGCGTTACGTTCCATCTAAATTTGGATTAGGATTTGGGGCGGTTGGGCCTCCGGTACCGTCACTCACTCGGCGAAACACAACGCACGCGCTATTTCACGCCCGTTTCCTGTGAAGCCGTGGTATCACTCCAGTGGAGCCGGCCCATTCGTGCTGAAGCGAGGCTCTCCCACGTTAGTAACAATACTTTTTAAAAATAAAATATAGCACATGTTATTCGGTGATAATATAACTAATCAATTTCAATATAAATTCAATAAGCAGCGATAGCCTAGTGAGAGACCGGTGGACTGCCACGCAGAGGTCTCGAGTTCGATCCCACGGCGCGCATCTCTGACTTTTCGAAGTTATGTGCGTATTATTAAATAGTAGTAGTATTGTCACTCGCTTTAACGTTGAAGGAAAACATCGTGAGGAAACCTGCATATCTGCAAGTTCTCCATAATGTTCTTAAAGATATGTGAATCTGCCAACCCGCACTGGGCCAACGTGGTGAACTATGGCCTAACCCTTCTCACACTGAGAAGAGGCCCGTGCCCAGCAGTAGGACAGTTTAATACAGGGCTGGTATTATTATTATTATTATTTATACCTTTAGAACAGTAAATACATTTTTTTAATCGGTTGTGTAGTCTTTGGGTTTAACGCTTACAAAGAAATATATTTCCTCTTTTATAATATTAGTATAGATTGTGAAACTATTAAACTACTACTGTTAAACCATTAAGATTAAGGATTACACTTGCTCCGACGTTTCGGTTGCTCTCGTTTGTCTTGGTTGTCATATTATTTCAAAGATGTTTGTTACTGAATTGTTCTTGAACCATTAATTAATGTATTTCTATGTAATTTGGCACACAATTACAGCTACAGCCCATGTTCTAGATATAGATTTTTTTATTCTAGTATCTATTTCCACGGAGTTCATGCCAGCAATGCCGCAACAAAAGATTTTGTCGTATATTTCATGTCGTATTTCATTCAAGTCGTCGTGTAAATGTAGTCATTAATAAGTTGATTCCAAGTAACACTTAAATAAAATTTTAATGTTTGGATGGAAAGGAACGAGCTTGATATTACGCACATGTAAACATATCACAGAGGATTTTACAAACATTAACAGGGGGAGAGATTTATGACGCAAACACATACGTATTATATTGCACTGAAAAATAATATATATATTCATAAACTGGCTTGTGAATATTTATATTATTTCTGATCCCAAACAATGATTGCGTCTTTTATAAAATATATAAAATCTGAAGATTTCGCAATGTTGTAATTAGTAGAGACATTTTGTTTTTAATGAAGATATGAGGTAACAATAATATCCCCTGCATATATCGGTTTTGGTCAATCTTTCCTATTCCCTTTCTTTCATCAGATCTTTTCTCTTGTTTTTTAGGGTTGGAAAAGAGCGTAATAAGTCTAATATTGCAAGCGATCAGAGTGCTTGTTAATTCAGTAACATTAGAAACCTTATAAACATTGACGTCCATAAGTATTCTTTGTCAGCTAAATGAATAAATGATTTGTGATATTAACTTTACCATTGTTTTTGTTCTATAAAAAAAATTTACTGACAGGATATCTCTGCTGTCCAATAAGGCTTTCGTGGAAAAGTATTATTGCATTTGATATCGTAATTCTCAAGCTAAAGGTGGGTGAACCTGCGTAGGACGCCTAGTTAAATATAAGCGCTATATAATTTCCAATGAATACTGTAAATGCTGACCTAAGAGCCGACATCGATATTCAACTTAAATCCGTGATCAGAATCCGATTTGGGATCTTGGGGTCAAAGCTATAATTCGTAGTTTAACACTTTAATTCTGGGGGTTAGTCTATGATCTAAAGATACGGTTTTGTGTGTTTAGTTACATTTGGGGTTTAGGATTAGTGATATAATTTAACGTATGTATGCCTTGAAATAGTTATCTATTTATTATAATAGCTACAAGAATATAAACATACTTTATAAGTTTATTTGGATTTGTTTAGAATGCTTTCTGTTTTATGCGAACAAGCTATATAAATAAATATATAGCTTATATAAATAAATAATATTTTGCAGTTACCTCTAAGTTGCTATGGCTGTAGAAGCCCGCAAAGTTTTAAGCAACTATTATAAAATATTTAAGACTTCTTCTTCTCCATTAGCCTTTATTATTCCCAAGTCACTTGGGATCGGCTTTTTTAGTCTAACCGGATTTGACTGGATATCAGTTTTTACACGGAGTGGCTGCCACCCGACCTCCGCAACCCAAAGGCTAACGATACCCTAAGGCTAGACCAGTGTCAGGATATTAGAGGGTACTGACTTTCTCAATAACGACTGTCATATATGTTCATAAATCATCAACTAAATTGAATTTTAAATCTTGTTAGTAAAAATGTATTTAGATGTTCGTTACTAAAGCGTAAGAGTTGATCAGATTTTTAATAAAAATAGGTATATATAATTACTTGGATTAAAGCAAAATATTATTAGTATTTTTTCATCCAGTCTGCGATCCTGTGGAATTACTACTGTGAATTAAATAAGCATAATGTTTGCATCACTAAAAGTTTAGGCAGAATTAATAAAATATATGAGTGAATCGTCTTTTGAAAGTGACAACAACTACAGTCTACGGTATGAAATAAATATTGTGGTCTTTTTACTTGTAAAGTTCCTCGCGACACAAAAATTGTTTCTAATGTTATAGTTTTTAAAAAAGGGAAAGAAGTGAAGTCTATAAGTGCGTATGCTTACCTGGAACCTTGGAAATGTCTAAATTTCTTTATTAGGTTTCTCTATGAGAAACAATACGCCTGCCAATATTTAACCTTACGTATATGTTGGTCAATTTTGGTGACAATTGAGTTGGGACTTCCACAACCTATACTCGAAACATTCCTCAAACATAGTCCATTTACTTACAACTCCTCTGTGGTACATACCCGATAATGTTAGTCCTCATTGCAATTAGTTACCAAACTAATAATTAGGTCGCACGTCTGTAACAAGCGGAGCGTCTAGCGAGCTATTAGTATGTATGAGTAAAACCCGCCACACACAGATAGCCAGATAGCGGAGACTCAGCGGTACCGGAGACAGAATTTTAGTATTTATTTTTTAAGGTACACCAACAGCATTTTACACAACATAGAATAATTCGTAAATAGGGAAAGCCATTAACAGGTTCTCATAAATAGCCACATGATAAAAATAACCTCGTTGGTACCATTACTTATAATTCATACATAGATTCACGCCTGTTTCCCAGAGGGGTAGGCAGAGACTACGGATTTCCATTTGCTACGATCCCGACACACTTCTCTGGCTTTATTCACTTTCATCACATTCCTCATACACGCCCGTCGGTTCAAGGTGCTCTTAACCTGGCCTTTGTCCAGAACGCCTCCGATCTGATCGAGAAACGTTCGCCTAGGTCTTCCTCTTGCGACTGTTCCATTCACACTAGCCTTATAAACTTTCTTAGTCAGTCTTTCCTCGTTCATTCTTTCTACATGCCCAAATCAGCTTAATATACCCTTTTCTATTCTTGTCACTGTATCCACTTTCATGCCGCATCGCTCTCTAATCACACTATTCCTTATTCTATCTTTCAGAGTCACACCACATATATTTCTCAGCGCTCTCATTTCTACAGCATTTATTCTGCTCTCATGCTTCTTTTGCCATACCCAACTTTCACTTCCATACATAAGTGTGGGCACTAATAGTCCTCTATGACTTATAATATAATAGATATAACTAATAAACACAATATAATAAACTTAAAATAACTCAACTCATTAAAAAATAAAAGATGACAACGTAGAACAATCTATGCATTTGTTGACTAAGCAATCGCCTCGCCGACACGAGGCTAGTGTTAAACAGGTCTAAACCGAGAGTATTAACTACTTTGTTGAACCCTTTATTAGTATGTGCAATGTTTCATACTAATTCGAACAATACAACAATTTCGCTACCGATAACACTACGCCTCCGCTGTCTGTATGTGGTGGACTTAAGACTCAGTTGCATGAACGAACAACAAGACTTTCGCAAACAACGGTCCGAGTAATTTGACCGGCATTATATATATTATGGAATCTTATGCAACAACGCACACAAAGGACAAAGACAAAAAAGTCCGTTGGCACCCGGCCGTGTACGACGACCTAACACGGGCTATCACAGACAGGCTTTTTGTCCGTTGAAAATACCACCTGCGAAATGCCTTACCAAAGACACCTGAAATGTCAAAATTATGTTGCATAATGTGACGTTGCGGTCAAATTATAAAATTAAAAGTCTCGTGTATAAACTATAATGTATATAAAATATTATAATAGCTTATATAAATATCTCTCTTATATTACAAACTTATATTTAATATCGAATGCACAGTATTGTCTGGAGTTCTAACTATTTTAATGACTTAGCAAGCAACGTAGACCGATCTTGCGACTATCTCACAATGCAAGTGATAAGTGTAGTATGCAGATAGCAGCATGGTGGGTGGTGAAAAACTAGGAAAGCACTTATAATAAAGTAGTAGAATTTATAGTAATATAAAATGTTTTATGCGAAAGTTGCCATATGTAACGTATGTGCGTACGTACCTATATCATTGTCTGCCAAGAGATTTAATACTTCTTAAGATACTTCAACGTGTTACCATCGGTATGTCTCTCCATTTTTAATAACATGAACGTTTCTGCTGCTTTTAAAACATCTTTAATGGTATGTGCTGCAATAAAATTGCATAACACTCGGTACAGTTTATTGGCACTTTTCCGTTAGGGATATTAGACCTCATGAATTGCTGCATAATATTTTTGATAAAATAATATCTAATTTGATCAAAGCAACAGAATAATATGATTAAGTACATTTATAGATCGACATTACTAATGAGCATATTTTCGTTTCATTTATGTTTGAAACACCTGCGTACTATGCTTTATCTACTTCACATGGTACACAGAGCACAATTTTTTTTTTTATATTACTTTGGTGGAAAACAAGAATACGGCCTGATAGTAAGTGGTCACCGTAGCCTATGGACGCCTGCAACACCAGAGGCATCACTTGCGCGTTGCCGACCCTTTAAGAAAGGAAGTGGGAACGAGAAGGAGCGGGAATGGGAAAAGAGGGTGCTTGGGCCTCCGGCACTCTCACTCACTAAACGAAACACAACAGTAGGAATACTGGTATTTCACGTCGATATTCTGTGAGAGGGTAGTACTTCCCTGGTCGAGCCGGCCCATTCATGCTGAAATCAGCGAGGCTCTACTACTGAATAAAATAATAAATTATATATATATATAATAATGTAAATAAAATAATAATAGAAATATAATTACTTTTGTGTAATTCTCTTAACACTTTCAAATTTAATTCAAATACAAGTATTCGCTACTTGAAGTATTATGTGACTGTAGGTCTATGAACCGCTTCATGGCGTCGCTGCGCGCCTACCAAGCGACCCTACCAAGCGACCCGCACTAACATTTCAAATAATAAACAATAGGTCATTGTTTAGATATTGTTACTAAACAATATATAATTGGAACACCTTTCTTAGATATTGTTAGAAGTTGAACAATACTGTTTTGATGAGGGTCTAGTAAAAGCTTTTGATAAGAACGATCGATTCTTGACTTAGTTGAGGCTTATTTGGAACTTATTCTTAAATTGCCTTGTTGGTGCCATGGCATATGTTTGTGTTTGCGTGTCTGCTGTGCTCTGTTCAGTCAAAACGCTATTGGTTGTTTTGTTTTATAAGCTGAGCTAGTATTATAATATTTTCTTTACCTAAACTACATGTTTGTGCAAGAAATTGTATCACGACTATAGAGTATATAATGGGTACGAATAAAAGCGTATTGCATTTGGCAAAACCTTTTAATTTTCTAACGTAAACGTAACAACTCTATCTATGACGTGCGTACGTGGCTGGAATAATGTAGGTAACTTTTGAAAAGTGGAAGAGTTATATATAGGTACAGTGGTTACGGAGAATACTTTCGACATACACACAAGCTCATGAATCCTACCCTTATTTTATAGTATTAATATAACTATTATAAACTTTGGCAACAGTTAATGTAACTTTTAATATTAGTACGTACTACTTTTCTTTCGTTTTGTTTTAGACATCTCTCACGCTATGTAAGTATCTAGCTGTGTCTTGATAGGGGCTTTATAAACGTACAATTGACGGACAAAAAGAACACTCGGTCTCGGAAAAATTATTATTGGATCACAGAAATAATATCGACAATACTCAGCGCAGCGACCGCTTGCTTTGAGTTTAAATAAATGAATACTTCAAATTGTGAACGCTAATTGTTCTTGCAACTTCTCAACCAACATTCGAGACAAAACTAAAAACCCAACTCGAATGATGTCACCCTCAAATTAGAATACAAGATCAATCAGTCTTTATTCCTTGAACCAGAAAACGGTGGCAGTCTCCACTTTATACCAATTCACTATCTTATTCTTCAAAGTTAAGAAGAAAATATGCAGTTGTACGAACAAGTGCAATTGTCGGAAAGCGTCGCTCCCGCGGGAAATACGACAAGAATGATAGTCCACAGTTTGTCGAAATAAGTTAACTGGATAAGTTATTTTATGTTGGCAAAGTGGCTCTATTTGGGTCAAGGCGGTCAACCTCAACGGGCGATTTAATCCTAGTGCACATTATCTGAATGACGTCCTATGGCGTTCTGAGCGAGCAACATTATTTCTTTTTGGGTTTAAAAGGAATATTTCAACCGAGCTAAGTATTGCCAACAAGCAATGCCCATGTTAAGAGAATGTAAATGAAAAATATAACAATTCAGACGACAAATGATGAATTGATGAAACGCTTATTTAGCAAAGGGACGACACGGTATATATTGTAGTCGCAGGTTCAATCCATATACTTGAGTCCTGCTTCTTGGATTGAACAAGTAATAATTATTTAATCAATACAGTATAATATTTAATAGTTGTCTAAATACAATTTCTTGTCTTAGGTGGAATCCCAACTAATAGTAGTTTCATTGCTTGTTTATTATGCCTTAACTACTCGATGGATCATCATGAAATTATGCACACCGGTTGTCAAGGGTATAGAAAAGGACTATTCCCGAGGGACGTATTTCTTGGGAACAGTACTTTTTTCAGAGTATGTATTAAAAAAAGCACCGTTCCAGAGAGATAGAACGTTTTGATAAAATCTGCATTAGTGCGGGCTAATCGGTGGAAAAAATCTGGTGGTAAATAATGCAACACGGCGTAATACATGTAAAGAAAACTACATAACTAAACTTTAATGAAAAGCGATGTCAGAAATTTATTATGAGGCGATACGAAACTAATAGTTACGTATCATTATAAATGAATTGATCTAAGCTAGTTTGGCCAAGAAATTCTCAATAGTAGCCCGGAGTTAACGAGATGGTGGTGTAGCAAAACTCCAAACTTTAAACTTATACATTTCGGATAGTGTCGGATGTCTGTCCCATTAGACTATAGGTAAGAATGAGGGCATAGAGAGTACAGTTGTGATCCAAATACAAAATTGTGATCAATAATATATTCTGCATCGAAGGCTGGTTTCGTATAATATCTTACGTTCACGTGAATGTTATACATAGAAATTAAACTACTTTATCGTATCTTTATCGAAGCGCTCATAGCCAGTTGCACTCACTGATCGGTAAACGATTAGCGAGGTTAAGCAACATTGGGTGCGGTCAGTCTATAGATGGGTGACCGCTTAGTAGTATATCATCTGAGCATCTCAGCTCAGTGCTTCAGAGGGTGCGCAAAAAGTCGGTACCGTTTGTTGTCAAATTGATAGCAGTCGTTAAGCCATGTCAGAGGCCTACGGGCGGATTGAACAACTCTTGACAACAGGTTGGCCACTAACCACACGAGAAGAAGAAGAAGAAACTACTTTATACTGATTTTATCGCGTTGCTCACGGGGAGACTAAGATAGCAGTTGTGACCATCTTAGTCTCCCCGTGAGCAAGGCTGCTGTAAAGCAACCAAAACGTCAGGAAAAAGTGTAAACTTAAATATAAATAGATTTAAGTAATTTAAATAGCTTAAATTATAGTAAAGTTCAATAATAGGTATTAGTGTTATAGTTCAAAATTATATAGTAAAAGATTTTAAAATACAAAACGCTACAAAATCCTTATAAACTAGTTTAATTTCTATAGGCTAGTTTCCGTCAAGAGCACCGTGACTAAAATTTCGGTTTGGAGGACATTCTAACTATTATTATAAATGTGAATGTGAGTTTGTTTGTTTGTTACGCTTTCACGCCTTAACTACTCGACCGATCATCATGAAATTCCGCATACACGTTGTCAGGGATATAGAGAAGGCTCATCCAGGAAAAAGTTTTGTTTCTGAGGTGTATAAATTTATTAACATAACCTAGATTACTACGAGCAAAGTCGCGGGAAAAATCTAGTTATAACACCTATACAAATGTGCCTATGTATGTCTGAGTCTTTTCTCACAATGAATGAGTGACCATGGGGCAACGAAATGCGGTTTGGCACACATCACACACATTCAAGTTTACGAACAACATACAGAAAGCAATAAAACACATACATTAACAAACAAATAATATCTGTCTGTAACTCACGTTAACGCATATAAAACCGCTTTATTTATTTGTACTAGCGGTCTTGGGTTCGATCCCCGGAGCAATAAAAATAGCAATCAATGTTTGTGTATGTGTTTTTGTAATTTTGTACACCTGGGCGTAGGTTAACGTTAAAATTGTATTACGGTTTTTATTATGTATCGGTTCATGTTTTTTATATAAAGCAATATTTTCTTAAGTTATATGAATTGTTATTTTAAATGTACATTTATGTGATACTTTTGAAATTTAATAATATATATGATATATATTATTGAGTATGGCATGGCGCAGCGGATAAGTGATTATCTCGCTGCTGCCGCCACGTTGCGTGCAGTGGGTTCGAATTTCACACGTAATAATTCATATGTGTGAACACAAATAATAATTATTCTATTGCATGTAGTAGAGCCTCACTGATTTCAGCATTAATGGGTCGGCTCGATCAGGGAAGGACTAAACTCTCACAGAATATCGATCTGAAATAGCAGTATTCCTACTGTTGTGTTTCGTTCGGTGAGTGAGAGTGCCGGAGGCCCAATCACCCTCTTTCCTCCTTCCTGCTCCTTCTCGTTCCCACTTCTTTTCCTAAAGGGTCGGCAACGCGCAAGTGATGCCTCTGGTGTTGCAGGCGTCCATAGGCTACGGTGGCCACTTACCATCAGGTGGGCCATATGCTTGTTTGCCACCATAGGTTTTACCAAGGTTTTAAATGTGTAAAAATTTAGTTTCATGAGGCTGACAATAGTGCCTCGCGGTTTCACCTGAGCTAAATGGTATTTAAATTACAGCTCCGCTCCGTGCGTCGTAGAATGCTTATATTATATTAGTCATGTACATATTCTGCGATTGTACTAATAGTACCGTATTTAACAACAAACAAAATCTCCAGCTCTATAAAATAATAAACATAAATAAAAAAATTGGAGTATAGAATATACACAGTCTAAAACTTCAATCCTGTAGATATCTGTATATCAGAACTAAAAGGCTCAAAGGGTTATATTTTGTAGGCTGACAGGAATATTATTCAGAGATGTGTTACTACCCTGAATGTTCTAGCTTTTTAAAGGGACGGTATCAACATAAATCACTCAAGGCTAGTCCGTAAAAGCTGATATTATTATGCAAATTTTTGACGGTCTAAATGATGGAGGGTTGAAAAGCCCTTGTCTGGGGCCAGTGAACTTTACGACACGATACGATGGACAAAATTGGTTGGTCTTTGCTCACTTGAGTGTGTTATAGATGTATTTTCTTGTTACTAGTAGACCACTTTCCTAAAATTTATTATATATATTATTTATAATATTAAAAAGAGGCTCGATTTGATTTTTGTTTGTTTATTTGTTTGTTTTTAAGGATTTAATTTAAAACTAATTAACCGATTTCAAAAAATTCTTTAACCTTTAGGTAGATATATTATCACTGAGTAACATAGACTATATTTTATTTAATAACAGATTGGCTCACACTTATATTCTCAAAGACTTAGGCAGCCTAGGGTCGCCAATATATGTATTTTCGACGAAATGTAGTATTTTTAAAAGAAGCTTTATTAAAATATAGTACATTTGTTGGGTTCACTATATGGAGCATTTAAATAAAAGTCGGAATGTCACTGTATTGTTATAATGTTATTATATTGTTTCTTTACAATGTTTGGCACACTCAAATACACAAAAGTTAAGGGCTGCAAATTCATATAACTTTACGGTCTATAAGTCTAAAATTGTCTACCATAATACAACGTCGATAATAGTCCAAACACGTATTACAATTTCTGTAGTTTCAAGCAGACTGCTGTGTTATAAATTGAATCGTGGGAAAACGATGTAAGTGGCGCGTTACACATACATACATAGCCAGAGACGTACCATGCACCTAATTATATGTGTGTGTGTGTGTGTGTGTGTGTCTCTACACATTTATAAAAAATGTTGTATTTTATGGGAAACAAAAAAAAAAAATAGATTTGTAACGGTTAATTTAAATTTGTTTGACCTTGTTAATTACAAGGGGGGGTTATACATTACGGGCAGGTTCAAAACGGATCGGGCACGCCACGATCGTGGCGGTAAGTCCCGTGTTTGAGGAGTGGCTGGAGAGGCGCCATGGCGCCCTCACCTTCCGGCTGACACAGGTAATGACTGGCCACGGTTGTTTTGGCCAGTTCCTGTGTCGCATACGCCGGCAAGAGACGCCCGGTTATCAAGTCACCACTGCGGCGACTGCCGCGACGTTGTTGAGGACACGGCGCTGCACACTTTGGCGGTTTGCCCCGCCTGGGCATCGCAGCGCCGTGAATTGATCGCGGCAGTCGGATTGGTTGCCCTCTCGCTCCCGGCCGTAGTTCAGTCTATGGTCCGGAGTGAGAGGTCGTGGAACGCCGTCGCCTCCTTCTGTGAGGAAGTCATTTCCATCAAGGAGGCGGCGGAGCGGGAGAGGGAGCCTTTGAACCCTCTCCCCAACCGCAGAGCCGGGCGCCGGAGGGCGCGAGACGACCTCCAGCCACCCTGAGGTTTGACCTGGGGGTGGCGGGCTTTGTGGGCCTGCCCGCCATCCGTTCAGCACCAGGTCCGAGAGGCGGCGTGCGTGTTCCCACGCGCGCCTCTGTTGTTTCGAGTCCGTCTCCCCTCTAGGGGGGACAGTAGGGATAACTTGTGAGGAGTGCCTTTGGGTAGGTCTTTTGTGTAGTGGCCTGCCGTTTCATACGGCGGGCCGAAACCTCGGCGGGGTCGCGACCGCATGCGAAAGTGATTCGCGCGGCCCCGTCGATAGTGGTTTTGTTGAGGAACACCGTGGTAGGTTTAGTCGGTATTCCGGGAGGTACTTCATCTTTTCAACATCTTTCTTTTACCCCGGCGAGTCCGACATAACCCCTCCGCCCGCCCCCGCGGAGGGGTATGCATCAAGCATTCACCCAAGTTAAAAAAAAAAAATAAAAAAAAAAAAAGGTTCAAAACGGATTACGCACGATAAGTAGGTACGGATATATTATGCTTCCGCGTCAGTTTTAAGTAGTGAAGGAGCGTAGATAGTTCTTTAATTAAGGTTTTTGTTTGTTGTTTGTCGTTGTTCAAATGCAGTATTTTTGCATATGATATATTTCTTCAACAGTATATAGTACGCAGACTCGAAATATAGTACAATACTATATATTATAGTACGGTTGGCAACCCTAAGTCAGCCGTTAATTTTTTTAAATTTTTCTTTTACAAGTTTACTTGCAATTTAGGTTTAAAATTAATAGTATTCTTGTTAACCCCTCCAGCTAAGCTCGAATGCTTGTGTTAGGAGTAGTTAGGAGTTCACGTCAGTAGTGCAACGGGTGGGATTCGAACCCGCGACCTCTCGATCGCAAGTCCAATACCTTATCCATTGGGCAACCGCCGCTTAAATTATATCTACTTTGCCAGTTATGTTTTACGACGTAGAGTAATAGTAAGTGAGGGTGACCCTATTAACGTTTACCGGGCCCAGTTCCAGACCCCGTGCTGTTACTGAGATTTTTTTGACAGGATTTTTTTTTACCGTACGGTTTTCGAATCCGAGTCGTTATACCCAGCAGCCACATTCACTACTTTAAACGAATTAAATAGATATATTTTAATGAGATCGCCAACACTTGGTAAGATACGGTGATTGTAGTAAAATGATTGCAGTACGTGGACGCCCGAACCATAGCACGAGTTATGGCAAGTAGGGTCGGTGATATCAGAGGCTTATCGGCTAAGCCTTGTAGCGTTTATAGTTTTTAGGCAGGGCTGGGACATTTACTAGATTTAGGGCTCCAATGCTATCTATATCGAAAGATAAATGTGATTGAGATTAGAAGTTGAATAGCAATGTTGTGTTGCGAAAAATAAATGTAGTTTATTGTGCTTTTGCAAATGCTTCCGTCTGCATGGGATTTAGATGTTAGGTGTTTTTGTCCTATCCAGGGAGAATGTCTAAAAATCCTGAGAGTAGTTTATTTGTTATTATAATTACCTACTTACATGCCAAATTTAAAGAGCAGCGATAGCTCAGTGGGGAGACCAACAGACTGCTCTCGGGTTCGAACCCACGTCGCGCACTTCTGACTTTCGGAAGTTATATGACTTTTCGAAATTATGTGCGTATTGATTGACAATTATCGCCTGCTCCGTGCCTCGGAGAGCACGTTAAGCTGTCGGTCCCGGCTGCCATGAACATCTATGGCAGTCGTTATTGGGAGAGTGTCGACACAAAAGATCCCACTGGGTCGAAGTGTAGGCGGTCTGCATTGACTGGCCCCCACATAAGATACATACATACATGCCAAATTTAAAGTCTGTAGTAATAATATATAGCACAATATATGAAAGGCTACTCTAAGAGGAAATCCCATATGTCCTGTGGGAATTTCGAAAAGACTGGCTTTATTTTTTATCTTCATCATAATAGTAAGCTTTGTGCAGTTCATTAAGTGTCAGGTCTTGTCTTTTATATTGATCGATGTGTTACGATTTTGTATTAAAGCTAATTAATATATATATTTTTATTTGTAATACAAAGTTGCATACATTTTCTTAAACGCAGTCAATCCCTATAGTGCGCGGGCGACAATGTAGTGAGTAGCGTAGCTCACACGCCTTCAAGGTCCATAGGTAAAAAACATTTGGTCAATGTATATTTAGGTGCGCCTCTCATCTGTGTCCGTTTGGGATGAATACTTAATGCATTTTCTTCTCAACCTATACTGTTTCATTGTTGGGCGAAGAGCTGCCGTACATTTCTTCAACGGTCCCTCTAGAGCTTCGCTTATATATGTATATTATCTCGTGGTTTTAGCGATTAAATTATCTAAGTACAAACTATACAAAACTGAAGTACGGCAGGTGATTAAATCGGCGCTCTGTATATTACCCAATTATAACACAATAAATAGTTCATCCACACAGAGATTAACAGATTAAGGTAACGAGTGTGTATCAAAACAAATTTTGTAGCAATTATCGTTCAGTCCCAAGTGAGAACTGCGCGGGCTGCGGTCTGACCGCGCCCGAGGGAAATCAGGGTCTGTGCTCTACACACTAAATGGATGGAACGCTCTAAGTATTCATGTGGACAAAACTTTGTCTTCTTGAGCATAAATATACGCAGACTATGAAAATAACTAATGGCAAAGTTCATAGAATTTTCACGCTTCAAAACATACTTTTGAATATTACTTGTATTGGTCTACTGACATAGCATAGTGATCGCTAAAATATACTTAATGACTTTAATTTGTGGAGTGCTGAAAATAGATTTATAATATATTATTATATCTTCATTAATATTACAAAGATTTTATATTTTTGTTTGTAATAATTAAACTGAGAAACTACTGAACCGATTTCCAAAAGTTATTTTCCTTGAAATTAAACAACTTTACACAGATTTTATCGCATTATTGTTAAAAAATTATTAATTTTTAAGCTGATGAAAACTATTTTATATTTAAGTTGACAATTTCCTCGACGTCGCCTGTCTTTAGCAGCCATGTTCACGGGGAGAAATCCTCTTTAGTTCCAGGAGTTCTCCGCGTTTAATAGCCCAATCCAGTTTTATTAAAAATTTGTAGTGAAACAGTTGCCAAATTATGTAATAAAGTGTTAAATACATAACGCGATAAAATCTATTCAAAGTAGTTTAATTTTAATGTATAACAGTCGCGTAAACTTAAGACAAAGTTATTTTCCCATATGAAAGATATTTTATCCAGACGTGACATAGGCTACATACGGCTACTGCTGCTGTCGTGGCCTACGAGCCATAGCAGGCGAGCAGTAATCACAAACGTATATGAAACTGTGGCGGACAGCTAATAATGGATAATTGCAGAGAAACATTTATATCTCAATATATATTTAAATAGATAGCAGCGATAGCCTAGTGGGAAACCGTTGGCCTGCCACGCAGAGGTCTCGAGTTCGATCCCAAGGCGCGCATTTCTGACTTTTTGAAGTTATATGCGTATTAAATAGTTAATTATCGCTTGCTTTAACGGTGAAGGCAAACATCGTAAGAAAACCTGCATGTCTAAGAGGAATTCTCAATAATTTTCTCAAAGATATGCGAAGTCTGCCAAGCCGCAGTGGGCCAGCGTGATGGACTATGGCCTAACCCTTCTCACTGAGAAAAGGCCCGTGGCCAGCAGTGGGACAGTTTAATACAGAGCTGATATTATTTATATATTTAAAAGAAGCTGACTCCGCTTTAGCCACGTATTTAGTGATGGTATGAACGAATTAGTTAGCCTGAGAAACTACGACCCTATTACAGGATACAAGCGTAAAAGTAGTACTTAATACTGTTTATGTTTTTCGCTCGATAAGCAAGAGTTCTACAGTCTCACGTCTTAATATCATATCTCTCACGCTCCAGACATGTTATGCCATCTTTAGTACCTTGTCAATCAAAAAAGATAATATTTGAATACAATCGTAAGTTTTTCCTCCACTGTAACGCTATCTACATACCAGACGTCTTTAATACCAGTTTAGCCATAAAAAAACATTGCAAACTGACAAAGTCTACTCGCATTTATAACATTAGTATGTATAGAAGAGAAAACGTATAAGCAATAAAACTTAATATCATCCACATTCGCAATACAAATACTGTGAATAAAAAAGCGCAAAATAACATTATCATAATATTAAAACATTACTGTGCCACTTAGCCTCGCGTTAAATCGCTTAAACATGAAACGCTTCACAACAGTATTTCGCACGCTCGTTAAAGGCTGTATTCACAGGAGCATTGTGGAAAAACCTCATATAAAGGATTATCCGTACGTGCAGGCATAATAAGAGATAACTTTATTAATGTCCGCTTTGTTTCTGTGCAATTAACCGAGGTAAGGACACACCGCAGTATTGATTTGAAAAACATGTATTTTCCCTTTCTTTTTCGTCTAGTGGTAGACACAGATATGGTGGGTATAGCGATAGCTTAGTAGGAAACGGTCAGACTGCCACACAGCAGTCTGGAGTTCGATTTTAAGATACACACCTTAGACTTTTCAAAGTTATATGCGTAATCAATATTTAAATAGGTATATCTTGCTTTAACGAAGAATAATAACGTCGTGAGGAAACCTAGATATCTGTGAGTTCCCCATAATGTTTTTGATGATGGGTAAAGTCTGTTAATCCACACTGTCCCAGTGTGGTGAACTATGGCCTAATCCTGCTCATACTGAGAAAAGGCTAATACCCAGCAGTTGGACAGTTCACATGCATGGGTGATATCCAACGATCCATTTTGTGATAAATAATAATGTCAGGTCATGTCATGCCCATGGACTTTAGTAATGTCAGGAGTTTATACAGTTAAGCTGCTGCCTATTATGGTAGTACTATTTTTAAACCTCGATTGAAGAAGATCAAGTCATGATGGTTAGGAAATATTCTGCTTGCCACGATGGTCGTGGCAAGCAGAATATTTCAGAGCCTATACTGGTAAAAGATTATTTTCCTCAGGGAATATACCGCTTTACTTATGGAAAAATAGCACGCAAAAGTTACTGGTAGTAACAGTAAATTTCCAACAACAATCTCATAGCTATTTGTGTTAATCGTTAAACACTCGAAACACACTGAATCCTAATCTATATAACATTACCTGTGCCAAAGTTTTCTTCTATTTATCTACGAGTAAAAGGAGTAACGGGATTCAGTAATGATTGCAGCAATAGGAATATATATTTGTATATTGTTAAGTGATGAAACTCATTTTAAGCAAATTACGTGCACGATGAGGTGGAAAATTTGACATAATTAAAGTTTTTACATAGAAGGAAAAAATTAATTCAACTGCATGGATGGTGTAATTAACATAGTCGCCTCGCCACAGACACTGCGCCGAGTGTTGTGGGTTCGAATCCCACATGGGACAAAACTTTGTGTCATCCGCAAATGGTTGTTCCGAGTCTAGGTGTTCTTTGTGTCCGTTACTTGAATGTTTGTAAAGTCCCCCGCGACATAGGAAATATTACCAGAGCGAGAGATTTTTTACACGGTAGAATTTCGAACACTGAGTGACGACTAGTATCTATTACAGCGGCTCAGTCGTGCAGTGGTAGTTAATAAGACAATCATGCATTCACATACCCAAGATCACTCTCAGGTTGGGAAAAGTAGTGTTGAGATTTTATGTTCAGGAATTCTCAGCGACGTAGACTCTAGTATGCTTGGTAATGACAATAAGTTCCCTCTCTATAGCGTGAGTTGGCAGGCATCATGTGCCGCATACCTTTGTCGCTTCCTTTGTATAAATATACGCGAATATATGAATGTATAATTGAATATAATTAAATGTTCAACATTTATTCTAGTACGAGTAATAAAATAACGAACGTAACGAGTTTGCTCATCTGTAACAAATCAAAGAAAACCGCACAACAAAGGAAGAGAAACAGGAAAAGAAAAGTGTTTTAATTAAATACCTTTCCGACATAATACACCACTGCTTAGATATTTGTGGTACAAAGCGTTTGTGTGTAAAGGGTGGAATCCTAAGAATTTGATATTGGCCACGGTACTACACTGACAGGGTTGTCACTTAAGAACAACGAGGGTGTGTCGCGTTGTTTTCCCGGCTAATAACTTTCCGTTTTAGCACCAAAAGTAATAACAGCGAAACCATAATCTAGAATACGATACGCTAAACACACTTTGTTACCAACTTTTATTTGTTTATTTCACTTTAAGACTGCGCCGAGCGAAATGTGCCAAAACAGGCGGTCACAGTTAAGTGAATAAAATCAACACTGTTTGTTTAATACAAATATAAAATATACATTTATCATAACAATGTGTTTACAATATCATGTCAAAAAAATGTCAAAAATATTAATTATTTAAAGGTTTTTACACACCGTGTAAAAAAATTTAAATAATTAATATTTGCGTCCACAAAATTACATAAATTTGTACGAAAAATGCAAAAACGTGATTTTTAGATTATAACAGTACAAATCTATCCTATTTTACAGCTTAAACGAAACCTAAATAGTTATATTACAATTTGTCCGTCTCAAATATTTAAGTTATTGGTTGACAATAAAGATACATATTTATCAAAAAAGCACTTCAAATCCTCCATACAATTTTACTATAGCGGCCGCGCGCCGATTTGAATATGCGCCACTCGAGCTCTATCATTATCTGTCTTACGCTCGGCGCAGTCTTAAGCAACGTACGAAAAAAGTACGCAAAATATATAAAAATACTTGCAGACAGCCTTTCATATACAGATAGTGTTGTTAAGTTTTTCTACTTGCTTTGAGTTCCATATACATTTCTTAGCTATAATACACATAATACATAATCTTAAATTGTAAGATTTCTGGTTGATCGCCTAGATTTAGTAAAGTGTTATTAGACTTTTCTGTTAACCAGTTCATACCAGCTCGATCCTTTTGACTCCTTATAAGAACAAACTGTTAGAATTGTCGATAATCACAATTACACGGACGGATTGGAGACGATGCAGAGACTGTGTTTCCACCCCGTGTTTACAAGGAGTGTTCTGAAAAATTGTTTGACTTGGTGCCAGTGTCACCATTTTTCCATCATACCACTTGACGCCGCACCAGGTCTAATTACTACTTGGAAACATTTCCATCCAGCTCGATCTTTCAGCGCTTATTTCTCTTATGGTCAGGTTCTGGTATGCATGGCTTGCCATGGTATTCTAAAACGCTATGACTTGTCTTTTTTCAAACGCGGTTTAAAGAAAATGCTTTTATTATAGTAAGCAGTGATATGTAGACTTCTGACATTGCTACTCTCCATCGGAAGTGGTGGAAAGTAGGTACATCTGCCAGTATAACCAAATAAAATCAAAAGACGACATACTTAGCAAGCCAAAAGCAATTTTTTTAGAGCCTATGCTCTTTAAAGTGTCTTTTGGAAGGTTTCTCGACAAAGTAAATAAGAAATAGCAGCCTTAAGGCTTAACAATATGGTTCAATCTCAAACACGGATATATGCGTACACTTTCCTAAGCTTAGCTCATCTGGATTACTGTTGGTAAGTATTACGACCGGTATCGGAACGGACGCATATCTTCACTTCACCCCTTATATCTAATTGGTCCCGTCTTGATCGAATTTCATTTCAAATTGTCAGTCACCTATAATATTTTGTATATTAACAACAGATTCCATATGGAATTAAGTTTTAATTGGATATCGCAACGAGCGAATATAAAAATGCAAGAAACGATCATTATGCAAACGAGAAAATTATACTCAAGCATAAAAATAATGATCGTATACTCTATTTTTATTAGTTTTTTAAACTGTTATGTTATATACATTCATTGGCCTATATTCCTGAAGGGGTAAGCAGATTTTACTCACAATTACATTTATATTACAAACAAGGCAATTTATTATTATTAGTTTTAAAAGATTTTGTAATAATTTTTTTAACTGCGGCTGTACACAAACATTCACATAATATTGTCTTATGTGTACGCAAATATCATATATTGAAATTAAACGGTCAAGTCTTAGAATACCAGACATAATTAAAAACCTATTGTATCTGACCGCCGGTATGCCCCTGCGACTCAATACGTTAAACTACTTTATACGGATTTTATCGCGTTGTTTGTTTTTAAACACTATTATTATGTCATTTTGAAACTATTAAACTACTACTGTTAAACTTAACTGTTATTTTAGCTATTTAAATAATTATATTTAGATTTATCCATGGTCGACGCAGTCTAATATTAAGCCTTATTGTGTTGTGCCTGTGTTCTATGAATCAAATCTCAGACATCACGATAATGGGCTCTACATTATCAACTCAAAAATTTGTTGACATCTAGTTAGTAAGTACGACTATCCTATTACGAGTTCTTTTTAAACTAAACACATACGTTACGTCGCCAGAGATATACACGTACCATTTCATGGATACTTCTAGTAGCAAGCGGTAATATAATTTAATGCTGTTCTGCGTTTAACATTGGATGTCTAGAACTCTGAATCCTGTGGAGAATTCTGAGGAAAGGCATACGAAAATACATTTTAATTCTACTAGTACGAGATCCGCTGGCATAATTTTTGCAGCAACCTGATTGTTTAATTTAAGTGCTATTTCTATAAATAAGTTTTGATAGAAGAATATGAATCCATGCGGAAAATAATTGCATGTACTTAACTAGTACTTAAGTATTTACTAACTGTTAAAAATATTGAAATTAAACTGCTATATACGGATTTTATCGCGTTGTTTATTTGACACTTTATTACAAAATTTTGAAAATTGTTACACTGCTACTACTATTATACTTTACTAATTTTTAAGCTAATTAAATTATTATGAACATGTGCAACAGGGGACCAACCACTACCTGAGATTTGACAAACCACAGATTCTCGCTATAGAACACCGATTCCTACCAAGGATGCTTCGCGAGGCTATTGAAATCAAAAAACATCCTAATTTTAATAGAGAAGATGGTTGGAATGTACCTTGGGATGTAGCTTGGGATCCAGTAATAAAAATAGTCAAACCCAAGAAGAAGCAAACCACAGCTAGACTTCATGATACTTTGAGCTCATTCTGCGTAAATAGAAACACCAATGATTAAATTATGTTCGGGTACTTTGAAATAAATACACTGGAACATTGAGACAACTGCCATCTTAGTCTCCCCGTGACCATGGCTGCTGAAAAGCAACCGAAACGTCGGGGAAAGTGTAAAAATAAAAATAAATTAAATCTAAATAGTTTAATAATAATTTAATTAGCTTAAAAATTAGTAAAGTGTAATAGTAGTAGCAGTGTAACAATTTTCAAAATTTTGTAATAAAGTGTCAAATAAACAACGCGATAAAATCCGTATATAGCAGTTTAATTTCAATGAATAATATTCGCGTAAATAGAAGACAATATTATGTTAAAAATATGTTAAAGCGAGAGAGAGAGAGAGAGATCACACCACAACATAAGTCGGATAAAACGCTGTGTGCCAACTGTATGTCGTTTATGAACTATTAAATTTCTGAGGCCATATTTTGATAAGCAACTTGATATAACGATATACTTCTATATCTATATATTTATAAAATTGACAGCTATTTACCGAGTTATAACCTAGTTAGACACCGTTGGACTGCCATACAAAAAGAAATCTGCCAACCCGCACTAGGCCAGCGTGGTGGACTATGGCCTAATCCTTCTCGCACCGAGCAGAGACCAGTGCCAAACAGGACAGTTTCATACACATCGCTGATATCATTTTTATTTTTTATTTTAATTAAATGAACAGATTGATATTGATATCAAGCTGTCGTATCTTATTCTATACTGACACAAGTCAGACGTATTTCTTGTGTTAATTCTAAAATAAATCCTTGTCCTACTTTGACGTCTTACGTATTGTTAAATAAACCAGTTTCAACGTCCTCAGGAGATAATTAAGAACCATGTCCTTTCAAGGCTGTGTGCCAAACTTATTTATCTTAATTTTCACCAAAGTTTGTCGAAGCCAGGACTGTAAAGTTTTACGCGAGCCAGGGTAAAAGTTTTAAGGTTAGTAAGAGATCAAAATCGAAATGTAAAAAAGAAAATTTGGACCCTTAGGACTAGACTAAAATTATAGCGCCTCGGTAAATCATTTCAACTTTACTAAGAATAATGTGTACTGCGTAAAAATGCAAGTTGACTGCACGCATAGCGTAAAGGTATTGTGTCAAGTTCTGTGGGATCGATCCCCATTTGTAAAATTTGTGTGATGAACAAATAGTAGTTCTGAGTCTAGGTATTTTCTCGATCCGTTGTTTGCATGTTTGTCCCCTGCGACACATGCATTAATTAAATAGGCTTCGAACGGAAAATGTCTTAAAAAAAAGGAGGTGCTCTACGATTACATTATAGCACTTATAATTATATTGTAGCAATTTGTTATTTGCTCTTCAGTTAAGCTAGAAAACATTAGGAGTAGCTTCAGCTTCGGCGGTAAAATCATTAATGGGAGCCATTTAAACCCAGCACAAGTCTAAAACCTTATCCATTGGGCTAATACCGCATCTTATAACGCGCTTATAACATCGTAGATCTTATAAAGTTAGTTTAATTTATTGTATTACTTACTTTAAGCGGACTTAAGACTGCGCCGAGCGAAATGTGCCAAAACAGGCGGTCACAGTTAAGTGAATAAAATAATAATAATAATAATAATATTTTACCACATACACACAACACCATCTAGCCCAAACTAAGCAGAGCTTGTACTATGGGTACTAGACAATGGATAAACATACTTAAATACTTTTTTTTTTGTAAATACATACATTATTCAAAATTATTATAAATCAACACTTTTTGTTTAATACAAATATAAAATATACATTTACCATAATAATGAATGTGTTTACAATTGCTCCGTGTAAAAAACTTAAAATAATTAATATTATCACCTACAAAATTACGTAAATTTGCTGTGATTTTTAGATTATAACAGTAGAAATCTATCCTATTTTACAGCTTAAACGAAACATAAATAGTTATATTACAATTTGTCCGTCCCAAATATTTAAGTTATTGGTTAACAATAAAGATAGATATTTATCAAAAAAGGCACTTCAAATCCTCCATACAATTTTACTATGGCGGCCGCGCGCCGATTTGAATATGCGCCGCACGAGCTCTATCATTATCTGTCTTACGCTCGGCGCAGTCTTAAAAAGTATAATAGACTTTTTAAAGAGTGCTACTCCATATATTTAAACAATACGTATGGCTTAGTGGTTTAGGTGGTCGCCTCGCCACTGCCACTGCGCAGAGTGTTGTGGGTTCGAATCCCACACGGGACAAAAAATTGTGTGAACCACAAATGGTTTTTCCGAGTCTGGGTGTTCTTTGTGTCCATTGTTTGAATTTTTGTAAAGTCCCCCGCGATACAGGAATAATTCCTACAGCGTAAGTCGATTTTTAACAAAAAGAAAACAAAAACTACATATAAAATACACATTCTGATGTCTATTGCTTCGGTTTTTTTTATCTCAGAATAATTAATTCATTAATAATATAATTAATTAATTAAAATTTTAATTATTTAATTAAATATTATTCCGAGCGTGCAACGATCAAACACGATGCATTGAAAGCGAAGCTTAATTAAGCAGAAGAATAATTTAATATTATTTGATATATTTTTATACCGAATATTTAATGTATACACAAAATATATGCAACCAAATCCTAACTAATATTAATAATAATAATAATAATAATAATAATATTCTATCACATACACACAACACGATCTAGCCCAAACTAAGCAGAGCTTGTACTATGGGTACTAGACAATGGATAAACATACATACATACACTTTTTTTTTGTAAATACATACCTATTATACATAGAAACACCCAGACCAAGACAAACATTCAAGTTCACGCACACAAATGTTTGACTTGTGCGGGAATCGAACCCGCGACCTTAGGCGTGGCAGTCGGTTACACTAACCACTACGCCATCGAGTATGTTTGTTTACACTTTCACGCATTAACTACTCGACCACTCATCATATTGAAGATTTGCATACACTTTGTCAGGGGTACAGAAAATGACATACTGACAGACTTCTATTCAGAAAAAGTTCTCTTATTAATCTTATCTACATTCACGGAAGCGAAGCCGCGGGCAAAATTTAATTAAAAAGTAAAGCAAGGGCGAGGTGTAAAATCTATAACGTTTTAAGTAACAACGAACACAAAGTAAATAATACGAATACCATACGTATTATAAGCACACATGCCATTACCGCGTCTCAGATATCACCATACCCGACATTATATACAGAAAACGATCAAAGGGCCATACTTGTGAACAATGGCGCTTCTAATATTAATAAAGACGGAATTATGTCGCGAATTCATCACACAGGATTATCTCGACCGTGTTATTACGACCGCGTATTATTGCGTCATCATTATGACGTACGTGTAACATCTATTTATTGCATATACCATGGATATTCTCAGTATGGTTTGTTAATAGAGTCTGCAATATAGTCTTATAGGATACGTTCCCTATAGGCGAATAATCTGCAGCTAAGGTTTTGCCTTATGTATTGACTGATATGACAACAGATAAACAGGTTTTATTGGAATAAATAAATAATTATTATTTTGTTTATTACTCTTTTTTTCTAATGATTTCATTTTTAAATATAAATATAAAAACTATACATATTTAAAAATATAAAAACTGAAATGACTCACCGACATCGGGGCCAGGGTCCAAGCTGCTGGTGGTTAGGACTCCAGAGAGAGGAATCACCTCACAATACGCGGCGTGTCGAGTAGTACTGCCTTTTGGATCAAGTACTTGATCCAGGCATCTAACGCGAGCCTCTGCAGGTGGTGGTCGAGGCTCTTAGGTATTAAACCATCCACTGTAATGACTATCGGCACAATGATCGCCGAGTCCACACGCCACACGTCGACAATCTCGTGAGCTAGGTCCAAGTATTTCAACTCTTTTTCTTTTTCAGCTTTCACAAGATTCTCGTCATGCGGAATGGTGACATCGATGATCATTGCTCGGCGCTCCAATCGGTCTATTAACACAATTATTATTATTATTGTTATTAATGACTTTTTGCATCTTAATCACAAGGCTGATCATAAACAAGTCAGAAGGTTTAGTGTGCACCGTCGTTAGTCTTAAAATGGGCGAACAAAAGCTACACGTTCCGAATACAAATCTTGTATATTTCTCCAGCTCTCACTCTTATCTTGAAAAACAGTAATTTACAAAAGGGTTTTTGCACTATAGAGATGTCTGACAAATATAGCCCAATTGAGAGACTGCTCCCTCTCCAGCAGCGGTCTTGACTTGGATGCCGTGGCATACTTCTGAATTTTCAAAGTGTGTATTGCATACTTAATTATCGCTCGCATACAGGCGAAGAAAATATCATGAGAAAATTTGCTTACTAAAAGCTATCCAAGGAATCTATTACAAATTAACTAAATTCTGCCCACTACTTCGCTCACGGCAATGCCATAGAATTTCATAACGATTTAAAATTCTAGACATGGTATATCTGATACTAAGTTTCATCAATTCATTGAATGGTTTACTCGTGTCTTGTAGCAAACAACCAAACCACCGACACGCAAACTCTCATACTTAAAATATTAGTAGAATTATTAACACCGCTCAAAGTAAGTATGTCGGCGAAAGTACAGTCGGTATATTTTGCTTACTGAATGCGCACCCTTGTGAGCTACCATAAGTACTGACTAAGATGCTGCCATGAAAATGATGGTGAACATTTGTTATAACTTTTCTTATGGCTTATGGTGTTTTGTATCTCTTCTAATGGTCATTTAGAAAGGGAGGGTGTAATATCAGATGGGAATTTTCACATGTTTTTGTTTGGACAGATGATAATGTTTGTTTTGTTGTAAGTGGTTTATTGAATGCAGGAAATTTGAGTAGATTGTGTGAGTGTCAAGTTATATATTATTTCGGTCGTTGTTGGCTTTGGAATCAATTTTCTGTGTAAGCATAATATACTGTTCAATTATTTTATAACGCTCACGAAATCAATATAAATCACGAATCTAGTTAGTAAGTATAGTGTTAGGCATGGCAGGCATACAATTCACAATCTTTTTACCCGACTACGGAGAAACCAAAAGGAAGGGTAATGATTTTGGCAGTCTGTGTATGTATGTTTGTATGTTCCACCGTAGCGCCTTAACTAATGAACCGATTTTAATGAATGCGTTGTCAATAGATTTGTAATAATGGTGACATACGCTATATAAATTTTATGAAAAAGTATTAAATAAAGAAATAATGTATATAAAACTATAACCCGACTACGTAAAAAAAGGGATCTAAAAAGGACGAAAAAAGTAAATAATTCACAGAGAAATCCAGAAATGCATAGGTACAAAAATGGTCAAGGTAGAGCCGTGCTCGCACCCACTTTATACCTACCCTGTCTGTTTAATGAAGGTGTTCTGGATTTCTATCTGAATATTTTTTTTGTGTGTAAGTGGATATAGTGACAAGAATAGAAAAGGGTATGTTAAGCTGGTTTGGGCATGTCGAAATAATGGACGAGGAAAGACTGACTAAGAAAGTTTATAAGGCTAGTGTGAATGGAACAGTCGCAAGAGGAAGACCTAGGCGAACGTTTCTCGATCAGATCGGAGGCGTTCTGGACAAAGGCCAGGTTAAGAGCACCTTGAACCGACGGGCGTGTATGAGGAATGTGATGAAAGCGAATGAAGCCAGAGAAGTGTGTCAGGATCGTAGCAAATGGAAATCCGTAGTCTCTGCCTACCCCTCTGGGAAACAGGCGTGAATCTATGTATGTATGTATGTTTTGTTACTAAACACAAAGACTGAGTGTGAAATTTGTTGAATGTTAACAAAAGTCATATTAAGTTTGCTTTTTATAACAGAAAATAGGTAATTGCTGCAGAACATTTTTCAGATTCCTAATTTATTTATTTTAAATGATAGGTACAGAATATGTTATTATAATAATGATGGTGTTTATAAAGACATGATGGACAAATGCGTCTATGGTGTCTTAGTCGGGATAATAGTTGCAAAGAGATTTATTGCATATCATAAATGTTGTTCATAAATTTAACAAAGACGTTATTAATGTTGGCTTCAGATAAAACAAAACAGTTTTCTAAAATAATTATAGAGTTATGACTAATAAATATGTTACTAATTTAGTGGATTTTGTAATGATTATTAAAACTTGTATTTTGTTTTAATTTTACTTTGATTATAGACGATAATTTTAAAATTGATACTAATATTATAAAGCTGTAGAGTTTGTTTGTTTGAACGCTAATCTCAGGAACTACTGGTCCGAATTGAAAAATTATTTTAGTGTTGGATAGCCCATTTATTGAGGAAGGCTATAGGCTATAAAACATCACGCTACAACCAATAGGAGCGGAGCAGCAATAAAAATGTTGCAAAAACGGGGAAAATTCTCTTATGTGAAGCAGACGAAGTTGCGCGGGTCAGCTAGTATATTTATAATACAATTTATGTCTTATGTTTATTTCTAATATTTATTTTAGTATACCCTTAACTAACCTATACAATATATAAACCTAATTATAACCTTTTACAAAATCATAGCCATTCTGAATGAATTTTGTGTTCATCTTTTATTTTAATTAATTATATTGTTATTCTGCGTAAATAGAAACACCAATGATTAAATTATGTTCGGATACTTTGAAATAACTGCACTGGAACATTGAGACAACTACCATCTTAGTCTCCCCGTGACCATGGCTGCTGAAAAGCAACCGAAACGTCGGGGAAAGTGTAAACTTAAATATAAATAGTTTTGATAATTTAATTAGCTTAAAAATTTGTAAAGTTTAATAGTATCTAGTAGTAGTGTAACAGTCTCTTAATTATGTAATAAAGTGTAAAATAAACAACGCGATAAAATCCGTATATAGCAGTTTAATTTAAATGAATAACATTCGCTTAACAGAAGACAATATTATATTATTATTATTAGAATAATTGTAAATTAAACAGAATGTTCTCTTTTTCAGGTAAGTAGCGAGATCCTGCTACAGCATATTCACGTCGTGTTGGTAACAATGCTTATATTAACATTACTCTTATTGTCGTTCATCGAATTTTTATTATTTACCGAATATATGTTATACATATGTAACTTAACTGCCTCCGTGGCGCAGCGGTAGTGAATGCGACTGCTGTGCATGAGGTCTCGGGTTCGAATCCCAGGTCGGGCCAAGAAAAAGTTATTGGGTTTTTCTGTTAAGAAATCTTAGTAGCAGCTCGGAGTTAGGAAGTTGGAGGTGTTAGACACCCTGTGCTTCGGAAAGCACGTAAAGCCGTTGGTCCTGCGCCTGATCTCTCTCCGGTCGTGTCGGATTACCGTCCCATTGGATCATGAGGGTTAAGGAACAGAGAGTGCAATTGTGTTTGCGCATACACTTGTGCACTATAATATCTCCTGCGTAGATGGCCAATCTCCGTTAAGACGCCATGACCGAAATTCGGTCTGGAGGACATTATTATTATATGTAACTTTAATAATATGAACTATTTTCTTCTTTGGATGTATCTTTTTACTAATCTCTCAAAAGCTGTCACGTGTTATTGGGGTTTTTTGTTAAGAAATTCTCAGAAGCAGCCCGGATTTTGGAACTGTGCCCTGTAGGTAACAATATGCTGGTCTATATTATGTGGCATCTTAACCTCTGATCTTTAGGCTGATAGACTGCTCGGATGGCGTAGTGGTTTAAGTAGTCACCATGCCACTCCCACTGCGCCGAATGTTGTGAGTTCGAATCCCACACGGGACAAAACTGTGTGTGATCCACAAATGGTTGTTCTGAGACTAGATGTTCTTTGTGTCCGTTGTTTGAATGTTTGTAAAGTTCTCCGCGATACAAGAATTATTTATAATATGGGCGATGTCTTTTTTTAATAAATACAAAAATGGCGTAATATGGGTAGGATATACATAGGTGCGATATTACGTATGTAAATAATACTATGGTCTAACTATTAAAGGATATATGGGAAATCCTTTAATAGTTAGACCAGAGTTGTATTAAATACATATTTCGCCATTATGTTCTTAAGTTCCACCTAGAAGAAAGCCTATTGGCGTCTACTAAATACAGTCCTGACTTCAGACCCTGTGCCACTACTGAGAATTTTTAATAGAAAAATCTTTACCCGTTTCAATTTGAAATATATAAATAAAGTAAAAGTAAAGTAAAGACTCCGATACGGCTTAAGTGAGCAACATACTTACATTTCTATTTTTACGACTCTTTTAGTAAAGCGATGATTTATTTGAATTTTAGGCATATCTGCGGGTCGTAGCCGGATGCCTAGTAAATGGTTTGGAAAAGGGAAGGATTCCTAGAAATCCTTTGAGTTACTGTGACGTATTTAGATCTGTTTGGACAGTAAATAGCGATAGGACCGTCCTTATCACATTGAGGCTCAAATACGTGATCGGAAAACTAGGTGTATTTAAAATGGCGGCGCGTGACAAGTCTATTTACCCTGACACTAGGTATGGGCGGGGTTATCGGTTAAAATTCGATTTATTCGAATGTTCAAGTTAATCGAAATATTCGATGATTTTGCAAATATTCGAATGCCTGTTACTTTGATGTTGATTTATCATTCGATTGCGTAGTTCTATGCATAATTATATGAACGTCAATACCGCAATTCGCATACGATACGCGGCATATGGTCTTAGCTTGCAAATATTGGGAAGAAGACCTAAAAAGATGTTACTGTTCTCAACTGACGTCAATTGCGCTAACATCATTTGATTTTTTAAGACAATTGTGTTCAGTTACAGCACGTCGATCAATATTCAGTTGCGGGATCATAGAATTCTTGATTATTCGAATATTAGTTGGCAAACATCACTCGGTGTTTTTGTAAATTAGTGTTACTTATAATTCTACATGTAGACGCATTTATATATTTATTTAAACTAAATGCTTTAAAATAAACTTAGTTATATGCTCTATAGTAAATATATAAGCCATTATAATACTAATTATATCACATTAAACAATTACATGCAAATGAAGTTGCATGCGATGCATGCACGTAAGTACGCAGTAAGCCAGACTAATACGTACTAACACGCTTAGCTAATTTTGACACTGACTTCTGTTTGCTATCGAAGTAAATCGATTATGCGACCTGCATTGCTATTCTGTAAGAACTTTTATATATCTCGACAGCTGAATCCGTGGTGAGATATCAAATTCGCATTACGCGGTATTACGCAAATTTCTAATGCGATAGTGGTGCCTCATTGTTGAGTGCGACAGTAGGATGTACGTCGTTATGTAAGAGAATGTTGACATTTGAAGTATGCATTTAATTGCAGCGGAACGAGCTCTTTTATGGTTAATAGAGTAGATTTAAGGAGTAACTGCGTTTAAATAGATACTACGAATGGTATGTTAGGAGATAATATTTATTCTAAAGTCAATACTGGTAAAACGCTTAACACTTAACAATTGGTTTCTAAATGGTAAATTAATAGTAAAAATGGTAAATTAAATAAATAGGTACTCGATTGCAAACTGACTTAGAAAATCAAATATAATTACAAAATTAACGCGTATCAAAGCATTTAATGCACAAATGTAAATCGCTGAGCTGTTCGGATGCGTAGCTCCGAACATAGTATTTTGTAGGAAATTTTCCGTCTGAGCTGTCGACTTTCGTCACTGTCTAAATATGTTAGAGTAGTAGAGCCTCGCTGATTTATGCTGACCGGAGAAGGACTACCCTCTCACAGAATATCGACGTAAAATAGCAGTATTCCTACTGTTGTATTTCGTTCGGAGAGTGAAAGTGCTGGAGGCCCAATCACCCTCTTTCCCCCTTCCCGTTCCTTCTCCTACCCACTTCCTTTTATTCCTAAAGAGTCGGCAACGCGCAAGGGATGCCTCTGGTGTTGCAGGCGTCCATAGGCTACGGTGACCACTTACCATCAGGTGGGCCGTATGATTGTTTGTCACCATAGTCGTATAATAAAAAAAGAATATTCAAGTTTATTTGCTAAGCTCTATTCTCTGAGAGGATCTCGATATCCAGTTACTTATTATGTTACGAAAAGCATTGCTCTTACTTTCTATTGCCATTGCAAACGCGAAAACGACACTATAAACTTTTTAACGTGCTGTCTCGTTTTAGCGTATGCATGGCCAGTCCTATTGCCATTCACCGCGTATTGTATTTACGTGTTTTTCTTTTCCTTTATCTCTTATCACTAATGGCAACTGGTTGGTTAAATAACTAAAACAATATAAAAAAAAATGCATTCAGTTCTTTTTCGCAACACGTTATATGCTACTGAGAATTTCATCACATATAAACCACATTGCTTAACCCGGGATTCGAACCCGACATCTTATGCACAATCGAATTCACTATCACTGTGAGCCCACACAGTCATAATGAAAATATCACTAAGTACTTTCAGGTGGAAAATATTTTTTGACTTACGTAACATGGATACGCCATTTTTCACAATTTGACGTAACACACACAGAATATAAAACTGACGTGCACACGTAGGTTTATGATGCTGCTATTTGTTTTAGTTATAAGCTTCGGTCAAGCAAAGTGATATTAGGATTGACTTTTAGAACATACGCTGTAGCTGTCCCGGGATGGACGGTAGATGAGATTACGATCCTTCTTTTTTATTCTACAAAGCCATCAAACAGAAGGCCTGGTCGCGTAACAAAAGCTGTATAAAATAGAATTCGTCTATTCTCAGCGTCATAAGCAAAGTGATTTTGGGATTGACTTTTAGAACATACGCCGTAGCTGCCCCGGGATGGACGGTAGATGAGATTACGAGCCTCCTTTTTTATTCTACAAAGGCATCAAACAGAAGGCCTGTTCGCTTAACAAAAGCCGTTCAAAAAAGTGTTCGTCTATTCTCAGCGTCGTACATATCACAAATAGTATTTTCCTAAATTAAATTAATTGTAATTGAAATTAAATTAAATATAAAAACAAACTATTATTATATAATTTTGAAACTTTTAAACTACTGCTTTGTGTTTAATCCTTATCCTAACTATTATCACAAATGCAAAAGTGAGTTTCTTCGTTCGTTTTTTACGGTTTCACGCCTTAACTTCTCAACCGATCATCATGAAATTTCGCGTATAATTGTCAGAGTTACAGAATACAGGACAAAGGCTACATTGTATCCAGAAAAAAATTGTGGTTTTTATTTAAGCTATATCTACGCGAGATTTGACATTGACTAGACTAGTATGAAACCCTATTTTTATTGTGTCTTTTTGTTGAACATGTATATCGTAGGTTATGTAGTACAATTAAGGGCACGTATCATATGCCATTAAACAATTTCGTTTGGCGAGTATAAAACTGTAATAGATCTAAGTTACCATTGTGAATAAGCATATAAGCAGCGATAGCTCAGTGGGGAGACCAACAGACTGCAATGCAGAGGGTCTCGGGTTCGAACCCACGTCGCGCACCTCTGACTTCCGGAAGTTATATGACTTTTCGAAATTATGTGTGTATTGATTGACAATTATCGCCTGCTCCGTGTCTCGGATAGCACGTTAAACCGTTGGTCCCGGCTGCTATGAACATCTATGACAGTCGTTATTGGGAGAGTGTCGACACAAAAGATCCCACTGGGTCAAAGTGTCGCCGGTCTGCACTGACTGGCCCCCACATAAGATACATACATACATACCATTGTGAAGGAAATTATAGATAAAACAGTTTTAATTATTCGGAGATTGGCCGTTGGTATATGAGACCCTCTAGGCCCTAGGCGATATAATTGCTGTTTACCGAGTATATTTCTAGCCTATTCTGCTAAGATTTTCTTACAGTCCCACGATCACCTTACCAGATTCAGGAATCAAACCAACTTCAGAATTGCACGCGAACTGCCAAGCCACTGAGACAATACTTTATCACCACCGTAACAAAAGGAGAATCATCTATATACCTAATTATAAATATAGGATCATTACGAACATGTTTTATTTCTCTACAAGATTATGACGTCACACTTTGCTAAGGGCTAGGCTATAACTCACAATTTGCGGTAACGTACAATGAATGCCAAGTACCTTGTAACGAGGGGTTTATGATGTGATATTGTTTCCATTTATATTGAGTACAAGGATGGCGCATTACATTACAAATATTTGTTATTCTTGTTAATCCCTCCAGCTTTGCAAGAATTCTTGTGTTAAGAATAGGCTTATGTCGGATGAGATTTGAAACCACGACATCTCGATCACAAGTCCTATATCTTACACATTGGCCTACGTTCTACATTATACATTTGCGACAAAAAAAAAGTCCGATATAGAAATCCTAAGCAAAAGTTATATAGGTACAATACTACGCAGAGTTAGAGCAATTATTTGTTGATAAAGATTTTTTTGTCTTAGTGAGAATCAAACTCACAATACTTAGCGCACAGACAATATATCAAAGAGACTTCTGACAATGCATTTCCCACTACTATGCTTAGAACTGTACCTGAAAGATAGCAGTACAGTCGACTTCTTTAAAGAGACTTATACTTATATTGATAGATTTAAACTTAGCTGATGAAAAATGCATGTGTATACACCACTTCCTAAAGCATTCAAGCGTGAAAGCGAAAAACATAATTTATATTTAATAGACAATTATATAACAATAAAATAGAATTAAATTAATAATTTACTGCTTATTACAATAACATTTCCATTTTCTCTCTCTTTCTTCTAAAAACTATTGCCAACTAATTTCAATAACGTCTCGGGTGTCTGCCAAAAATCGTTGTAAGCCATTTAAAATAACACATAGTTATTACTCTACGCTAGCAGAATATGAATTGTTTTATCTAACAGTTTTGAACGCAATAACTATTACAAACTAGCGACTCACCCCGGCTTCGCATGGGTAGTACAGAGCCTTAACAAATAACACATAAGCCTTCCCCACGAATCACTCTGTCTATTGACGAAAGCCACATGAAAATCTGTTCAAAAGTTTTTGAGGTTATGGCGAATAAATAAACAGACGCGGCTGAAAACTTTGTTTTATAATATGTAGTGATAGTAATTATTTAATCGACTAATTACTTTACTTGTTGTATACGAGACTGCTACGGTGTCGCAGTGGTATTAAATAAGTTATTAAGTTTTTCTGTACAGAAATTCTCAGCAGCTACACGGGGTCTGAAGCCGAGTAGAAGACAATAAGTTCCCCTGTATGTAGTTGTCATACTCCACTGCTTATCCTTTCAGACATATAGACATATGTGGATATAAGTCATATTATTCTGTTTTACTTTCAAACGTAACACGAAAATAAAGCACCCAGCACCCAAACGTGAGCTGTCATTTCAAACCCCTGGGTAGAGATTTAAGGCTCCGGTACACTAACTGAGAGATGTGCTGTTACGGTGTCAAGTTTTATAACATTTGTGACTGTGATATAATATAAACACGTAACTACGCACCGGTATTTTGACGACTATGAATTTAAGCCCCATGTAATAGAGGGTAGATCTATTACCGTCTACCGCGCAGAATTTAAGTCTTCGTGCTGTTACTGAGTACTTTTTATTAGCAAACCCAATGACAACTGAAATCTAAGACACAGCAGTCGCATTAATTACCGTTACGTTACAGAAAAACAAATGCATTTAATTATATTTACGTTGCGCACGAGCTTTAAAATAAATAAATATATAGTAGTATTAGTGAAACTCGTCCACCCTTGATATTAATTATAAGGGAAGTAAATGCAAGTACTCTAGAAATACTGCCCGTTCCAATGGCAATTTTGGGACCGTATAAAAAACCACTGGAACATAGAAATGTAACATGTAAGAAATTCAATTTATCTAACTACTTTTCTAATATTGCGGCCAGAAATATACAGATACAGTTATTTTATATATCTAAATATATAAATAATAACCAGTCTGTATCCACAACAACGAGATCGACAAATCACAAAAATAAAAAATCTTTCTCTTAGCTACACGTTACGCGAGCAGGATTCACTGCTCGCGTCCTGCGTTCAATGTGCCGGGCCTCTATTATCCTGTCTCCGGACAAGTGTGCGCTTCAGTACTTATTATTCCATTAGTGTAGTGTCACACTGGCTCATCACACGTGTCTGTTACACTGAACAAGTGAACTAGGAGCCTTTTGAATATAACTTTAGTGACGAGAAATGTTTGGGATAGAACAACCATTCTGAAAGGATTGAAAAAGTCAGGCATTGAAAAAGGCAGCATCTCGGAACCAGTTATTTTATTGGATGAGCGCTACGTCCTTTTCTGTACTCCTGACGACGTGTATGCGAAATTGCATAATGATCGGCCGAGTCTTTACGTCGTCAAAACTTAACAAACAAACTCACATTTGCATTGATAATATTAAGATGTTGTCTTTATTGTTTTATTTTGGACACATTGTGAAAATGGCATTGTGGATTATATAATATATTGATACCTAATCAAGTAGTCTGTGTTCTCTCCTTACTACCGCAGTTAAAACAAAATAGAGTAGAGAACGATTTCTTAACTAATTCCTTAACTTTTATACTTTACCAAATCATTATAACTTAGGCATTACGAAATCATCACTTCATATAGCTTTTCGTACTCAGCTATAGTACTTATTTAGTCTATTATAGTATATTGTTTACCATGGAATGATATTACGGTAAATGTCGCGCTAGCAAATAGATGAAATACTTACTCGAATAGTTGCCTGCATTACATAGCTTGATCGCGTAATAATGGGAATTGTAAACTATCATATAAGTCATACAACGCACAGTGTTTAATGACATTAAAAAATGTGACATCGCCTTTTTCATTCCCTATTTCAAGAGCACAAAAACGCTGGAGAAATTTCCAAATATCTGGCTTACCCGAGCAAGCTAGATATTTGATAATTTCACTCTTGCTTTTCTTTTGACCTAAACTATCGACATATTTTACTCTTTATTGGGTCCTATAAAACACTGAGGAAAGTGGAAGCGTAAAAAAACTGTATGAACTATTAATATTTTAATATGCAAGAAAGCTAATTTAGTTACCAACCTACTTGCAAAAACGGCTATAGGCTATCTAAATCAAGAGGTATCCGAATCCAGTCCAATCCGTTTCCTGCACCATTTGCATCGGCCGCAGCTAGTTCTGAAGTGCTGTCACCTAGTTCCTTTAGATATAGTATTCTGAATTAATTGAATAGTTAACTGGTGAACAGAGTACTTTGTTTTATCTTTTAATCTACTAAATACTATCGCTACTTTTACATACATAGATAGACTCATGCCTGTTATCCCGGCCACAACCACACCATCTAGCCCAAACTAAGCAGAGCTTATATTATGGGTACCTACTAGACAATGGATAAACATACATATATACTTATTTTTTTGTAAACACATACATATATACTATATATATATATATATACAAACATCCATGTTCATGCACACAAATGTTTGGCTTGTGCGGGAATCGAACTCGCGACCTCAGGCGTGGCAGTCGGTTACACTAACCACTACGCCATCAAAGCCGCGAAGTAAGCAGAGGTGTATTATTACTACATTTGGGCGTTATAGTTTTAGGGCCCTTGTAATAGAGGGCGTGTGCCAAACCTGCTACTAATGTAGATTTATTTTTATTGATTAAAAGTCAACTCCCTCTCTAGGGACTGTTCCTACGTTACAGGGGACTATTAATAAACATTCAAACAAGGAACACAAGGCACACCCAGGAAAAGCTATTTATGGCTTACACAACTTTTTGTCTCATGTGGCGGCATCAAACCCACATCACTCCGCGCCGTGGCAGCGGCGAGGCCACTGAATCCTCATATAGTGTTATTGGGTATTTTGTTACTAAAACCAATAAAAATTTATCCAACCCGGAAATGGCACCCGAGACCTCATGCTACTATCGCTTTTTTTTTTAACTTGTGGGAATGCTTTAACGCATATCTCTCCGCGGGGCGACGGAGAAGTTATGTCGGACTCACCGGGGAAAGATGGTGAGCGACACCCGGTAATACCGATTAAACCTATCACGGTGTTCCTCAACATAACCGCAATCGGCGGGGCCGCGCGAATCGCTTTCACATGCAATCGCGACCCCGCATGCTACTACGGCTGCGCAACCCGTGCAGGCCGAATTTTCAATTTCTCTTTTATGAACAAGCTAACTTCAAATCTAATTTAATTACTCGATTCAGTAGCTGAAAATATAATAAGCATACGAAGCTCATTTCACGATGTATTATAAAATGAGTACTAATGGCTTGGTACTTAAGCTAGATTAGATTTAATTTGTGCAGACAGCATGACTTAAAGTTTCCACTCTAATGATCTAAGTCCTAAGTGGTTTTACACGAGTTTATCCCTCACTTCAGCGCTGAAATATGGTAGTTGACTCACAATTTAATATTAAAGTCTGATAGTTACATTATCCAAACTTTGAAATACAAAGAAATTAAATAAACTCATAAATAAATAGAATACCAGCGTTTCAAATCTGGTCGTAACGGTCATTGTTAAGTGACAGGTAAAGGATGCACAATACAAATTGTGACGTAACCGTTGTTTGACTGCAGCTATGCGAGAGAGATAGCAAGACGTTCCCACTACGCACCCAATTCCGCACGTAATTCCTGTGTCTAGATAGACTTTACCAGAATTCAAACCAACACAAAGAACACCCAGACTCGGAAAAATTATTTGTGAATTACTCAAATAATTAGAAAAGCCGAATAATGGTATTGGCAAGATACTTTCACTGCTCGGATGGAGTAGTGGTTTAAGTGGTCGCCTGGCGACTGATATTACGCCGACTGTAGTGAGTTCGAATCTCACACGGGACAAAAAATTGTGTGATCCATAAATGGTTGTTTCGAATCTGGATGATCTTTATGTCCGTTGTTTGAATGTTTATAAAGTCCCCCGCGTCATAGGATTTATTTCTAGGGAGTTGTCTTTTAAAATATAAAACAAAATATACTAACTATGCCATCCGTGCAGTCACAGACATGGTTTGATCATCTATCAATTCATTTTCATGTTGAACCTTTAAGAAACCAAGTATTAGTCTTAAAGATGACAGATAATCACATCCTACAACGACTTCTTAGGAAAAAGACTGAGATCGATTTTTCCCGATAATATAAGCTCTAAGAAGCAAAAAAAAGTCTCGCAAGATGTCCCTACACCCGTAGCGTGCACTAAATCAAAGCTTCGCAAAATGACGGCGTTAGATTTATGACCGAGCTGAGGCGAAATTTATGAGTCCACGCTGTGAGGACGGGAAGTTAGAGGTTTGATTCTGTGGCTACATTTTATTATATATTATAAGATATATCTTAATAATGTGTATTTCATTTGTAGGCTGATATTGAATATACTGCCTCGGTGTTAGTGAACGTAACTGTTGTGTGTCACCGGTTCACTAGGGTAGTTGCCTATGTTTTGATTTTGTACATTATTACGTTGCTCTTGTGTAAAACCAAAAGAAATATGTGCAACCTGTTGTTTTAAATAAAGCTCTAGGACTAAGTCCTGTTTCGTGAAAGACTTTACTAACATTCAAACAACGGACAACGGAAACTGTGTCAAAATTGGTTGCAAAATAACGAAGTGCTTATTATTTTAAATTTGATATATGTTAAAGTGGGCGCTGCAGTGGAGATATCTCGCTATCTCTCTCGAACAGCTGCATTTAAATAGCGGTTACATCACAGTAACAGTGACAGACAAAGATGCAAGACAAACTGGTTTGTCTTGCATCTTTTTCTATCATTTGACAATTACCTCCACTACCTAGATTTGAAACACACTTGTATGTTATTATTTGTACAACCTAGTATATTTACAATCTATAATATGTACAACCTAAAAACTTGAAGCAGCGGCAGCCCAATGGCTACGGCATTGGACTTGCGATCGACAGACTCGACTCGAGATCGACCCATTCCTAACACAAACATTCTAGCTTAGCTGGAGGGGTTAACAGGAGTACTAGTAATTATAAACCGAAATTGCAAGTAATCTTTAAAACAAAATGTTGTATGTATACACAATTCAAAAAAGACACTCGATGGCGTAGGTTAGTGTAACCAACTGCCACGCCTGAGGCCGCGGGTTCGATTCCCGCACAAGTCAAACATTTGTGTGCATGAACATGGATGTATGTCTTGGTCTGGGTGTTTCTATGTAAAATATGTATGTATTTACAAAACAAAAAGTATATATCTATGTTTATCCATTGTCTAGTACTCATAGTACAAGCTCTGCTTAGTTTGGGCAAGATGGTGTTGTGTGTATGTGATAGAATATTATTATTGTTATTATTATTAATTTTAAAAAAACACTTATGTTACAAACTTAAGTGTTTTTAAACGTTATCGTTATTGACTTTTCAGTCATGATATTCTCGCTTATAAATGCTTGTGCTTACACAGAGCGTTGTATTGTACATTCTACATAAGTGCCAATAAACGTTTCATTTTATTCTCTCCTATTCACGTAACGTTGCAGTTCGTAGCAAACTAAATTACGTTAGTCTATATTAGATCCTAAGTTCATTAGTTTAGACTAAACTAGTTGACTAAACCTTTCGTGCAAAACTATTTAGAACTAGGAAATTGAGTTACTCCGACACCCAGTTGGGAATAAATTTTTATGTAGATTATATTAGATATTATTTAGGGGAGAATCGTGTAGGTATTTATTATAGCACTAGATTTTGAAAATGTAAATGTAGCTTAGGTTAGGTTAGTTACAGGCACCCTGAGGTTTGACCTGGGGGTGGTGGGCTTCGTGGGCCTGCCCGCCACCCGTTCAGCACCAGGTCCGAGAGGCGGCGTGCGTGTTCCCACGCGCGCCTCTGTTTTGAGTCCGTCTCCCCTCCAGGGGGAAGACAGTAGAGTTTAGGGTGGGAGTTTTACCTAAAAGGTACGCCTCTTCGCATAGTGGCCTACCGATTCATACGGCGGGCCGAAACCTCGCCGGGGTCGCGACCGCATGTGCAAGTGATTCGCGCGGCCCCGTCGATAGTGGTTGTTGTGTTCGAGGAACACCGTGGTAGGTTTAGTCGGTATTCCGGGAGGTACATCATTCTTATTCGATCTTTCTCTTTTACCCCGGCGAGTCCGACCTAACCCCTCCGCCCGCCCCCGCGGAGGGGCATGCGTGAAATCATTCACCCAAGTAAAAAAAAAAAAGGTTCGTTGCAAGCCTTTTTTTGGATGAGAGGTACCCTATGTCCTATTCTGTATCCCTGACAACATGTATGCGAAATTTTATTATGATCGGTCATCTAGTCACGGCGTGAAAGCGTAACAAACAAAATCTCTTTCTTAAAATATTAGTAAGAATTTATGTGTAGGGTATATTATACGTATAAAAAAGAGAAAAAGCAAGATAGTAATATCTGATTAGGTAGCTAACAATCTACCTAATTAGTACGTATTGCTTGCGGTCAAATAATATATGCGCTCATACAGCCAGCAACATAAATCGACACATTCTTGCGCGATTTCGATGGCCTCTATTTTTCAAAATTGGAACAATCTAGATTTGTAGTTTAGGTAAGGTTAGGTTAGGAACGAAATTTCATGAGGACGAGTCGATATTTACCTCTATTTAAAAAAAAAACTGTAGCAGTGATAGTTTGAAGATAACTCTTTCTTATATTAATGTTTTACTATCACGAGTGATCCAATCTGCTATACGTTACGTCACTCAAATATGATTACATCTGAATTTTCGGCTGCTTTATTATATGTATCAGTAATAAATATAATACCAAAGCAACTGAAAATTCAACGTAATATTTATACAGAGCTATAGTGCTCACTTCTCTTGAAACCCTATCCAAACATAAGTCATCTCCATACTAATAGTTACAGAGTAATTCAGATTGCAAGCGCCTGCCTCCAATATGAGTAATGAAAGACAAACAGAGTGCTGACTCAGTACCTTATTATGAGCCAGTCTCACCGCTAATTGTGCAAGTTTCTGCACAAAATGAGTTTACTGTGTTCAAACTGCTCGCTGAATATTTGAACTTGATATTTTGTACATAGTTCTCAGCGTACGTAATTACTATGGTACTTATATAACATAAAACGGGTATTAACGCGTTCATTATCAATATTTACATATCTTTGGCCGTGGTCACAAACAGATTGGCGATGTCAGGCTTTCGTTTGTGAGGTAGATGTTTCTAAATCTACCTGCATAATTTGTTTTCTGAGACTTAGTCGTACGCAAATGAAAGAGAGCTTGTTTTACTGTCGATCATGCAATGCAAAAGAATAAAATTGATTATATGATGATATTTTCTACGTAGTAGATAGTATTATTATCTTATAATCACTTTTATCCTAATATGTCGTGTGACTCAAAGTCAAAGTCCAAGTCAAAAATCATTTATTCACTTAGGTCACAAAGTGGGTTAGTGAGTTTATTACATTTATGTTAGTTGCAAGGTTCAAGCAAAAGGTTGAGCCTATAAGAAGATACATGCAAAAAACTCAATGCCACTCTTTTAAATCACCATCGACTTATAATTTCAGTATTTTACAACTCATTTATGTACCAGGTGTTGCAGTCATGATGCCATATTTCACTATCCATATAAAACTAAATTATAAAAATAAAGACAAAGTTAATAATTTTATGTAAAAAGCATTTGAGGTTTGAAATAATATTTATCAGTAGGTAGACATTTGTAATAAAAAAAAATTAAAAAAATCCGTATGTACGCATACACTTACACTTTGTGACATGAAAAGGTAGTTCGTGACTAAATGTAGTTAAAACAAAATTTACGTTATTACTTATAACGTTTGTTTATTAAAAGGAAAGAAAGATACTTTAACATCACAAAATAAACACGAAGTACCTTCACATAACAAAATTGACTTATACAATAGGTACATACATTGTTTGAATCCTGTATGAAACAAGCAACTAGTTCCATGAGTTTTTATCATTTAAGTAATCATTGATTGAATAATAGCCCTTCCGGATAAGCTGACCTTTAACAGCACTTTTAAATTTGAGTAAAGCTAAATTTATAATATCAATCGGTAGTTTATTAAAAAAGCGTTTACTGAGGCCCGCAAATCTACATACTGACTATTCTCGCACAGGGCATAGGGGTTTTACAGACGCATTTCTTCTTCTCGTCTTATGTTAAAAGTGCTTTAATATATGTGCTACAGTCGACATGTACCAGAGCGGAGCTCGGGATGAAATCTAGTATAAGCTAGCAAATAAAACTTTTAAATGTCGAATGTAAATTAATTATACTAAAATTAAATACTTTATACAAACCTCAAATTACTTAATCTCTTTAGTAAATCTTAGAGTGTCTTCAGCATGCAGAGATATTATTATTTTAAAGTTCCAAAACTGTGTTTCAATTTAAAGTTTTCTCAACAGAAACTTTCTTAGTTTAAAACTTAAAGTAGAAATACTACAACATACTGATGTTCAGATTTTATTAAAGTTTGTAGCAAAATTGCAAACATAAACTGAATGGAGATTAAAATAAATTTAAACGTTTCTTATTATTCAATTGTATATTTTTACTTTAAGGTGGTATACTAGCTGAAGCCTGTTTGACAGTAATCGGCCATCTTATAAACCAATCAAAATTTTGTTTATCTATTTAATTGAAATAATTTTAATGTACCATCATTAAAATTATTTCAATATTCTCTAGTATTAAGCAGTTCAGCATAATTATTCTACTTTTAAAATTATATTACTACTTAGAACCATTTCGTAGTAGGGTTCTGGTGGCTCTAAACATTATTTCCTGTGTTTCATGGTACGAATAGCAAGAACAATCGACCCGAAACTTCGGCATTTACGATTTATAGTAGGCGCTCTGATATTACGAAATTGTTTGTTGTCCTAACTAATGTTGTACCATCTGCTTGAGTACGAGAAAATATAAGTAGTAGAGAGTCGCTGATTTCAGCGTGAATGGGCCGGCTAGACCGGGGAAGGACTACCCTCTCACAGAATATCGACGTAAAATAGCAGAATTCCTACGGTCGTGTTTCGTTCGGTGAGTGAGAGTGCCGGAGGCCCAATCACGCTCTTTTCCCCTTCCCGCTCCTTCTCCTTCCCCCTTCCCTTCCTTCTTCTTTTCCTAAAGGGTTGGCAACGCGCAAGTGATGCCTCTGGTGTTGCAGGCGTCTATAAGCTACGGTGACCACTTAGCATCAGGTAGTCCGTAGGCTTGTTTGCCAACTCAGATTTATAATGGCATGGAGCCTAAAACTGTGGCCACGTTACGTGGAACCTAAAACCAAAGCTGGTAATATGTGGTAACACACCTTTACCCCTTCGGGGATATAGGTCTATGTTTGTATAACTAACCGACAATTTCATAAGTATATAAATTTTACCCTTTTTCATAAAGAATATTATCACATCCTTGCTACAATCGTCTTAACCGCGCAGCCATTTTGAATCGCAACGAACAATACAGCCGACACGATATCGCTTTCCGATAGTTGAAACTATAGCTCGTAATGCCGGTAACGACAGCGCCATCTGGCGACCTGAACAGTTACTACTAATATCAGACAGACATCACTGCTCAATTAGATAACTAGTTTGTTACTGGTACATTAACCCACTTAGTAGATAGTGAGGGGACATCGTTACAGGTGTTTGATGTCGATACCAATCTAATATTATTTTATTGAAGTAATGTACCAACTGCACAAGATAGTGTTACCAACAATTTTTAGAAGAACCTCGTAGATTCAACGGTTGCCTCTAAATATTTACATTATTTAATAGTTTATTGTGGGCAGCGATAGTCTAGTAGGAAAACGCTGGACTGCCACACATAGGTCTCAAGTTCGATCCTAATGCGCGCATCTCTGACATTTCGAAGTTATGTGCGTATTAAATAGTTAATTACACTGTTTGATGGTGAAGGAAAACATCGTGAGGAAAACTACATGTCTAAGAGTTCCCTATAATGTTCTCAAAGATGTGTGAAGTCTGCCAACCCGCACTGAGCCAGCATGGTGGACTCTGGCTTAGCCCTTCTCACATTGAGAAGAGACTCGTGCCCAGCAGTGGGAAAGTTTAATACAGGGCTGATATCATTATTATATAATAGCTTGTTTAATATTTAACGACTATCATTCCCAGTATAAATAAAAGGCTTTTGGGCGGGCACTTGTGGACCGAGTTTCGTAATAAAAACTGTTCAAAGTAGAGCGTCGATTTAGACTGAGTGTCATAAATATAACAAATGCTACACTCCCAAAATAAAATAAATGTTAATTGTGAACATGAATTGCATTGCACTTCAGAATTGACTTTTATTGGACTAAATCGAAAGTCTTTTTCGAACATAATTATATGATTACGAGATAACAGAAGGCCAGTGATATCTATCCGATAGAGATGTATTGTCATCCCATCGCACTAAAAGAGTGCGTGTGCACTTGTGTTTCAATGTTTGCAAAGTTCTGGTTTAAAGGACATCACTATACGGTGTATAGCCGAGTTAAAGGTGTAGCAAGACGCTAAAATTGTACGTTTCTTTAACGTGTAATTGAAGTTTTGTGAAAATGTCTGTGACAAACTAATCTGAAGATATCAGACATAACAATTTTTTTACCAAATTCTGGTATACAGTTTATGTTTATGATGATGATCTAGAATACAGTTTATAAAGAACAGTGTTATGTTTATTTATTTTTACAATCAGCTCCTATTTAGCCAACTTGTATTAGAGATGATCTTATTGTTCGATCTTTGAACTAAGTTCCATAAAACATAAAACCGATTATTTTATTGTTTTGTAAACAAACTACAAACAATTTTTTTGTGATATCGAGGTTGCAAAGAAACTATAGGGCGTATGGTGATAAACTGCTACCGCAACGTATAGAGTAGACGCTTGGAACGCTAAAGGATTTACTACTATCTTTTGTCCGCGGCTTCACTCGCCTAAAATATTTTTTTTAATAAACTATAGCCCTTATTGCTCGCTGATAATATAGCTTTCTTATGGTGAATGAATTTTTTAAATCGGTTAGGGAGTTTTTGATATATTCCCTTAAACAAACAATCACACAAAAATCAAATCGTTCCTCTTTATACTATTAGTATAAACTAGACGCCCACGTCTTCACTCGCGTTAAAACACATTTTGTCCATAATTTTTTATCCTGCGGGTACAGTACCTACTTTTATCCTGGTTAAAAGGCACTCAATGTCTTTTTCTGTTTCATCTGACACACTGCGAAATTTCATGATGATCGGTTGAGTAGTTAAAGCGTAAAAGCGTAACAACCAAACTTACATTCGCATTTATTATATTAGTTAGGATTGCGCCTAGCCAACCTTATAACAAAACAGACGTAGAACTAGAGCGAAAGTCAAGACGATACTGGCCACCATGCTGAAAACACACTGACACCAGAAACCTGGACATGCACTTTTACGTAATACTAAATATCAGTTTTATTACAATGAATACATGACATCTATCTTGCTCTAATGATAGATGACATCCTACAGTTTGATAATAAATTTGAAAAGCTATTATAGGCAAAGATACGCAAAATGTTACGAGTTGGATATTGATATACTCAAACATTTTATTCGACAAGAAATAAACAAAGTTTCCCATCACTATCCCATTGCACGTAGAGAATTACAAACATTCCGCCATTGTTACAAACTGCTGCATATAGCGATAGGCCGGTTTCACGCGGTCCGACAGTACTAGTGCAAACTGATAGCGGCAAGATTTCGCTAAAACCTCGTTTATGGTCCGCCTTACGAATCATTACGGTCAATAGAAAGGGTTTGGTTTTGATGGCGGTTGGTTTCCAATGGATATATAAAATAGGAATAAATGTAAGTGATTGCGGTTCACGGCTTTATAAGTTTGTGATTGAATTTATTGGTAACCCTCTCGCTGCTTCGACAGTTTAATGTTGTTGTACCCGCAGACACCACCAACCCAAGATCCTTGGTTGTCGAATGGAGTGTTGATCGGTTTTCTCTAATGAAGTTTCGCTGCAGTAGGAACATTGTGTCTGGCGTTGGCGTTGAGAAGTTATCTTATTTGTATGCAAGCAGGATGAATTCTGTTGTAAGATGTCTTCACTTTCCTTGCCGCAAAACAGGCATGAGTTTATACGTATCTAATTATTATGTTATATAGATTAATTGCTGCAGGAGGGCCCTGGCGACCTGTAATTACAGGATTTTTTAAACCTACTTCAGGCACCAGTCTTTTACAAAGTTACCTGATTTATTATGGCATTTCTGTAAACTAGCATACGAAACCTTTGTGAGACAGAATAAATGGATTTATAATTATTATGTTACGTTTTAGGTTTCGTTATTACTTGTAGGCTTTTAATCTATAATTAATTATTTAAGAAATAGTAGTAAAGTTTTATGTTTTTACCTATATTATAAAACAGATATCACGATGTATCACCGAATACAAGTTTTTTATCTTACCATATCTGGTTTATTCCGGGTTAGACATATCTTTGACGACGTTTTTAAGAAGTACCTATATACTCATGAAGCTACGCATGTATGTTTATCGCCAAAAACCTAAGATGGCAAATTGATTCTACTAAAGTGACATTTTATTAATCGAAGCTCGCACACTCGACTAAACTTTGGGGTTCTTTGAATTTTTCGTAGTCCTCTCATCACCCTCGTCACGGTGTCATTTCATTTGAACCAATTCGACGAGAAAATTTAATGTGAAATAAGGTTAGCACAAAATTGAAGTGGATTTTCTTCATATCATTACGGTATCTTGCATACTTATTAGCCATTAGACCATTATATCATTGAAAATATTCAATGACATAATGGTAAAGAATTCTTAAGCTAATCGACTGCTACTAACTTGATTGTTCTTCCAATTTATGTAGATTTTCATACCCTGCCCTTTTTAAAGACAGCTCCTGCATTACGATCAAATATTAAGAAACTTTACAGACATTCAAGGCGCATGGAATTACATACGCGCACTTACAAGCCTTGTGAAGGAATTCAAAATAGACTGAAAGAAAAATAATGGAAAAATTAGATACAAATTATTGTGTGCACCTCCAATACTATTTAACGCCGAGTAAAATGCAGTCGTAGCATCATTTATTAACATTCAGACCCAAATTTACGAAAGGAAAGGCAAGTAGGTATTTATTAACCATTTTTTTTTTTTTTTTTTTACGCGGGGGAATGCATTGATGCATGCCTCTCCGCGGGGCGACGGAGAGGCTATGTCGGGCTCACCGGGGGAAAGATACCCCGGTAATACCGACTAAACCTACCACGGTGTTCCTCGACATAACCATAGACGGCGGGGCCGCGCGAATCGCTTTCACATGCAATCGCGACCCCGCCGAGGTTTCGGCCCGCCGTGTGAAACGGCAGGCCACTTCACAGAAAATACTTCCTCCACTGTCCCCCTGGGGGGGACAAAAACACGACACAGAGGCGCACATGGGAACACGCACGCCGCCTCTCGGACCTGGTGCTGAACGGATGGCGGGCAGACCCACAAAGCCCGCCATCCCCAGGTCAATCCTCAGGGTGGCTGGAGGTCATCTCGCGCCCTCCGGCGCCCGGTTCTGCGGTTGGGGAGAGGGTTTAAACGCTCCCTCTCCCGCTCCGCCGCCTCCTTGATGGAAATGACTTCCTCACAAAAGGAGGCGACGGCGTTCCACGACCTCTCACTCCGGACCATAGACTGAACTACGGCCGGAAGTGAGAGGGCAATCAGTCCAACTGCCGCGATCAACTCACGGCGCTGCGATGCCCAGGCAGGGCAGTACGCCAAAGTGTGCAGCGCCGTGTCCTCAACAACGTTGCGGCAGTCGCCGCAGTGGTGACAACCGGGCGTATCTTGCCAGCGTATACGACACAGGAACTGGCCAAAACAACCGTGGCCAGTCATTACCTGTGTCAGCCGGAAGGTGAGGGCGCCATGCCGCCTCTCCAGCCACTCCTCAAAGACGGGACTAACCGCCACTATCGTGGCGTGCCCGGCACTAGGGTGCACAAGTCGTTCCTTCCATTTCTCCACTACGACCTGGCGGAGCTCGGACCTTGCCGCCTCGAGAGCGGGAAGAGCAGGTCCTTCGCCCCGAGCCAGTGCCTCCCGGCGCCAGTGGAAGAGTGACGCCAGAAGCGCCGCTTCCAAGTCCCAGGGCATCGATCCGGCGAGGAGGCTCGCTGCCTCGAACGAGAAGGTATTTATTAACCTTGGCGTTCATAAATGTTACTTAGTGACCTAAATGAATGACGATATTTTAATTGATGTTACACACACATTTTGTCAACTATTATTTTCGATCTTACGCTATAACTTCAGTGTAATTTCATTTTTAAATAAATAATTATTATAATTATTGCGCGTGGCTAATGGGGCGCGATTATTACCAGTAAATTGGATCTGTGCCAGACTTCTTCTTCTCCCTAGCCTTTATTATTCCCAAGTCACCTGGGGTCGGCTTTTCTGATCTAACCGGATTTGACTGGATATCAGTTTTTAGACGGAGCGGCTGCCACCTGACCTCTGCAACCCGAAGGATAACGATACCCTAAGACTAGACCAGTGTCAGGATATTATAGGACACTGACTTCCCAATAACGACTGCCATAGATGTTCATGGCAGCCGGGACCGACGGCTTAACGTGCTCTCCAAGGCACGGAGCAGGCGATAATTGTCAATCAATACGCACATAATTTCGAAAAGTCATATAACTTCTGAAAGTCAGAGTTGCGCGACGTGGGTTCGAACCCGAGACCCTCTGCATTGCAGTCTGTTGGTCTCCCCATTGAGCTATCGCTGCTACGAACGGAACTGTTCCAGGCTGTATCCTACAATTGAGAATTTCTTGACAGTAAAACCAAATATTTTTGAATCCTAAGTCGAGCAGATTTAGGAGTCAATCCCGAGACCTCATACACAGCAACCGGATTCACTACCGCTTGAATTTAATTTTGTCTGAAATCATTTTGTTGAAACAAAACATGACCCGATCATTGAATAATCCGTGATATTAACAAACCAACACATTACCAATATTAATTGTAATTAGAATCAGCACCGGCAAAACATTCCCGAGATAATTTAATTAGAAACACCGCACTAGTTACCGGGTTATTTATATTGAACAATGTACATCAGTGTTTGTATTTATGTTTCATGGTATCTCGTAAACCGGTGTACTATAACGTGAAATTGACTTCAAAGCGTCCGTTGTTTAAATAGTTTAAATACCGTTGTTTAAATATTATTAATATATTTTACGATAAACATTTATTATTTGTTTGTGTTTAGGGACTGCTTGGTCGATAATAATATTTGAGTTGTTAACAATGTTTAGTGAGGCAGTGGCAGTTTAGTGTCAAGAGAGAAGATTCGTCTGCCAAATAACGGGTATCGGGTTCATAGTCTCACGTCTATAAATATATGTAGAGGTGTGAATTCGATCCTAAGGCAATTCTGACTTTTTGAGGTTATGTGCGTATTAACTAGTTAACGCTTGCTTTAACGGTGAAGGCAAACATTGTTAGGTAACCTGCGTTTCTAAGAGTTCTCCATAATATTACCAAGCACGTGTAAAGTCATCCAACTTATTATTCTTTTTAATACAGGGCTGTTATTATTTTTCTCTTTATTACTATTTTTTTCTAATAATTACATTTTTAAATATAAATATAAAAACTATACATATTTAAAAATATAAAACCTGAAATGACCCACCGACATCGGGAACAGGGTCCAAGCTGCCGGTGGTTAGGGCCCCAGAGAGAGGAATCTCCTTACAATATGCGCCGTGTCGAGTAGTACTGCCTTTTGCACCAAGGACTTGATCCAGCCATCTAACGCGAGCCTCTGCAGGTGGTGGTCGAGGCTCTTAGGTATTTAACCATTGACTGTACTAACTATCGGCACAATGATCGCCGAGTCCACACGCCACATGTCGACAATCTCGTGAGCTAGGTCCAAGTATTCCAACTCTTTAACTTTTTCAGCTTTCATAAGATTCTCGTCATGCGGAATGGTAACATCGACGATCATTGCTCGGCGCTCCAATCTGTCTATCAGCACAATATCTGGCTTGTTTGCCACAATTTTCCTATCAGTGATGATAGACCGATCCCAGTACAAAGTAGCACGACCATTTTCGAGAACTAGATCGGGCACATACCTGTAATACTATATTTTTATTATTAATGAGATGGCGATTGAAATTTGGTAGAACACATACTGCACCTACATTATTATTCTTATAGACTGCTCTTGCCAATTCGGTAGTAATTTATAGACAAGACGACGTACAAGAATATAAATGTACTACCTGTATTCTTGGTGTCCATGGCTTACACTGACCGATAGTAAGCATATCGTAAACCATCGACACCTGTTGCTCTGTGGATATGAATTGCACGTAACCGAGATTCCGTAAAAACTTTTTCTGCCGTTTCTAATGCCCAAATACTGTAGTTTCCCACATTTTGGTTGGAAAATCATTCCACACCTCAGCATGACAGGTAACTATATGGTTCATGAACACAAAGAGTGTAATAGAAAATAGTGAGCAAATCCTTTAGAGCAAATCAACTGTTTCTAACATATTGTATAATACAAGCGGTACAACACATCAAAATATATAATCTTCATGGGATTTAAAAGGTTCAATGACAATATAAGGGATTCGACTGCATTGATGACGTTTTCGTTAAGGTTGCCTTTGCCACAGCGCCGAGGTTTATTAGTTTTATTTCCAAACGTGATAAACTTTTCGGTGATCCACAAATAGTTATTCAGAATCTGGTTGTTCTTTATGCCTGTTGTTAGAATGTTTGCAAAGTCCATCGCGCCACGGAAATTATTTCAAATGCGAGAAATGTATTAAAAACAATATTATTTGTATAATTATATTGAAGCAAAACCAACATTGGCGCTCAAGTCCTGCATCGCATGTAACTTTACTAACATTCAATTAACACAAACACAAGTGATCCTTGTATGTTTTTAAAGACGTCTATTCAGAACAGTAATTTGTGAATCATACAAATAACGTGTGAGATTCGAACCCAAGATCAAGGTTTGGTTTTTCAGCAGACAGTCTACCGCTTATTCATTTTCACCTATGTACAATTTTAATTAATGCACCAACGTTTTTGCTGAACAGCTGTTGTAGTCAGCAGCACCGCGTCTGGCGTTGAACTTAAACGTACCTTTATACTTAAGCTATAGTTATGACAAACTATAGAATACTAGCTTTTGTCCGCGGCTTCCCTCGCGTTACTGTAGATTTAAGTTAAGATAGATTTTCTGTAGCCTATATGTTATTCTGATGTATAAACATAATACTGTAGAGTTTCATTAAAATTCGTTCAGAAGTTTTTCGTGAAAGAGTGACAAACATCCATCCTCACAAACTTTCACATTTATAATATTAGTAAGGAGTAGGATGGACAGAATTAGGAATGAATACGTAAGAGGTAGTCTGAAAGTGGTGCTCATAGACGAGAAGGTGAAAAGAAATCGTTTGGCTTGGTATGGACATGTTATGCGAAGAGATGATACGTATGTAGGTAAGCAAGTGATGAATATGAGGGTAGAGCGACGAAAAGGGAAAGGAAGGCCAAGGAAAAGATGGATGGACTGTTTGAGAATGGATATGAAAGGGAAAGGGGTAAATGATCAGATGACGGATGACAGAGAAGTATGGAAGCGAGGGAAATACTGCGCGCAACCCAAATCAATTGGGACCAGGGCAAGAGGATAATGATGATGAGGAAGTAGGATTCGTTAGGATTCCAAACTATGTCTCGTGTCCGAACAATATGGTATGATTAATTAAGACCCTACTAGGTATTTGTAGTAAATGCGTGTCATTCAATAAATGCTTAGAGATATAGGAATGTTATTATTAAGTATAGGCTATTCCTATTTAGGTTTTGTGTATAACCTGTAACTTATGCTGTACTGCCTATCCATTTGTTGACGGTTTGTTTATTAAATATATTATGTGTGATGCAATAATATTGATGAAGATGACGATAAGTTGCCATATTAATTGATAATTATATAAAATATTGTCTTCTGTTTACACGAATATTATTCATTGAAATTAAACTACTATATACGGGTTTTATCGCGTTGTTTATTTGACACTTTATTACATCATTTTGAAAACTGTTACACTACTACTACTATTAAACTTTACTAATTTTTAAGCTAATTAAATTATTATTAAAACTATTCAAACTATTTAGATTTAATTTAATTTTACACTTTTCCTGACATTTCGGTTGCTTTTCAGCAGCCATAGTCACGGGGAGACTAACTCATCAATAAATATAAAAGAAAAGAAATGTAGCAAAAATAGAAAATATACGTACAAGAAAACCTTATACATATGCTGAAAACTTTTTGAAGAAATCCTTATATTTAACAATGCCGTGTATGACGTATCGGATTCTAGTACTGGACAAAGTCCTATTGAAATTTTCTGTCAAGAAATCTTGACAGAAAATTTCAATAGGATAATGCAATAATCCTGTCCCCTATTATGTGGGGCTACAAACATAGCAGGCGAAATTTAAGTACAATACACCCCTGTCTACCTTTTTAAGGATATAGGCGTGAGCATACATAGTCCCATACATACATACGTATAAGTATATATATACGTCAGCAGCGATAGCCTAGTGGGAAACCGTTGGACAGCCACGCAGAGGTCTCGAGTTCGATCCCAAGGCGCGCATCTCTGACTTTTTGAAGTTACGTGCGTATTAAATAGTTAATTATCGCTTACTTAACGGTGAAGGAAAACATCGTGAGGAAACCTGCATGTCTGAGTGTTCTCAATAATGTTCTCGAAGATATGTGAAGTCTGCCAACGCACTGGGCCAGCGTGGTGGACTATGGCCTAACGCTTCTCACACTGTGAAGACGCCCATGCCAAGCCATGTGACAGTTTAATACAGGGCTGATATTATATGCATGCATACGTATGAAGTTCATATTTATTTACTAATGCTATATCTACCTTACGGCTATTTACAAAGCCAAGGTCTTCAGCCAGCTTTAAAAACTCGTCTCTAAGGCAAATCAGCAACCACAAAAGAGATTCCTCTATACAGTATTATCTCTGTCTTCTGTCTAAAATACACCAGAAGGTAACATTATTACGAACATACTAACAATAAAGGAATCTATTCAGAACTGAACAGCACGTACTGTGAATTTTATAGTTGTCATAAAACCAGCTACATTTACACCAAATTGTTACATCGGAATATTTTACGATGCCGAAAATCGTATGTGTTTTGGAGTAAAATTTTATTCAAACTAAACAGGTGAAAATTTTACCACACGTGTAATGTATTAAAAGCAGATGAAAAAAAAAAACATTAAAAAAATACATAGTCTTACCCGTCGATTTTGCCAACCTTGGAACTAATATCTACCGTTAGCTCAGAGTTCCAATAAATTTCTATTAACAAAAATTGTTCAAAATAAAGTGCCGATCCAGTCTAATAAATTTTTGATGCAGTTTGTGATATTTATAACACGGGGACTAAATCCGAAATCTGTTTCCAAATGTTTTTATTACTAGATAAAATTGGTCCTCCTGGTTTTTAAAGGTTGTGACAAATCTCAAAATATAGTTGACCAACAGAATTGTAGGTATACCAAGGTACTGGTTTCTGTTATAATTTTTAAATGTTTGAAAATAAATATTCTCTTTCCAAAAGTTTAAAGGCGTAGTAAGTGGTATCTTTATGGCAGTTACGCAGTAAATTTTTCAACTCTAACAAAGAAGATATTATGCCGTTGGCATCGCAAGTGCGGTAAGTGGTTATTTGCACTGCTTACAATAAAGTGAACCATGTGTTTGCATTATTAACCGCGGGACCGTAAAAATATGCTCCAAACGAATAAGCTCGATACATTGCATCATAGAATATTAATTGAAGTTCGAAATTTAAAAAAATAAAAAATAAAATTATCAGGTAAGTTCACAAGGTAACACTTATGAATGTCAAAGTTACACTAAATATTTTCTGGGAATTTACATTTACTGCCAGTTCAGCAAAGCAAGGGTCACCATCACCAAAACACAATTTCTTATTATTTTCTGTATAGTGACGACTTAGTATTACTTTTGAACTACAAAACTGAATATTTGAATCTCGATATCGTCGATATGGAAAGTTTCTTATCCTCGCAATGTTTTCTTTCAAATTCTGAGCGACACAACCAAATTACTATTTCCTCTAAAACTGTTTTGTTCCGTGGAACACAAAAAACTAATTCAAATGAAAACATAAAAGAAAAGTATATTGAAGTTTATGGCACATCTTTGCTTTGTATGAAAGCAGTCACCTTGTTACACCGAACTGTAACTTTAACAAAACATTTAATTAATATTTAAAAAGTTCTGAAAAGCAAAGTTTGAGATAAAAAGGGAGTTTTGTTACACTTGAAATATGTTAAAGTAGTTTGTATTTTTAAAGTTTTGATATCCTAAATTGCTATGACGGGATCCCCTTTGGTAATGTGGATTGTTTTTAACTGTTTTTTGTTACATAAGCGATCCTTGCTGGCAATTATTTCAATAATAAATATAACATTTTATAAGTATTAGTGTCACGTATACTACATGGCTATCCTGCCACCTGACGAATTTTATAAAAATGCGCATACATATATACCATATCCTAGATTTAAACATATAATACTTTATCTTGATTTAAGTTTATAACCGGGATTCCCACGCGTGAAAATGTGAATCAACATAAGTAATAACTAAAGTAATATTTTCATGTATGGTTACCTGCTATCAACAAGCGTGCATGAACAATGTGATGAGAGTGAACAGAACAAAAGGGGAATACATAATTAGCATGCCTTTTTATTTGGGGGTAAGCAGATGTGTGTGACACTCATTTTGCCAGCTATAATATAGATCTAACGAGTTTATCCGTCTACCGAGCATATTGCCGTAATATTGAGAATTATAATAACTCGATATCCGTAAATCTCTGGTAGCCCTTCGGCAATTGAATGTATATACTAGCCGACTTAACTGACGATGCCTTTTCTCAGGATCGATCTAGCCGTTTAGATGGAGTTGAATGACATACACACAAATCTTTATATGAATATATGTATAATTCTTCTGTGCATGTGTTTGTAATTCAACTCCTCCTAAACAACTGGACCGATTCTGATGAAATTTTTTGTGTGTGCAAGTGGATTCGAGAATGGTATAAATAAGTTTTTTTTTATTCTTGTGTCCAGGACGACGTTTGTCGGGACAGCTAGTAATATATAAAAATATACAATTACCATATGTTGCAATTCTGTGATGTTAATATAGATTGTCTCAGAAACATATAGTCAAACTTAAGGATAAATTTCGATTTTTCGAAAACACCGTGCGGAAACCTGCATGTCTAAGAGTTCTCAATAATGCCTGAAAGATATGTGAAGTCTGCCAACCCGCACTGGGCCACTTTAATACAGGGCTGATATTATATATATATATATATATATATATATATATATATATACACACTAGCTGAATATATGTTGTCCAGTACACACGAAAAAAAAAACCCAAATCTAAACCATCCTCGAATCCACATGAACACACACAATTTTTTTTATCAAATTCGGTCCAGCCTTTTAAGAGGAGTTCAGTGACATACACACGTACAGTAGAATTATATACATATATAAAGATATATATATATATATATATATATATAAGGGTAAATTCCTTGCAATATTATCATAGTCACTAAATTTGATATTTAGGTTTCCTTTGAGTCGTCGTAATACCCCTTATGTTTGCTTAGTGAATGGTTTCAATGTATCTCATAAGATCTCGGCTATTAGCCCACTTGCCTTTGACTGCCAGAGGTAAACGTAGACAGGGTATTCGCCTTTGATTGCGATATTGATTACAGGAATATTGCTACAAGCTTCTAAGAAAGGCAGCGTTATTCCCTATGGAGAGCTAATGTCTGAGATAGTAGATTTTATGCTGCATAGTACTGTGAATGTCTCAGTGGTACGGTGGTGAATGCAATTGGTGTGCATGGGGTCTCAGGTTCGATGCCCGGATCGAGCAGTTTTGTTGGGATTTTCTGTCAAGAAATTTTCTGTAGCACCAGGGAGTTTACAACTGTGGTCGGTAGACGGCAATAAGCTCGCTTCTTATCTTTGGATCACCCTCTTTCCTACCTGCCGCTCCTTCTCCTTCCCACTTCCTTTTCTAAAGCAACGCGCAAGTGATGCTGCTGGTGTTGCAGGCTCATAGGCTACATACCATCAGATGGGCCGTATGCTTGTTTGCCACTTTAGTTGCATTTAACCGGTCGTATACCGCCGGCTCGCATACCAGCCGGCAGATTTGTACCCGTCGTAGGCCGGTGGCTCGCATGCGAGCCACCAAATTGGTTTTACGTTAGCTTAAGCTAAAGCGAAGGCGGCGCGCGGCGTTTTGGCGCCAATTTGGTGGCTCGCATGCGAGCCACCGGCCTACGACGGGTACAAATCTGCCGGCTGGTATGCGAGCCGGCGGTATACGACCGGTTAAAAAAAAACTATTTCTGGGGGATTAATACACTATTGGCTACCCTTTCGGTGACAGAGGCGGAGAGACCATGTATATATGTATGTTTATGTGTATGCATAATATTGGTCGCTGGGAAATATTTAATTTTATCTGCAGAGGAATTAAGAGCTATAAAAAAGCACTCGATGGCGTCGTAGTCAGTGTAACCAACTGCTACGCCTAAGGTCGCGGGTTCGATTCCTGCACAAGTCAAACATTTGTGTGCATAAACATGGACGTTTGTCTTGGTCTGGGTGTTTCTATGTATAATATGTATGTATTTACAAAAAAAAGTATACATGTATGTTTATCCATTGTCTAGTAGGTACACATAGTACGAGCTCTGCTTAGTTTGGGTTAGATGGTGTCGTGTGTATGTAATAGAATATTATTATATTATTAATTGATCTAAGTATTTACAAAAAATAATCAGGAATTAGGTAACAATATTAATTATTGTATGATATTCATTTAGAGATTAATATTTCGCGAAAGTTTTATTGTCTAAAGTAATGTAAAATTGTATGAATTAAAATCTGTGAATGTATCACAAATTTTAATTCAGAATAGGGTAAATTTAGCAAAGATATACTTCGAAAAAGATGTGAAAAGAATTGGAAGACTCGAAAGCGGTGGCCATTGGCTAGCTCATGCTATTTCTATCACGAACAAGAACAACAAACAGCAAAGATCATCCTTCATACAAATATCACCCATGGGTGTAATAGAAGCCATAATCCTCGGCTAAGTAAAATTTCAAACAAATCCTCTGAACATTTGGCACGTTTCAAAGTTGCCTTTACTTATATATTTTTCTCTTTTGTGATGTAAACGAAATGCTTTCGTTTTATAAATGTAATTATGCTTCTATAACGTTGCTTCTTCTCGTGATAAAGATGTAGAGGACTACTGACCTCTTCCCAAAAACGGATAATGAGTTCCTCTATAATTTACTGCACGCTGTGTATTAAATAAACACTAGTTCACCAAAATACATGTTATTGTCGTTTTAGGTAAGGTTTTCAGTTTTCAATATGTATTTAGCTTTTAAGCTTTCGCGTTGCATGACATATATTATACGTAACGGGTATTAACGCGATCATGCATAATGTTTACCTTTTTTATGCTAGACGTTTCGACCAATTACACCGGCCGTGATCATAAGCTGACTGGTGCTTCGATGTCATCTCTTCGTTTGTGAGGCAGAATAATCTTGATTCACACACAAATTTATTTTTTGTCCATGTACCGCCACACTCTGCTCTCATAGTATCCCTATTACGTATGCTAGCCAACGTATCCGTATTAGTGCATGAAATGATTTAACAAATCATATCATGATAAATTAATAAGCACGCATGTCACACAGTTTCTTTTTATTTAAATTATTCTCTTTTGAGTATACTACTCTGGCTCTAGTAACAATTGTGTTATAGCTTGGGACTCGAAAACATTAAAACCAAAGACACAAAATCACACTCAAACTCAGAACAACAAATTTTGGATAACACAACTTTTTGTTCCGTTTGGGATCAAAACCATAACACTCAGGGCGTTAGTATGGTTAAATTGGTAAGGTAACTACTTAAACCACGCTACCTGTGTGTTGTGACTGTGATCTAATATCACTAAACAAAATAAATAACAAGAAAACTGTAGCTCAAATGTACTGTTATGAGTACCAACCGTTGCCAAGCATTTGGTTTAAAATACTGCAAACTCAAGACATTAAAATATTGCACAAAACTGTCGTATGTATAACATTTTAGCCAACAATAAAATTTCCATCTTGTAAACAGCTTTGAATACCGACAAAGGGAATTCCCCGTCATCAGTCACTGCCAGTACCAACGATGTCAGCAAAAACAAATAAATTAACCTCAACGCTCGCTTCTCGAATAACCAAATGTCGGATAATATTATTTGATTAAAGAATTCTGTCAAACTTTCTGTTTACACGGTCGCGGATATTTGAGCTTTGAAATCAGAGATTGTTGAAGCAATGTCTTGTTTTTAGGTTCGCTAGGCATTACTATATTACTCGTTCTGTTATAAGCTGCACATGTATAGTATAAGTTTTTACCTACATTTGTGTGTTACAGTTTGTACTCGCATTTCAACCGATGTCGACGACCTGGACTCTATTTGGGACCTAATGGTTGGTTGTATAAGGTATTTTTTTTAATATCGCTTCCTCACAAGGAATAATTTGTGTGTCCGCACATCGTGACATACAACAATAATTTTCGGACCACACAAATTTTAGACCCGTTAAATTTCCAGCCCACAAAATAAAATAACTTATTCACCATCCGTGCGATCATTATGTTAGTTACTTTTCAGTAGCAGCATGGATTACAGAATTATGCCTATGGCATCAGTGATATGTAGGCGTAATTTATGTATAATAACCACTCAACAAATTACGCATTCGAATAGCGATCAATCGAACACTTACGAATCACTTTAACATTCAAATTTTTCGATTATTTTATCGATAATCATACATCATTGATTGATGCCGATAAGGCGACACGTTAAACCATTGCATCATCTGATTTACCGTTTATCCAGTATTCCCTATTAATATTGATGCAATATTTACATTGTATCTATAGGTAGATAAGTTTCGACCAGGTGAGCGTTGCAGGAAATTGGGTAGGGAATCACTAGTGCACCATTAATCTACAAACGAAGCACTTTGTGGCTTGAGCATAAGACTACCTCATCTAACTTTCCTGGAATTTTCATAAAAGCTGTACAGTTTCGTTACACATTTAGGTAAGTTTCCCTCTGAGTGAGGAACAGGAAATATAAAGATTGCGGTGAACCGTTGCTTCTAAGAAGCTTCCAGTCTTTGTGCTCCGAATATTCAATAGTAAACTTAAAAATGAATGCAGCCTCTAGGCCACTGGCTTTAGAATGCACCTGCATAATTACTGATTATGAAGTCTTATTTTTCAGACACGAAACTTTCGGTTACACGATGTCGAACTGGGTACTAGTAAATAGTGTCGATAGGTCTACCGTTTTGCTGGAGAATTGTGGACGAGATACGTTTTTGTCTAGCCTGTTGGTAATATACAAGATCAATGCTACGTTGGCATGTATTATTGGCGTATGGGAGTAGTCGCATATATATAGGTTCTACAAAATAAAATGAGGATCTGTTTCCGTCTACTGCGCACAGTTCCAGATTTCATGCCGCTACTGAGAATTTCTTAATAGAAAAATAATACCCAACAACACTTCCCACCCAAGACCTCTTGTATACTTAGTCGCATTTACTACTGCAACATTCGCTTTACCGGATGAGACTTCAAATCGACGCCAGCTATCCTGAGGACAACATAAGAGCAGCGATAGCTCAGTGGGGAGACCAACAGACTGCAATGCAGAGGGTCTCGGGTTGGAACCCTCGTCGCGCACCTCTGACTCTCGGAAGTTATATGACTTTTCGAAATTATGTGCGTATTGATTGACAATTATCGCCTGCTCCGTGCCTCGGAGAGCACGTTAAGCCGCCGGTCCCGGCTGCCATGAACATCTATGGCAGTTATTATTGGGAGAGTGTCGACACAAAAGATCCCACTGGGTCGAAGTGTCGCCGGTCTGCACTGACTGGCCCCCACATAAGATACATACTACTGCAACAATACAGATGCAATCAGCTTTTAAATAAAGTTTAAATGTGACATATTTTTCAAACCTTTTCTTTCAATTTAGTTTGCTATTAAAGTACTATGGAGTTGACAAGTCACTAATATAGACTACCATTTAGCTATAACATAACTTTAATAAATACCAACGTACAACATAAATAATCTAAGCTCAAATCAAGGCAAATTATAATTAACTATATTCAATGTATAATAGGATTCACAACGCATTAGAGTACCTTATGAAAGTAGTTATTAAATCCATGAGCTATATACCTTGATGGCACACAACAGTAGTCGAGAAACGACGACAGCGGTTATCGGCAGCCATCAAATTGTGGCGTCGTTCGAATGTCAATTACTGGGCCGATCGTATCCTCACTCGTTTTATACTTGTGTGTATATTATTATGTGAGTGATGTGTGTAAGCGCGTATGTGTGAGTGCGCTGGTGTAAATGCCTGTTTTTCACACCTTGTTTTGTCTTTGTGTATCTTAGTATTTTGCGCCTTACATCTTTATTTTTAAACTTACTAACAAATAAACAAAATATCTGACTATTGTTAAATAGCCTTCGTGGCCCTTAAGCACTTGTTCACCTGTCAATAATGATGTTGCAAGGGAGAAAGAAAATACTGACTCTTGCAAGCTGATACAGCAATATGCTCTAAACTTCTAAAGGATCATTATTATATATTTTGAAGGGTCACCTCCATCGCCTCTTTCTTCTCTGTTTGATGTCGGTTTTTTGGCTGCGGTTTCTGTGGAGCAGCAATTCTTTTACACAATCAAGTTCCTCAGTTGTCGCGAAATCAATTGCGTTTGATCGTCTTGGAAGTAATTTTTGTGGTGATCTGCTTTTTATAAACTTCGTGTCTAAGTTGATTGCTGTGTTATATTTAGAATAGTATAGCTTATCTATTCAAAGCAATAACGTTCTAACAAAAATGCATTGCCTTCAAAACACAAATACCAAATTTTATTCTTCTTCTCCGTTAGCCTTTATTATTCCCAAGTCACTTGGGGTCGGCTTTTCTAGTCTAACCGGATTTGACTGGATATCAGTTTTTACACGGAGCAGCTGCCACCTGACCTCCGCAACCCGAAGGCTAACATACCCTAAGTCTAGATCAGTGTCAGGATATTAGAGCGTACTGACTTTCCCAATAACGACTGCCATAGATGTTCATGGCAGCCGGGACCGATGGCTTAACGTGCTCTCCGAGGCACGGAGCAGGCGATAATTGTCAATCAATACGCACATAATTTCGAAAAGTCATATAACTTCCGAAAGTCAGAGGTGCGCGACGTGGTTCGAACCCGAGACCCTCTGCATTTCAGTTTGTTGGTCTCCCCACTGAGCTATCGCTGCTTACCAATACCAAATTTTATTCATATACCTAAATACACCTACCAAACAAATCTGATCAATTTACGCCCAGTACCTATATCAAAAAACGTTGACACATTCTATGAAACATATTTCCAAAGTTTACTGTCCGTAGGTAAAAACGACTCGTTTCTTGAAAGTTTTTAAGCGTTCCATGGCAAGTCACTTCAAACAAATGAAAACGAAACACTGCCCACAGTTGCAACGTTTATTAATAAAGCGTTGTATTATAGAACTTGTATTTCCTTAGATATTGGTAATAACAAGTTCGCCCTGCGAGCTCGTCTCTCATCGAGCAGAGTCACGTATTCCATTACCTCGTGATTACTAACCCTACCGTATCTTATTATTATATTATTGTTGTTTATATAGTCTCACGACTGTATCAAAGAAAGGGTAAGCAGAAGTATGCTTCATCTTGCCAGCTATGGTTTCTGGTAAAGCAGCGACAGCTTATTGGGAAACCGTTGGACTGCCACGCAGAAGTCTCGAGTTCAATTCCAAGGCGCGCTCTGACTTTTCGAAGTTATGTGCGTATTAAATATTTAATTATCGCTTGCTTTAACGGTGAAGGTAAACATCGTGAGGAAACCTGCATATCTAAGAGTTCTCAATAATGTTCTCGAAGAAATGTGAAGTCTGCCAACGCGCACTGGGCCAGCGTGGTGGACTATGGCCTAACCCTTCTTACACTAAGAAGAGGCCCGTGCCCAGCAGCGGGACAATTTAATACAGGGCTGATATTATTATTATATTATGGTTTTTGGTCTATTGACTATTGCTGTGTATAGGACACAGATCCAAATTCCAGGCTGTAAAAATTTCTTGCCAGAAAAATCCAAAAACAGCACGTAGGTATAGAACTCGAGACCTAATGCACAGCAGTCGCTACAGCTATGCTGTCGTAGTGAATGCGACTGTAAATATGCGGTTCTTATTGTTACTGTTTTTAACGTAATGTAATTACTAGAAATATTAGTTGTTTCGTTTGTAGTGCTTGTGTTTGTAAGGTCCCAAGTACATTCCCTGAATAGAGCAGAGTTAATAGTATTCTATAAAAAAACTCTGTTGCAGCAATAGGCTTGCCTTGTTTAACTCGTTTATTACATAATTTTGAAACTATTACACTACTATAGTTAAACTTGACCACAACATATTACTACTACTCCAAACTATTTAGATTATTAAAACTAGTGTCGGCCTCGATGACGTAGTGGTTAGTGTAATCGACTGCCAAGCCTGAGGTCGCGGGTTCGATTCCCGCTCAAGTCAAACATTTGTGTGCATGAACATGGATGTTTGACTTGGTCTGGGTGTTTCTATGTATAATATGTACGTATTTACAAAAACAAATGTATATATGTATGTTTATTCATTCTCTAGAACCCATAGTACAAACTCTGCTTAGTTTGGGCTAGATGGTGTTGTGTGTATGTGGTAGAATATTATTATTATTATTTATATTTAAGTCTATACTTTCTCTGACGTTTCGGTTGCTTTTACAACTGAAACGTCGGGGTTGCTTTTCGGTGTCCCCTTGAACACAGCTCAGTAGCCTTGTTCACATACCGAAAAGCAACCGAAACTACTAAAAAAGTAGTTGAACTCAATGAATAACATTCACGTAAACGTAAGACAATGTCACATTTTACGAGTTATATTTTAATAGACCTTTGCCTACCCTTCGAAGTCATGAGCCTCTATAAGTACCAAATCGTTGACAACCCTCAAAATACTTTATCTTAAAAGTTTATGAACAAAGCTAATTCAAAGCATATAAATTACTTCGATTTATTTAAAGGCTAACTTCTAACACCACAAATAAAACGACTAACAAATTATTCACAGAAGTTCCTCCGTGAATGGCCTGGAACTGTTTTACTATAAAATTTATATAAGTAAATATAAATCTACACGTTATTATCCTTTCGTGCCAATTGTTTTAAGTTCTGTGTTAAAATTATTGAAGTAGTCTTTTATATCTGTATAAATTTATATTTGATATAAGTATGGTATAAGTTATTCTTTTCTCTGTCTATTCATATAGTACCTAAGTAGAAAACTGCCAAAATCCAAATATAGAATATGTAGATTTCGTTTTTAAAACGAATTAAAATATTAGTAACCAGATTTTCTAAACGCTTCGCTCGCATAAAGGTAAGTTATGTCAATTTTTTATCCCTCGGGAATCGCACTTCTACCCTATGTCCTTTTCTGTACTCCTGACAACGTGTATGCGAAATTTCATGATTATCGGTCAAGTAGTTAAGACGTGATAGCGTAACAAACAAACAAACTCACATTCGCATTTATATTAGTTAGGATTACGTAGTATAAAATGCTATTTAAATAAATATAATATATACATACATAACATTGTAAGTTCTCTGACCTTTGAGCGTCAACTAAGAGCTAGCATATTAGGCTACCAATGGCTGCGATTTATAGCCAAGACGAACCACAAAAGGCAACTACCAGTCACACGGTACATTTAGCCATAAATGGTTCAGGGCTTGTCCCACCACCTTCAAATAGCATTTATTTATTAGATAAAAGTCTCGCCTTCTCTCTTCTTTAACTTAACATGAGTGAGACAGCATGCGATTTATCTTGCGGATAACTTTTACTTGTTAGTTGTGGGACTGGCCGTAAGACATGTAACTGCAACCAGCCAACTAAATCTATACTAATATAATAAAGCTGAAGAGTTTGTTTGTTTGATGGAACGCGCTAATCTCAGAAACTAAAGGTTCGATTTGAAAAATTAAATTTATTGTTTAATAGCTTATTAGCCGAGGAAGGTTATAAGCTACATAACATCACGCTACGACCCACGGGGGCGACGCAGTAATCATAAACGTGGGTGAAACCGCGGGCACATCTAGTGTATTTATATTTTCACTCAGTATTCAACAAAGGACGATCAAAGTTGCATTAATAATAATCATAAAGCAGGCAACTGTTTGACTGCACGGATAGCGTAGTGGTTTAAGTGGTCGCCTCGCCGCTGCCACTGCGCCAAGTGTTATGGGTTCGAATTCCAAACGGGACAAAAAATTGCGTGATCCATAAATGGTTGTTCCAAGTCTGGATGTTCTTTCTGTCCGTTGTTTGAATGTTTGTAAAGTCCTCCGCGACACAGAAATTATGCCTAGTGCGGGAGTTGTCTTTTTAAAAGAAAATATCCGTGGGCGAGTTTGCGCAGACGACAGGCCACTTTATGTGGCTACAAGTAAAGAGTGGCGACTGCTATCGCAACTTGTGGCAGCCACTCCGGTGGCTTAGTGTGCGACGATACTAAAACATTTATTATCCCTTTTGAATTTAGGAAAATAGTAATGAAGTCTCTCTATGCGTAGATGAGGACACATGTTTAATAAATAATACATGAGACCGCGGCTATATTTATATTCACAAATATTGTGTCAAAGAAAATTACATCAGCTATTTACTACAAGGCTCGGGAATGTATTACAAACTCGTGCTGAGCGGAAAATATGTATTATTAATGAAAAATAACTATTTCTTAAAAAAATACTCTTTCATAAATAATAAAATAATACATTTAAGTTGACCGCGTGTGAGAAAACGAACTTAAAAATATATAATAATATCAGCCCTCTATTAAACTGTCCCACTGGTGGGCACGAGCCTCTTCTCAGTGTGAGAAGGGTTAGGCCATAGTGCACCACGCTGGTCCAGTGTGGGTTGGCAGACTTCACATATCTTTGAGAACATTATTAAAAACTCTTAGACAGTTTCCACACAATGTTTTCCTTCACCGTTAAAGCAAGCGATAATTAACTATTTAATACGCACATAACTTCGAATAGTCAGAGAGCCTTGGGATCGAACTCGAGACCTCTGCGTGGCAGTCCAACGATTTCCCACTAGGCTATCGCTGCTTAAAAATAACCGATTTAATATTTTCTAAAATAATATTTGATACGTCGCCATATTAACCTAGGATGGTCTTAGTGTGACAGTCAGTCTATTTCTAACTAATATAAGCGTAAAATGCTTGCCATGTTTTAACTGACAAACGTAATAACAGTTTATCTGATAAGCAAATCAAACGCGAGATTTCACCGGCCACACATAAGCGCTAACCACTGAACATGGAAGAGTAATTAAATGTTCTTTGATGCTAACTCATGCCACGGAACCAACAAGACAATATTGTAAACAAAGCAAATCATGATACAATCTTTACGTAATAAGATAAGATAAGATAAGATAAAACTTTATTCATAGATAAATTTAGCCTAGGTTTACAAAGTTTTTCTGTTTTAATATATGTTCTAAATATGTGTACACAGCATGTTTAAAACAGATACAATACAGTACAGTTAATCATATTTACACTATTAAATATATTTAACTATATTAACTTAGAACATTAGCAAATTAATGTGTAAACAAGAAGAAATATTCTGTTTAACTTCAACATATAAAATTGGCGGTACACCGATAAAAATTATTTACCTTCCGTGCTAGTCAAATGACTGTGTTACGACAAGGTAATCGTAAACATGTGACCATACTTTATCAAAACAATTTACTAAGTGCAAAACAATGTTGGCCCTTTGATTAAAACAGCCTTACCCACTGATAAACCCAAGCTCAGTTTCAAACCTATGTTTATTTAAACCAACCTACACAAAGGACACCTATTCAACTAGGCAATGCTATCCAGTCCTTTCAAATGTCTGAATTATTTATATCCATCTTTTATTAAAATACATTTGACACATATGTGGTCCTTGATTTTTGAGTAAAAGTACGAGACGTATACTTCTACTTGCTGATGATACGAAGCAAGAATAATTAATATTAGAAATAGTAACATCGCTACTGCGTTTCTCGCGATTCGTACGGTTCCGGAGGCTCAAATTCCTACATCTATCATTCCGTTTATTCCATCTTAGAGTGGAGTTCACATGAGTGATACCCTGGTATTGCGAACTATCATAATAATACAGTCACCGATGTTAAAGTAACCTTAATTGTCATAACTATGATTATTAGTTTAGAAATCAATCTCAAAAATCAAATATTTAGATTAAAATTAAAGTTAACTTAAGTCCACTTCTGTACTAAGGAGGCGGCGGAGCGGGAGAGGGAGCGCTTAAACCCTCTCCCCAACCGCAGAACCGGGCGCCGGAGGGCGCGAGATGACCTCCAGCCACCTTGAAGTTTGACCTGGGGGTGGTGGGCTGCGTGGGCCTGCTCGCCACCCGATCAGCACCAGGTCCGAGAGGCGGCATGGCATCCCCCCCGCTCAGGGGGATGGAGGAGGAAATATTCTTTGTGCAGTGGCCTGCCGTTTCACACGGCGGGCCGAAACCACGGCGGGGTCGCGATTGCATGTGAAAGCGATTCGCGCGGCCTCGCCGTCTATGGTTATGTCGAGGAACACCGTGGTATGTTTAGTCGGTATTACCGGGGTATCTTTTCCCCGGTGAGCCCGACATAACCTCTCCGTCGCCCCGCGGAGAGGTATGCGTCAGAGCATTCCCCCACGTAAAAAAAAAGAAGTTCACTTCGGTACTCCTTTTTTAGCTAAATAAATTGTATTAGGTATTATTATTATTGCTGTATAAAAAAATGAGAAGCTCGCGAATTAGAAGCATTTTTAAATTTGTTTAAATATCCATTATTTAGTAAGACAACGTTGACAAAAACAGAAAAGAATAAATAAAAATACGTCGGCAGGCTTATGCCCTGCAGCTGCTCGATAAAAATGCAAATGATGATGACGAATTCCTATTTTCTTTTTCTTAAATTCGTTGCTTATGATGGGGCAAAATAAATTGTTTCTGTTCCCTTTTCTGATGAATAAAGTAAATCAAAGTAATGAATACGGTACAGTGACGACAACACGGCCACGGCAAAAAGAACGATGAATTAGAAGTGTAGGTTTTGAGTACATTACAATTTTAAGTACACTGCAAGACGACTATGTCTGAGTGGAAATTAAAGTGTACACAAAACTCGTTTATTGTTCTTATAGGTCGCGAACAAGCAAACGTTCCAACTAATAGTGCCTATACTAGTGCTAGCAACACAAGATTTACTCTTCGAAATACGAGCTTTTGAGCAGCCAGCGCAAGGGGCATATACATGTATATATGACACACTAACAGCATAATAGACTGCCTGCCTGACCTGCCCACAGCTAGGTTACAACCAAATTTAAACTTTATTGGAAATGTACTTGTATTGTGTTGAGTAGTATTTCTGGTTCTAGTTTTTCTACAAAGTAATTCTCAGTAGAATTATAGCCAGTGGGTGATGATGTAAAAACACTGACTCTGACTGTTGATATCGCTGATATTGTTGATATTTAGGGAACAAAGAGTGCAAGTGCACTCTGTGTGTGTGTCTTGTGCAGTATAATAGCTCCTGCGCAGATGGAAAATTGCCGTTGGAGATTGGCCTCGCACTATAATACTTCCTGCGCAGATTGATAGTTTCCGTTAAAATTGGCTGTTGTGAAATTCGGTCTGCAGGACAACATTATTGTATAAGTATAATATATAATAATATTCTATCACATACACACAACAACACCATCTAGCTCAAACTAAGCAAAGCTTGTAGTATGGCTACTAGACAATGGATAAACAAATTGTTTTAAATATGTATTTTATAACGCATTTACAAACAGATCCTTGCATTATCTAGCTTCACTTTTGCTTTTCCCATGAGTCAGTATAATAATTTAGCCGTAGCTCTTACTCCTACTTCCGTCCCAGCTACTTAACTTGGCTAATTCCCTGTAGCCTAATATTAATCTATACGTGAGTATTTCAGGTAATGTTCCTGAATTCCTGAAAATCAGAATGTCGAGTCGTGGTTTGTAGTATGAATAGTTAGAATTTAAATTTAATTCTGTTTGAATATTTACATAATTAAGATTTATTACCGTTACCTAGAAAGGTTAGGCAAATTACTAAACTCCTTGCTGCTACTGAAAATTGTTTGACAGACAAATTTCATAACAATTTGCCCAACTGGGGAATCGAACACGCGACCTCAACCACAGCAGTCTCATTCACTACATCTGCGCCACCAAAACAGGCTATATGACTGTGACTTTGATACCCTACTTCTTCTCTCTTAGCCTTTATTATTCCCAAGTCACTTGTGATCCGCTTTTCTGGTCTAACCGGATTTGACTGGATATCAGTTTTTACACGGAGCGGCTGCCACCTGACCTACGCAACCCGAAGGCTAACGATACCCTAAGGCTAGACCAGTGTCAGAATATTAGAGGGTACTGACTTTCCCAATAACGACTGCACTAGATGTTCACGGCAGCCGGGACCGACGGCTTAACGTGCTCTCCGAGGCACGGAGCAGGCGATAATTGTCAATTAATACGCACATAATTTGCGCGACGTGGGTTCGAACCCGAGACCCTCTGCATTGCAGTCTGTTGGTCTCCCCACTGAGCTATCGCTGCTTGAACACCAAGACTTTGATACCCTACTGTTCGCAGTTAATCGCCGGGAAGATTCGATTATCAGGGCGGTTTCTTAAACTCTTAGTATCAGAATGGAGTTAGGCAATGTCAGATACTTTACACATACAGGCAGCAACAGTATTTTTGTTTATAAAGACACTATTTAGTATAGAAATCCTATTAGGCGGGGGACTTTATAAACATTCCAAACGGACACAAAAAACATCAAGACTTTGAACAACTATTTGTGTACCAGCATCACACAATTTTTTGGCCTGTATGGGGATCAAATCACAGCACTCAGCGCAGTAACAGACCATTTAAACGGCTACCCCATTTAATCATTGCCCACGTAATGTAGGCTTTAATTCATAGCTGGAGAAAAGTATGTGACATACAGCTCTGTCTATATTTTCAAAGATATACAGGATAAATATATATTTATTATACTAAATACAAAGACCAGATTGAAACAGTGCAACGAAAATTTTTACGATCCATGTACTACAGATGTTATCGCTCTAAGTCCTCCTATGATAATCTACTATTGAAGTTTTCTTTGCCTACATTAGAATCACGAAGAACGTTTTTAGACATTATGTTTTTATATGACATCTGCCATAAAAGATTTAACTGTAATAAGCTAGTAAATCAAATAAGTATTCGTATACCTCATCGTTCGACACTTCGAAGTACACGAAAATGTTGTCTGTTTGCACCAAAAAAGTGTAAAACCAATGCAGGAGAACGCTGCCCCCTGCGTAGGATAATGAATGTGTATAACACTAGTTTTACTGACGTTGATATATTTGCATGTCTGCCCTCTAGTTTTAAAAAACACATAAGAAATATTATTACTTCTGAATAGAGTTACAAAATTTGCTTATATGTTAAGTATACTATGTAATTGATAGTGGAAAGTACTTTCGGTAAAGGTACATTCATTGTTAATTATTTGCGGACAATGTAGTTGGTTTCACTGTAAGTAAGTAATTTGTCGTTTATATGTATTAGCTTAAGCTACCAGTGTAACTGTTGGTTGTCCTAAATAAATTAAAAAAAAAAATATATATACAGAAGTAAGTTTATGTATGTATTTATTCATGAGTTAGTTCGGTCACGCTCATATTATATGCATATGTATAAGTTTCACTACGTGTGGTGGCTGTGTGCAATCGTGTCTTAGTTATACAATTATGTTGTTACTTCAGAGCTAAGATGTAGTTGTTGCAAATCCTAACTAACATTGTAAATGTCAATGTGACTTTGTTTGTTTGTTACGCTTTCACGCTTTCAAGTCTTAACTTCTCGACTGATCGTCATGAAATTTCGTAAATACGTTGTCAGGGATACAGAAAAGGGCATAGAGTTTTCATCCAGAAAAATAATTATTCCCGGGAATAAAAATTCATTGACGAAATCTTTAACGCTCCCTCTCCCGCTCCGCCGCCTCCTTGATGGAAATGACTTCCTCACAGAAGGAGGCGACGGCGTTCCATGACCTCTCACTCCGGACCATAGACTGAACTACGGCCGGGAGCGAGAGGGCAACCAATCCGACTGCCGCGATCAACTCACGGCGCTGCGATGCCCAGGCGGGGCAAACCGCCAAGGTGTGCAGCGCCGTGTCCTCAACAACGTCGCGGCAGTCGCCGCAGTGGTGACAACCGGGCGTCTCTTGCCGGCGTATACGACACAGGAACTGGCCAAAACAACCGTGGCCATTCATTACCTGTGTCAGCCGGAAGGTGAGGGCGCCATGGCTCCTCTCCAGCCACTCCTCAAACACGGGACTTATCGCCACGATCGTGGCGTGCCCTCATTGACGAAATCTAGATTAACGCTAGCGAAGCCAATTTTGTTTATTTAAAATCATATTGTAATTGTTTTAAACGTGAAAATATTATCATTATTTGTATAGATTTTTAAATAAAGACGCTATTGTGTGCTGTATCTCAATGGCGTAGCCATGTTGAATATGGCTACAGGGCATCTGATAGATCTTTGCCCAATCATGACCATATGGTCATGGTTGGACAATGATCTATCAGAAGTTCCTGTCAAGAAATTCTTAGTCGAGTCCCGGGAGCAGTTAGAAACTGTGTGATCTGTGGTCTAAACTTCTAAAGAATCCAAAATTTTATAGAGTGGCAGTTGCATATTACTGAATTTGTGTTTTTTGAATGTATATGTACCTACTACAGTGTAAATCTAATTTTAAAATCTACCTGCACCATTATAAATCTAAATATTCTAACATACACATAACTGCGGTGCTATATACTCATCTTGCCCTAGTTAAAGAATTAATGAACCTGATCCGCCATCATAAAAGAATGAATGAAAGAATGACTTCAGTTTGAAACGAGTTGAACGTTATTAATATTGAAACTTTCACAACTTTGCACTTTAACTGTTGAAGTACGTTCTAGTGAAATGCTTTTTGGCATCATGCCAGAAAAATGCCAATTTTTGCTAATAAAATAGTTTTAAAACACAATCACCTTTTTCCTTTTTTATCTATTAATACTGAGACTGGTATTCGATTCCCGCGTGATACAATAAACACACGAGTATTTTGTTTCCATGTCCTGTACTTTAAAAATAAGTAATAAAAAATATATCCCTGTCACAGCATCGTCGAGACAGACATAAAGCGGGCAAACTCAGGCCGATAAAAAATTATAATAAAACAGATATCAAAACATACCTACGTATTATCATAATCATCAATTGATTTCCAAGACGAAAAACAATGTCTTACTTTCAATGACGTGAATTACCTATATCTTTAAGATACCCTTCGCTAGATGATGTTCAGGTACTATCCCAAAAGATCAAGCTAAAAAATACAGTTTAATTTACAAGCTTCTCCTTTTTTAGAAGTTCGTTACAAACGTTTCTTGATCAGATCGGAGGCGTTCTGGACAAAGGCCAGGTTAAGAGCGCCTTGAACCGACGGGCGTGTATGAGGAATGTGATGAAAGTGAATGAAGCCAGAGAAGTGTGTCAGGATCGTAGCAAATGGAAATCCGTAGTCTCTGCCTACCCCTCTGGGAAACAGGTGTGAATCTATGTATGTATGTATGGTTACAAACCCTAGTTTAGACACTATGTAGACCTATCTACATAGTGTCTTATGTCATAGTTACAATAATAAAAACTTTAAAGGGTGGTCAATAAAGTTTAATATTGAAAAAGAGTATTCGTAACATATTGATACCTATGTATATTAGTAGATGTTTAATTGTAATATTGCAAAGTTCGAGCAAAGGACAGAGCCTGTGAGTAGATTGCCAAAGACCTTGCCTTAAACTAGCAACTAAACTGAATGAAGCTTCAGTAACATTATCTCTAACCACTATGCATTGTCGTTCACCGGTGTTACTTTGTGACCTAGATGAATAAATGATTATTGCCTTGACTCTTGACTACAAGTGGAACTTTTATTATTAAGTTCCAAGTATCAAAAGTATCAAAAACGACTATACATATATATGTATAGTCGTTTAGGGAAACGCCGCGGAAATATCGAGAAATTATATTGCTCAAAAAAAAATGTATTCGTACTATGTTTAACCGATATTTAAGTCGCATAAACTTTTAACTGTCCCTTGTATTTAAATCCTTGAAACTGCTAATTTTTTTAAGTCATATTCCATATTATTTAACCGAAGGAACAACACATACAAAAGGAAAGCAAATCAGATAGATTTTGAAATTCCTGTTCCTAAATTAGAATTATAAAGAAAAATTTGCGTTAATATGGCACCTTTCGTTTACAACTCATTGCCAAATACAATAACCTAACGACCTTATCAAAAATTTTGTATTGCATTGCGTAACTGGTTGGTACAGGAATGTTATTATTCAGTTAAGAAGTTTTTGCAAAAAATTCCATGCAAGTTTTATAATTTGGTACGTTCATTTAGGTATAAGCATAACTAATGAATTAACAGTCAGTCAGTTTTTTTATTTAAGATGTATTAATTTGGAACTTTAATGTTGCATGCTGTATAACGGCTAAATATGTGATACAAAATAATTGTAATTAATACCTTTATACCATACCATATCTGACGCAATAAATGATATTATTATTATTATTACATAATTTGGATGAGACCATATCTCCTCTCATATAAAGTGATAGAAGAAGTCCTGTCATACTAAGACGTGGATATTTCGCCATTACAGACCGTCTCGGTCTGTTACGCTAAATCACAACACTGCAAGTTGAAAAAGAAAATTGGCAACCTTGATAATATATTTCATTCAATAAAATGTCTTAACAGTAATAAATAATATTGACCTCAACATTCCAATTGAGGTGAGTTGGCTTATCCGAAAAATACACACAATTGAAACTTCACCAGAAAATGCTAGCAGAACAATTCATACATGATTTATAAACATCGAACACAGAATATATATTTCCAACATATTTATTTTCTAGATATCTTCAGAGTATGTGGGATAAGCTTGTAAGCCCGTTCAATACAGCCTTCGCCATACAAAGGACCGATTACGTATTGAATTTATAGGCTTTCGAGGAGAAAGAATAATGTAGCAGGTGGTCGGTCCCACGGTGAAGTTTAAGGCTCGCTTTAGTTAAGGGTGAGTGAATGAAAGAGTGACTGAAGGTCTCCGGGGCGAATAACTTATTGCATCGGTGTTGAGAGGGTTGAAAGGGTTCAATTCTGTTCCCTTGTGTCATTTTTAAATCTGTTTTCTTTATTTGTTTGGAAGCCTATCTCGAATTCACTGTTTCGCAATATTTTATTCCTTTACTCGCATATCACACGTATAAAAGATTTAGTATGTTGCCTATTGTCCGCTTCTTCTTCTGTGAAAAATTTTAATCAGCAGAGGCATGAAGTATGATCATTCAGTAGCCAAAATCACTCCTGTGTAAGATGCTTCATCGCAATCAGAATTTCAGCCAATTTTAACATTAGCCAATGCAGAGAAATATTTCATTTTTCATTAATCTCGATATTTAAGACGAAAGCTTTCATTTTATGGATAAATATAGATATAATTATACTCGTACTTATCTTACCACGGCGCAATATCCGACGACGCAAAATTTTACAGAAGCTTAGATCGTGAGATTAATTTTAATTAATAAAACAACTCTGGAAGGTAGATGTCAGCAATCGATAATAAAATATTTTACTCGTCTTTAAGCCTATGCAAACGAAGCTTGTTCTCTTGGTTTTAAATATATATTCAGTAACCGTAATTTGAATTAATTTAACTGTAAAATTATGATCTCTTAGGTATTAGATTAGCTTGCCCATAACGCAATTGCATAGATTTGGACTTACATAGTATATCTATTTCTCAGAGGATACCTCTCTTGTTTCATTCACTTTAATTATATTTTTCATGCATACTTCTCGGCTCTTAACCTGCCCTTAATAGCCCTAATATAATTTTCTAAGCTTCGAGATTCAATCTCACTCAACTTGTCCACATTTTTACACACATGATCTTACCGCAAGGAAGTCGCGGGCGGTGCGTGCACGTCGTTGGTAATCCGTCAAATCACAGACCGTTGAAAAGCACCTATATGCTTCAGAAGCATCAGCGCAGTCGTATTGTTTATAGTCTATTTATTTTTTTACTTTCTCATTTTGTACGCGATTCACGTAATCCAACAAATTGTTATGTGTGATGAGTGTGCTGACTGTGTGGGTATGTGTTGGTTTATTGCTATTTTAATGGGAGGCATGAGTCTTTGGGCATGATTGCTCTTGTTGATGAGTACATGCCTCTCAGTTGTGACGTGTTTTGTTTTATTCGAATAGAAATAAGACTTTTCCGGAACTATTAACAATATATTAATAGATACCTAAAGATTGATCTTAAGCTTTTTCCTAGTATTGTGTTCCACATTATTTGATGTGCTATATATCGTTTATAAGTGAGGACCTGTTAATGGCTGTATGTTACATATAATTATTGTATAAAAATTATGATGATGATTCATTATCCGTGAACAATGAATAAAAATAAACTGTGAGTCCGACTTGCACTTGACTGGTATTTTTTGCACTATTGTTAGATCGTTTTAAAGTAAGCTGGCGAGCTTACGATTCCATCCATCTTTCAAAACGAACACCTCGTTAATTTTCTTAAGTTACGGCGGTCGTTAATAGCTATATAAATCATTCAAACTAGCTTCTTTTGCTGGCGACTTCGTCTATGTGAACTATAATTCTCTCTTAGCATCCTTCTTTAAGTAAATAATGCTAGATATCATATCCTCTACTGAATGGAATTTTATGTAACTACTTAGTTTTTAAGTTGAACCCCTAGCATGAAACCGCATCAAATCCTTTTCATCGTTAAAGCTATTGATCTATTTAAATTTACACTAGCCAGATGGGACTCCGGACGTTGCGGTTGCTTTTTAGCAGCACGTCACCCTCACGTAGACTAAAATACATCCTACATGATAAAATCCAAATATAGTATTTAAATTTCAAGACTGTAATCTTACTTAAATGCCTACTTTAGTTATCAATAGCCATATAAGAGAAACGTTGCCTGATGACGTAATAAAAATGTCAAGCATCTATAAACATGTATTTATTTTAAATCCACGCAGATATTGATCGAGGCGGCCGAGTGGGAGGCGGGAGCCATCTAATAATAGTACCCTCATCCCGAGTGCTTATAGCAAGAATATACTATTGTTTTGGCTATGTATGACGCTTTAAGTTAACTTAGCAGCGATAGCTCAGTGGGGAGACCAACAGACTGCAATGCAGAGGGTCTCGGGTTCGAACCCACGTTGCGCACATCTGACTTTCGGAAATTATATGACTTTTCGAAATTATGTGCGTATTGATTGACAATTATCGCCTGCTCCGTGCCTCGGAGAGCACGTTAAGCCATTGGTCCCGGCTGCCATGAACATCTATGGCGGTCGTTATTGGGAAAGTCAGAACCCTCTAATATCCTGACACTGGTCTAGCCTTAGGGTATCGTTAGCCTTCGGGTTGCGGAGGTCAGGTGGCAGCCGCTCCGTGTAAAAACTGATATCCAGTCAAATCCGGTTAGCCCAGAAAAGCCGACCCCAAGTGACTTGGGAATAATAAAGGCTAAGAGAGAAGAAGAAATCCTGTTTTGCCAGAGATTCTATTCAAACAATGGTTACAAAGAACAACCAGAGTCACACAAATTTTTGTCTCTTGTGGAGATCGAACGCACAACACGACACGGTGGCAATGACAAGGCGATCACTTAAACTATGAAATCTATGCAGACAAATACTTGCATATATAAATTCATATCCCCAGTTATGGTTTTTAGGTCTCATATAGGAGCTTCTTGACGTCCACTGGACCATATGCTGCCTCTATGCAGCCGAAAATTTTATAGCGTAAATATCGTATAACTCGTTTCCCGGCCCAGTAATTTAAACACAAACACAAGCCGACCAACGAGGCCGTAAACGTTTATATTCATAATAATAACGATAAAACACACTTCGGCTCCGAACGAAAATATAAACATTTTCAATCAGTCCACAACATTAACTTCTGTCAATTACAAAAAGGCTTCCGTGCCGCTACTTTGACGGTGTTCAATCAAATTTTGCCTTGAAGAGGAATTACCGAGATATGATTGGCAGCCAAACAATGATTCATGTTTGCTATCACAGGTTTTGATTTGAATGTAATATAATTTGGAACACAGTTATATTTATACTGGGTACCGATTTTGCCTAAGCATATGGCGTAGTGGTATAATTGGTCGTCTCGCTACTACGCCGGGTGTTGTAGACATCGGCAACTCAGCGAAATTCTGGACGCCATGCACACAGGTTATTAGCACAAACAACGTACAGAATCAATTATAATTCATTTGTTTTGATTTTCGAATAAACGTATTCTATTTTGTCATTTATTTTACACACAGCTGTCAACTTAGCCATCTGTCGAAACAAAACCTTGTTGTAAGTAAAGTAAAATGTTAAAGAAGATCACGTATCATTCCTTTTACGATTCACTGAGTTGCAGTTTATGAAAATAAACACCTCAATAACTTTCGAATTACTCAGTCCTGCGCTGTGTGATATTACATTTTGAAGAAGTGAGTTAAAACATCTGGCGCAGGAAACTGAGTTGGCCAGATTGCGTGGTGCAGCGCAGTGTTAAATATGTCAAGTGTGTTGTGGGTTTGAACTCTATTAGTCGAATATATAATAAACATATACATGTTCAGCAAAACGTAAGATTAGCATTACTTTTATCTGTCAAACTATCACAAAGGAAGAAAACAGGATATAAGTTCAAATCGTAGTAAGTCATAACATTCTCTTTATATTGTTTAGAGTACCAGACTAGAATCTATCTTTAAATTGATATTCTGAACCATGCACAGCATTCGATCTATTACGAAGAATTAACTAAAAGCGATACCATTTCACCGCTTCGATGTGATTTCTCGATTTAATGGCGGTGAATAAACAAATGATTCAGTTTTATCTTTTAATAACATCAGACTGTAATATTTGAATGGTTTGTTTAAAAGTCTTTTCTACTAATAGTAGCTACATACTCTCTCACACTTTTATCCCTGACAAAGTAGACAGAGAAGCATTACGCTCACATTTCGTCAGTTTTTTAAGGTCCCAAGAAGCCTAAAGAACCGACGCCTATTGCCGTCCGGTGGGAACAACCAGTGCTAAACTCCACTGCTTGAAAAAAAACTAAGTTTTACTTTGTAATACCCAAAAATAATCAGCTATAACCTAGTGAACAGCCATGCAGAGGTCTCGAGTTCAATCTCAAGACGAACATCTCCAACGATTCGCATTTATGTGCGTATTAAAAAAAGTAAACCACCGCTTGCTTAAAAGGTGAAAGAAAACATCGTGAGGAAACCTGCATCTCTGAGAGTTCTCCATAATGTTCTCCAAGATATGTGTAGTGTGCCAACTTGCACTAGGCCAGCGTAGTAGACTATGGCCTTTTCACACTGAGAAGAGGCCCGTGTCCCGCAGTAGGACAGCTTAATACAGTGCTGATATTGTATATACCCATACATCGATCTCGAATCCTCTTGCACAGCCGTATTTATTACCACTAGACAGTGACCAATTATCTACTGGTATAATACAATGTTATTATGTCATACACCTAATAATAACATTATGTAGATCAAGTTGCGTAAAAATGTCTATGAAAATTTCTAAAGAACATATCTAGAATGTATTAAAATGCTAAATCTGTTCATAAGAATATAAAATATCAAGCATAATATACTTATATATGGTTCATTTAATATCTTTTTGGTTTTAAAGTCTGTGAAATACGTTTCGTTATCCGAGGCTTCCTTGCACAGTTTTCCAGCAACGTTATATAAGAAAATCGCACTGTGCACCATAACTCTACTTCCAGTTTCTAAAGAATTACATAAAACGTATCTTATATTTAAGACAAACTCTAAGTTATCAAACTATGAAAATCGGATGTAAATTCGGACAGTGACTTATGCGTGGAGCTTTAAAACTTAGATTCGGATTTTAATAATCTTTTATTTTTTAATTAGTCGATCTGAATTCGTTTGTATTTTTTTAATATCTTGAATGTTTCTTTACAGTTTAACCCTTACAGACCCAAAGAATAACCTATCAAAGTTTATAGAAATAAAGTAGTCATTGGAGCTATTTGACACCCTAAATAGGTAGTTATTTTAATATTTCAGTAATTTCAGGCCGCCATCTTGCTTTTTCAGGTGGCGTACAATTGTATTAACTTGGGCCTATTTGGTCCACCGTCACCATTGTGATGCTCACAATCGTGCTGAGCTGGCCTATATTACTTGGGTGGCACAATTGATCTTGATTATTTATGAAGATTAAGTACCTATAGATATAAAGTTGTGTGCTTGAATGCACTGGTTGTGAAGATATGTACCTCTCATCTCTAACTATATGTCATCTTAAATTGTAAGTTATCACTGATTATTGCAAATGATTACAAATGCGTTATTCCTATTGACGCAGAATACGGTTGAAATTTTAAGTAGGCGTTTTGGCCGATCGCAGTATTGTGTATAACTATATAATAACTATCCAATCCATGTATGAAGGTATATATTCGCCGCAAATTAGGTAATATAATTTAGCTCCACATGAAAGCGATCCGCGCCCTACGGAAAGCAGACTAAAAGGATTGTTATATTTTAAAACTGCCAAACATTTAACACACGTTAGCTCAGTAATACGAATTACATATAAATTATACGTGATACACTCTAATTAGTATCAAATTAATTTTAGCTTAAAACGCATGACTCTGTTATCACTAACAGAGTGGACTGTGCATGTTATTATGAGATTTGTATCGTTACCTAATTTACAACAATTCGATGAATTTGTAGCCCAAAAAACTTGCGAATCACACTTGCGATTGAGAGGTCGTAGATTCGAATCCCACTAATTACTTCACTACCGAGGTGACCCCATTCTTAGAATAAGCATGCTAGCTTAGCAGTTATAGACGTGACAAAAATTTAATTTAAAAGCTAAGGTAATATTTTATGATCGTCTTAATTTAAGACATTTAATTCTCGGATAATATTTTGCAGGTATGTACAAAATTCATGAATTTCTATATCTATTGCCACATATAAGTAAAACAAAAGCGCATAATATGTGAGCTTTAATCAAAAATCTTTTGAAATCGATTAAGTCGTCCATCAATGACGAAAAGCACGGCTAATTTACAAACTGCTGAGTTTACAACGTTGTAAATGCAAAACAACATATAATTATAATAACTCGCAGATTGTATTACTGTCTCGCTAGTGCAACATACGACTGTTTTACGTAAGATCTCAGCTTTGGGTCCCGGGTATAGCAAAGTATTATTGAAATTTGTATCAAAAACTATACCCAGCAGAAGGCAAACAACTCACCCCCTATAACATGGGACCTAAAAGCAAAGCTGGTGAAATGCGGACCAACTACACCTCTGCCTACCATTTTGTAGATATAGGCGTGAGACTATGTATGTATTACTTACTAGTTTTTGTATGCGGCTTCGCTCGCTTAAAATAGGTTAGGTTAACAGGACTTTTTAGAATTCGAAAAATCTCTTATACAACAGCTTTGTCCGTTCGTCCGTCCGTCTGTCTGTTATACAACTTTCAACTCAAAAACCGTAAGAGCTAGAGACTCGCGGTCAACGCCGTTCGAATATATGACCTTTGACCTCTGACCTCAAGGTCACGTAGTATCGCGTGACCTTTGCATATTACTTGAACGATTTTTTCGAACTCTAAAATTTACGGCAATTCATAATCGATTCTCACTTGTTTAAAATAATATATAGTCTATGTTACTCGGTGATAATATAGCTTTCTAATGGAGAAAGAAAGTTTTTTATATCGTTACAAACAAACAAACAGAAAATCAAATCTTTCCTCTTTATAATATAGTAATAATAATAATAATAAAGGCAGTACTACTCGACACGGCGCGTATTGTGAGGAGATTCCTCTCTCTGGGGCCCTAGCCACCGGCAGCTTGGACCCTGTTCCCGATGTCGGTGGGTCATTTCAGTTTTTATATTTTTTAAATATATATTTATGTATTTATATTGAAAAATGTAATTATTAGAAAAAAATATTAATTAAGAGAATAATAATAATATCAGCCCTGTATTAAACTGTCACACTGCTGGGCACGGGCCTCTTCTCACTGTGAGAAGCGTTAGGCCATAGTCCACCACGCTGGCCCAGTGCGGGTTGGCAGACTTCACATATCTTCGAGAACATTATGGAGAACTCTCAGAGATGCAGGTTTCTTTACGATGTTTTCCTTCACCGTTAAAGCAAGCGATAAGTAACTATTTAATACACACATAACTTCGAAAAGTCAGAGATGCTCGCCTTGGGATCGAACTCGAGACCTCTGCGTGGCAGTCCAACGGTCTCCCACTAAGCTATCGCTATACTATATAATATTAGTAAAGATGAAAATTCTAAATTACATTTTTCCATCCAATGAGGGAATTGAACTTTCGATTCCTTGTTAGTCTTAAAAACTAGAAGAGAAAGACAAAACTGTCCCCAGAAACCATTAAAAACAAAGTGAGAGAAAAAGCAGAAATATTTAAAGACTTTACTTATATTTAATTTCAGAAGTTTATTCAAATATGGCAATACTAGATTTTGCCCACGGCTTCGCTCGCGTAAATGTACGTTAGGATGGAATAGTACTTTTTTCTAGATGAAAGATACTCTATTTCCTATTCCCTTAACAACGTGTGTGCGAAATTTCATGATAATCGGTCGAGTATTTAAGGCATAAAAGCGTAACAAACAAACAAACTCACATTCGCATTTATAATATTAAGCTAGGTACGGTATCTTAATATTGTTTAAAATCTATTATAGGGATTGCCACAGTGACGCAGTAGTCATAAATTCGACTGCTGTGTCGTCGGGTAACCGTGACTGACAAAATAATAGTTTTAAATGTTCTATTGAAATTAAACTACTATATACGGATTATATCGCGTTGTTTATTTGACACATTAATACATAATTTTGAAAAACTGTTACACTACTACTACTATTAAACTTTACTAATTTTTAAGCTAATTGAATTATTATTAAAACTATTAAAACTATTTAGATTTTATTTAATTTTACACTTTCCCCGACGTTTCGGTTGCTTTTCAGCAGCCATTGTCACGGGGAGACTAAGATGGTAGTTCTATTTAAAAAAATCTCTGTAGCAGTATAAAGATTTAATTAATAACTATGCCTGGTATACAACAATATGTGATCCCTATTACTTGCGACCTGAAACGAAAATCTACCAAAAATTGTGTGTAATACACTTCTATCCATCTCTTCAAGTATATAGACATAAGCCTATCTATGTACATGTGGCAGTGTAGCAATTAATAGATTATTTATAAGTTAAAACAAACAACTCGGTTCATCAGCTAACTATGCAATTAATTCAAAATATATCTAAAGGAACTGTCTAGGTAGCACTTCAGATCTAGCTGCGGTCGGTGCAACGGGTGCAGAAAACGATTTCCGTCTGCCCCTTGATTTAGATATACTATAGTTGTAACAGCTGTTTCTGCAAGTATTATAGCTAGGTGTCCAAATTAGTGTCCAAATGAAAATGTCATTTATATGATGATTTATGATAGCCTAGGGGGAATGTAGTAATATCCTTGTGGGAGACCGTTGGATTGCCATGCAGAGGCCTCGAGTTTGGTCCCAAGGCACGCAGCTCTGATACTTCGTTGTTCCTTCGTATTAAATAGTTAATTGTTATTGAGTACTGTGGATTTGATCCCAAACACGTCACAAAAAACTGTGTGGTCCACAAATAGTTGTGTTGAGTCTAGGGGTTCCATTTACTTTCTTTAAAGTTTGTCACGTCTCTCGCGTCCAGGAATAATACTAGAGCGGAAGTTGTCGTTAAAAAACAAAATTACCGCTTTTATGGTGAAGGAAAACATCTTGAGGAAACCTGCATGCCTAAGAGTTCTCCATTAGGTTCAGGAAGAATAGCGTGGTGGACGATTGTCGTACCCTTCCCAAAGCTGAGAAAAGGTTCATGCCTAGTAGTGGCACAATTAATATAGGTACTATTATTATTTACACTTTCACGTAAAACCGTAGTTTCGGTAAAAGTGTAAATCCTAATTAATATTTGTTACGTTTTCACGCCCTTAATACTTAACCGATCATCGTGAAATTTAGCATACACGTGTATGTTAGGGATACAGAAAAGGACATAGGGTACCTTTCTTCCAGAAAAAATTATATTATATTTTAATATTTTAATTATTATAATATATTTTCGATCACATACACACAACACCATCTAGCCCAAACTAAGCAGAGCTTGTACTATGGGTACTAGACAATGGATAAACATACATTCTTTTTTGTAAATATATACATATTATACATAAAAACACCCAGACATGCACACCATGCACACAAATGTTTGACTTGTGTGGGAATTGAACCCTCGACCTTAAGCGTGGCAGTCGGTAATACTAACCACTACTCCACCGAGGCCAAGTATTTTTAAAAGTATAAAATATAAAGTCTTTCTTACCCAGTACATCCTATGTCTTCAATACCGCAGGAGTAATACCGTCGGGATGTTTCTTCGTACGCGACGTACATCGTAAGTAGCTCATTATTAGGCACGTATGTGCTAGTGTTCACCTGCGGCGTCGTTCGGAATAGCTGCTGCAATGTTTGCTTTATTAAATTAAGGGGAGAATGTCGTAAGACGATATTTGCGTGTAACATCTATATTTTCGGGCTAGGCTATAGGATACGCGTTTATGACTTGCTTGTATTCAACGTACCTATTGTTTCAATATCATAACCTTTATCAAATATACGTTACTGATATTAAACTCTTCTACACGGTTTTAATTGGTGTTTATTTTAAAAACATTACTATTAAAATATTATTGTAATGTTTCGGTTACTTTTCAGCAACCATGTTCAAGGGCTAAGATGGTAGTCATTCTAATGTCTTAAAATATAATTATTTTTAAGTACCTGTTGCTATTTACGCAGTATGAGCAGACCAGTCTTTGTCTGTGTGGAATTCCTTGGGGGAGGCCCATGTTCAGCAGTGGACGACTGGCTAAGATGAAGATGATGATGATAATGAGCTGAAAGTGTCATTTTTTTCCATCACAAGTTAAATCTACGCAGTAACTTACAGTACAACTTGATCATTCTCTTACAATGAGCCTAAATCAATTGCCGTCGGTGCAGTATGTCTTCTCCTCCAAAATATCTATATATAAGACATCACATCATTCATTCCTTTTTCTTTCATATCTTCTTCACACGCTTCATCCATCTTTCCTTTTGGCCTTACAGTTTAAAGTATAATAATATAAAAACCTTTCAAGCACTAGTTGAGCTCACGTTACATGTTAGAATGCCAACTCAGTGTGTGAGTTAGAGTCGCAATTTTTATATGCTTTGTATATATTATGTATTATATGTTCTCAAAAGCGTCAACCACTCTATTACACGTCTACTGCACAAGCCGCTAAATCCAACTAAAATCTCACGTACTAAACCATACTAATCGCCTCGTATATAATAAGCGGCGAGAGCGACCACGACGGATAGCTCTCGTTTATATAAGTCAGACACATGCGTTAGAACACCGACATGATTCCTTCCACTCATTTAGAAGTTTTTGTATCGGGTTGGAGGGACTTTGCAGCACTTTAGAGGTTTTGAGCGCGGTTTTTGTGGTTGTAGTTAGTCGGTTGAATTATTGGTAAAACATTTTAGAGTGGAATTCAAATGTAGTGAAACAAATTAAAATGTAATTTAATTATTTATTTACAAATAATTTGGACAGCCAGTAACAACAGCAGTAATTCTATCCGTTTGTAAAGAATTGATAGCTACTGCAAAATCAAATTTAATGCCCATCGGTATTAAAGTTATTTGAAACTTGAGGAAGAAACTAGGATACTTTAAATCGCGAATAAATTAATATTAGGTAATGGTAAGTTAATTTTAAAGAATGGCGATTTTAAAATGGTTGACATTAGATCGATAGTATAATAAGAAAATGGGAATGTGATAGTTAGTTGTAAAAACATATGTTTATGACCAGGTTGGAGACATTCTGGCGAAATGTCTATAAGTATCTTAACTGACAAGCATGCATGAAGAATATCATGAAATTGAATGAGACGACGAAGATAATTCTTAAGATTTCTTATAATGCTGAGATGCCAAAAAGCATTACCAAGATATTTCTATACCAATAATTGGGTTTAACCACAAAGCAACTTTCTTTCAAGCCTTATTTGAATTGCTGCAGTTGAAAAGTGGATCCAAATCATTATCGGAATTTAGCTTTGTATATCTGCGCTACAGTGTAACCTTGGTTTTATAAAGTAACTGCATTCTTCAGATATAATTCATTCCAGTTTCTGCTCATAAAGTTCGTTGTGGAATCTTTGTTACGTGATGTAGTAAGTTTAACAAAGTTAATGTTTTAATAACTCCGAGGTTGGGGATCTTGGGGTGGAAAGATAGTTTATGGATATATGTACGTGTACGTTATAATATATGGAGTAAATGTGCATAGGAGATGGCATTAAACTATTAAAAGGGTAGGTCGTGAGTTTGATTTTAATCTGTCTTCTTTTTTACCTATTACGATTGTTTTACAAACGTAAGAGAATTAGGTATATAAAAGGATTAGCGTTCGAAGCGCACCAACAGTATTCCACCCAGAGCGTCCTCTTGGTGCGCAAACACTTAATAAAATTTATTAAATTTCTATTCCACTGCGCACCAGCGGTCGTGAACCATGTAATAAGGGATATCAGCTAGTAAAATAACGACAGAAACTTACAAAAATGTTTATAAAACACGGCTGGGGCCGTACTACCGTCTCCTATTCGATTGCGCCTGGGTATACAAAGTTTAAAATCCCACCTGTCCTATTGCCGTCTATCAAGCATAGTTCTACCTAGAAAAACTACAGAAGCAATCATTATATATGCAGTATCGTCAATGAATGCCAGCTTTAAAACAAACCTGATGCAAAGGTGCGCTATTTATCTAGGCATATTTCGATCTTTAACAGTAAAACAATACACAAAATAACAAATATTTGTTCCCCATTTTCAACTTGTTTACACATTTCAATTTCCAGCAACATTAAATAACATGCCCTTTTAATTACAGGCCAGCGAATAAATAAACTGTTTGAATAAATAGCTGATGAATTGACAACGATTGATGAATGAACAATTAAATGGATTATTACGCAGTTAAATGATTGATTGAGTGAATGATTGAACGAGTCCGATTGATTTTATGTTTCCGCGTACGTTTCTCGGTGGAGTTAATGATTGATAATGGAGCATGAATATGTAATCGATTCTACATGGTGGATTTTTCATTTAAATTGAAGGGCAAAATGAATTTCTATTTTAATTCTCATTAAGTTTTGTTGACGACTTTTGACGCGGTTACGTTAGATCTCATCTAAAGTGAAGTATTTAATTGCTGTACTTGTATAAAATTCGTGTGTTCTATTTTTGGATTAGCTCATTAAATTATTTTAACGGTATAACAAAGTAGCAATGAACTAAACACAGCTTTGTATGAGGTCATAGATTTAGTTCCCGGGCGGAAAGTGTTATTCGGTTTTTAGTGTAGAAGTTCTCAGTAGCAGAACGAAGTATGGGTCTGTGCCCAGTAGACGGCAAAGGGCTGTTACATGAGACCTATAAACATAGTTGATAGAATAGGCATATTTACCTACTCTTTTGGGATGTATTCTTAAGAATATGTATGTAATAGTATGTATGTATAACAAAATAGAATTTTATTATAACTGTCAGGTAAAAGTTAGCAAACCTACAAGTATTCTCTTTATAACGTAGTTTTACTCCACCAAACATTGAAATTAAACCACTTTATACAGATTTTATCGCGTTGTTTATTTAACACTTGTGGCGACTCTGCACAGACGAAGAAGTTCCGCCTACATTTAACAGATGGCGATACAATCGCGCTTAACATGACGTCATACTATTCTGCATCGCACAAGTGGAGTTTAACAACCGTCGGGCTCCGGCCCGCCAGGCACGATCAACTAGCCTGGTCGGAAGATCCTCCCTTTGTGTTGGAGGGACATCACAATCTGTTCCTCCACATACTTTATTACATAATTTATAAACTATTATACTACTACTACTATTAAACTTTACTAATTTTTAGGCTTATTAAATTAGTAAAACTATTTATATTTAAGTTTACACTTTCTCTGATGTTTCTGTTGCTTTTCAGCAGCCATTGTATCATTGGTGTTTCTATTTACGCAGAATGACCTCAAAGTATTATGAAGTCTAGCTGTGTTTTGTTTCTTCTTGGGTTTGACTATTTGAATTACTTGATCCCAAGCTGGTGGTACATTCCAACCATCTTCTCTATTAATTTTTTTTATAAGTATAAGGATATAAGGATTTTTTTTATTTCAATATGTTCGCGTAGCATCCTTGGTAGAAATCGGTGTTCTTTAGCGAGAATTTGTGGTTTATCAAATCTCAGATAGTGGCTGGTTCCCTGTTGTACCTGTTCACACAGCAGACTTCATCGAGAGTTGGCATTTTACATCAGATATATTATGTTCTTATCTGTATGGTTTGATCAATGTATGAGAGTCCACAGTCACAATCTATTTTATAGACCCCTGCAACTTATTGGTAAGTATTCGTAAAGGTAGTTGGCACTTGACAGGTGGTAAAAATTGACCTATCTTCGTTGGCGACTTGAAGTATGTGTTGATTGAAGATTGCTTCAAGATCAATCTTGTCAGTGACACCTCTTACATATGGCAGTATGGCAGGCTGGCGCTCGACTGTAACTGGCTTTTTTCGGGATCTGTGACAGCAGCACGGTAATTAGAGCTTGTTGTCTTGCAGTACTTACTTGACGTGTTGATATAAAATATAAAGAAGTATAATTTTAATGAATAACATTCGCCTAAACAGAAGACAATATTATCCACAAACATTATAATAATCTACTTATAATGATCTGTGTTCATACCCCCCCTAACTTTAGTTTGTGCATCAAAGTCCATGTTATATCTACTCATATATTTTAAGTAAACTGCAATAAACTCTACCAATATCATACAATTACTAAAGGCAATAAAAACACTAAAGCAAATTAAAATGTCATGAGGTACTTTGAATAGTTTTTGGTCTGACGCAACTTTGTTTGGGTCAGTATAACTATAATTAGGACTATATTCTTTCGTAATATTGTCTTACGTTTACGCGAATGTTGTACATTGAAATTAAACTGGGAGACCGTTAACATGGCTGTTGAAAAGCAGCCGGAACGTCGGAGAAAGTGTAAATCCAAATAGCTTTAATAATTTTAATAAATTAAATAGTATCATAGATTCAGTCGTAGTGTAATATTTTCAAAATTTTGTAACAGAAGTATTAATATACATCGCGATAAAATCCGTATCAATTTAATTACAATATGTTCTTTCGGTTTAAGTTATGAAGCATAATTATATAATTTATATGTCTAATAGTTATTCTACGTCAATATAGATATACATTAAATATAACTTGTATAGTAATCTGTGGCAGCAGGTTACGGCAGGTCGGGGTGGTTTACCACACTTGAGCGGCGAACATATTTATTTTACAGAGTTCATTATTTGGGCGTAATGTCTGTATAATGCTGAGCATAATGCTTTAATACTGTTATGCGTTTATAGTATTACTAGCTTTAGTCCACAGCTTCAATCGCGTTAATACATTTTCATACCACGGGATACTATTTTCTAGATGAAAGGTACCATATGACCTTTTCTATACCCCTGACAACCTGCAAGCAAAATTGCATGATCATCGGTCGAGTAGTTAAGACGTGAAAGCGTAGCAAACAAACAAACACACATTCGAATTCCTAATATTTTTAGGATGCCCCTAAATCATTACGCTAACAAAAGTTATTGTAAGAAAATTTATAATAAAGATGTTTATCAGTATCAATATTAAACGTAACAATCGTTGGTATAAGTGAAATCATGTCATGGAATCCGTACATCATTACACAAATCCACAACAAACATATAAGTTAACAAGGAAAAATACTATTTACATTTTCTTGTTAGAATAACGTAATGAGATCAAATAGGAAAGAACAAAGTCGCAAGGTTTCCCTAATAGCCTCTAATACAGAGCTTTCCTAGCTCCACTTGAACCGCAGATAAATGTAACATCTCAAGGGAAGCTTTGACGGAAGCTAGTGTTGCATATTTCCTGAGTGTTTTCCTATATACGGATAGCATTGATTGCAATACGACGGATGAGATTGCTTGGAAAACCTTATAAAATGTTGTGAGTTATATACTGATATTAGACTGCACGGATGGATAAACTACTGGGTTTAAGTGGTCGTCGACTGCCACTACACCGAATGTTGTGAGTTCGAATCCCACACGAGACATGTGTGATCCACGAATGTCCCGAGTTTGGATGTTCTTTGTGTCCGTCGTTTGATTGTTTATCAAGTCCTTCGCGACACAGAAAAATTACTCCAAGTGCAGGAGTTGTCTTTTTAACGAACGAATTTAAGCATAGACTTAGAATGTACCGAAAATATTATGAATCTATGAATTTAGAACAATTTTATTGGTTTATGATTTAAAGAGGTACTTAGATATCTAGCCTCATTCCTATATTTTCGAAAGGGTATCAGATACACGTTTCGGAAGGTAATGTGTTAGGCCCCATGAGATAAGGGGCGAATCTTATGTCGTTTTTCGAGTACAATTTCAGAGTACGTGCTACTACTAAGAATTGATTGATAGAAAACCTTTCCCGATGCAGTGAATGCAACTGCTGTGCATGATTGGATGCGATGCCCGGGTAGGGCATTGTGTTATTAATTATATAATTACTTTTACCAACAATTGCCTACACAACACATTAAAGAATCATTACTAGAGGACATTTACAAGTGTTACAATGATTTGTTGGGTAACACCAGGAGCACTACTTAACGGTTGCCATTTTAAAAAGCGCTAAGCTAAAACGAGCTAATTATAATATTATATTAATGTGTTATTAGCGTCTCTCGTCAAGGAATCCTCAGTAGTAACTGGGCCCAACAGTTTTGCCCCCTATTACGTGCGACCTGATACTTTAGATTAGTTAATGTGAATGTGATACATCTTTGACTATCTTGCCTAGGATATTAGTGTGAGGCTACGTATTTGTGTATATATAATACATAATATCAGCCCTGTATTAAACTGTCCCACTGCTGGGGATGGGCCTCTTCTCAGTGTGAGAAGGACTAGGCGACAGTCCACCACACTGGCACAGTGCGGGCTGGCAGACTTCACATATCTTCGATAATTAACTATTTAATACGCAGAAAACTTCGAAAAGTCAGAGATGCGCGATGCGGTCCAGCGGTTATCCACTACTAGAATACGACGCTCTTTACTTTTTGTAAATATTCCAAAAAAATATAGGTATGTATGTATTTTAGCGTCTTCATCACCACAGCTTATATAAATAAGCAATCCTAAAAAACGTCTGAACGGGTGAATTAAGATGAATACCCAGCTGAACGTCAGTTCATCCCCCAAGGGATTGCAAGCGTAAAATTATTTGCATCTGTTTGAATAAGAGAGCCGTCAATAGAATGTCTACCCTCGTTTCAAATTCGAGCTCCGAATGGCCTCTTTTGTGTGAGGTTGAGGAACTCTACTATCATGTAATAGGTAGATATGACTACATATTACATAGATACCGATCAAGTGTTACAACAAAAAAAAGTATTTTCTGTCCGACTTTTCCCGACACGGAAATTGAAACAGAGAGAACAGAAGTCTCGGTTTACTACATACATAGTGTCGCGCACATATGCCAAAATAGGTAGGCAGAGGTACACCTCTGCCTACCTATTTTGGCATATGTGCTGCTGCAGCTGATGTAAAGAGGGTTTAATACATTAAACCCTCTTTACATCAGCTATGCTTTTCAAACCTACGTAACAGAAGGTGAACGTTGCTATTGATATTACTTTACAAAAAACTTAACAGAGCTTCTCTCGGGCAACAAACTTGATTGAAAAAGTAAAGAATAATAAGAATCCAAACTAATATATATACAGGCCGTTGTCCTGCACATTTGAAAGGTCTTTACTTAAGGAATATCCCGTTACAATTTGATTCACATATTCTGGGACAACCTGTATATACTTCCCAGTCGATTTCGGCTATGGTAACTGCTATTGATTATTAGCAAAAGAACAAGGATGATCAGCTTTCGCATGTGCCCTTTAATGGCTACAATATCCAATTCTATGAGTAAACGTGCGCGAACATTGGCTGCACGTGAGGACACCGTCGACGTAGTTATAAAAGATGGCTGCTGGTGGTTTAGCCTTAAGAGCATCACGTTTCACATCCAGTTCAGATTTCCTCTGCTCTTCAAAGTCATTAACTTTGTCCTTCATCAAACGCCTCCATTCAGGGCGGCAACTGGCCTTTTTCTCCCATGTTTGGGGATTAATATTACACCTCTTCATGTGTCTTTTGTGAACATCCTTGAAGCGTAAGAACTGAAAGAAAGAAAAGAAAGAAAGAAAGAAATCAAATTTATTTCGTACAGAGCACACACAATCAGTTAAAACAGAAATAACAAAAAAAAAATATATATATATATATAATATACATGTCATTACAAAATGTGTATGCCCTCGTCGAAAAGGGTCACCACCTCAGCATTAGCTGGGCACCCAAATTGAGTGCACCAGCGCTGGTTTTCAGTTGGCCACCCGATACAAGTGATGCACGGTCTGAGGCAAATACTTAACATTACAACAAAAATACAATGTGGTTCTGCTACATACATACACAAGGAAAACGTATAGGGCATATAAAATTGTGTTTATAAATTAGGTACATTTAAAAGATATGAGAACAGAGGTATAAATAACACGTTACTATCAAATAAATAAATTTAAGGAGGTAGGTTAAAAATAAAAATAAAAGTCATTGCATAATAGGCACTGATGACACAATATTATGCTCAAAGTGAAACGTAAACAAAGTGATCAACCTCAGCGTAGTAGGCTATTTGTATTGTTTTGTATGTTTTTGTTTTGATATTATAATTATTTTGATATTATTATTAGTGAGACCATCTATTATAGCTAATTGTGGAGAATTATTACTTAAATGTAATATATATACAACATAAAGCTGTTGTGTGAAATATAAAATTATGTGAAATGCGTAACAGCGTCCACAGGTGAGTTGATAAAAATAAATTGTCTATATAATATACCAACTGTATTTAAATAATAATAATGTAGAACACAAAAATGAAAATAAAATAAAAACATTATAGGGAAATATTATATAGTTTAGATTAAATAATTGATAAGTTACATTTGACTGATTCATACATTATTTGTCTTGTTAGGAAAAAACTTTTTAATTTATTCTTGAAATTGTAAATATTTTTTAGGCTTCTTATTGTTGCAAGCGTAACAACCAAACAAACAAACCAATCATGAAATTTTGCATACACGTTGTCAGGGCTACAGCCAAGTGAGAAACGGCCATGAATTGCTGTAAATCTTAGAGTTCGAAAAAATGGTATCACTTGACCAGAAGTCAGTGGTCAAAGGTCATAGTCATTTAGGGGGTATATCGACTATGTTGAGTCGAATGGCGTTAACCACTAGTCTCTAGCTCTTACGGTTCTTGAGTTGAAAGACGGTATCACGTGACCTTGAGTCAGAGGTCAAAGGTCATAGTCATTTCGGGGGTATATCGACTATGCTGATTCGAATGGCGTTGACCGCGAGTCTCTAGCTCTTACGGTTCTTGAGTTGAAAGTTGTATAACAGACGGACGGACGAACGGTCGGATAAAGCTGTTATATAAGAGATTTTCAAACTCTAAAAAAGTATTGTTAGTAATCTAACCTATCCTAACGTACATTGACGCGAGCGAAACTGCGGGCAAAATCTAGTTATAATATAGATAAACAGAAAATAAACTATTTAAAAACTATGAATATGGTACCGTCGAACCAAAGATATGTAACAACATTCTCAATTTTTTATTAATGCATCTGTATGAAACTACATCAAAATTGTTAAAAGCTCCATCACGCATTTTAATATTAACTTAAAAGCGTTTTTATTCAGAATAATGAAGCTCAATATTGCCAACAACAGTCTGTAAATAAGCGCCTACCGTCCGTCGGACATTTTGGTCTGGAAAACTGTCATATCACACGGTGTATTAAGTATTGACGTCGACGGATATTTCCGATGCTGGCGGGGTCAACCACTGAATAACTGACAGCTGAACTGTGGGACAGTTACGCCGATAATGTTGGTATATAAGTCTTGTCTGTGTTGTACCTACAATGTTTGGAATGGTGCTTCAGTAAATGACCTCTCTAATAGATGGGAAAGGTTGTTGATTTTTGTCGTTGTGTTATGTTCATGTGTTTCACTAACTTTATTTTTCTTTTTATAGGTATTAATTACTCGTGTTCTTGACCTCGATCTATTCAGAAGCACCTTAGGTAATCAATACAAGGTTTTAATAGCCCAAAAAATGTAGTGCTGCTATGCACACAAGAATACAATCATTAACATCGCCTATGGTTTTTGTAAAGACCCCTGTCTTAAGATACTGTAGATAGCCTAAAAGTAAAGCTTAAAATGCTAGGAGTGGGTTCATGCCAGTAGTGTAATGAGTAAGATGCAAATACATGACCTTTCCGTTTCCAAGTACAATGCCTTATCCAGGAGGATACCATGGCTATTTTGTTCATAATATATAACAATAAAATATCAATAAGATTAACTTTAATTTACCGACTATAGTGACTATATGCAACTGAGTCGTTGGTTCTGTGGCATAAGTTTGTGATAATGCTTGCGTGCAATCGTGAGGGATCGGGTTAATCAAAGTCAAAAATCATTGATTCATTTAGGTCACAAAGTAACACCTATGAATGTTAAAATATATAGGTTAGTAAATATGTAAATATATAGTGAGTATACTAAGTAACTGAAGCTGCATTTAGGTTAGGTTCACTACCTGCGTCGGTAAATTTTTTTTATATGGTACTAGCCTTTGCTCGCTTCTTCACTCGCTTGGGAAGAGTACTTTTATTCTGGATAACATGTACCATATTATGTCTTTATTTTAAATCATAGTTAGCCAAATTTGAGTGTATTTCGACCACCTTTTCGGAAAGACTGTATATATGTAAAAACTGGGCAGAAGATATATGTGTAAAACCATGGCGCCGTAATTTTCGTCCTAAATATGACGAACTTCAATAAACCACTTAGACTTGTTACTCCCGCTATAAACAAAAGCTACAGCCACCTGCATATATTGTATCAAAATGTACGTGGATTGAAAACCAAATTACCCACTTGGCGATCGAACTTGTTACTCACTGAACACGATTTGGTGGCAGTTACTGAAACAAATCTTGATAACTCAGTTGAAGACTCGGAATTATCATATGGACAATGGAGCATCCTGCGTAGAGACCGATCAACTGCAGGTGGCGGAGTTCTGTTAGCCGCACGCCCTGGTACTTCCCTGATTAGACGAACGGAATATGAGACAAACAACGGGGAGGACATGTGGGCAGCACTTACTACACGCGGTACAATTAATGTAAATATCTGCGTTGTCTACATCATGCCCTCTGCTACTGATGAGGACTACATGACTTGGTTTTGCAAAGTCGAGAGCTTTATTTCGAACTTGAGTGGATCGGTTATAATATTAGGCGACCTTAATTTAAAGAGTGCCTCTGTCAATATTAATAATTATTTTTGTTATTTTTTGAGTTTTTGTAACCTGGTTGAGATGAATGAAGTTATGAACATGCGTGGAAGTAAGTTGGATGTGGTACTGGTGCGAGCGAGTCTTAGTGTAAAATGCGAACAAGGCGTGGGCTTGGAACTAGTGCCAATCGATCTTTACCATCCTGCACTAGATATTACACTTAATATTTCTACACCTAAGTGTAATGACACATTAGACCCCAGTAATATTGAGAAAAGCAAGGACTGGAATTTCAGTAAAGCAGACTTTTCACTAATATACGAGCAAATTCGTACAGCCCATTGGCAGGATGTTCTTAGTGTCAATGATCCTTGCTCTGGTACTGATATGTTTTATTCAATCATATATAGTATTTTTAATTCCTATATCCCGAAGAAAAAACGATTGGCATCTCGAAATAGACGTTATCCTGTTTGGTTCACTAAAGATCTAATTCACGACGTGAGACGCAAAAACCAACTCCACAAAAAATGGAAGGTCTCACTTTGTGAACAGGCACATGTAGAGTTTAGTATTTTACGTTCGCAATTAAAGACTCGAGCTAGGCATGCCTACAGCTTATATTGTTGTATTGTGGAGAACGATATTAAAAGAAATCCACTACAATTTTGGCAACACGTGAAAAAGTTACGATCGAAAGGTGGGTTTGAACCAAATGTTACGTACAACGGTGTCGCTAGTTCAGGAGTCAGAGCTGCTGAAGCATTTGCTCAGTATTTTTCCAGCGTCTTCTTGCCCGACAAACCTGAATTGGATCCTAGCAGTCTTAGACCATGTGCCGGTGGAGGTAACGTTGCACTTCCCATCATAGCAGAACAGGACGTAGTTAAAGCGATTAGGAAGCTCAAACCTGGTAATTCGATTGGTCCTGATAACATACCCGGCTTCATCTTGAAGGACTGCAAGGCAATTTTGGCTGTTCCACTGTGTCACGTATTTAATCTAGCCCTTCAGACTGGCGTGTATCCTACGCAGTGGAAACTATCGCGAGTTACACCTATACCTAAAAGTAGTGACAAAATATCTGTTGAGGAGCACCGACCGATCGCCATCCTCCCAACTGTTGCCAAGGTATTTGAAATTATTCTCCACACAATTATTTATAAACAGATAGAGGAACACCTATCTGACGCACAGCATGGCTTTCGACGTGGACGCTCTGTAGACTCAAATCTTCTGATCCACACGGACTATATCTATCTAAGCTTGGATACGGGAGGTCAAGTTGACGTTCTCTATTTTGACTTCCGCAAAGCGTTTGATAGAGTTGACAATGATGTCCTTTTAAAGAAGTTGGGAAATATTGGGTTTACGCCAGGCCTTCTCAACTTCTTCGCCAGCTATTTAAAGGACCGTAGACAGTTTGTCAGGCATGGTTGCTTCGAGTCTAAGGCTTATGACACCAGTTCAGGCGTGAGTCAAGGGTCTGTGTTGGGTCCGCTTTTGTTTCTTATTATGCTAAATGATCTCACTAATGAGGTAAAATCGGCAAAATGCCTGTTATATGCCGATGACCTGAAAATAGCTCTGGAGATCAAAACAACTGCGGACTGCATCGCCCTACAAAAAGATGTCGACAAGCTTTATCAGTGGAGCATTATTAATAAACTTAATTTTAACACGAATAAATGCTATGTGATGAGCTATGGCCGTGGGTTGAGACCGATCCACTACGAATACGCATTAGATGGTACGTACATGCATAACCAGAGTCCACAACATTAAGGATTTAGGCGTAATCTTCGACCGTAGCATGACATTTAAAAATCACGTGTTCGAGCTTGCTAAGGAGTGTTATAGGCGACTAGGTTTTGTTCTGAGAAATGTTACAGACTTCCAGAACCCTCAGGTCATATGTCTTTTATATACCTCCTTAGTAAGAAGCAAATTAGAGGCCAATTCATGTGTCTGGAATCCTTATACAGCGTCCCAGACTCTCATGCTCGAAAAAATTCAAAAGACCTTCCTCAGATTTCTTTTTAAAAAGATTTATAATTTCTTTCCGTATATGTACCCTACTAACTACCTTTTAGGGATGTTAGGCTTCAATTCTTTAGAGGTCAGACGAGGCTTTAATCAACTCACGATGGCTAATAAAGTCTTTCACGGACGAATCGACAGCCCTGAGCTCCTTACTTTGTTGCTTAGGTTATATGTGCCTGATAAATACGTCAGGCACCGTGAAAGCTGCCGGCCCAAATTATTCGCCAAAGCGAAATGCCGCACTGTTGCTAGAGCTCAGTCGCCAGTGTGCCGTTCCCTGGAGGTGCTTAACGCCCTCATGACTGCCTGCCCTAAATGTGATGTGCTTGCGGATGAATGGAAGAAGCTTATGCGAGAGTGCTTAATTTTCTGCGAGAAGAGGTATGAGAGGGAATCAACAATTCCATATTAATTTTTATGTTATGTTTCTGTTTTTGTTGTAATTATTATAGTCTTTTATTGTATTTCTTTCTTTTTATGTTTTATGTTTGTAATATGATTTTTATTGTCTCTATGTTAATTAATGTAATTGGTGTACTGCCGTTTTAATTAACTATAATAATAAATAAATAAATGTATTACAGCAAGGAAAACTTTTCACAATGTAACATGCAGGTGTACAAAATATAAAGGTGGTTTACACTTCATATGTAACGGTATCGGTCAATAAACCAAAGACTACGCGCTATTGGCGAGTAAAAACGTAGCATTATTGGGTTACTGCTGGATCAGGTGTAAAATCTCGTAGCTTTACGACTTGCTTACGATAACAACCCAGCACTCAATATTTCCTGTATATTACTAAACATAAATGCAAGAGTGTTGAAGATTTGGTCTTGACTCAGAAACTAAATTTACATACATACATAGATTCACGCCTGTTTCCCAGAGGGGTAGGCAGAGACTACGGATTTCCCAACTAATATTATAAATGTGAATGTGGCTTTGTTTTTTATTTGTTTGTTACGGTTTCAGACCTTTACTACTCGACCGATCATCATAAAATTTCGCACACATTTTGCTATAGCTTGAAAAAACATATTATTATGTATATTATGGTACCTTTCGTCCAGGAAAGTCGGCCTCGGTGGCGTAGTGGTTAGTGTAACCGACTGCCACGCCTGAGGTCGCGGGTTCGATTCCCGCACAAGTCAAACATTTTGTGTGCATGAACATGGATGTTTGTCTTGGTCTGGGTGTTTTTATGTATAATATGTATGTATTTAAAAAAAAAAGTATATATGTATGTTTATCCATTGTCTAGTACCCATAGTACAAGCTGTGCTTAGTTTGGGCTAGTTGGTGTTGTGTGTATGTGATAGAATATTATTATTATTATTATTATTAAGGGATAGGAATTAAAAATATAATTAGAAGCTGTACGAAATCTGACAATATACACACCTTCTATTACACGGGTTCTATTGTTATATTAGGTTACCTCAAAAATCACCATGTTGTTTTTCTACATATAAATTCGTTTTGCCTATATATTCATGTTTATTTCGAGATATACATACTAACCGTATATTATTATGTATATTATCTCTGACTTTCGAAATCATGTGCGTATTGATTGACAATTATTATCGCCTGGTCCGTGCCGCGAAGAGCACGTTAAACCAACCTACACCACCAACCAACATCTATGGCAGTCGTTATTGGGAGAGTGTCGACAGAAAAGATCCCACTGGGTCACAGTGTCGCCGGTCTGCACTGACTGACCCCTACATAAGATACATACATACCGTATATTAATGAATAATTTTTTATATTAATTGTGTTTAAAGTTAGGTCAATTACTTTCTTCCCGGATTGGTCGCATTAATACGCCATCGTACAAGATTATTGTAATTTTTGATAACTTAGGACAGACCAAACTTTTGTTTATTTGACACAATTATCTTAGTGACAATCCGAAAAATAGGTTCAGTTCTGAAAATATACAATTCAACATTGTGATTATGCTTAAAAAATATATGCGTGAACTGTTATGCTTAAATATAATTAGGAAAAACAAAAGTATGCCATGTTGTATATAAATTTTATGCAAATGGATAAGGAATTCAATTTCATAGGCGAAGAGCCAAAATGCCACGAACTCATTAATACTTTTGTATATTTATTCACAAACTAGCAGTATGAGCTTAATTCTGCCAGTAATTGCATCTGATGACATTTTTATTACCGTTAATAATGTCTTGATTGGCTATAGTTACTCGCAGGCAACTACAAAGCTTACGGAACAAGATAATTTATATTGCGAATAAAACATTACATGTAATCCATCCCTGTACCGGAGTGCAGTCACGCCGCATCCGGACGCCAGTACATGATAAATCCGTATAACACGCGGTGCGGTTTATCCGGGTGAGTTGGGGCTAATTGGTCAGTCCGGGCGTGACATGTGACAAACGCCGAATATTTGCCGCTAATAAAACTATGGAGAAAATTCAATGAGAGCACGAAATTCGGACGTGTACTCGTATATAGGAGACTGTATGGTTTTTAACAAAAATGTGTTGTTATTTTAAGGATTTTAAGTTTAACTGCTTACGTAATTAGCTACTACCTAAGAATATTTCTAGGATTCCAGACTTTAAAAGGAGATAAACCGATGGTTACAAGGTTTTAGTTTTAGGGTTCTGTATCTCGAATGTAAATCCAGCATTAGGATTACTTTGTTGTCCGTTCGTTTGTTCATCCATCCAGATTGTTATAATTGTTGCAACCCATTGTTTAGCATGTTTGTGTATAGTTAATAATATGGATTTTAGAACTTTTGTCTTTCTTTATTCAAGAATCATGAAACAAACACTGACCAAATTTTTATTCATATTCATAATTTGTTAAGGTGTGGTTCAACTTAGAAACTAAGCTACGATTTATATAATTCCATTCTTTTATTTTTTTATAATATGTGTATAACACAGAAGCTTTCACTACAAACGTAGAGCCGACTCACTAGAGTAAAAGTCTTATTTTTTATTTTATTTTATTCATTTGGTTCACCAACATTTGTTTACACTAATTATACACAGTAAATGGAGCACGATCAATAACAATAGTGTAACAAACACTTATAGGCAAACACCACATCTGATTTTTATGAGTGCGGTTATCAACATTCAGCATTTACAATAGTGACAATGTTTCAATGTGTGACATAAATATTACAAGTATATTTTATTATTTGAGTATTTACAATTAATTAGGCAGTTTGTTAATCAATATTCTTCTTTGTCTGGCTACAGAGTCGCAGTGTAAGTCTAAACAATCACTATAGCCATTAATTAACTTACACATTCTCGCGTAAGGAGAATTAGCGCCTAACACCGTCCTTCTTAGTGGCGGGCAAAGTGGAGTGATACAGCTGCGTGGTATCCTGGATGGTGCACGGAATTTAAATAGTTCTAATAGCTGAGAAGAATCAATTTTATGTTTCAATATTTTGACTGCAAACATTGCGTCTTTGAGGCATCTGCGCTTGTCTAATGAATTCATTTTAAAATGCTTTAACCTATTCTTGTAGGATTTAATTGTTTTAGCCGTGCCAGTAGAAAACGCTAGATGCCAAACAAATCGCTTTTGCATGCGTTCCAAACGCAACGAATGAACCGCGTAATGTGGCCGCCAGACCACACTGCAGTACTCCACAATGCTACGAATCAAACTATTGTATAGAACTATCTTTGTTTTAATATCACGAAATGACTTGCAGGTTCTCAAGACAAAGCCTAACATTTTGGATGCTCTTTGCATTATATGATTCAAGTGAGGCGTGAACGTTAATTTAGAGTCGTATAGAACACCTAGGTCGCGGATTTTATCAACCTCCTCTATCATATGTTCGTCTATATGGTAATTAGATGGCATGTTACTAAGCTTTCGGGTAAATTTGATATGATGACATTTTGAGGGATTCAATTGCATTCCGTTAGAATTACACCACTTAACTAGTCGATCAAGATCTGCTTGCAGGTATTTGGAGTCTTCTTCTGTTTTAACTATTCTCACGAATTTTAAGTCGTCGGCAAACATAAATATTTCTGAATTCTGGAAACAGTATGGAATGTCGTTGATAAAATAATTAAATAATACTGGCCCCAAATGGGAACCCTGGGGAACCCCAGATAAGATGCGTTGAGCTGTTGATTGAAAGCCATTGACCACAACAAAAAAATATCTATCAGATAAGTACGATTTTATATTATATATTGTCTGGTTACAGCTACACAGGTTACCAAAAGGCAAATCTTATACATACCTTTATTAACCACTAGTTATATTAAACAATTTTGAGAAGATATAATGTTATCTTACGTTTACGCAAATATTTAAATTTGTTTGACTACTGTTTACGGATATTATCGCGAATAATTTAAAATCACTACTTTAAAATAATTTAAACTAGAGAACAGTTTCTAAATGATGTAATAAAGTGTAAAATAAACAACGCGATAAAATCCGTATATAGTAGTTTAATTTCAATTAAACTATTACTATTTAAACTTTTTAGAGCTCAGTCTACGCAGATGAGAACATCAGTAATTAAATTATGTTCTAACTTCAATTCAAGACAACGAGACGACAATCATCTTAGTCTTTCCGTGCCCAGGGCTGCTAAAAAGCAACCGAAATGTCGAGAGAAGTGTAAATTTAAAACGTTAAAATATTAATTATTTTTTAAAGCCGCTTTTGAATCCGTAAACTATGGTTTCATTTCAATTATACAATACATACCTATAGCCACAACTGTTATGCAGTTTTCTACTACTTCTTATATAATCTTGCTAGAGTAAGTATCGTAATTTTCTGTCATAAAGCTTCATACATGATCGCCGGATTAGTTATGTATTCGTAATACCTTATGGTACTCTTAGCCAGGCCTAGTGTGGTACCAGTTAAAGAATATTACAAGTATATATATCCGAATAATCATAAATATAACGTTAAATAGCTTAAATTATAAATAACTACCTTTTGCCCGCAGCGTCACTCGCGTTAATGTAATTTTTGTCACTAAATTTATTTCCTTCAGGAACGTTTTTCTGGATGAAAGGTACCCTGTGTCCCTTTCTGTACCGCTGACAACGTGTATTAGACATTTCATGTTGATCGGTCGAGTGGTTAAGGCGTAAATGCGTAACAAATAAACAAGCTCATATTCGCATTTGTAATATTAGTTAGGATTTACAGTGTAAATACTGCAGTTAACCTATTTAATCGAATCGCCATCATTGCCTTTATCCGTACTACTAAACTCAAAATCACTCTTGCCTGAAAATGGATGCTACAATGTGGTCACTCCGACCACTAATTGGTTAGCGTCGTGACACAACGAATAAGTCTGGAATACGAAGCATTGATAAATGAATTGGCAATGCAATGGCAACGTGTAAGATGAGTATGGACCTCACGATTATTTAGTAAGAAGTATTTTTCGGGTACGCGATATGCATAGATAAAGGGGGATCGTGTGTAATATATGACAGAACGGATGGCGTTATGGTTTATGTGATCGCCTTGCTGCAATCATTACACCGAGTATTGTAGGTTCGATCCCAGCACGGAACATGAAATCTGCGATCCACGACCAGTTGCTCCGAGTCTGAGTGGTATTTGTGTCCGTTGAATGTTTGTAAAGTCTCCCGTGCTAGAGGAATTATTCTTAGCGGCAGCATAGTTTTTTTAATCTTTTCAATAAAGTTTTTGTTTAGACATTTATCACTCTTTATCATAACTCAATAATATTGTATTCATATAAACAAAGGTTTTACTAACATGAAATTCTGAGCTGCAACACGGGGTCTGTACCCTATAGACTAATTGTAGTCTACAGAGAATAGATTTAAAACCACAGGTGGCGAAATTTGGGTTTTAATAAACCTCTGCATAGCATTACAAGTTTAAAGGCATGAGATATTGTATCCTTACTGTGACTGCGTTGGAAATCCAATAATCATATTTTATATTTCCTCTTAGACCACAAACCGATTCTTTTAATGTCAAATGGAGCAACGTTTTAGTATTATACTTACACCATATATCTCTCTCGCTCTTACACCGAACAACATGTGGCACCGCCACCTCAGCCGGAAACACACGATAGTAATGCGGCTCATTACTCTTTTTTTACGTTGAACTGCGACCATTTTACCTGTAGCAGTCATTTGTGTCGAAAAGGTTAGTTTACAAAGGAAATCATTACTTTGTCATTCATTTTTAAAGTAGATGACCATTAAATCTCTAAAAAGAGTCATGATTAGAATGATCTAATCATGAGTTCATTTTGGGAATCATTGGTTGATAGATTAGTGATTGCTTTCGACTAGTTTTGTAACAGAAATTGACTGACTAGAGTATTCGCTTCACTTGTTTCCATCATCATCTGTTGGAAAAAGGCCTCTCTTTGTTTATTCAACTCTCTCCGACCGTGCCCCAATCTCTTCTAGGTTTGGATTTGGTTGTTGCGATCGTGCACAACAATGTGGACTGTGCATCTAGCCGTCGAGTGTCAATACTTCTTTATGTCCTTGGGCGCCATTCGGCCACCTTTTTAGAGGCAGGACTCAACAAGCCTCTTCAAAAGATTGCGTCCAAATAACCTTTTCTTATGCGTTTGCGATGTCAACATTTGAACTCCTTATAAAAGCAGTGTGCTATCAGAAGGCCTCCCTTAGTCTATGGAACTGGCAAGAACAACACAGTGGCTTCTTTTGCAGGCACGCAGATCCTTAATCACGAGGTACGCCGTATGTATGCTTACTAACTCCACAAAACTTTAAATTAAAAAATAATAACTAAGTAATATTCAAGTCATTGATTTTAATATGCTTGTAAGCGACCCGTGGTATTAACGCGGGCTTAGCTGCGGGAAGTAATTAGTGTAAAATTTATATAATCATATAAAATAATAAATAAAATAATGTCCTCCAGACCGAATTTCGGTCATAGCGGCCAGTCTTAACGGAGACTGGCCATCTGTGCAAGAGATATTATAGTGCACAAGTGTGTGCACAAACACAAGAGCACTCTCTGTTCCCTAACTCTGATGATCCAATGAGACGGTAATCCAATACGACCGGAGAGAGATCGGGCGCAGGACCAACGGCTTTACGTGCTTTCCGAGGCACGGGGGTCTAATACCGCCATCTTCCTAACTCCGGGCATCTATTTAGATTTCTTAACAGAAAAACCCAATAACTTTTTTGTTGGCCCGACCCAGGATTCGAACCCAAGACCTCATGCACAACAGTCGCATTCACTACCGCTGCGCAACTTTGTCTGCTTCACATAGGAGAATTTTCCCCGTTTTTGCAACGATGCTCCGCTCCTAATGGTCGTAGCGTTATGTTACGTGGTCTTAATAAAAAATTTGTACCAGTAACCAGCAGTTCCTGAGATTAGCGCGTTCAACTAGCTTTATAATATTAGTATAGATGAAGAGAAAACGTTATACTTCTTTTTAAGCATATTGAGCGCACTCAGGAGTGTTAGATTTAGCATAGCTGACATGGCAAAGGAGAACAGAAAGCTAAAATTTGTAAAAATAGACCAGATAATATAAAAAGAAAGAATATAATGTCGATTTTCGACCACTGAGCGACCACAAGTAGATATAGATAGAAAGATGTTGCACTAGGTATCTCGGTTCGTACTTTAATACCTAGCCGGAAAGTTCATGAATGACAGGTAGAAGTTCTATAATTAAAACTTGAAATAGGTCGAAATTTCGAGTAAAATTTTCCAGTAATCCAGAAATTGAACCAATATTATCGGTGTGGCGACTTTCCAGACCTATTATTAGAATTCTCAGAATTTGAATTTATGTTTATTAAGTAACTATAGGATTCTATTATCGATTATTGTAAGTAGACCGCAAACATGTTTATCGTTCTCTTGTAAAAGACAGATCAACATTAAATTAAATAGACGGTAAAATGTTTATCAGCTACTGTGATTGGCTGACAGAACTAGCAAGAGCCAATCGAATCACTTGATACGAGTTTCATGTCGTTGAGTAGCCTTCTGAAAACAGTTAACCGGGTGTAAGTACTCATATGTTATTTTATTATTTTCGCTTTTTGAAGTCCTCGGTTCTTATATGGATGTTTGTTAAGGCTTCCTTGTCACAGGGATTATCCCTAGTGTAAGCATTGTCTTTAAAAATATCCCACATTTCCCTTGTTTCAAAGTTCGTTAAGTCACCTGCAACATAAGGATGGCAGTTTAACCCGAGAATGCTATACCTATCACTATGTCACATACAAACATCCACACTTTTTTGCAACAGGTATGGGTATTGTACTAGGTATGCCTAGTATTGCAAAAAAAGTGTGTACGTTTGTATGTCACTTTGTTATTAAAATAACATAACTTTTTATGACACTAAGTAGTCAAACAAGCTCTTCTGATGGTGAGCAATTACCAGAACATAGTTTGATGGTTTCCAATAAAAAGAGTATTTCTGGCGCGTTACCGACTGAGGAAAAAGGGAATGGAGGCCAGAAAACAGCAGAATACTTATATATAGTTCTGGTAGTCATTCTACTTACTGGGCAAAACGCAAAAACTAGTATCTTCTTGCGTTCGTTTTCTGTAAAAGGATGGTTTCTTTAGGCTTGCACCAAAGGACTCTTCTACCTATATTCTACTTACACCATAAAATTTAAATTAACGATATTATATAAATAAAAAAAGCAGATATGTTGCTAGCACACGCAAAGAGAAATTCAAAAAAGTCCCAATTGATGACCAAAACAAAATACTGATTTTGTTCTGTCATTTTCACATTTAAATGTTCTGCAAGGGATTTCTTTGAACTGTCAAAGAAATCCCTTGCAAAACATTTAAATCGCAATAGTACGAATGCTTGCTATTTTTTTCGCGTTAGTTTCTTGCGTATGTATCTATTTCGCTACTTATTAACAAATTATCAATACGACGGCAGTTTTAGTCTGGACTTCAGTTTTTATCACCCATCATTATATGGAAATAATTATAATAATATCCTTCAAGTCAAATTTTGGTCATGGTGGTCGATCTTAATCTGTCAAGTCTCAGGATACTAGATATAATGAAAAATATATTGTGTCTGGCCACCGGTGTGCCACTGCAACTCAATAGGTTAACGGAAATTAACCATCTGCGCAGCAGATGCTTATTTTTTCATACTACTAAAGTGGCAAAAAAGCATACGGCTCACCTGATGGTAAGTGGTCAATGTAGCCGACGCCTGCAACACCAGAGGCATTACTTGCGAGTTGCCGACCCTGTTAAAACCTTTGAACACCCTTTTTGAAGAACCGTATTCTGTAGTCTTGTGGGAAATTCTCAGCGGGGCAGTTCATTTTGCTATTATAAGGTCATGCTTGCATGCAGGAGAACCTGAAACTGGTCATTTATGAGCTGGTTAAATGTGAATAAGGTACACGTCGGCCTACCTCTTTAAAGATATGGATTCCTTTGTCAACATACAATATTCATGAAACAAATGATTAGACCACCTTCATCCAATTTGCAGCGTTATATATTAATACTAGAAGCTTATTACCGGCCGCGTAGAACTAATGCTCGGCTTTGATGTATGACGTCAGTAATTACACCCGTGTCGCCCGGGTAATCGATAACTGCTGGTCATTTTGCCCGGAACAAATTTGAATAGAATGTGTGTCATAGTGAATTTAATGTGTTGTAATTTGAGGGTTACATTTAAATTTATGGTTTTGAATGTTATTCGAAGTTCAGACTAATGATATTTTTACTCTCGATGACGTCTATCACGATATAAGTAACTTGCGGTAAATTTCGTTCTCCAAAAGCACGTAAAGCTGTTAGTCCTGCGCCTGATCTCTTTCCGGTCGGGTCTCATCAATTTATTTATATATAACCTTGGACATCCAGTAGTTTTTAGTAGTTAATGCTTATTCTAATAAAAGCAATACTAATACTAACAATTAATGTATAAATATTCAAGGTGTCACATTATGCACCATTAAAGTGTCTTCTTCTCTTCTAGCCTTTATTATTCCCAAGTCACTTGGGGTTGGCTTTTCTGGTCTAACCGGATTTGACTGGATTACACGGAGCGGCTGCCACCTGACCTCCGCAACCCGAAGGCTAACGATACCCTAAGGCTAGAGCAGTGTCGGGATATTATAGGGCACTGTCTTCCCAATAAAGACTGCCATAGATGTTCATGGCAGCCAGGACCGAAAGCTTAATGTGCTCTCCGAGGCACGAAGCAGGCGATAATTGTCAATCAATACGCACATAATTTCGAAAAATCATATAACTTCCGAAAGGCAGAGGTGCGCGACGTGGGTTTGAACCCGAGACCCTCTACATTGCAGTAAAGTATAAATATAAATAATAACATTATCCGAGCTAAGGAACAGAGAGTGCCATTGTGTTTGCGCACACACTTGTGCACTATAATATTATGATCTGGTGCTAGAATTCGTGTAGCTACTGAACATTTTTTTGGGGATTTTATTTTGTCTTGTATGTCGAAACCGAATTTTCATTCACAACTAGCAACGCTCAATGCATTTGAATAATCGAGGTAGATTGATCCACAATGGTATCCATATATACAAATATTATCAAGAGTCAAGGATTTATTATTATATTTTTATTTGTAATGATTATAACTCAAAAGCTATTGGACCGGTTTTAATAACTGTTCACCATTAGAAAGCTACTTTGTCCAAAAGTAACATAACCGATTTAACATCACGCTACCAACCACGAATGCGGAGCAATATTCATAAACGTGGGTGAAAACGCGAAGGACAGCTAGTGAGTATATAAAACAGACGCCTAAAAATTAAATCCGTTCAAAGATCGCTTGATATATCAAAACAAAGACTTAAATATAAATATATTTGCTTTTAAACACTATTGAACTTGTTTTTGCGAGATTTTCGTAATTTTGAATCCCACGCTGACCCGAGATTAGTTTTCAAAACTAACACATGGGTTTTCATAATAATATTTGGTCCAGCCTTCGAATTCTTGTTGGTTTAGGACGCATGTAAACATTTATTGGAGAAGTATAGTATTGGTATAGATCCGATCGTCTTATTATATAATATTATATTAATTAAATATATTTTAATTGAGAATTGTCTGACTGTGTTAAAAGTTTACCCTTATATTTGCATGCGATTATAAGGCCTTGGGTTGGATACCCAAATCCAAATCTGACAAATTGTTATTCGGATTTTCAATTAAAAGTTTCAGTAGTAACACTGTATCTGGCATTGTGCTCGGTAGACGACAATAGACTTTCAAAATGTGCATTTAGTACATCTCTGAATATCCGTTCGGAGCTATCAGCATTCACTAGCGTTGCGTCAACGAGGTAGTTAATATTATGTATATACTTTATAAAAATTAATAAAAAATCAAAATAAAAAGGGAACAGCTTTTGCTAAGATGACGGGACGCCAAAAATATTTTGCCTTTCTTTGCTTTGGATTCTTAGTCTATCATTATTTAATATCAAATACAAAAACCGGTCAAGTGTGAGTCGGACTTGCATACGAAGGGTTCCGTACCAATGTATATTAATAGGACTGAACACGCTGACTATTACCAGATTTTATTTTTTTACTATACCTAGAAGGCTGCAATTTTTTAATTCTCCGTCCTTATATTTTTATTTGTTGATATACCGGGAACTAATATACACACTCTGTGAAAATTTCAACCTTTCCCATACCGGTTCATGAGATACAGCCCGCTGGCAGTCAGACGGATAACGGAAGCTTAGTAATAGGGACTCGTTGCCATCTTTTGGGTATGGAACTCCAAAAATCTGCTCTGATAAATTCTCTTTCTTTCCCAGGAGCTCGCAGCAGCAACTCCAACCCAACGCAACTGGCGGGGTATACTGATCGCTTTGCTGGTGATCGCGGCAGTACTAGGCCTGATCGTGTTCAGCATAGCGCTGCTCACTCCAGCTGGGGACGGTGGCAGAGTCCGTGGAAGAAGACCTACGCTACACGATGTGCTTACCGAACATTACAAGCCGTTTAATGGCACTTGGCTTACAGGTGAGGAACCTAATTATAAAAGTTAAATGAGTTCACACGACGACTGACTACGTTGCCATAAATTAGATACAGATGGCCGGTTCACATTATCATCGGTCGATACTACTCCATCACTGGATATACGGTCTCTCCGGCTGCATGTTTCTGAACAGGAACACGTTGTTGGTACGGCCACTCTGAGAGTGGTCGTATCAACCTGTGAAAGTAGTCGGTCCACTTAGACCAGTTCTTCGGTTGACTTGCTCCTTATCGTACTAAGCCGGCCCTCTATATATACCCAATCTGTAACCTTGCTCAAAGAGCCAATTGTTCCAAACTGTCCTAAGGAGAAAGTTTATTTGAAATAAGGATTATACCTTTTCTGATATTTATGACACCAGATTGAAACTCATATTTATGAGATTTTATTTTGAGCATAATTGGGTCTTAATTTATTCGAAATATAAAAGTACCGCTGAATTTGAATTTCAAACTAACGAATTTGAGAATGCTATAATTGAAACTTGTTGATACTCGTATTGCAAATAATTCTTTTTCACTAGCAAACATGATAATCTCACAGCTAAGAATTTTAAGTTTCTAAAATCACTTCGTCTTATTATTGCGTATTTTTATAACCGGTCGCTTAGATATTCAGCTTTTAGTAGATGAAACGAAAACAGTAATTGTTTGATGCATCGATATTGATGTCAGACATCATGCTTCATAATTTCAGCTGCACTGACATTTACCTAACATATTACTTTACTGTATACCCCTTTTGTGACGGATAACCAGATTTTTATCGCTATTAGTAGCAGATATGCTAGTGATCGACGTGATAGTAAGTAGTAACCGTCACTAATAGGTTGTGTTTTCTTGGTATCGCAGAAGCAATGCTAACAAAATTCAAACAAAGAATTATTCAGTTATTTTATACAAATCATGTTTATATATCTGTTTAAAAATATCAGACGTCTCTTCGCTTTAATTAAGATAGAACCTCGAATAAAGAGGACTTTAAAAAGTCAATATAAAAAAATGCATGCCTCTAATTAGCATTCGTATTTCAAATATATAAATTTAATTATAAATAGTTCAACAGTATGTACTCCTAATTTAAAATACAAATTGCCACGGTGCTCAGCTCGTTTTGGACAAAAAACAAATGCAAAACGTTTGCGTTTAAATTTCGAACAAACAAATGACAATGCCATTTATTCACGTTCGCGTTTCAGATAAATAAACAATATTCAGTTGATGAACGTGGATAAAACATACGTGACAGATACATATTTATTCTTTTTGCTAAATTTTCCTTTAGTTTATGGATTGAATGCTGAGTTTTCAATATGTTTTCTTTAAATATATTGCTACGATTATTCACTAATGCTTTAAGTATGCAGAGATAGTGGTAGACTGCAATTGGGAATGTTAATATATTAAACTTTTTAAAGATATAAACGTATTAACCTATCAATTCTTGCAATGCCTGACATTATTGTGTCTGGCCGCCGGTGTGGCGCTGCTAATCATTCGGCTAAATAGCTCTCTATCACTCAACTTAAGTGAAAAGTAAAACCATTATGTGCAGGTCTGTATTTAAAAGTAATTTATACTGACAGCCAGAAGTGGTCAGCTAGTAAAAAGTGCTGTTATTATTTGTTCACATTGGCATTTCTAGTATTAGTTAAGATTCAATTTTATTTGTAAAATGATATAATATAATATAATATTCTTTCACATACACGCAACATCATCCAGCCCAAACTAAGCAGAGCTTGTACTATGGATACTAGACAATGGATAAACATACATATATACTTTTTTTTGTAAATACATACAAATAATAATAATAATAATAATAATCATATTCTATCACATACACACAACACCATCTAGCCCAAACTAAGCAGAGCTTGTACTATGGGTACTAGACAATGGATAGACATACATATATACTTTTTTTTTGTAAATACGTACATATTATACATAGAAACACCCAAACCAAGACAAACATCTATGTCAATGCATACAAATGTTTGACTTGAGCGGAAATCCAACCCGCGACCTCAAGCGGGGCAGTCGGTTACACTAACCACTACGCCATCGAGGCCGACACACAATATTTTTTGTTATGAATAAATAAATAAATAGATAACACAAAACCGGCATGACCATAACGTGGGATCTGAAACTATAGCTGGGGTGTAATACACCACTGCCTACTGCTTCGAAGGTAATAGGTGTGAGACGATGTATGTACAATTGTCTGCTGAAAAGCAGACTACTGACTTTTAACCCAAGATATTGAACGTGACAAAATGTTATGCCACTATCTGGACTGTACATGGCTCGTGCAGTGTTTTAGTGGTCACTTTGTTAAAGCCGATGCGTGGGGTCGACACTCGTTTATCCATTTAATCTCAACAAACATTTTAGTAGACCACAAATTTTCTCTACATTTGGATGTTCTTTTTAATCGTTTGAATGGTTAAAAAGTTGGTCACGATACAGGGTTAAAAGTAAGAGACGGTGCTGTCCTTTTAAAAGATATTGTCATATACCATCAATTAAATTCAATCCTTACGGTAACCTCATTGAAATGTACAAAATTCGGTCTCTTCCAAACAAATTTATAGTCTGTTTAACAACATATTTTCTAGAAATACCAAATGATACATAATAAAAAACAGTTCACGCGAAAATGAAAATTAATAAATTACTCAAAAATTCTTGCTACCTAATAATTTTGAACATAAATGTGAAATTTGCGAGTGTCGGATACCTACTCGACAATTTCATACGACTGTAATGTAGTCACAGCAATTTATATTTAACTGGCGTTTTCCCGCGGCTTTGTTCGCGTAATAATAGGTTCGGTTAGGTTATGTTTGTAACAGTATTTTTTTATAAAATATCACGTATGTGTTACTCGATGATAACATAGCTTTCTAATGGTAAAGGAATTTTTTAAATCGGTTATGTAGTTTGTGAGTTAAATCCTTACAAACAAACAATCAAACAAAAAATCATATCTGTCCTTTTTATAATACTTGTATAGATATAGACAAGCTTTAAACCGTGGTTTCACTTTCTATGCTTAATTATCATCATACATAGCAAATGAAAAGTAATGTGATATGATTTTAATTTAGAATTTTAGATGATAGATAACGTTAGGAGGTTTTCTGTGTATATTAATAAATAATAATAATATTCTACCACATACACACAACACCGTCTAGCGCAAACTAAGCAGAGCTTGAGCTATGGGTACTAGACAATGGATAAACATATATTATATTTATTTTTTTTGTTTTTGTAGATACATATCTATATATTATACACAGAAACACCCAGATCAGGACAAACATCCATGTCCATGTACACAAATATTTGACTTGTGCAGGAATCGAAACCACGACCTCAGGCGTGGCAGTCGTTTACACTAATCACTACCCCATCGACTCGTCAGTATTCTGTTTTTCTGTCTAGAAGTTCTCAGCAGCAGAACGGAATGTAGGGCAATGAATGGTAGACAGTAAAAGGTTATCACATGAGACCTTTAAACATAGTTGGTCGGTTACACTAACCAGTACGCCGTCGTGGCCTTTTTGACTTTGACTTTGACTGCCGAGAACTTGCCACAAAAAAATTTTTCAGTCAGAAATCGAATCCGAAACCGCATCATCCACAGCAATCGCCCTCACAACCGCTGCGCCACAGTATATTTATAAATATTATTAGTCGTAAAAACCATGTTTCCGTCCACATTACAACACATAGTTATGTGTGAGTATTCCAGTCAAAATCAGTGTACCATTAAACACACGTAAAAAATAAAGTTGGTCCGTAATTTACGCGTCATCGCGTAAAAAATGGCGTTATCTTGCCACTTTATGAGGTCGTTTTGCGTAAAATATGATGTTAACACAAATATTTCGTGGAATATGTACCAACAAGCAACTTTGTTTGAGGGTTGGGTTGCTTTTAAGTTTGTTTTTATTGAGAATACAATTATGGTTTACAGCTGGTTCATTAAAATTTGTAATGTACTAGTAGATTATATGGTTCTTCCTGTCGGTTCGATTCTTGTATGAGTTAGTTAGTTAGTATGGTATTTATTTATTTATTTCACATTACATACAACTATTATAACAGGTATTACCTAATGCAATAGTGCAGTTACCACTTAACAAACAATGAAAAAACATGCGTGTTTATGCATGGGCAGTAGATAATACACAATAAGTGGGCTTAGTGAATTCATTCAAAGTCTTCTCCCTTAGCCTTTATTATTCCCAAGTCACTTGGGGTCGGCTTTTCTGGTCTAACCGGATTTGACTGGATATCAGTTTTTACACGGAGCGGCTGCCACCTGACCTCCGCAACCCGAAGGCTAACGATACCCTAAGGCTAGACTAGTGTCAGGATATTAGAGGGTACTGACTTGCCCAATAACGACTGCCATAGATGTTCATGGCAGCCGGGACCGACGGCTTAACGTGCTCTCCGAGGCACGGAGCAGGCGATAATTGTCAATCAATACGCACATAATTTCGAAAAGTCATATAACTTCCGAAAGTCAGAGGTGCGCGACGTGGGTTCGAACTCGAGACCCTCTGCATTGCAGTCTGTTGGTCTCCCCACTAAGCTATCGCTACTATTTAGTTTAGTGAATTCATTCAAAGTATAGTTTAATAAATCTATCTGTTGTGACATAGCATTGAGCACCCGCAGCGCGCGCATCACGGGCGTGTGTAGCGGCAGGTTGGTGTAGTTAAATCACTGGCAGGTGGTGGTCGATATGCAAACGCCATGTTTGAAGCCAAGCGAGTTACAAATGTTGAGACAAGCGCTGTTGGTACATGATCTTGACAGCAGAGGGCCTTGGAAACCCTCTTCTGCCAAACGGTCGAGGTCAGCGTCCATTAAAGCGTCACAATGGAGTTGCAAAACAAGCAATAATATTGACATTTACGTTTTCCGGCATCATAGAAGTTAGAGATTGTGTTGCCATAATGAAATGTTGAGTAAATTATAATCATGTATAATCACTACAATTACTAACGAAACGAATTTTTAAATTCAAATGGCAATTTTATCGAAGACTAGTTATCTGCGCAGGAGAATTATTCTGCGCATGTGTTTGCGCAAAGGTAGATGCACTCTCTAGTCCCTCGCTCTCATAATTTGAAAGATTGGAAATCCAATACGACCAGAGTGAAAACGGGTATGGGATCAACGGTTTTAGGTATATAGTCTCGAAACAGCCACAATACGGTCAATTGTGTGTTGGATGTTTTTTGTGACGTCACGAATGTTTGTGAAGTCAAGGCATTTTTCCTAGTGCGTGAGTTGCCATAAACTAAAAAAAAAGAAATTGGAATGCCAGACTTGGTGTGCCAAGCCACTTAATAGGTTAATGGATAACATAAATAATATAATAATATTCTATATAATATAATATTCTATCACATACACGCAACACCATCTAGCTCAAACTAAGCAGAGCTTGTACTATGGCTACTAGACAATGGATAAACATACATATATACTTTTTTTTTGTAAGTACATACATATTATACATAGAAACACTCAGACCAAGACAAACATCCATGTTCATGCACACAAATGTTTGACTTGTGTCGGAATCGAACCCGCGACCTGAGGCGTGACAGTCGGTTACACAAACCACTACGCCATCGGGTCGTCAAATGTTTGTGCTGCGTGGGATTCGAACATTATTCGTTGTAGTGGAATCAGAGACTAGGCGACTACTGAAATCTATATATATTTTTTTTAAATACGATTTCCTTACTTTTATTAAATGCTGTGTCGTAGGGACTTTTCAAACATGGAAACAATGGACACAAAGAATACATAGACGCGGAACAATCGTTTGTGGAACACACAAATATTTGTCCCGTGTGGGATTCAAAGCTACAACACTCGGCGCGTTACAAGTGGCGAGGCGACCACTAATGATTTACTGCGCCATCTGTGCTAGTATAATATTTTTTTGTAAAACTAAGCTGACAAACAAGCATACCCTAATGGTAAGTGGTATATAGCCTATGGACGCCTACAACACCACTTATTATTATATTTTATGCAGAGGCATCACTTGCACGTTGCCGACCCTTTAGAAAAGGAAGAAGAGAAAAAGGAAGTGGAAAGGAGAAGCGGGAAAGGGGAAGAGGAGGATTAGGCCTCCGGCACTCACTCACTGAACGAAACACAACAGTAGGAATACTGCTATTGCACGTCGATATTCTGTGAGAGGGTAGTCCTTCCACGGTCGAGCCGGGGCAATTCAAATTTCATGCTGAAATCAGCGAGGCTCTAGTACCTACACTAATTAATTGTAATTGTTCCAAAACAGAATAATCTTTGCGTTCATGCCTTCAAAAAGTGAAAGGCTGTATAAACAATTCTCTTTCTAATTACTATAACTAACAAAGTTCTGTACAGTATTCTTAACATTACCCACTTTTACACTAACCCTTTTCCAATGCAAAACCCGCATTGGATTTTTAAAACTATTTGCATTCAATTGTAGAGCTAATTTTCTGCATGTCCTCTCGTGCTAACACATTTGGAAAGTTTAAAACCGTTGGACTTTTACAAAGCGCAGTTTGTACTGTTAAACTATGTAGTAATGTTAATTAGGCTAGCAGTTATTTTGAAAGTAAAGCAAAATAGCTTCTAAATGTATGTACTTGAAGTCTGAATTTAAATAAAAATCTAGCATTTTTTCGGCTGTCAGCTCAGTAAATACTCTTTAAAACATTTAATGAAGTATGCCGGTTACAAGTGACCGCTAAGAGTATTTTGATTTTTTATTTTATGACTATGTTGAAGAACTAACGTCCGACGGAACCGATGACACTTGAATGCTGGGGTACGTTCAAATATATTATAGGAGCAATCTTTGGAACTACTAAACTGACCCATATATGAATAAGTCATGGGAAATCATTGCAATTGAAATCATGAATATTGCGAGTACGAGGGTGTGTATATGGAGAAAGGGTACGTAATACGTAAAGTAATTGTTTTATTTGAAAATATTTTTATTTCTGATCTTTATTTCGCGAAAAGAATAAGTATTGCCATTCAACGTGGCAATGGCCAGTCCTCTGGGCACCCTATCAGTCGACGGTGATGCGGAGGAATTCAATGACGCCTATCAGAGGGTTTTAGGTTCAGTTTTCTTTTTTATTTCCATTTTATAATAATTTAGGTATCAGTTAGTTTTAAATAATTGTGTAAATTGACAATACTGTAGATACTTATCCTAGTTTAAACGTCTAAAAGTAATAAGTATTTTTTATTTTCTTTATTTATTATAATTACAGTTGAATTTTGACCTTTGGGTGACAACTACTTTAAATAATTATTTCAATAATGAAAAGCTACACTATATTTGAGTACCATAGGCTAGTATATTTTTTATGTCTGACCATAGGCTACGTTTTATCGACATATTACTTGTAATAAAAAGGTATACATCCTTACATAATAAATTATTATTTATTATGTAAGGATGTATACCTTTTGAGCAGCGATAGCTCAGTGGGGAGACCAATAGACTGCAATGCAGAGGGTCACGGGTTGGAACCCACGTCGCGCACCTCTGACTTTCGGAAATTATATGACTTTTCGAAATTATGTGCGTATTGATTGACAATTATCGCCTGCTCCGTGCCTCGGAGAGCACGTTAAGCCGTCGGTCCCGGCTGCCATGAACATCTATGGCAGTCGTTATTGGGAGAGGGTCGACACAAAAGATCCCACTGGGTCGAAGTGTCGCCGGTCTGCACTGACTGGCCCCCAAATAAGATACATACATACATACATAATATCACCCTCCATTCATCCTTTATCTGCAGGGGACACGCATTTTGCCAGATATGTTTTAAGGTCCCATATAATGTTGTCTACTAGACTCAGTCTCAGACTCCATATTGCTACTCACAATTAATTTCTCTAAATTTTCTGCCGCGTACAGTACTGCGGGTAGCTTCATTCATAAGTCTGAATTAATCGATGTAGTAATTATTATATTAAATTTAATTAATAAAAAAGGCAATATCACCTTGTAATTAAAAACAAACTTAAACAGAACATCACAAAGACCAAACACTTAACTATGAAACAAGCCTACATCTAAAAGATGTAGGTACATATCAATAACTAACTTAAGTGCACTTGAGGCGGCGTCCATTAGACGAGGCCATTAATTCGCGAGCTGTCACAAAATGGCGGCAGTTCAACGACCCCAAGATCAAGTCGGTTGCACTTTAAACTCCTTGAATTCTTTACTCTCCTGGTACATTATCTATTTAGAAGCTCTAAGGTACTTAACTTCAGTTTAATTAATACTTAAAAAGGCAGCGTTATATAACTTTTATTGCGAAATAGAAGCCTTGGGAGACCGTTGGACTGCCACGCAGAGGTCTCGAGTTCAAACCTAGGATACGCACTTCTGACTTTTCAAAGTTACGTGCGATTTAAATTGTTTTGTTACGCTCGCTTTAACGCCAGGGGAAAATATCGTTAATAAACCTGCATGCAATGATAATTTAATTTTAAACTAGATAATAATTAAGTATGTTTAATAGTAATGGACGAGGAAAATCTGGGGCCTAGACTATGGCGCTTGTTTTAATAATTTGAGCTAATTAGTAGCGCTGTACAAAATTAACACGTAAGCGAGGTCCTTATAAGGAGAGAGCTTAGGTGAAAGATATAGCTATTATTCAAACAATTGGGCTTTAAATGTTTTAAAGAATTATTAATTTATTTTGTGAAACATGAGTATACTATAAAAGTTACATTAGCTTGCATGCAAGGTGGTCAGTTAGAGTTTTACATGTTTTACCATATGACGTACACAATTTGATAATTACAATAAACTTTCTTACATTCAAATTATAGAAAAAGTTTAAAATAACCCGATTTTGTTTTGAGATCAATAGAAAAAACGCGTATTGGGACGTTTTTGAGTCTTCACTTTCATGCGCTGCTAACATATCTGTTTCTCTTCGGTACATATCATTGCCTGCGGGTTGCTCTCATTATTGCAGCGACGAATAAAATCAGCTAGACGCAATAAGTCAGCGTAGTGGACTATACCCGAATCCTTATGATGGAAGAGATCCGTGTCCAGCAGTGGAAGTTATACACGGAGCTGACATTATATTATAAGTACATTATGTGTACAATGAACCGCCGATGCCTAAGCATAAACGCCCAAGGGAGTAATTTATTGTATATATAACTGCCTTGACTTGTGCTGTTTGGATTTCAAAAGTATATATGTATATTTCTACAAATTAATTTTTCGTTGCTGCATTATTGACCCTGTGATAAAAGTGTTATGTCGTGCACTTTAGAAATCTCTGGTTCGATTTAGTACTGGCAGTATTTTTTTACGCAACTCTAAGTCATGGTGTCTAGAATTTTGCCTGGTAGGCCGCAGGAGACTCACCACTGATCATTTATATAAAATACCAAAACTGCTGGCGAAATATGAATGTGATACAATAATTCCTACCCTTTCAGTGTGTACGTTAATATCGATTAGCAGTCATAGCCAGTAAACGTTAATCGAGATAGAATGATCGATTAAAGGTATTAGACGAGCATCGTTAGGTAAGGTATTGGTAGTTATTTTGCAATGAATAATAAATGGTGGTGATCGTCATTGATTATAAGTGATAGAGGAATCATTTCAAGAGCGAAGGTGCCTTTATAAAACGACATCTTTAAGGTCGTATCTACTCGGCATGTCCAGTAAGCTGACTATTCTTCTCCCGCTAATAAGAATTATGCCTGTGCCTTGTCGGTTATTATTAACTTTAAAAAATAGACGCCAGTGATCACCCAGACTTGGAAAATCGTTTAAGGCCCATACAATTTTTTACCTGTGTGGGATTTGAACCCACAACACTTGGCCTAGTCGCAGTGTCGAGGCGACCACTAATACCACCACGTCATCCGTGTACACTAGAAAAGTGCAAAATGACAATAACATTTTATAAAAACAATCTTAAATTTTGATTTGATCAATGAGCAGTGAAAAGTTTGCACAAACTACCATTAAAGGAATGCACACATTGTCAAGACAACGCTGAATAGTTGTTGAGTTGTCCACGATAACAATATACTTCAAACCGTAGAATATTCCACACATAAGGGGCATTACGGCATGAGTTACTCTTTTGTACGATAACGCAAGGCAACTTGGTTCGCTCACGTCCTAACTAATATTATAAATGCGAAAGTGAGTTTGTTTATTTACTTGTTTATTTGTTATGCTTACACGCCTTAACTACTCGACCGATGATCATGAAATTTCGAATAAACGTTGTCAAGGGTACAGACAAGAACATACAGTACAATTAATCCAGAAAAAAATATTGTTCCCGAGCGAGCGAACACGCTAGCTTTTGCCTGAGAAAGCTAGTTGAAAAATAAGTGTTCTAAAAGACACGAAGTTTCAACCAAATCCTAATTCTCCCCGTGACCATGGCTACTATAAAGCAACCGAAACGTCAGGGAAACTGTAAAATTAAATCGAAATAATTTTTATAATTTAAACAGCTTAAATAGAAGTAAACAGTAACTAGTAAAAGTGTTTAACAATATTAGTATAAGTTTAAAACTTATGTTATAATAGTGTTTTATAAAAATAAACAACGCGGTAAAATCCGTATAAAGTTGTTTAATTTCAATGTATAACATTCGCGTAAACGTAAGACAATATTATGCATGTCGAGGCGCTCATAGCCCTAGCACTCACTGATCGGTAAACGATTAGCGAGGCTAAGCAACGTTGGGTGCGGTCAGTCTATAGATGGGTGACCGCTTAGTGGTATTTCATCTGAGCGTCTCCGTGCTTCGGAGGGCACGTAAAAAGTCGGTCCCGGTTGTTTTCAAATTGACAGCAGTCGTTAAGCCATGTCAGAGGCCTACGGGCGGCTTGAACAACTCTTGACAACCAGTTGGCCACTAACCACACGAAAAGAAAGTAGAATATTATGTAAATCCTAATTATTAAGTTCACTTCTGCTAGTTATTGGTCGCATGGTATAATTTTAAGCTCGTTGCCGTTCAATCGTAAGGCTTTGATTTCTTTTGTGGCAAAGGGTAATTATGTTTTTCCTTAAGGCAATTCTAGGAAGCTAATGCTTCTGAGAATATCCTGATTAAAAATCAATGTTTGGAAGTGACCGATCATACAACAATAGGCGCCCGTTCTATTATTGTTTGCGCGGCAAAATGTGTGTAATTTATACAATAATACAAAAGATTACATAAATTTTGTTTACGACTTTACTGATGGCGCAATGGTTAAGTGGTCGCCTCGCCGCTACTACTGCGCCGAGTGTTGTGGGTTCAAATCACACGGGACAAACATTTGAGTTGATCCACAAACTGTTATGCCGAGTCTGGGTGTTCTTTGTGTCCGTTGTTTAAATGTTTGTAAAGTCCTTCGCTACACAAGAATAAACACAAGTGCAAAATTAGATTTAAAAATTGGAAAATGTCAGTTGTTTTAAGTTGCACTTGCAATTGTAGGATAATAAAATACAAAGGTACCTACCACTTCGAAAATATAAAGGCGCCTGTTCATTTATATTTACAACATTATCTACCTTTAGCTGTTTTAGATAGAGCACAAAGTAACATAAACTACTGTGACTTCTGTCTTTGTTTTTTGTAACGTACGTATGTATCTTACGTTACGTTTCACGTCTAAAAGGAATAGACAACATGCTCGCGACGTCATCCAAGTGGACTATCGTTCGCTTGTGACGTAATATATGTATGTGTAACCATCTATATCACTATGTACCGTAACTCCGGCGAAACGGAATAAGATTAAACGAAACTGCTTTATATATTTTAAATTAAATTCTAAGCTACAAACTGTGAAAATTGCTTCAAACACTATTGTATTTTCTTTTTTTAAAGACGAGTCCTGCACTGGGAATAATTCCTCTGTTTTATAAATACGTATTTGTAAAAGTACCTGCCTTTACAAATACCTAAAAAACGAGCACAAGTTATAAACATTCAAGAAATGAACCCAAAGATCACCCCAACTCGAAACAACTGTGTGTGGATCACACAAATTTTAGTCGCATGTGGGGATCGAAATCTCATCCTTAGACTCAGCGTCAGCGGCGAGGCGATCAATGAAACCACTTCGCCGTCCGTGCAGTTAAATCATTAGTTATCATGTGATAAAACGTACAGATAAACGGTAAGATAGACAAAAACAAAAGTATCCTGAGTTAATACGGGTCAGTCTTCTAACGGTCCGACGCCCTCTGTAGTGCCAGGGCGTCGTCCAGGAGTCTTAGTCTGCTGGGTGGGTCGCTGAGGTAGTTTCTTTACTAGCAGCCCATCCACTATACAAGGCCTCGAAGGGGCACACCGTGGGGCTTAAGTCCGTATGCCCGAAATACAGGAGAGCCAGACATAACCCTCTCGCCTCCCCTTGTGGCGGGGGGGTATGCATATGGTGAATCTTCCCAGGTGGGAAAAAAAAGGTCAGTCTTCTCAACGGCCTACGCGTGGTTAAGTAACAAGCATCCAAATAACTTCACAATCTTTGACAATTATAATGTTAATAGTATGTACAAAAATAATTATATTTTTATAATAGTATAGATTGAATACTAATATTTAATTTAATTCTAGCAATGATGAAGATCAATTACAATTTGAATCTTCAAACCAATCAAAATAGTCAAAACCTTGACGATTATTCGAATAACATTTGATTGATTTAATTATGAGCTCTACGCCAATCCGACTGCGATACCACCGTTCAACTAGTCACGTAGTATTTCATTCTTATACTCGTATTTAACAATTTACATATTAGAATAATTTCCTAAAAAAACTGTATCTATTCGTCGTCGGTCGGGGCATACACGAGAACTTCGAAATTCAGTATAACGGGACAGAGAGCATAAAAACATAATAATTATGGAAAGAGTTAAAAAAGTCTTCACTGTCGCTGAGGTCATTCGAAATATGATCGATCGACCCATTATCAAATCAAGTTTTGAATATTCGATTCATGACATTAACATTATAAAAGCCTTACCTATATATAAAATATACTTCGAAGAATTTATTTTTGTTTACTATTAAGTTTTACATTGTTTATTTGTGTGTTGCCCAATGTGTAGCTCGTTTTAAATAATTTATTTTAATTTTATATTATAAACATTGTTGTTATCTATATATTAATACGTGAAGCAAAAACTTTGTACCCTTTTTTACGAAAATTGCACGGACGGAGGAGTATGAATTTGACACAGTTAAAGTTTATATGGAGATGGAAAGGCTAATCCTAATATTTTTATAAAATATACATTTTATATTATTTTACAATTAAATTAAGGAAAAACACTACATGCACATATCCAAGCATTTGACACACGCAGTCGAATCGCGTTCGTAGTATTTTGGCATTGTTCGTCTGACGTTGTACAATTCTTTGTAACTATGGTTACCTATACCTTATTTATTTGTTATAAAGAAAAAAGAAAACAAAGTAGCAAGCTTAGGATGTTTGGTCGAAATTTGACCACTAGGCGACCGCTAGTAGTTCTAGCTGTGCCTGTGTCCTATAACTGAAGGCGTACACTATACAAAACCTATGTTCATGTTTTGATTTTGTGTAAGTAGGTATATTATTTGCCGGAGATTAAAAAAAAAATTACGTTTCGAATTAATGATAACGAATTGATTAACATTCGGTTAAGCCGTCATACAATTTTCAAATATTCGAAATTATTTTTAATTGCTTTTGCGTTATGCTAGAATATAAATTGACCACGCCTTCCCTTTCGCCAATTTAGTACATAAGATATATATTTCAGTATCAGAACGCCTAAAAAGTTGACCTTTTCTCCTAACAACAGTCACGAACTGGTATAAAATTCTTACTCAACTAAAAATTGTACATGTCCACCTGAGCCAGAATATTTAGGACACCCCAGGGTGTATAACAAAAGGAATATGTCGCTTTAGTATGCCCGTTTAAGCACTTTTTTTTCTCTTACATCCAGGTAGCTTTAATAAAAACTAACGCAATGTCGCACGGTTGTATTGCATACGGTATTACATATCTCGTGTTATGTACTCAGCGAAGAGGAATACAGCCTGCATTTATTTCATACAAACGTATTCCCGTATTTGCTGCCTCAATAACAACTACAGAGTAAAAAAAATATATTTGATTTATTCTCCATCTATCACTGCCGTGTACGTATGTGGGTTATTGCTTTTTATAAACTAAATATTTTAAGGACTAGGTATAAGAATAGAGAATTCTAAAACTACAAATAGCTCTCGTTTATATTATTGTTTTGAGACGACTCGATGGCGTAGTGGTTAGTGTAACTGACTGCCACGCCTGAGGTCGCGGGTTCGATTCCCGCACAAGTCAAACATTTGTGTGCATGAACATGGATGTTTGTCTTGGTCTGGGTGTTTCTATGTATAATATGTATGTATATACTAAAAAAAAAATTATATATGTATGTTTATCCATTGTCTAGTACCCATAGTATAAGCTCTGCTTAGTTTGGGCTAGATGGTGTTGTGTGTATGTGGTAGAATATTATTATTATCGATCTGTAAAAATCCGACCGCTTAAGACGTCTTAAGACGTAATGTAATTTTTAGATAGAAAAATATATAAGAAATTAACACTACCTTTACCAGTAATGTGATTTTCATTTAATGTTCTACTCAGATCTTTTTAATTTTTTAATTGTTTTTATATTGTATATAGATAGGTGGGTAACAAGCATACGGTCCATCTGGTAGTAAAGTACCCAAGTGGTTATCGCAGTCTGCGATCGCGTGCAATAATACTCGCGTGTTGCGACCCTCTGAAAAAGGAATTAAAGATGGGATGAAAGGATAGGAATGGTGAAATAGGTATACGAGCCTGCAGCACTCTCACTCACCGAGCAAAACATAGTAACAGGGTTAATACTCTTATCCGGTTTTACCGTAAGAGAGATAGATAGATAGGTACTATTGCTATACTATAAAGGTCATTTGCACCGTCATTGAGTAAATAACGGGCATCTGAGGCAGCGATGCTCGATTATATTATCGATAAAAATCAAACTATTCGAATAGTCAAACAAATTGAAATTTTTGAAGCGGTGACGAATGACTATTCGCTTTAATATTAATTACTTATTAGTATTACTAGTAATATTAGTATTAGTAATATAACATTTACAATATATTTACATTATTAATTTTATATTTTTATTTGATTGTTAATGTAATTAGAATTTATTATTTAAAGTAATTCATACGAATTTATACAAACATATATAGATTCACGCCTGTTTCCCAGAGGGGTAGGCAGAGACTACGGATTTCCATTTGCTACGATCCTGACACACTTCTCTGGCTTCATTCACTTTCACACACACACATTCCTCATACACGCCGAGCGGTTCAAGGTGCTCTTAACCTGGCCTTTGTCCAGAAATTATGTGTATATGTACGAATTTACGTGACTGTAAAACAAATTAAATTTATTAGATTTTAATATAATTTAATTTTGAACTTAACTTTATTATTGATAATTCGTCACTTTTAATATTTATCTTTGTTTCTTATAAGTCATGTTATTTATGTAATATTTAAAATGTAATGCATGCTGAATTCACCTGTAATTAGTTATACAATTGATTAGATATCTACCTACATACAATGTAAACTCAGATTGGGTTTGCTTTGTGTCCGTTAATTGTTTATTTGTAATGTCTGCTGCAACACGGGTATTTGTTGTTGGAGAGTGAGTTCTTTTTTAAAGGAACAACAATTGCAGTTTGGTTTGAGCGCTCTAGGTTTGGAGGGAAATTTCATTGTTCCAGACCTCTCTTAGCTTAGGTAGGATTAACGAGTTGGGTACGATGAACAACCCCGTTCAGTAGGTCCAATTACAAATTTCTCGGTAAATCCAACTAGGATGGGCCAACGGTCCGGTAGCTAAACTTAGGTAATTGAATTAAGGTTTTTAACCAGAGTGTGTTGGTTGAAATGACGTTTGTAACTGAGACTTAGTTCTTGGCAATATACCTTATAAAAAGTTGTACAACAAGTCATGGAACTAGGATACTTGATTTCTTTAATAAAAGCAACTGTCGCACTAGTAATAATTGACGTATCGCGGAGGAAATAATGGAATCAGAGATAGATAGAGCATCAAGACTCCGAACAACTAGATAATTTAGCTCACACAAATTGCACAAAATAGTTTAAGTAAACTATTACGCAATTTGTGTACTCAATGTATTGTAGGATTGAAGATTGAATACGTGATACGAGTAAGGGATTCTGTAGAAATACAAAATGATTGTAACGAATAAATAGCGTTTATCTGACTACCCCTTCGTAGATACAGACGTGAAGCTATAATTTAGGTATGTACATCTAATAATGTTTTATTACAAAGTGGTTTCTTCGGCAATATTCGCCTCCTTTAATATCTGCAATGTTACTATTTTTCCAATACTTACAAGCACTTAATAATATATAGCTCTGAAATTTCATGACCTTGGCCTACAAATATAAGAAGCGATTTAAAAAATATGTCTCATATCGACAGTATAGTAAAAATATTCACGAGGTTCTCACTAAATCCACTCATATATTCCCATGATCCTTAGAAACAAAAACATGACACTAAAAAACTCTAACGTTCACTATACCTCATAGCCGAGTCAGCATTATCTTAAACCTTTCGAACCCATCAATTCCTTGAAAATACAACGCCAACATTTTGATAGTGAAAAATTTGGAGCCCTTGCCTCTGTGGACAAATATTGTCCCGGTATACCCGTGAGCTCCTATTCAAACATTTCAAAAGCTTTTTATTGGTTAACGACACGACATGGATACGATCTGGTAACATTGAAGGATGAATGTCACAGCAAAATAGTCATAAACGTCCCGGTAGACTCTCCGATCCTTATTTAACTAACATTTTATATTTCTTTAACGTTTCATACATAGTCCTCTATCAAGAAGGAATAGGTTGAGCCAACAGTACATCATCTGGCGTAAAACCCAATATCTCTAATTAACCTAAGAACACATCATAAAGTTACTTATCTCCAATTTTCTGTAGGATAGAGTTCCTCCGTTTGAGCAAATCTTAGATTTAAGTGAAGATTCGCTTTCATTTATAGTATAAAAATGATCGAGAAATGCATTGCTATTCTATTTTTATCTATAACTCGATGATTTACATATATTCGGCAATGTACAAATTAGTTGCGAACCCTATATATATATATTATATAATAATAATTATATAATAATTACTAATTCTAGATTAAATAAAATTATACCATGTCGTGTCGTGTTTATTAAAAGGACTTCTACTTTATTCGACCTATACTTTTAGAGGCTCGGCCATATTTTATACAGAATCCATACGTCCATTTGACGGCATCTAATATTCTTGGAACAATGCGATCTCTGGAATATTCTCGAAAAGGCTGGAACCGCTCCTATTATACTATGAAGAGTTACTATTGTTCTATTGTTTGAGACTTTCGGTGAAGGATTTTTGTGCTATGAAAATGTAACGAGACAGGCGTATTAAGTAAATAAGTGTACGTAGAGCCTCGGTGGTAGAAAGGTAGTGAATGCGACGGGTGGGAAGTAAATTTTGGGCTTAATTTGGCCGAATAAAGAGTAATTAGGTTTTTCTGAAAATAAATTCTTAGTAAAAGCAGGAGTTTGGAACTGGACCAGATAGACGGCAATTCACAACAACGCAACGGCAATAGGCAACAATAACAGCACGAAAACCTTATTGCCGTCTACTGGGTACAGATAGCAGTGTAAGGTAGGTGTAGATCAAAAACTTCGTAATTTTTGTGACCTGAATAAATAAGGGATTGGTTGGATGAACATTAGCATTTTTCAATCCATTACCTAGACCAAGCACGAATACAACGTCGACTAATTTAAATGATATGATGTGAAAGTCTTGAACAACCAACAACACAACTCATCTATAACATATCAGCAAAGCATTGTAAGTTCGACACGCTAAGAACGAGTTAAAAGCATATCAGATTTGAATAACACATTCAAGAACTAATTGTATATATGTAACATTAAGCAACTTTTAAGCACTAAAATGAATGTATAAATTTAAATGATATTGTCTTACGCTTACGCAAATGTTATACATTGAAATTAAATTACTTTATCGAGTTCTTTATTTTAAAACACTATTATTACATAATTTTGAAACAATTAAACTACTACTTGTAAGCTTTACTACTATTTAAGCTATTTAAATTATAAAAGTTATTTAGATTTAAGTAAACACTTACCCTGACGTTACCAACAGACTGCAATGCAGAGGGTCTCGGGTTCCACGTCACGCACCTCTGGCTTTCGGAAGTTATATGACTTTTCGAAATTATGTGCGTATTGGTTGACAATTATCGCCTGCTCGGGGCCTCGGAGAGCACGTTAAGCCCTCGGTCCCGGCTGCCATGAACATCTATGGCAGTCGTTATTGGGAGAGTGCCGACACAAAATATCCCACTGGGTCGAAGTGTCGCCGGTCTGCACTGACTGGCCTCCACATAAGATAAGATACCCTGACGTTGTGGTTGCTTTTCAGCAGCTATGATCACGGGGAACCTAAATTTAAATTGTTCTAAATATAGCGCCTTTTTAAAATAAGGCGCCAATAAAACCATTTCATATAGTTTCATTTCAATAAGAATGAAGTAGTATGTGTAAATAGGATATAGAATTTTATGTGTCAGACACACATAAGATTTTTTTAATAAAAAACGAAAGGTTATCTATATAGATTCAGTTTGTTTACTGCTACATACACAGCTACTCGCTTGAGAATAAAATCGTTTAATACTACACATGGATTACCCATGAAGCAAGTGTAGATTTTTTTGTTACAAAGACTATCAATAGAACCGAATTCAATTATTATACGTTAGTATTCAATTGTTTGAAAACTGAATTTCAAACTAAATTCTTCCTTTGAATGATTTTCAATTTTGAAATGCAATTTTTTAGTTGTTATTGGATGTTTATTTTAATTTGGGAGACTAGATTGGCACTATATTGTGAACAGTTTTAATTACGAAAAGTATTGCTCTGATATAACTTTCATTATGATTTAAACACATTTTAAACAAAACAAAACTCTTTAAAATAAATGCACTTTTTCAGAAGTTACGATGGCAAATGACGCTTTTCTTTTTCAGTCGACGATTTAAAACGTCGAAATGTTAAAGTGAAACTGTTTGAAAATAAAATTACAAAGTTATTTAAATTTATTCTAAATTTAAAGTTTAATTCTGATTTCAATCGTAGGCGTAACACTTTGTTATAGTATAGGAAGGCAAACAGGCCAACAAGTGTTTAAACAACATTCATATTAAAATCATGTGATACGTGAATACTTACAATTGTTTCAGGATATTACAATATATTACGTCTCTGTTGGTTTTAAGGATATTTTATTTTTAAACATAATAATTATAACAATAAAATACCTTATATCCTATTCAATAAATATACGTATATACAAATATCCTTGAGATGAAAATATTTCAAATTCAAATATAATAAAAAATATTAAAATATATAAAAACAAATTTTTTTTGCTTTATTTGCAATTTTGAAACATGCTTAGTCTCTATATATAAAACATAATATAGGAACATAGCAGTGGTAGATATCGATATTTTTTTATGCTCTAGTTTAATTCAGGGAGACAATACAGGAATACGTTTGTATTAACTAAAGGTTTGCCGCATTTCCTTTGAAGTAACGATGGAAGTTTAAACTGTTAAAAATGTAACTCTATTCGAGAATTAAACTACGTATCAAGGTTTATGTTTTTAATATGACTGTGGACAGAAGTTTACTATCTTTACAGGGTTTAAATAGTTCACTATGAATATATAATATTAATTGCTACGCTCCGACACGCCACAACACGCATGCAAGGCTTTGGATAGTGATCACTGTAAACTGTAAAATAATAATGTACTGCACTGTGGTATTTGCATTCGTAATTTTAATGCTACAAGTATATGGCTTCGAGATTATTTAGACTTTCGACACGGCACAATTTAAAGTTATTCCGTTATAAAAAGTTTTTTCTAGATGTACAGCGTTAAAAGTAAATATTGGACTTTGTGACTCTTGCAAAATCTAGTGAAGTCTTTTCTGTTCAGTATTAAATAAAGTAATTAAAAGCATATTTAATAGTGTGAGTTATGTACATCCCTATAAGTTTTATAGCTAGTATAGATATAATATCTACATTTTAAACAGCTGTGTTTAAAGGCCCATAATGACATAATAGGCGTTGCTTTTTACTCAAAGTAGCTGTTGTTAATTAATTAATGAAATGGAATCAATAAAGACTTAATACAAATATGTGAATTTACTAATAGCAAAATCAAATAATACTTCACCCAATCCGGAAAATAAAAGCCATAACCTCATGTCCAGACCATTTTTATACGGGATGAATGGAGCAGTCTAATTATATAATCCATATACGTACCACATGAAAACATAAGAATAAATAAATACGTAAACCGCATCTATTGCAAATTTGAAGCTGCAAAGAATTTAATATTCGTACAACCGCGAGCACAAGTGACATTTTAAATGGACGTTTCCCAGACAGATGGCGCTTTTCGGCACAATTTCCGAGATAAAGCGGAAGGCTGTACACCTTTTTTGCTCAACTGTACTAGTTCCACTATCTGATAAGAGACATAATGAGGTTTTCCTCTTTTGTTATAACGTTTATTTTTGTGTTTGCTTTTGAGAGATTTTGTACATGATACGGGAAAAAGTATTGCTTTTGGAATTTGTAATTAGGTTGTTATCATTTGTTACTGCCTCGTTGATTATGTGGCGTAAGTTTGCGCTTATGAATGCATTGGATTGTGAGGTCACCGATTCGATTTCTAACCCGGTCAAAGTATTATTGGGTCATACTATCAGGCTTCCTTGAGTGGCAGCACAGGCAATTGTGCATCATACACTGCAAAAAAGCGATCCCCTATTCAATGGGATTTAGAAATATAGCTAGTCAAATGTAGGTGTACTATACACCTCTGATAATTTGTTCTTTCAGTTATAATAGTCAAAATTATACTGCGATAGTAAATACGATTACTGTCCATGAGGTGTCGGATTAAATTTATTGTTATGATTTTTGAAGTGAAAACTTCTTAAGGCGCGTTGAGCACTTTTTGGGTAAACAAAAATCATGGAACTCACGCCATCGTCACCGAACGCATTCAAAATTCAAAAATAATAATCTACCTAATAGCTCGACGATACTATTCACAAGTTACTTAGTTTTCACTTCTATCGGCAGTCCCCAAAGACTGCCTCGCATGTTTCTTTAGTAAGATCACGGAGTTTCAAACTGTGTCTGGCACACAACAATAAGACCATCCCATTTTATATGGAACCTTAAAACGTAGCTAACAAAATGAAGATGTATAATACATACCTTATGCTGTCTGTTTAAATTAAAAATTAAGAGATGTCTTTGCCTTTAACATTTTTGGCATAGACATTTTTATTTAAAATCAACAAGCACTTACAACATATCCTATGTCACGAGGGACTATACCAACATTCAAACAACTAACACAAGGAGCAACTAGACTTGGAAAACTATTTATGGATCATATTTTTTCAGTCCAGTGTCGGGGTATCAAACCCACGATACTCGGCGCAGTGGCAAAGGCTAGGTGATCACTTAATCACTACGCTATATACGCAGTCTTGCACAGACGTTCATCTAAATCTATGAATAGAAAAGTTTGGGTGTAGTTTGTGACCTGTTTTCTTTGGTCGAGTGTAATTCCAGCGTAACTGGCACTTAGAAGGTAGTTTTAATTCTAGAATCCAGCTCGCAGCTCGCTGAAACTGTTAATGGATTTTTCTGTTAAAGAGAATTTGAAACTAGTTGGATGGTGTTGATTTCTGAAACTGCTGTTTTAGAGTGCAATAAACTTTTACTAACTTAACTGATTAGTGTATAGAAGTAATCTAAGCGATATGACTTTATAACATATGTATATTACGATGGTTATATTTACGATTTTTATTTTTGTTATTCTGTACCCAAAATGCTAAGCTAAACAAATGAGAATCGGCAATAAATTGCAGTAAATCTTAGAGTTAGAAAAAATGGTTCAAGTAATAATCGACGTGAAATAGCTGTATTCCTATTGTTGCGTTTCGCTCGACGAGTGAGAGTGCCGGAGGCTCAATCACACTTTTCCTCCCATTCCCGCTCCTCCTCTTTCCCACTTTTATATTACTATTGTGGCAATCAGTCACTGTAGCCTACGGACGCCTGCAACACCAGAGGCATCACTTGCGTGTTACCGACCCTTTAGGAAAGGAAGTGGGAAGGAGAAGGAACGGGAAGGGGGAAACAGGGTGATTGGGCATCCGGCACTCTTACTCACCGAACGAAACACAACAGTAGGAATACTGCTATTTCACGTCGATATTTTGTGAGAGGGTAGTCCTTCCCCGGTTGAGCCGGCCCATTTATGCTGAAATCAGCGAGGCTCTATTATACAAGCATAGGACTATGCGTGTCCCATTTTTACCTTAGAAATACAGTAACCTTGTAATACAACTCTGCTCACCTTTGAAGTATAGATGTGTAGCCACACATTTAGCCATCTCTACATAGCCATGTATACACGTATGTACCAATATAAAGTTACAACACAACTCAGTTTCAATTTACATGTTTTTTAACACACGGTTAATTTTACCGCTATTATATTCGAAAACATACAACATTTGTATTCGATACAAAATTGTAAAGTATTTCCAATATAATCCGCGTGAATAAACAAATCACCCTGGGGCCATTCGTAACTTATGCGGGCTTGAAACGGGTTGAGTTGGACATTAATAATAACGTATTTCAAACCCCAAAGGTAAAAATAAGGGTATCTCACTTTTTATCAAAATATTGGATTTGAGAGAGCTGTATTTTCTTGTTGGTGTTTGATTAAAAAATATTACTAAATATTATATTGTTTAAAAATTAAGGTAAGGTTCAAGAACTAACGAACTTAGTTATCTTGATTCATCACGCTTGTGTCTGTCCAAATAGGATTTTTTAAAATTAATATTTATAGTAGTTTATTTCTCTTTTCAATATTTACAATGTTAACGAAAGATACATATTGCTTAGTATTAAAAATAAAACGCAAGGAACATTGTAGGAGACTGGAGTCTAGGCTAGCCCAAAGTCTGTGTTATCGATTAGCAGCGATGTATCTACGAGTTCTTAAGCATAGTTTATTTTTTATATGAAATAATTCTCGCTTAATAGCTTGCAATAGCCGAAGACTGTGCTAATTTCCAAGAGCGACATCCATTGCGGGCTGGCAAATGTTTCAGAAATGACTTTGGTTAATAGCACTTATACTTCTGAAGAGCAAGGTATTATTTTCAATCTGGGTGCCTTTCTAATACCAGGAGCATGACACAAGGTCATTTAGCTCAGCTCTTCTGTGATATGTATAAAGATTCAATTTTAAGACAAGGCAAAGTGTTATCTTGGATTTTTCTAACAGAAAAGTCATTCCGCGAAAGCTGGGCGCTCTGGTCACTTATCGTCATAATTGTTGAATTATATACATTTATATACATGCAAAAATTAATTAATTATTATATTTAACTATTTACAATGATTGCGCTTTAGTAATTGTATAATATAACATCATACAATATAAGTAGGTAGTAGTCAAATACTTTACAGTTTGATTAGCTATAAAAGACGTAGCAATACTGCTGTCTATCACTTCTTGTTGTGAGCTGTAAGTGAACGGACATATAAAACTTCCTCGTGTCAAAGTATAAAATAAATAGTTAAAGTGTCTGTACAGTGTGTTATTTAATCCATAACCTCTAATAATAATTAGATTTTTTATCACTTTATGATTGGTAGAATTACAATACTTAGTTGCTAGCTGGACTCCACAGTAAGTTTGCTTTTCCTTAACAATGATTTGTGGGCTGTGGGAAGGTAACAGATTACCGTAACGACAGTTTTAAATTGGCAATCGCCTTTTATTGGAATTATTTATACTTGTTTATACTTATATAATATAATATTATATCAATACGTGTAAAGAAAAAGACTGCACGGATGGCGTAGTGGTAAGTGGTCACCTCCCCATTGCCACTGCGCCGAGAGTTGTGGGTTCGAATCCCACACGGGACAAATATTTGTGTGATCCTCAAATGGTTGTTCCGAGTCTGGATGTTCTTTGTGTTGGTTGCTTACATGTTTGTATAGTCCCCCGCGATACAGGAATTATTCCTCATGAGTAGACGAGAGCCAAACCGATGTAATTATTATTAATTACTTGATAAATCAGGCAAACTGAATGATAGTTTTGCGGAATTGGCAGTGAACTAGAAATATTGCTGAAGTTACAAGCGTAACCGCGTATCATTACATGCTCCTTTAGTATTCTACGTTGGTAAAATAAAAACAAATAATTTAGTACTAGCAACACTGTTGCTCCGTCCAAACATACCACAGTAAAATCTGCAGTATAAAATGCAAAAAATCACGTCAGGAACAAAGTAATCTGAAATATTTTTAATATCCTTCGAATGCGTTCGAAATTCAACCAACAATTCCAACTCGACAGCCATTTTGGATAACTCGCGGTACTGGCAACTGTGAATGAATTACTTTGGTTTTCCACATAATTAATATGTATAGGATGCCGATTTAATAACGTGCAATATTGAAATTGTTAAAGCCGATATCATTAAAAATAGTACCTTATATTTTTTATGAATATTCATTTTCTAACAAGCATTTAATCCCGATAATGCGATAGCCCGCGCCACGGTTGCTCGCATACAGTCAAGGGGCAAAGGTACGATCGGTGGGTACGATGTACGACGCATAGGTTCAAAGTACAATTAGGTACACATCTTATCTGCGTTTGTTTGGGATAAGTGCCAATTACATTACCTCGTGGTTTTTAAGGACGGTGAAAATAATAAAAATTGTATATTATGTTAACCAGTATGGTGTAGGACAAGTTTAAATCATTTTAAGCTCGTTCTACACCATATTGAAGTATTGCAAGTGATTCAATCGGCACCTTGTTTAGAGAAATCTTGCGTTCTCAGAGGCAGTAAAGAGCTTGGGACTGTACCCGGTAAAAGTCACTAGGCTGGCCCTTATTACTTAAAAAACTTAAAGGAATAACTGGTGAAATGGTGTAATACACCTCAGCTAACTTTTTTGAGCTATAGGCGTGATGTTGTGTCTATATGTATTGTCCAAGGATTATATGTAAGTAAGTGAATAAATTACGATAAAGAGTTTTGAGACCGCCATTCACTTTAGTACTAAAGATTATTTCATATTTTGTGTACTTACCGTTCTTTGTTATAACCTCTGTTAAGAATATACATACATCATTATTATGTAACGAAGAATATTTTCTTTTTACTTTGTAGAATTAATTCTTTTTACCGCGGCGACGGAACAATTCTTCGCTTTGAGGGAGCTCGCCTTTGTGTTGATACATTGTGGGTTTGTGGCGAACGTAGAGCTAACATTGTGAGCTTGGCATTTGTGTATAGGGATTGTAAAATGTAAAGCAACTTGACTTAAGTAGAATATAATTTTGGTAGTCTCTTGTTGTGTAGTTTGGATTTGAAAACTGATTTTGTATCTACTAGTGGTCGTTCCATTATTTAAAATTTGAACGTGATTTATTTTTAGAGTTCGAAAAATCTCTAATACAGCAGCTTTGTCCGTCCGTCCGTCTTTTCTTTCTTTCTCTTTCAACTCAAGAACCGTAAGAGCTAGAGACTCGCGGTTAACGCCAATCAACTCAGCATAGTCGATATACCTCCGAAATGACTATGACCTTTGACCTCTGACCTCAAGGTCACGTGACACCATCTTTCAACTCAAGGACCGTAAAAGCTAGAGACTCGCGGCTAACGTTATTCGACTCAGCATAGTCAATATACCCGAGGTGACTATGACTTTTGACCTCTGACCTCAAGGTCACGTGGTATCATGTGACCTTTGCATATTACTTGAACAATTTTTTCGAACTCTGCAATTTATTGCCGATTCTAACTTGTTATTAGGTGTGGCTTTCTGTTCTCCTTCTTCATATAAACATTAACTATGCCAAATCTCATATGCTGAAAAATGGGTCAAAGTTATATTTTCATTTATTAATATAGATTCATAAATTACACGCTAGTTTCTGGCCGCAACTTCGTCCACGTGAATTCTACGGGAAAGCACACTAGGAATACAATTATCGTATACATATATTATGTGTATTCAGGGCACGTTTTATCCATGTCACAATCTTTATTTGAATCTGTTGAACAGATTTCTCTAAAGTTCTTTAGTTCTTTTTCGTGATTGAGTAACAAACAACCGAACCCACAAAAGTTTTGATAAACTTACACATTAATAATAATGGTAAGACTAACTTACGCCCGTGGCTTTGGTAGTAGTATTCTAATTTTCGCGAATCGGCCATTGAACACAGCACTCCACGTTCGAAAAAAATTAATATTAATTGTACCTACCAACAAGATAGTATTATTAGTAAATACATACACACAAGTGGATATGGTGACAAGAATAGAGTAGTAGTAGTAGTAATAGTATGTTAAGCTGGTTTGGGCATGTAGATAGAACGGACGAGGAAAGACTGACTAAGAAAGTTTATAAGGCTAGTGTGAATGGAACAGTCGCAAGAGGAAGACCTAGGCGAATGTTTCTTGATCAGATCGGAGGCGTTCTGGACAAAGGCCAGGTTAAGAGCACCTTGAACCGACGGGCGTGTATGAGGAATGTGATGAAAGTGAATGAAGCCAGAGAAGTGTGTCAGTATCATAGCAAATGGAAATCCGTAGTCACTGCCTACAGTCAGGCGTGAATCTATGTATGTATGTATATTTACATACATAGTCTTACACCTGTTGGCTGGGGTCTAGCACATTTCATGAACTGTGATTTAAGGCCCACGTAATAGCTGACGAGTTTACCGAGCAAGAAGTCTGAAACAGTGTCTGGTAGACGTTTAAGCTTGCCTTGCATACCGTAGGCCTTGAAATGCCATGTAGCTGAGGAAATGTAAATGTAATTCACCCCGTAGGTACTCATCTTTAGGAAATATAACCGTGAGACCATAATTATTATGTTTCCAAATTCAAATTCGTTTATTTTCCAGAATGTAATACATACAACAGATGTTAATAATTACAAAAATGGATCAGTACATTCTACCATAGCAATGCTGTGCAAAAATATCTTATTACATAATCTAATAATTTCCAACCATTCTAGGAAAATGTTAATATTATCGAAGTTCTTTTATTATATAAATACATTTTTGAAATTAGGATTGTTAAGATAGAAACTTGTTAATAATCATTAAATTATGTCAACTTTGAAATGAACAACAAAGAAATGTCTGAATTTGTTCCATCCAATAAATTATGGGATTCAAACTACATGAAAAGAAAGAAAGAAAATGATTGAAAAGAAAGAGAATGAAAAGATAGAAAGAACATGAATGTTCAAACTAATCGAAATATACGAACCTTTGTAAAAAGTCGAATTTATAAAACTTTCATATTGATTACCACATCTTCAAACAATTCGATGGACAATAGGCAATATTATATAATATTAAGAAATCAACATAAGAAATTTACTACTCGTTCGAGACTATTACAAAGCATCGTGTACCATACACGATCACATCACATCATATATCAAGTATTCGATTATGATTAATCGAATAGTAATCGAATATAATAATTGTAATCGAATAATAATGAATGTGGGATTCTACAAGTTTGGAATATTCAAATTTCTTGGTATGAAAATTGCACTTCACTAATTATGTGCTGCGTAAACGTAAAATAATGTTATGTGTTTTGTTATTTATTCTATTGACTTTATTAAAACTAGATTTTGTCCGTAACTTTGCTTGCGTTACTGTAGGTTATGTCAAAAAATTTCGATACCTCGGGCACAGTATGTACTTTTTTTGGGTAGAAGATACCCAGTTCCTTTTCCGTACCTTTGACAACGTGTATGTGAAATTTCGTGAAGATCGGTCGTGTAGTTAAGGCGTGAAAGCGTAACAAACAAATAAATAAAGAAACAAACTCACATTCGCATTTATAATAATAATAATAATAATAATTGATTTATTTTCTCTTCATAAAAAAGGTACATACAAATTTCATAATACAATGATTTTACGCAATGTTTTGTGAGAGACTGGTGCCTGTAATAGGTATTTTAACACCTGTGTTACGGGTCACCAGGTCCCCACTTTACTGGACATTATTATTTAAATTAATCAGTCGTAGAAAACGCTTAGAAAAGTTTAAAATACATACATAAATTAACAGAAAAAAAGTGTTGGTGAATGTTCAGGTTGTTTGTGTAATATGTGGGTTTTGTGAAAGTTTTGTGCTGGATGATTGTTATGGATTTATGAGTGTATATGTGTACGTTTGTAAGTATCGGATTGTAAATGTGCGTGATTATTGTGTTAGTAAGCCAGAAGAATCAATGCATAGTGTAATTGGTAGAATATATGTAATTTTGCTTTTAGATTTGTTGATGTAAAATTACTTTTTTACTTTTACTTTTTTACAGTGCGTGAGTATTTTTAAATTTATAATATAAGTTAGAATTATGTTATTAAGCATTTATTTCCATATTGTACGTCTTGGCCTTACTATGTCAGAAAGAAAAATACGTTTAACTACAAAAGCTCTAAAGGTAGCTTCTCTAAAACAAAATCATGATACTCACGTGTCCTCTAAAACATATATCTTCTGAGGCGACGTTTATTACCTTGTCGTGTGTACTCGTATGTGTCTCGTTTCAAAGGTTTTACTACCAGTCCGTCTAGTTCGCTCTAGACAATGCTTTGTATTTTTCAGTGTAAGATATTGTTGGTAATATTTCTGTAGAACGATTGGCGTTCCATCTGCCAGTATTATTAATTGTTTCCGTTTAAAAAAATATGTTTTGGTCGTTGATTTAAGGCCTGGTGTATGGTTGTATGATGGTATGATGTAGTTCTAGTTTCAGCGACCCACCCACCTTTCAAAGGAGTGAGGTGGCACACCGTGGTGGTTTTAGTTGGTAGGCCCGAACTCTTGGGAGAGCCCGACATAGCTCTCTCGCCTCCCCTTGTGGCGAGAGGATAAGCAAAAGAAGCACATGCCCAGGTTAAAAAAGAAATTATCCCTGGTGTATACGACTATAGATCCCGAGGTCTCGAGTTGGAGTCCCGGGTTGGGTCGAAAAATAGCAATTTAATTCGTAATTAGGAAATTGTCAGAATGTGAAATCCTCGTACTTCAAAAAGCACGTAAAATCTGCATCGGACTATGAGGGTGAGGGAATATAGAGTACATTTGAGTTTACACATATTTGTGCACTATAATGTCTTAGGACTTCTAGAATGGCACAAATCCTCGTTAAGCTCGACTTAGAGATTGAATTTCGTGAGCAAAATTCGGTCTGTATGTCATTGTTATTACTTTAAGGTGTCAAGGCGTATCCTAAATACAACCTGCCTATTATTAAGCAATTACTAAAGATTCTGGAAGCTTGCTACGTCAAACTCAAAGTCAGAAATCATTTATTAATTTAAATATTAATCAAGTTATTACTGTGTGACATAAATGAAAGTAGAAAGTAAGTTAAGTATTTTTGAGAACGCCAAATGTAATGAATTTCTATTAACATTATGTTCTGCCAGCTACTTACATGAGAAAACATACTGGGATACAAAGTGTAGGGGGGTAATCAGATGTGTTCTCGTATGTATGAAAATAAAATAAGTACTTCCTGGTAGATATGGATATATATTCTCTGGTACCAGGTGTAAATAGTATAAATACTTATTGAGCTACGACCTGACTCATTGGTTGCAGGGAGACGACTGCCGTGCGGCGCTAATGCACACTTGCGCCTGACTATGTAAAATTAAAGCGTCAGCAGTGTTGCTACATAAAATATTATTAGCTTAGTATTATCCAGGATATGTATCTTATGTGGGGGCTAGTCAGTGCAGCCCGGCGACACTTCGGGCCAGTGGGATCTTTTGTGTTGACATGAACATCTATGGCAGCTGGGACCGACGGCTTAACGTACTCTCCGAGGCACGCAGCAGGCGATAATTGTCAATCAATACACACATAATTTCGAAAAGTCATATAAACTTCCGAAAGTCAGAGGTGCGCGACGTGGGTTCGAACCCGAGACCCTCTGCATTGCAGTCTGTTGGTCTCCCCACTGAGCTATCGCTTAGTCGACCTGCATATTCAGTTAGTATCACCCAAATCTGTTCAACTGTTAAAGAGTCATTAACTAGTAAACATCCAAACATCCTTAGAAGCTATCACATTGATAATAATTACTAAAATTAGTTACAAGCAAGAAGCAAAGACGACTAAGCTTTTTTGCAATACAACTTCAGTTAAAATATTGATAACTTTATAACGAGAAAGTCTTTGTTGAATGAAATATTTCTGTTAAATGAAGGTACCATCCATAATCGTAGTATACTCGTATTTAGCAAGTTAGTAATTTCTAAATAATTCATATAAAATACAATATAACATTCACCCAAAATTAGTCTAGTATCTAGGGAGCTAATATAGAAGTGTACCGTTAAATAAATTAAGTAAAAAAATATTAACTTTATCACTTAATAAAGTAAAACAAGTTTATTTACAAAACATTATGTATGTGTATGTAATGGTATACATAGCTCTCCGGATAGCCAAGATGAAGTGGCAATGAGCAGGGCACATAGCACCCAGAACCGATATCTGTTCGCGGAAATGTTCTACAGTGGCGGCCACGCACCGGAACACGCAGAGGTAAGCCCCCACAAGGTGGACCGACGACCTGCTACTGGTCGTGAGAAGCGGTTAGATGCGGGTGGCCCAAGACCGGTGTGTGTGGAAAACCTTGGGGGAGGCCTATGTCCAGAAGTGGACGTCTTTCGGCTGAGATGATGATGATGATGATGATGTAATGGTGATAATGAACTAATAAACAAAAATAATAGGTATGTGCAGGGTTCATAATTTACATTACTTTTGTTAGATATTTATTTACACGTGCTTATAGGATACACACATACAAACGTACACTACATTTATTGATAATACACATACATAATTATAGCGAGGTACTTGTTACCCTAACTCTATTACCAACTGTATACGTGTAACCGTCCTGTACCACATGTTGATAGATATTCCACAGAACCGTACTGCATACATTGAATACAACAATGCTCATATATATAATATAATACTCATAGCCAGTTGCACTCACTGATTGGTAAACGGTTAGCGAGGTTAAGCAACGTTGGGTGCGGTCAGTCTATAGATGGGTGACCGCTTAGTGGTATTTCATCTGAGCGTCTCTGTGCTTCGGAGAGCATGTAAAAAGTCGGTTCCGGTTGTTGCCAAATTGACAGCAGTCGTTAAGCTTGACAACAGGTTGGCCACTAACCACACGAAAACAAGAAAAGAATAAAAAAGCAATGTTGACACGATGTCAGAGATAATCTCAGTTTGAATATTACTATCTTTTCGAATTGGGAAAGTCATATAACGCTGCCTTATTCAATTAGACTTGAGACTGAATTTAAAGTGCTTGGCTGCAACATAATTGCACATAGATAGAGGTATGTTGCAGTATTTAAGTCCAAGTGTTGCCAATTGTGACCTAATTTATATTTCTCGTTAGTACAATCAGAATTATTGATGTGATTAGAGAGAGATGCGGCATGAAGGTGAATATAGTGACAAGAATAGAAAAGAGTATGTTAAGCTAGTTTGGGCATGTAGAAAGAAAGGACGAGGAAAGACTGACTAAAAAGTTTATAAGGCTAGTGTGAATGGAACAGTCGCAAGAGGAAGACCTAGGCGAACGTTTCTCGATCAGATCGGAGGCGTTCTGAACAAAGGCCAGGTTAAGAGCACCTTGAACCGACGGGCGTGTATGAGGAATGTGATGAAAGTGAATGAAGCCAGAGAAGTGTGTCAGTATCGTAGCAAATGGAAATCCGTAGTCTCTGCCTACCCCTCTGGGAAACAGGCGTGCATTTTGATTCTTTAGAATTGCCTAGTTATGAATCTGCAGTTATACATCGTCATTAATTAAACCTTTTTTTAATATTGTTGTAAGGAATTTGACATGATTTTGTTTGTAAAAATAATTGAATATATCATAGATCTACTACTTTGCTTATTAGACAGCAATAAAGCAACAATTTCGTACCTAATTATGAGATCAAAGTGCGATGCATGTTCAGTTCGAGTTCAGCAAAAAATGACTTTCTAGCTCTGACCATTACTTGACAATATTGGGAAACAGCGACGATCCGAATCTTACCACAAAGACGTTAAACTAGGTTTCCGAAAAGACTAAGAACTTCGAAAATGTATTCGCCACTAATCTTACAAAAATCACCTTACGTTTCACATCGAAATTCTACCTTCATAATACGTAATCAAAATATAACCTCACTAACGTACGATATAGAAACCCTGCCCTCAACACGAACATATCACATGACCCCTGATGTTTCGCAGACTGAATATATACCTACATAATAATTTATCATCCCTTTCCCCGGCATTTATTGTCTCTACTGAGAACACTAAGTACTTGGTTACATTGTTTTACAACCCAACGTGAAGTCTAGACTCAGTTTATATAATTTTCATACATTATTCAAGCCCAGGGAGTAATTTCAGTACAACTACAAATTGATATAACTGCCATCTATATTTTTAAGTTAGCAACTTTTATGCAAACTTACCTAAGAAACCTGCAGGTTTTTCATAATCGTTCTGCAATTTTCTTAGCGCAGTTTGTTATTTAAATATTTATTTGTAGAACTATTTTTCTCTTGAAGTTATGGTAGAATGCACAGATAAATCTCAAAATGCTGGATGTAATCCAGAAGAAATAATTATCGTATTCGACTTTTTGCTTTGTTTTGATTTGATTTTAAATTTTAATTCGTTCATTCTTGTGAACGAAGACATATACTGCGGGCACAATATTAACTAAAATATAATTACCTAGCTATCCTCGGGCACATTACTTTTTTCTGTATGAAAGGAACCCATGTTCTTTTTTGTAGCCCTTACTACGTTGTACGAAATTCCATGATTATCAATTAAGTAATTATGGCGCGAAAGTATAATAAACAAATAACAAACTCATTTAACATTTTTAATATTAAGTTAGGATGCTCACTGGCATAATACATATATCTCTGTATAATTTCAAAACAAATATCTTATGGATCTAGAAGCACAATAGTTGTTTCACTCTTGAGCTACTGCACTAAACCTACAGAGAAAACATTAACATCCTTAGATAATAGTCAAATGTTACATCGAAAATTATTTTGTAAGCAAATTCACAAAATAAGTAGGCTACAAGACAAAAATGACAATAACTGTCTAGTGACTAATAAAAATAAACATGCGGGGCAGTCTTTGGGGACTGCCTATAGAAGTGAAAACTAAGTAACTTGTGAATTGTATCGTCGAGCTATTAGATTATTGTTTTTGAATTTTAAATGCGTTCGGTGACGATGACGCGAGATTTTTGTTCACCCAAAAAGTGCTCAAAGCGCCTACAAAAAGAAAAGTAAGGAAGTATTTCACTTAAAAAAAACTGATTTACTGAAACCAGTGTTATCGTTACAGTTGTTTATAGAAACATGCTCAAAGAATCGTTCCAATATATTTCATCAGCCTCTCTGCTGCAAGAAAATATGGACTTTAATATTTAGAAATCATATGACTATTTTCATATCCGGATATGGACGAGCCTCATTACGTGATGTTATTGAGGACTGACCTCCGATATTCGGGAACAACATGGCAAACTTCCAGGTCCTTCAAAACCTAAAGAGGGCCCGGCCCAATAGTTGGTAAAATTGTGGGCCTTATTGAAAAACTGGCGGGCTGTGGCCCGGACCGCTGATTCGGAAAATTGGAAAATACGAGATGAACGAGAAATGAAATAAACAGTGCCTATTCACGTGGAAATTTTCAGTTTGCGTAATATTGAGGTAATTTATGTAAAGGTAGGGAAAGAGATAACGATAATTTTCGCAGTTTGGATGTTTGTTTTCGTCTGATTTCGTGTGTAACGTATGGTTTGAGTTTTATCGACTTGGCCTTTTTTGGCTCTTACCTTTTATGTGACAAAACTTGTTATTTTACCAAAACTACTTTTACACAATGGCGATTTAGCTGATATTAATCAACCACTGATTATTAAGCTTATTTTAGTTTCTACAATATGCGACTCAATACCTACTGTTTTGGTTGCTTTTGGGTATATAAATATGTAAGTACTACAAAATTCAAACGAAAAAAGATGTACTTCGTAATCATTTTAGGTTAGACTCGTATGCACTATATGTCCTTTGTTATTTATACACACACCTATCTGTATAATTATATTATAATAAGTACAACATCATGTCTATCATGTCCGTATTATCCCTATACCAGTGAAGAATATTAGTTGATTTGCAGTTTAATGTTATAATATTTTTTACCGTACCTCATAACGAAGGGATAAACAAAAGGATATTCATAACATTGTCTAGAAAAGCTGATCTTTCAGTTGGTAGCATAAGTACAGCGTTAAAAGGTCAACTTACACTGGATCTTACCCGTACATAATATTTACCAAGAACAAACTCTCACGCGTCAGCAAATACCTACTATAAACACAGAATTAACATTTTTAACCACCTTCTAACATAAAGAGAGTTCTTTAAATATTCAATTAAAACCTATCTTGGTCCAAATTTCATTATAAATTCCTCTTCTGATTGCCTCAAAGGATCTAATTATGCGTTGTGAAGAGTCTGATGTTCCGTTGACAAAATTTTAATTTGCCACCAAGTAAATGTAGTCCATTAGAGTAATCTTGATCTTGGGAGAAAAAGATAAAAGTGATGAATGGTTTAACATCGCAATTACGCTTTTTTATTTTGATAAATGTAATAGAATAAAACTATTCAGCCGTATTGCAAATGAATAATTTTTCGTCTACTTTTAGCGTTGTAGAAGTAGATTAAAATGGAATTCCATTTACCGTCATATTTTAGATTGATCCGGATTATATTATTCACTTCATTACGTTCCCTATGATCTGTTATAAATTATTCTGTTTTGTCTTGTGCTATGTCATTTTCTTTGTGTTAGTCATTCCTTGATATATTAGTAAGACTATTGAATCGAAAGCTAACAGGACTCAATTGAATACAGTTGGCGTAGTGGTTTTAGTGATCACCACTGCCACTGCGTCGAGTGTTGTGGGTTCGAATCCCAGATGGGACAAAACTTTGAGTGATCCACAAATGGTAGTCCCGAGTCTGGTTGATCTCTGTGTCTATTGTTTGAATGTTTGTAAAGTCCCCCGTCTTACAGAAATAAATCATAGAGCGAGATATGTCTTTAAAAAAACAATTTAAAGTGTCTACTCTAGTTTGTTAATATTAACTCAATGAACCCGAGCAATAAAACATCACAAGGCTATTACGATGCGATCGAAACTGTTTATGATTGAGATAAAAGAAAATGACGTGTCTGCTTCAGTGACCTCTTGGTATTTTACGTTTATAACGTGCGGCCGTGAAATCTCTCTCTCTCTCTCTTTCTTAGAGAAACGTGTTTTTGGGTTTATCAATTAGGAAAATCTTATTATCAGTACATTGCTTTGGTTGTTAGTAGTCTTATCAGATAAAAGATTACTTGTCATAAACCAGTCATATATTTTAATATTGAAAAGTGGGCAAAAGTCTATCGTACCCGGTTTACTTTAACATTTTTAATAATTATTTTCAGAATTTATTAATAGCAGCACCACACCATGCATATTAATACAATATTCAATTTCGTTACATTGTCATAGTATGACACTTACGGTGTACATACTCGTAACATTGACTGGCTATAGAGAAGTTAGGTGTTTACATTTTTATATAACTATTATAACTAAGTCTAATTTTAATTTTATCTTATAAAGTTTACTTCACATGTAAAGCTCCAATTACGTATTTATCAATATCATTTTATAAATACATCCATATGTGACATTTGGATTACATCTATATGCATTGGCCAAAATCTGTCAAGCAACTAAAAGTTTCTCGAAAGAACTGGACAATATCACCATAAAAATCACTGCCATAATGTCATACCTGTTCCATTAGTGAATGACACTGCGCGATCCAGACAATCTTTTATCAGTGCCACTTTTAATAGCACTTAATCAAGGCTCAAAATTACCATTTCCATGAACTTTTATTTATCGTGGTAGTTTATTTTCTTCCCGATAGCACTGGCTAAAGGAATATTATTAGATATCAGTAGTTATATGTTATAGCTCTGTTTGTCCCAAATCAATATCGTTGCTCTTCGTCTAAATGGTAAAAGTATGTCTTGAATGCGCCATAAGTTAAGATTAACCACAAACTACGTCAGTCGTTTAGCACATTACAGAAGATAAAACGAATTGTTTCATCAAAGAAAGTTGACTATAAAAATTTGGATTCATCTATTTTGTGCTTTATACTAAAAGTTTGATGCGTATATATTACTAGATAAACTGTCCATGCGTCGTTGTGGCTGATCAACGATATCAATCTAATATTTTAATTGCTCGTTTTCTTAAAACTTCGAGATAAATAAATAAAGAAACATTCTTAAATAGAAATGTAACGTTGCTTGAAAATTTCAAGTCAATTCATCGACTACTTTTCGGACACAAACCTACAGAGACTGAATTTTTATAATATACCTACTTATACCTGATTCTCGGTAACCTATGTGAACCTACACAGAGATCACCCACATAATTTAGAGACGCTATCGCCGTATATTGCGTAACACCATGTTGCTAAGAATGTATTAAAAGAAAAACCCAATAATATTTTGCTAAAGTATCAAACCTGGACCGTTTTGGAATTCGAAAGCATGCTTTACTTAATATCAGTTCCTTAACTCGAGTTTCATGCAAAAATTACTGAAGGTATTTTGATATATTTGATATCCTAACATCTAAATTTGATCCCAGACGTGGTAGGTGTCATATAATAGGGTACAAGGCGAGGCTCCGTGATACTGAGAATTTCTCGACAAAGTACTCAAAACACTTTACCAGACCCCAAAATAGAACCCGAGATCTCATACACAGCAGTCACAAGCCACTGTGCCGCGAAGGCAGTACAAAATCGCGCTATTGTCTTTATCGCTTACTTAGGACAATGCGTAACCACAATCAGTTCAACTACACATAATTAATCGGTTCTAACAGAGTGTAATTAAGCATAATAGTGTGTTAATTACAGTTAATAGGACCACGAGGAATTCAAAGGCCAACGAAAATGGATTGGTTTTGGCCTAGTAAAACGTTTTGTCACACTTATGTAAGGGCTAATATATATACCTAAATTGGCCGAAGTTGGGTGTTGATAGAGATACTTGAAACTTACACGACTCTCCTCGTTTTGATGATAATAATGACAAAAGTGATTTATATCATTAGTAAACTGAGTATTAAAATCAAAAGTAATTCCATATTACAACCTCTAATATTGCCGCCCAATCCGGGAATCTAGATTCCCGGATTGGGCGTGTAATTGGATTTTCCTGTCAAAAAATAGTCAGCCAGAGAATTTTGTAAGTCCGTGCTATAGCGAAACTCTCGTTACAATATTAAACTTTAACACACACGAATATTTGTTAAACATACGAATACATCGAATTTTTTTTCGATAATCTCCCCATACTGTATTATATTACCAACCAATAAACTTTATTTTAATAGTTTCTATAAGTAGTGTGTGTATTACTTATTAAAACTATAAATATATTAAAATTTAAGATAAAATGTGTTGGGCGTGTGTTCATTACCAAATGAAACGCTGGCTTTCAAACGTAGCCATTAAATGATCTATCCACTCGCCCATCACTGTCGTATGCCGTATAAGAATTATACATTATCAAAAATATTAGTCAAATATTCGAATATTTCGATTAATTTGAAGATTAGAAAAATCTGAACTGAATAAGCACCAGTTTTTTAAACGTAGTGTGCGGGTGTTCATTATAAAAATGCAATGCTGGTTTTCATGCGTAGCATAGCGTAGCAGACTGGCCAATCCACTCGGCTATCACTGACGGTAGAACAATGATATAACCTCAAAATATAATATTTTACATTATCTTGAGTTGTTTATCATGTATTTTTGTAAAAAGTGCACTATATGTTACAACACTTGACACCTCCGACTATCGCATTGTTGCATGTAAAATTAAAAGATATTCGCACTTTACGACTTAAAAATCAAATGAATTACTGTAGCTATTGTCTGCGACGTGTGCTTTTGAAATGTATTACGTTTTTCAAAGTAGGTAAACTACTTCGATGACGTAGTCGTAGTGATGCGGCTGCTGTGCAAAGGTTACGGGTTCGTATCCCAGATCGAGCAAAGTATTATTGGCTTTTTCCTTTAGAAATTTGAGTAGCTGCACAGTGTCAGGAACTGTGTCCAATAGACGCCAAAAAGCACTCTCTACGCAGGACCTAAAATAATATTTGGCAATACTTATCATGGTAGGCAGTGACATAGCTGTGTAGACTTCTAACATTGCTAAGGTCCTCGATCTCCATGGCGGTCACCACTTACCATTGGCTCATCTCTCAAGTAAGAACTAATGTAATGTGGCCCAATAATAGAAATAAACTTCCAGCATCAAACTCCAGTAAATTGAAAAGTGGGTATATAAGTGAAGGCTGCTGTCAATCCCTGATAATCCTTTAAGGCCTTTCGAATCCGCAGAAGATTAACATACCCATGTCAAAGTTGAAGTTTCACTGATACGTAGTATACCATGACGTAGTATTGATTTAGTTTAGGTCCCAAAACTATTGCTGGAACATTTTGACTTACTGTACGTAAATGGTGAGTGAAAGGGACAATGATATATCTAACTGCATCATACTTAAATAAAAATTATATTGATGTTGCTTTTGTTTTTATTGATTGTTTATGAAATAAAGGCGCCTACTATGCATAAAGTATCTGATTCAATTGCCAGATCGCTCGAAGCGTTACTAAGATGTTCCGTCGACGAATTCTCAGTAACAGCACGTAATCTAAGAATGTGCCTGATAATCAGTAACAGAATAGAGCAATAATGTTTGCCTGACCCAAGAATAAAACGCAAACTTCTGCTATGAAACGAACAAGCCCATCAAGATATATTTAAATATAGCACTGATAAAATGTATAAACTCTGGCAAACACGTTTAGGATAATACTGACTCTATGAATGGTGCACTGCTTTTAGATAAAAATAATATGAACCACAAATAACACAATCGGTGCGAGGAAAGATTGAAAACATCAGACGTATTGTTGTGTAATGATTCAAAGTCTCTACCTGTCATGATATGCTTAAATGCCAAACTCTTCACACTACCTCTCCGCAAAACACCCTGTCACGCTTCAGAACAGAAACAATACCTTTACGGTATACCACACGAAACAAAAACACCTTCATCACCACCAGCTTAAGCTGGCCCTTCAAGGCTCTGATATTCAAAAGAAATCGTCCATAAAAATTACCACTCGAGCGCGTTTTGGAGGTTATTTTATACTGGCCCGTTGTTATGCTCCAAACTTGGTAATTGGATTCGAAAAGTTGGTATTGATGAGGCGTTTCGATAAAGTTTCGTTGCCTAAGAGTTGTCGAATCAAAGATTTATGGGTACTTCTGAGAGTAGGTATTGTGGGATGGGTAATATGCAAATCTGGCTGCAATAGCGTTGAATATAGCCCGTTTTAATTGAGGCGAGATATAATTAAGATTCTACGAAAATTGCTAATTTGTGTCGTCCTACTTTTACATCGCAGATTACAATTTAATACTCAAAGATTATACAGAGATCACACATAGACGAGTCACGCGTTTCTATATTTAAAAAGGTGTGCAGAGATACATTACCCCTACATATATATTTGATTCGGAGTGAGCCTACCCTTCAATTTATTTATTTAGAATTTGTGCTAATACCGAGAAGATATAGTAGTATTTTGAAAAATATTCGTGGTAGACGCCAGTTAACACCCTTTCCATAGATCTAAAACATACTTGACAAAAACGTGGGTCTACATCACTCCAGCTTACCTCTTTAAAGATATACAGGCGTCTATGGACGTACGATTAACAAAGACGGCTGCGTGAAAAGGCAAATAAAAGAATACAACACAAATATTACCAATAAACGCTAGAACTTAATCGCCTGTCTAGACAATCCATTTGTGTTTTCGATGCGTAATGTAATGTACCCGAAATGGGTTATAAAAATAATAATTACACGAATAACCAAAATGGACTAAAAGACCACGATAAACCGTTCAAATATTAAAAAAATATGCTTTTAAGGGCTTTTTATATGCTGTGCTACACTTTTCCCAGAGGTATCGATTCTGAAACTTCATGTTTCAGGTTATTTATTTATTTATATTATTTTAAACTTTATGCATAAAACAATACATCGGCGGATTTAATTCCAAGGGCATTCTCGAACAGTCAACCGTAGGGTGACGCAGAGATAAAATGAAGTAGTTGCATACATACTTGTACATAATATATACATACCAATAAACATATTATATAAACTAAATAAAATATATACTCATATATATGTATTCATATAGATATAGATACATGCATACATATACACATACATACGTATTATATTAATGATGAGAAGAATCTGATAAACTGTCGAGGAGGAGATAACGTACTTTTACCTTGAAAGTGTATCGGTTTGTGGACATCCTGACTTGAGGGAGCGCATTCCAAAGTATAACAGACTGGACGAAGAAAGAAGAATGAAGGATACCAGAAGTATGAGAGGGACAAAGTAAGAGGAGGTTATTGGAAGAACGAAGATTTCTGTCATTATAAGAACATAGGTATTGGAAAAGGCAGGTTAAATAAGTGGGGGCATTTGGTAAGGTTAGAACAGAAAATAATACTGTAAGGGCATGCAAACTACGGCGTTTAAAGTAGATCTATGAGATGAAATATGGTCATATTTACTAATATTATAGATGAATCGAATGCAGTTATTTAGAAGTCGTTCATATGTAATTGAGTAGATCTGCATTCAGGTCATAGTAACACACATCACTATAGTCATAAAAGGGAAAGATCATGGTCTGCACAAGCATTATTTTTGTCTTAAATGGGCGGAAATTCTTTAGGTGATACAAGGCGCGTAGCGTTTCAGTTACTCTCTGACTGACACTAGTAACCTGAGATTGCCAATTTAAGTTGGAGTCAATGAGCAAATCCAGATCCTTTACAGCAGGACTGAACGGTATAGGTGTCCCATAATACGCAACAGGAGATAAAGTATTGGAGTCCAACCTGCTTATCAATCGTGGACTTCCAACTATGATTAACGGACACTTCGTTGGGTTAACAGACAATCCAAATCTGCCCGAACAGCTTCTAATTGCTTCAAGATCAGCATTTACTTTAGGGGGAAAAAAGCTAACGTGCTTTTCGGTTAATCTACAAATAAATTCTTAGCAGCACAACAGAGTTTAGAACAGTGTCTAGTAGACGGTGATAGGATCGCTATCTATGCGTACAGAAGAATAAAAATATATTTGGTAAAATATATACGTGATAGTCTTTTAGATGGGACTTCGCCTACTCCTTCGAGGACGTTAGTGTGAGATTCATCTCTGTAAGAATGATATAGTAAACTACATACATATGTATTTATTATAGATTTTAATAAGCTAGGAACTACTTGAAAACAGTACAAATTAACCTGAAAATGTAGTAAATGTAGGCATCGTGCCTACCCATTACAGCTATATAACGCTATGGTATAATAATAATAACAAGATAGGTGTAAAAACCCAGGATTCAACTTCTTCGTCTTCATGTGACCTTGTTTTTAAATATCTATATTTAAACATTTACTTAGCTTAATGTTGTCATATAATTATATAGTATGTATGTATATGTTTTAATAACAAATAATTAACGTACTTTTCAATCATTGCCGCCGTTGAACATCATGCATACTGCTACCTACTGCTGGGCATGAGGCCCACAGTTGGGTCTTATGTCCACTTTTGGGCATCTTACCCACTGTTAGGCATCATATTAACTGTTAGGCATTTTGCCTACTGTCGGGCATCATGACCACTGCTGGGCATCATGTCCACTGTTGGGCATCATGTCCACTGTTGGGCATCATGTCCACTGTTGGGCATGATGTGTTGCAAAACGCAGCACAAGACAAAACTCGACAGCAAACAGAACAACTCGAATCAGCACATTACCACTCTACATATAAATAAAGCCATTTTGCCATTTATAATAATAATAATAATAATAATAATCATTTATTCAACTTAAATTGGTACAAATTGATACAGAGCTTAGGTTACATTGTAAAGGTAATATATAAGGGGTGCCTGTACTAGGGTAAACCTGTGCCACAGGCATTAAGGGATATATGTATATCGATATATAAAATACATGTGACCTTGTGACCGGTACACCTCAGGGGTCTTTTGATCCACAGGGCCCATATTAAAACTCGACCTAGGTATGACCCTAAGGTGTCTGCACACCAAGTTACAAGTCAATATTTTCCATTTAAAATATGTGACTCCTATATCTCGGTGGTCTTTTGCCCCCAGGGCCCATATTCAAACTCAACCGAGGGATGACCCCAAGATGTCTGCACACCAAGTTACAAGTCAATCAGTTCAGTGGTTCCGGACCTATGCTTGTCACTAACAAACTGTCACTAACAGACAGACACACAGACCCACAAAATGTTTTCATTAACTTCTTCGAAGCGACTCAGAGGTTAATAATGTCCTCCAGACCGAATTAAGTGACGGCGGCCAATCTTAACGAAGACTGGCCATCTGCGCAGGAAATATTATAGTGCACAAGTATGGGCGCAAACACAAGTGCAATCTCTGTTCCCTAACTGTCATGATCCGGTGGGACGGATAATCCGACCCGACCGGAGAAAGATAAGGCGCAGGACCAACGGCTTTAAGTACTTTCCGAGGCACAGGGGTGTCTAACACCGCCAACTTCCTAACTCCAGGCTCGTATTGAGATTTCTAAACAGGAAAACCCAATACAATTTTGTTAGCCCGACCCGGGATTCGAACCCGAGACCCCATGCACAGCAGTCGCATTCGCAGTCATAACGCTATGCTATAAAAAGTATGCAATAACGCCTTTTTATACTTATAAATAACTCCATTAATTACTTCGGAGATAGTTCAAACCACACTTTTATTACTGCAGCAAAACTTCCAAAAGTACCAAAATAAATTGAAACATCGGTGCTGCAGTGCACAGTAATTTATAGTCAAACTCGGTCTTACCCGTTTTGGCTCGTCACTTGTTTACCTCTGCCTGGCACCCTTCCAACACGCCGTGATATTTCCAACTACCCTCGTAACCACATTACTTCCAGCGAAATTTTGCTTTCGCTATTAGTACTGCTTTTGCTGCATTGAAACGCCAAATGTTAAAATGATTGAGGAAGGCAGTTAACGTGCAATTGTTCTGTTTTATTCCAACAGTAACAACTTTTGAAAGTATATTGTTGGATATAAAGCTCTTACGTAGTAGGGTAGAGTACGGTGGGGTGAACTGAATGCGGGAAAATATGAATCCCATCAAAAACATAAATGTGAAATGAGAGCTAAATTCAATATTATGATATATGCCTTGGTTGTTGACTTCAACGATAAAAGAAGTGAGATCTAAATGGGTGCCAAGTTCAATAGTCAGTCCTGAAATTTATTTATAACACCATAAAATATTGTATAGCAACTTAAAATATCATTTCTTCTTATAACTTAGGATAATATATTGAAGCCTAAGTTCTGTTTTAGGGGTGAGCAGTCCCTCCGCCGACGGGGTGGGGCGGGATGGGTTCGCGTTAGTAATCACCATCCCGCCCCGGCTGGTGGTAACCGGGACTCAGCACCTGTGGAGGGGTGGCCTTGCTCACCAAGGCCACCCCGCAGACGTGTGGGGCCGTGCAAGCCGGTAGAGGGTCCCCCGACTCTGTACCAGTGACCCCACTATACAGCAGCGAGAAGGCGGGCAAATCGCCTTCTCCTCGCTCCCATCCGTCTGCGTCGGAGAGGATCAGCGAAGAGATTGTTCTCCCTGACCCTCTCCGCGGTCTCCTTCAGCGCCATGACAGCCTCGCAGAAGGAGACCACTGCCTGCCACGACCTTTCACCACCGAGCATGGCTACTGTTACAAACCTAATTTAACCAACATTTAGGCGAGCTAAGCCGCCGGAAAATCTACTAAACTCGCATTCGTAACCTCGAGATCAATATCTAAGTTTAGTTTGATATTTTGTCAAATCAATTTTAGTCTACTGTTTGTATTTGTATACTGTTCTCAAGAGGTTTAAATATAATCAACTAAATTTGGATAAAATTCATTCTCTGATTATTCAAGAACCCATCTTCTCTCTTAGCCTTTATTATTCCCAAGTCACTTGGGGTCGGCTTTTCTGGTCTAACCGGATTTGACTGGATATCAGTTTTTACACGGAGCGGCTGCCACCTGACCTCCGCAACCCGAAGGCTAACGATACCCTATGGCTAGACCAGTGTCAGGATATTAGAGGGTACTGACTTTCCCAATAACGACTGCCATAGATGTTCATGGCAGCCGGGACCGACGGCTTAACGTGCTCTCCGAGGCACGGAGCAGGCGATAATTGTCAATAAATACGCACATAATTTCGAAAAGTCATATAACTTCCGAAAGTCAGAGGTGCGCGACGTGGGCTCGAACCCGAGACCCTCTGCATTGCAGTCTGTTGGTCTCCCCACTAAGCTATCGCTGCTCAGTGACAGGATTATTCAAGAACCCATATAAACCGCTTTTATGGAACATAGATGCTTTCAGCTCTCGTATATTAAGTTTTTATTAAAATATTTTTATCATAGCTGTTTTATGTACTGCCTAAAGGGTTGAACCAAAATTGGCAATTGTCGGACGTCCAAAGTTGCAGTTGTATTTCTCGTTGCTACAATCTGCTTTAAGCAGCCTTTAGGAACTGGGTCCTACGTCAACGTAATTTTGTTGGAACCATTTCTACATATAAGATATGAGTTTCAAACAATTGGATTTGCACAAAATGGCTTGTAGCATCAGTATTTGTTATAGTTAAAAACATTTTGCCAGCTTTAGTGGTAGACCTAAACCATCCATCAAATAATCGAATATAGAGAAATTTATGTTTGTGATTCCGTACAGTATATTTCGTTAATATGTTGATATAAAATGTTCATTAAACTATATATTTTCATGTAACTTCTCCTAGGTTTAACAATTTTGGAACCTGAATATATTACTTTCTTTTCGTTTCTTTGCTAACTAATCGCAGCCCCACTGACAACAAATTTACTTAGAAGATTATTTTTTCATCCAGACCTGCATGGATTTTAATTTTCTATCGATGGCCGTTATGCCCTATATTCACCCAAAAATGCATACCTATCAAATCATGTTAAAGATAAAAATACCATAATCTACCGATATTGATAAAAATTTCTAACTTCATGAGCTAACAGGCATGGCAACTAATATTCTCATAATCACACTCATAATATTGGTTACATTTACGCAAATGTTATCATCAAAATTCAACAACTTTATACGGATTACGTCAGGTTGTTTTTCAAATATTATCATAATTTACGATAACAGCTAACTACAATTAGCTTTTTGATACAAACATAAATTCCAAAATCTTATACTGCTGTTGCTTCTGACGGTCATCTAACGAGCATCTCTCTAGACTGCCGCTAGTATCCTTTTCACCTTTAGCATTTAATACACTTGAGTTGATCCTAATACCTTTGTAATTAATCAAATTTTAATTACCGCCATCCGTTTGCTGAACGATCTATTCCACACAGTTGAATTGTTAACTAAGTATTAGTCCAGTATCGATAGTCTAGCGGACGACTATTGGACTGACATGCAGAGATGGCCTCTGACTTTTCGAAGCTGTATGCGTATTATATAATAGTTAATTATCGCTCGCTTTAAGGGTCAAGGAGAAACATCATAAAGAAAACTGAATGTGTAAGAGTTCTTGATAATGTTCTAGATATAAGCAGTCTGCCAACCCGCACTGGGTCAGCGTGGTAGACTATGGCCTAATTATGTTTACACTGAGAAGAAGCCTGTGCCCGTGAGACAGTTTATATACAGAGCTGATATATTTATATTGTTAATGATTTCTTTCTGGTCTTTTCTTTATAGTTAAGGAACATTTATTGCTATTGCAATATGCCAGTCCCATTGTAAATTAAGCTTAAACTACAGTACAAAAAATAAATTATGTTTACTGTATACTGACCTTGCTGCCACACTTAATCACCGTCTTTCCCCCTTCCCGCTCCTTCTACTTCCCTCTTCCTTTCCTAAACGGTCGGCAACGCTCAAATGATGCATCTGGTGTTGCAGGCGTTTATAGGCTACGGTGACCACTTACCATCAGGTGGGCCGTATGCTTATTTGCCACCTTATTTGTATAAAAAATAAGAAACTTTCTGGTTCGGCCAATATACTTTGGATGATTCCCACATTTAACCTATACCTAAACTTGTGGATGTCTATTGTTAATTACTGACTCCGAATTTCCAACTGTGATGGCGTAGCGGTTTAAATGGTCGCCTCGTCTCTGCCACTGCCCCGAGTGTTGTGGGTTCGAATTTGTGTGATCCACAAACGGTTGTACCGAGTCTGGGTGTTCTTGACGTCCGTTGTTTGAATGTTTATAAAGTCCCACGCGATACAGGAATTACTCCGAGCGCAGGATTGTATTTTTAAAAATCTGAATTGGTAAATACTCTGTCGTTGTCTGTTGTTGATTCCTAAAACTATTATCTTTGTTTCTACATTATAGTATTATATTCATACTCAGTAGTCTTAGCTTAGCGTAGTTTCCTAATGTGTAACCATCACGCTCGTGCGCTCCAGTGAGGACTTGTCCTCTTTGCGGTTAGCCTTGAGTCATCCGGCCATTTGAGTGAGTTCGTCCTTCGTCCTGTTTCCTTAAGGACCTGTGTAATGGTTGGTATATCGTTTTAACACTTACTTGTAGCTGAGCAGGGTAGTAAATATTATGTAATGTTAACAAATGTAAATTCTATTACCTATTCTTAGTTTTTATTTTCAAAATAGTTTAGTTTTGGTTTTCTAAATAGCTCTGTGTTTGCAGGGGCTTAGAATTAACTGACATAAATTACACCAAAGTTCTCTTAATTTCATCTAGAAATAGTAAAAAAAGTGGGCACTAGAGTACATCAAATTGGATTTGATAGACCCATTTTTGTGAAATCAGCTTTAAAATTGAATGACAAATGAGAAAGAACAATTAAGTAATATTTAAATATTGGTATGAAACAAGTGAGAAACGGCAATGAATTGCCGTAAATCTTAGAGTTCGAAAAATGGCCCACGTAATATGCAAAGGTCACGTAATATGCAAAGGTCACGTGACCTTGTGGTCAGAGGTCAAAGGTCAAAGGTCATAGTCATTTCGGGAGTATATCGACTATGCTGAGTCGAATGGCGTTGACCGCGAGTCTCTAGCTCTTATAGATCTTGAGTTGAAAGTTGTATAACAGACAGACGGACGGACAAAGCTGTTGTATAAGAGTTTTTTCGAACTACTCTAAAACTGTGCAAGTGAGATATCAATATTACCCTATCCGATATATCCTTTATAGCTCGCGATTAAATTACGATTACGTCACATAATAATATAATGCGTCTTTCAATAATTACCTTTTACTTTATTTGAGTGGATCTAAAGAAATCTGTATTAAATATTTTGGCAAGCGTAACTTTTAAATAAATTTATAATAAACATTGAGTAAAACGAGTACTCTATATAAACAGAACAAAAATATAAAACCGAAGTATAAACTTTGATTCTTGTTTTTATTCTGACATACATATACTTTTACTTTTTTTTTGTCATAACTTATTAGATTATGTATCAAAAGCTAAAAATTGGAATGCACATTTGAGCAGTACAAGCAAGATAGAAAAAGCCGCATAGCAATAGACAACTGCCAAATTCAACAGCACGTTATTTTCAGCTTTGGAATATATTTTCACGCGAAACCGTGAAAATGAATTTTCAAGGAACTAAATCGCTTAATAAATCTACCGCTTCAAAACGCGAAATACTCGCATGGCTACCAAATTTGTTTGCATTTTACTTAATCTTGTATTTTTAGAAGAAAATTAAACTTAACTGTTTACGCGGTGAAATTGCTCAGGTTTTGAAATTTTATTACCTCGAGCTTTTATTTCAAATGTTGAGCGTAAATAAACTATATTTTTAAATAGTTTAGACTCTCATCCTACCTATGTGTCCTATAAATTAAAGGCAGAAATGTGTTATCATATTAATTTATTAATGTATTATTCATATTTTGCAGGCTATATTTATGATAACTGCCCCGCGCATCTTCATCTGCGTCACATAAGAGAACTTTCCCCATTTTCGCGACATTTTTCATTGATGCTCCGCTCCTATTGGTTGTAGCGTGATGTTATATAGCGTATAACCTTCCTCAATAAATGGGCAATCCAACATTAAAAGAATTTTGAATATTGATTTCAGTTGTTCCTGAGATTAGCGCGTTCAACCAAACAAACAAACAAAATCTTTAGCTTTATAATATTAGTAAGTATAGATTAGGTAATAAAAGCGAGTCGCTTATCGCCGTCTACCGGAGATAGTAGGTAGCAGACCCGTGTTACCGATAATTTTGTAAGGAAAACCTTAATAAACACGCCATCATACAGCAAAAAGAAAATAGAAACATTACAAGCTTATTTGCCTCCGTTCTTTTTGTCGTTGCTACTTGGCCAGCTATACTGTAACAGATGTGCAGAATTAGAAATCGCATTGCCTCTCTATGTCTTTTTTTGCACTTTTGCGTCTACCTTTAGTATTTATTTGTACCTATATCCTCGCACTGCGTAAAGAACATGGCGATATCTACATATCAGCGTAAAGATTTAAATACCTCGTGCCGGTGAGCCTATTGCAATCTACAGGGCACAGTTCCAGACCCCATGTCTGAGAGACTTAAACAGACATATCTAATAACTTTGTCCAATCTTGGAATTGAACCAGAGACCTCATACCGGACACCCTTAACTTTATAGTATTTGTATACAAATATACAAATATTATAAAACTTAGGGGACACAGTCCCCAAAAAAAATTTGTCGCTATAGCACGATAATTTTTTTTTGGGGAGATTTTGCTATTATACTTGCTATAAATAATCAAATACTCTATCAACGACAAATATAAAACATTCGAACAAAAAACAAGGTTACGAATGATTCTATTCGAATAAAAATCGAATAATTCGATCTATAAGCGCACATCTTTTATATTCCACGTTGGCTCACTGCGTCTTATCTCTCTCACATACATCCGCCTTATCCTTCGAAATAGCACAGGTGCAACGAAATGTTATGTTAAAGCACATATTCAGGCTCTCACAAGATTCGAAGTAATTGGCCCGCGCAGCTCGCTCGACAAAAGCTGCAACGTAGTTAGCGCCTCAATATAATAAAGCTGTGCCTGCATCTGGAGATTGGAATTACCTCGATGAATGCCGGAAGGCGTACCTTGAACCTAATTCTATTACAGCTCTTATATTAGTTTAGAGTAAACATACATGTATCTTATGTGGGGGCCAGTCAGTGTAGACCGGCGACACTTCGACCCAGTGGGATCTTTTGTGTCGACACTCTCCCAATAACGACTGCCATAGATGTTCATGGCAGCCGGGACCGACGGCTTAACGTACTCTCCGAGGCATGGAGCAGGCGATAATTGTCAATCATAGGCACATAATTTCGAAAAGTCATATAACTTCCGAAAGTCAGAGGTGCGTGACGTGGGTTCGAACCCGAGACCCTCTGCATTGCAGTCTGTTGGTCTCCCGACTGAGCTATCGCTGCTCTTTAAAAAAAACATACATACTTATAGGGTGTACATAACGAATCTTTATATTTTTATATTACGTAAACTGAAATAACATTTTTGTATTTCTTAATAACTTAACCAATATTATAAATGCGAATGTGAGTTTGTTATTTACGCTTTCATGTCTTAACTAATTGTCCGATCATCATGAAATTTCACATACACGTTGTCAGAGGCACAATGCACATAGGGAACGTTTCATCGAGAAAAATTCTGTGCCTTAGCGAAGACGCCGGCTAAAGTAGTGTATAATTTTTTTTCTTTTATTTTTATAATTTGTTAGCGTTGTAGTATAATAATTTTATTGATTTACAGAAATGAGATTGTAGGTTAACATTGACTTAGGCTATTGTGTTACTGGTATTCATTTATACTCGTAGTTGACAATATGTGTAATCTACAATAAGTTATGGGTAGAGTACTGGTCTCCTAGATAGGCTACTGAATAGCTTGTGTTTAGGAGTACAATGCCGGTCCCCTTTAAACATTTTTTTAAATATGTAGTAGGTTATATAGGTATTATTTATTATTATTTTTAGCCTGTACTCTCCCACTGCAATGCAAAGGCCTCCCTTCGATCTTTACACTTCTTTTTGTCCAGCGCAAATTGTCTTCAATCCCGGTTGAACGCATCCAATTCATCCCGCCATCTCATTCTGGGCCTGCCGTGGGGTCGTTTGTTATTTGATGACCAATCTGTGGTGATTTTGGCCCACTTCTCTTCAGACATATGACAGATATATATGTAATAATATAATAATAAATAATTTTCTAAATAATAAAAAACATGACAACTCACTGGTATTGAGCATGGGGACCAAGCTACCGGTGTTTTCGTTCAAATTCAAATTATAATCTTCTTCTCCCTAGCCTTTATTATACCCAAGTCACTCGGCTTTTCTAGTCTAACCGGATTTGACTGGATATCAGTTTTTACACGGAGCGGCTAATGATACCCTAAACTTAGACCAGTGTCAGGATATTAGAGGGTACTGACTATCCCAATAACGACTGCCATAGATGTTCATGGCAGCTGGGACCGACGGCTTAACGTGCTCTCCGAGGCACGGAGCAGGCGATAATTGTCAATCAATACGCACATAATTTCGAAAAGTCATATAACTTCCGAAATTCAGAGGTGCGCGACATGGGTTCGAACCCGAGACCCTCTGCATTGCAGTCTGTTGGTTTTCCCACTGAGCTATCGCTGCTTATATTCAAATTATAATATATAATATAATATAATATTCTATCACATACACACAACACCATCTAGCCCAAACTAAACAGAGCTTATACTATGGGTACTAGACAATTGATAAACATACATAGGCACATACTTTTTGTAAATACATACATATTATACATATAAACACTCAGACCAAGACAAACATCTACGTTCATGTACACAAATGTTTGACTTGTGCGGAAATCGAACCCGCGACCTCAGGCGTCGCAGTCGGTTTCACTAACCACTACGCCATCGAGCCATTTATTGCATTCTATAATGTACATTTACAGGTGATAGGATTATAAATAAGTAACAAATTATGGACCCTGTCGGGCACAGCACTATTAGGATGACGTTGATGATTTTTAGAGGTAATAAAATTCCTAATTATTTTCAAACGTTTCAAACGATATGCATAGATCGTTACTCACAGCTTGACTATTATGAGACGAATTAAGACCCATTGTGTATGTGTACAAATTCTTACTACATTATATAAGAGCAGCGATAGCTCAGTGGGGAGACCAACAGACTACAATGCAGAGGGTCTCGGGTTCGAAACCACGTCGCGCACCTCTGACTTTCGGAAGTTACATGACTTTTTGGAATTATGTGCGTATTGATTGACTATTATCGCCTGCTCTGTGCCTCGGAGAGCACGTTAAGCCGTCGGTCCCGGCTGCCATGAACATCTATGGCAGTCGTTATTGGGAGAGTGTCGACACAAAAGATCGAAGTGTCGCCGGTCTGCACTGACTGGCCCCCACATAAGATACATACATACTATATTATATTATACTTACCAGACATAACTGTGTCCTTAATTCGGTCTATAGTCTAACAGTCATAAACCCAGCTTAGAGTGGCACCGGCAAAACATTATTGAGTAAATTTGTGAAGTTATTGTCATTAGTAACATGGTGACCAATACAAAGCAATGGGCTTGCTTTATTAAGCGGGATCTAAAACTTAACGAGCAACATGCGCTTTATGAGTAGTAGAGCCTCGCTGATTTCAGCATGAATGGGCCGGCTCGACCGGGGAAGGACTACCTTCTCACAGAATATCGACGTGAAATAGCAGTATTCCTAATGTTGTGTTTCATTCGGCGAGTGAGAGTGCCGGTGGCCTAATCACCCTCGTTCCCCCTTCCCGCTCCTTCTCCTTCCCACTTTCTTTCCTAAAGGGTCGGTAACGCGCAAGTGATGCCTCTGGCGTGTCAGGCGTCCATAGGCTACGGTGATCACTTACCATTAGGTGGGCCGTATGACTGTTTGCGACATTAGCTGTATAAAAAAAATGTAAACTTACAGCCATTGACAACGTCTAATAACATTAAAATAGACTATATTAATATTTGATTTTTTATTTGTTCGTAACGATTTATCTCAAAAACTACAGAACTGATTTCATAATTTCTTTCTTCATTTGTAAGCTATATTATCACCGAGTAACATAGACCATACTTCAATTTAAAAAAGTACTGTTTCTAACATAAACTAACGTAACCTATGTAATTTTACGTAAGCGAAGCCGCGAGCACAAGCTAGTATTATATATATTTAGTTTAGACTAGCACTTAGACCTACCTGTTTAAACATTATTTATGAAAAATTTAAGCCACGTTATTGTATACCAAAGTAGCTTTCACTTCGCTCACGACATCGATAGTTTCCGAAGATATTGTTAAAACTTCGTAATCCGAGAATCGATTCCGAAAAGGTTTTGTTTGGTAAACTTGGCACGAGTCGGATAAAATGGAAGTTATTTCAAGCTGACGATGCAGGAACGCATTGTCGAGATGAACGGTTTCGATTTGGAGATGCAGGTATATATTGAGATGCTTTTCTGATAGAATAGCTTTGAAGCTGCAGTTTTATCGATATTGTGTACATATTTGCATGTAGTACCATACTTTGGTATAGTTTTAAGTTTATAACATAACGTATTTATAATATTAAGTTAGGAAGTTAGGATTAAGATATTTATGGCCACATTTTTGGTTTTTTTATATATCTAAGGTGGCAAACAAGCATACGGCCCATCTGATGGTAAGTGGTCACCGTAGCCTATAGACGCCTGCAACACCAGAGGCATCACTTGCGCGTTAACAACCCTTTAGGAAAGGAAGTGGGAAGGAGAATGAGCGGGAAGGAGGGAAGAGGGTGATTGGGCCTCCGGCACTCTCACTCACCGAACGAAACACAACAGTAGAAGTACTGCTACTTCACGTCGATATTCTGTGAGAGGGTAGTCCTTCCCCGGTCGAGCCGGCCCATGCATGCTGAAATCAGCTATTTTAATTTTCTTAGTTTAGCTTTGGAAGATTTTAATTTTACCTTCGTTTTTGTTTCGATTTTAAAAGGTTATTATCATGGTATGAGCCAAAAATATCAAAATGAACAATATATATCGCCTGGCAATATATATTATCGGCCTCGATGGCGTAGTGGTTAGTGTAACTGACTGCCACGCCTGAGGTCGCGGGTTCGATTCCCGCACAAGTCAAACATTTGTGTGCATGAACATGGATGTTTGTCTTGGTCTGGGTCTTTCTATGTATAATATGTATGAATTTACAAAAAAAAGCTATCTATGTATGTTTATCCATTGTCTAGAACCCATAGTACAAGCTCTGCTTAGTTTGGGCTAGATGGTGTTGTGTGTATGTGGTAGAATATTATTATTATATTATTATTATTATTGCATGCCTATTTAAGTAAACAATTATATAATACCAACCAAGTAAAAATAAGACGCGCTCTTTCTTCTTTCGTTTCCGTGGCCGAGCAAAGTATTCTTAAGAATTTCTGTCAATAAATGTCGCACGGTGAGACTATTTTTGATCGCTCTCTATGAGGTAGGACTAAAAACATAGCTGTTGATATATAAGCGTGACACATTTAAGCCGTAGATATCTAAATCCTTCGGCAATATAAGCATGAGTATATGTATGTACTAGCATGTATACAATTGCTAATGAATCGTAAATAGCATATGATGAGAATATAATCCTGTAGGGTTGTGTAGCGGTATCTCCCGCGCGAGGTGGCGCAATCCAGTTAGCGGTAATGCGATGAGACGTGCACAGACGAGCGGCTATTTACTATTTAGTAGCGATCAGCATTGTTGCATTCGAATGTGACTCAAATACAAATCCTGCGATGTGTTTTTGTATTCCCAACGCAAGTGCTTAAAAATGTATGAGAACAAATAGTTGAACAATATACACAGACGTAGCCTTACTAATATTATAAATGCGAAAGTTTGTATGGATGTTTGTTACTCTTTCACGCAAAAACTACTTGACCGATTGCGATGAAACTTGGTTTGTAGATAGCTGGAGACCTAGTTTCACTCAAACGCTACTTTTTATCCCGATATTCTTACGGCAACGGAACTTACGGGGGTGAAACCGCGGCAAAAACTAGTTTTTTATAAAAATGGTACAGTTTAATCATTTTTTAGTGATTGCTGGTATTAAAAAAAGCACTCTTGCATTTCTTTATTTAATGACCATGAAGGCAATGGTTTTTTGAGTTCTATAGTGACCTAAAATGAAGGAACTACGTCACGAAGTATACACACGGGGCCGAAAATGGGTACAAAATTATTCCACGAGACTCAAAGGACAGTCAAGAGAATATAAAAGACCTGTTTCCAATACAATTAATGAGTACTTTTTGTTTATTTTTTTAATATGAGTTATGAATATGAATAGTATAATGCCTGTAACACCTAACAGATATAACTTATAAAATCCATAGTTGTTTGAAAAAGAGTGGTCGTTAGTTTCCTACTAGTATCCTCTCACAAGCTTAACCCTTTGACCAAACATAGTAACTAACCTAAATGCATCTTAATAACTCTAATACCCAAAACTTTGCCGTTCATAAGTTTTATTTTGTGACCTATACGAATAAATGTCTAGATTTGAGTTATAAAATACTTAAAGTTTCGCTTAAACTCAATTCTGCTTAACCAAATATATGAATCGTTTAAGATAAACTATATCCATGCAAAACTATCTATTCTCGGTGATAGTTCAATCTTGGCACCGCGCCAATAGCATTGCAATAGGTGAAAATGTCTTTATCATATAAGACAAAGTCCAGAGCACCAGTTTTCGTAATAAAAACTGTTCAAAATAGAGTTTTAATCTGGGCTCAGTGTCATAAACATCGTAAATGGTACTCTCCTAAATTTAAATGAACTTCAAATGTAAACACACATTGCTTTTAAGTTCACGTTTGATATTTATTAGATTAGAACTCTACTTTGAAACTATTTTGTTAAGAGGATGGTTTTATGCCAAAATTTTATAAAATTTATAATGTCACTTCCGATTTTGCTTAATTGTTTTTATTGCATGTACGTGGTGCAATTAGGCAGTATTTTACTAAGCAGCTTAGCACAAGACATACAAATAAAATAATTAGATTGAGAGGAACCGGCCCCTACCAAGCTGCTTAGACGTTGGACGTTCAATAAATCTTAAAAAAAGAAAAGCAGCTGATCCGTAAAATTAAATACACAATATCTGTACCTGAAGGAGCAGGCAGAATTGATTACGTCCATATTCCATCAGTTATAATTTGCAACAAGGCGAGCAAATTGGTGTCTACCGTGCAACATTTTAAACTCCTTGCTGCTATTTAAAACTTGTTAAAATGTAATTCTAATATCACTTGACCCGATCCAAAAAATGAAGATCTCATGCACAGCAGTTGCTTTCACAACATCACGCCACAAAAGCAGTTAGACTCCAATAAAATAATACATAATTTAACTTAAATTTACTTTATACTTTACCCGCTATTGTCGGAGTTATACAAACAACAGAACTCGAAAGAAACACCTCCGGGCAAACGGATATTTGCTCATAACCTCGCATACTTTACTAAACCAACGCATTCCTGGCTTTCCAAACTCGTGTGCCTTACAAAATTAATTATTGCACGAACTGTAAAGGAAATTTTGTATAAAATAGCACACTTGAAAAGTTTATCAATTAATAATGTAACTACTAATGTTTGGCCGCTGTTTCGCCCGTATAAATGTGTTAAGTCAGTAACAGTACTTTTTTTGGATGAAAGGCACGCTTTATCCTTTTGTAACCCTGACAACATCCATCCAAAACTTAAGTGCTTTGCACTTGTCAGTGTAGCAATCTCCATCTTTCTCTTTCCAATGCCATCTGTTTTAGTTCCTTATAAGTTTCAACTTTCAGTTGAAAGAAGTTGTGAAAGTTCAATTCAATCAAGATCAACTGATCGGTGTACCTTCTTCTTGGTCTTCCCCTCTTCCTTCTTCTTCTATCTTCCCTTCCATTATATTTGTGATAAAATTATTATGTCGAATTAGGTGTCCTATCATTTTACCCCTTCTGTTCTCTTCTGTCTGTTAAACACATAGAGATGTGTTTCAATATTTCACGTTTTTCATTTACTCTTGTCAATATTTCTGTGTTAGTAACTTTTTCTGTCCAGGGCACTTTCTCCATTGGACGCCAGCACCACTTCTCAAAAGCTACCAACCTTTTCCGGTCTCTCTGTCTTAAGGTCCACGTTTCGCAAGCGTAAAGGGTAATGCTCCAGATATAAGACTTAATTAGTTTTTCCGGATATCTTTAGTAAAGATACCCTGACAACGTGTATACGAAATTTAATGATGATTGGTTGAGTAATTAAGTCGTGAAAGCGTAACAAACAAACTAACACACATTCACATTTATAATATTAGTAAGGCAGTAAGGATTCTTTGCCGGTGATTCTGTCAGTCTGAACAGTGATGACGATGATACCTCCCGACCGATTTCCGTCACGGCGACTGCTTCATCTGACTGCTTCATCTCCGTAAAGTAAGTTGTCGTTGATGTGCTCTCAAGTGACTGCTGTAGCCAATTTTGTGAGAGAAGGTCCGCATACATTACGGACATGTGAGCACATCTCTCCACAAAGTCAAAAACCTTGGTTTTAACCAGAGATCTCGAGTTGGAACGGGAGGGGGCTAGAGTTTCCCATTTTGAGGGCTCAATATCACATGATTTCATATGGCGTTTTTGTACATCTTTGTAGCGGAGAAATTGGCTACCCGGTTTCCTTTTGCCTTCCGCTAGTTCCAAATAAAAGATGCGTTTAGCCACTCTCTCCTCCGCCATGCGTGTGACGTGACCACGCCATCGAAGCTGACGCCGCATAAGGTAAGATTCAATGACACCAACATTGGCTCGTCGCAGCACTTCGGTGTTCCGTATTCAATCAGACCATCGTATCTTAAGAATTTTGCCTAGGCACTTGAGGTGGAATTGGTCTAGTGTACGAATACGAAGTATGAACAGTATTTTGAACGTAACGTTAAAAACTTGGCTCTAAATATTTTACTATTACTGAGCGGAATTGAATGAAATAACACTTTGCCCAACCACAGGACCGAACCTGAGGCATGAGGACCTGTCTCAGGCACAGCATAACTATGCAGGATAGCTGCGCCACCGAGGCATTAAGATAACACAATATATTTTTTAATAGTATCTCACCAATATTATTAAATAATGTAAAAGTATGTGAAGACATTTTTACGTTTTTACTAAATAATCTATCTGGGGTATCCTAACACAGGTATCATTTTATACGTAAGAGGATACCTCCATACCAAGATAAAAGTATCTATGTATGTAATATCGTAATAAAACATTTTTGTTTTTTTTTAATAACGCTTATACCGCTAAACGAATTTTGATAAAACTTAGCACTCAAATGGGCCATGTCATGTATTACGCATAAGACACATACTTTTTATATCAATATACATACCTATTTGTGGGATTCGCGCAAGCTAAACTAATAATTTTTAAAAATGACATACACCAATGAATTCATATAAAACTAGATTTTGCCGCATTAGTCTAGATTTTGTCAATTCATTTCAGTTTCACAGTCCGTTTTCTAAATAAAAGGTACTCTATATACTTTTCTGTACCCCTGACAATGTGTATGTGAAGTTTTATAATGATCGGTCTAGTAGTTAAGGCGTGAAAGCGCAACAAACAGACAAATTCACATTGCCATTTATAACATTAGTTAGGAATTAAGTCATGAAATCAGAAAAAAATAAGCGTAACTTTCCAAAGAAGATATGATTAATGATCGGTATTCTATAGCGTGTCAACCGCAGCGTTTCTTCTGCCCGTCTGTTCATATACAAGAGTGTGCAATGCAGCCTTCAATCCGTTTAAAATAATGCTTTTAGCCTGCACGACCTGGATTTTATTTTCTCTCTCTTTAATATCTGAGAACAATATATCTTTTTAATGCGTCTTCGATACTATCGACGATATTGTTAACGATTTGACTCACGCAGTATTGGAATACATTAAATCGAGAGTTTGTATTAATTGATGTTGGAAATACATCCAGAATACCAGCGTTGTAGTCTATACTGCAACAATAGCTGACGCAGTTGCCTAATTTGATCTCCATGTTCCACCTTCTGTTCAATTGTATTTTTCTCAATTATGATTATGTAGGTATGTGTGAAGACACAAATACAAAATGTTTTCATTCTTTCTTTCTTTAAGGCTTATTTGTTATTTTTCTCTCCTTAGTGTTAGTCGTTCCCACAGTTCACCCGAAAACAAGCGGTAACTACCTCTTGTAGACGTGGTCATTTGACATTGCTTCTACACTGTCAAGACTAAGAAAGTGTTTAAGACAAATATGACTGCGAACATAGGAAGGTAAAGACTTATACGGATGCTTGCTTTACCCAGAGACTAGTTCTTTGTCGAGACAGCCTTATTAGCAGCTGAGAGCGTAACCCCAAATGGTATTCAGTAACGCGTTGATGCTTTTCGTCCAACTTCAGGCGTTCAAAACTCTTTTTAAGGTGCAATAAGACATGAATTTTCTTAACATTTTTAAAGGAAAACAGAACATATGGCTCTGTTTGTCTATTTTTGATATTAAATTTTTAATGGCCTCTCCCGCTCTAGGGATAATGCCGCGGAGGACTTTACAGACATTCAAACAATGGACAGAAAACCGAGAATCGGAACAACAATTTGTGGATCACACAGTTTTTTGGCCCGTGAGCTCAAAACACTCGGTCCAAGGGGCAGTGACCGCTTAAACTACTACGTAGGAAAAAATGACAATTTACTCGCCGTTAAGTAGTTCTAATCCACAGCCGTCATAGCCTAGAACGCTGGTGTAGCATATTCCAGCTGAGTGAATACCATTGTACAATAATCTGATCTTTCATTGCTGCGACTGCGTTATTCGCAAAGCTGTATTTCACCAAAATGGCATTGCAGATTTAAAACTGTCTGGACAAAGCAAACCCGGCTTTACTTACTCTAAACCAACGAGCGTACATGCATGTATTGTAAGTGAGAAAAGCAAGAGCGATACGCTATTATCGAAAAAATTAAAATCTGTTGTCTCTTGATATCTTCGGGAAACAGACATAAGTCTATGTGTGTATGTCAAAGAACGTTAACCAAGATTGAAAGATGCCGACTAATCACTTTAGTTGGACGTAAATTAGCAATCTGCTATAGAACTAACGTGATCGGGGCTTCAGTGGGCAATTTTAATTAATACAAGACTAGGCTGCTATATTATGTTTAACGGCAATTGAGACAAGATTTAATGAAATAAAAATGGCGGCTCTAACCCGTAATCTTTTAAACATGCGCCTCTATTCAGAAGAATTATATTTTGACAATCACTACATTTTATGGACATATAACTTATAAGGTATTTTATCATAACGATTTACTTTTCGAAAATAATCAACTCTCACTCTTTAAATAATTTCTGTGTCGCGGCAGACTTTGCAAATATTCAAACAATGGATACCCAAACTCGGAACAATCATTTGCGGATCATATTTTTTTTGTCCCGAATGGGATTTGAACCTATAACACTGGCTATAGTGGCAGTGGCAATACGACCACTAAAACCAATACAAAATTAACCTTACAAAACTTTTGATTAATAAAAGTATTTATTTGGCCACGCGATACGTTATAAAATCTGGCGGTCTCCTTAAGCCAAAGTTAAAAGTTTAAGCGTAATATATACGACTTTGAAATTTTAGTGTAGCTTGTCGGCTCGAACTAGGTATTCTTTCGTTTTCAGTTATAAAATTCTGAGTAGCACGACGGTATTTGGTAATGTAACTGTTAATGACAATGGTTTTGTTATCCAACCAAATGCGGGTTTGATACAGGCCTACCTTTGTAGGCATAAGTAAAAACTTACTAATTTCGTAGGATTATCTTGGTGTTACCAGGAATTGTATAATGATCTTAAATCAAAACAGTTTTATTCAAAACTGCCGATCGTCATTTTTGTCCCATTTCGTGCTTTAATTGCACAGGTGGCGCAATGGCTTCAGTCCTCCATTCGCTACTATTTAGCGCCCAGTGTTGTAGATTCCCATATGAGAAAAAACGTTTGTGTGATCCACAAACAATTGTGCCGTGTCTGCGGTTCTCTGTTGTTTTAATGTTTGTAAAGCTTACTGCAACACAAGGATATGTTACGATGAGATTGGTATAATTATTTTTATCTTTTTTGGTATTAACTTTATTGTTTAAAAATGTTCACTTCTCTTCTCGCACTGAGAAGAGGCGCGTGCCTAGCAGTGGCAGAGTTTAATACATGGCTGATATCATTATTATATATGTATATTATATATGAATAAATATATTAATTCATTATTCTTAGTCAGTGAAAATAAAACTGATATCCAGTCAAATCTGGTTAGACTAAAAAAGCCGACGCCAAGTGACTTGGGAATAATAAAGGCTAGGGAGAAGAAGAAGATTATTCCTAGTCAGTGAAGGTAAGCATCGTGAGGAAACCTGCATGTCTAAAAGTTCTACTTAATGTTCCCGAATATATGTGAAGTCTGCCAACACGCACTTGGCCAGCGTGGTGGCCTATGGCCTAACCCTTCTTGCAATGAGAAGAGGCCGATTTCCAACAGTGTCACAATTAAATACAGAGCTGATTTTATTATTATTCCTAGTAACTTTTACAACAATACAAACAGTTTTCGCCATATTAGTCTTAGTTAGACTACTTAAATAACAGCGGCGTTATTACCTCTTAGTTCGACCTAGACATCTAAATAAGGGCTGACTATTCTTAATCCGCAACAAAATCCAGGCAGGCCTACTATTAATATACCTACCTTTGAAGTAACGCACGCGTTATACAGGAAAAAAAATAGGACGAAACACTGCCCGCTGAGCAATTAGGTCATGCCTCCCTAGGGTTGACTCTCATACTGCGAAGTAAATAAGCCGAATGGTATGGTTCGAAAACTGGGGAAATCTTTACCAGATTTTACACAAGAAAAGTACTGAGTTAATACTTATAAATAAATACCTTTGCCTATATACTTCAAAAGGATAGGCACAGGTTTATTATTCCTTCCCACATTATACCGGTTATGTTTTTAAATACTACGTGACAGATTTAAGAACGGGCATCCGCGTAAGTAAAACTTGTTCCTCGGGATCTATGATACATAATATTGTCTTCTGATTACGCGAATATTATTCATTGAAATTAAACTACTATATACGGATTTTATCGCGTTGTTTATTTGACACTTTATAACATAATTTTGAAAACTGTTACACTACTACTACTATTAAACTTTATTAATTTTTAAGCTAATTAAATTATTATTGAAACTATTTAGATTTAATTTAATTTTACACTTTCCCCGACGTTTCGGTTGCTTTTCAGCAGTAACGGGGAGACTAAGATGGTAGTTATCTCAATGATCCAGTGTAGTTATTTCAAAGTACCCGAACATAATTTAATCATTGGTGTTTCTATTTACGCAGAATGAGCTTGAAGTATCATGAAGTCTTACTGTGGTTTGCTTCTTCTTGGGTTTGACTATTTGTATTACTGGATCCCAAGCTGGTGGTACATTCCATCCATCTTCTCTATTGACTCTATGATACAGTCATGTTATTTAAGCCAAACGTTTTTTGTATTTTGTTAACAACAAACAAAACAAAAAACACAATTACCTTCTACTACTACTATTCTTTAAAAATATGGATCGTGCATTAAAATATATCGTGTGTCACGGAGGACTTAACAAACTTACAAACATTCTAACAACGGACAAAATAGACACTCAGACTTGGTACAACTGATTACAAATCGGTCAAATTTTTGTCTCGTGTGTGGATCGAAAATATACGAGGGGCGTTCAATGTATTATTGGTATCAGGGTGATATACTAATGACGAGGGTAATAAAATTATCTCATTAGTTAATGACACTCTTTGAGGGTATAAATATAACATTTTATTTAATTTTCACTATTAGTATTCAAGATATCATTACGAAAAAGCAATTACGATGACCGATGTGACAATGTTGAAAAAAATCGAGCATCGCGCTGTGATAAATTTCCTTACAAAACAAGAAAAGACTCAAAAAGTTATTCACGAAGAAATGGTGGCTGTTTACCAAGCTTCTGCTCCTTCATTATTTACTATTCAAAAGTGGTCTAGTGAATTTATATTTCTAGTGAAGCTGGAAAACTCATGGCCACAGTGTTTTGGGATTCTAAGGGTATCTTACTAATTAAGTACACAAAACAGGGTCAAAGTATTACTGCCGCATCTAACGCAAACACCCTACGTAATTTAAAGGAAGCAGTAAAAGAAAAAGACGTGTAAAATTGACCGCAGGTGTCTTGCTACGTCACGACAACACGCCGGTTCACACAGGGCGCGATGCTAAGGCTGCTGTGCGGACATGCGGATTTGAAGACATCAATCATCCACCCTACAGCCCAGACCTGGCCCCTAGTGATTACTTTCAGCTCCCAAACTCAAGAAAGATGTTCGAAGTTAACGTTTTTCCGACGATGAAGAGTTGAAGGCGGCAATTGATGAACATTTTTCAGACAAGGAAGAAAATATTTTTTAGGGGGTATTAAAAAGTTACTTTCTCGCTCTAATAAGTGTATTGAGGTGATGGGGGACTACATTGAAAAATAATTTTAATCCAGAATTTTCTACTTATTTTTTCATGCCTATACCGAGAATACATGGAACGCCCCTCGTAACACTCAGCGCAGTGGTAATGGGAAGTCCACCACTTAAACCTCTATACTTTATGTGCAGTCGAAGATGAAACTTTTACCCATTTGAAATTTCTCTCCCGAAGTGGTGGCAACCCTAGCTGTTGCGGCAGCTGTCAGTCGTGTGTGAACTACTCGTATTCGAGGTACACTGCCGGATTATTGAGATGAGTTGACATAACTGTATGTGCGGCCGTCCGATGGATGCTCAATCGATTGAGAAGATTCCATAACGATTTATTTGGTATGGTTCAGCAGATTGCGTAGTTCATTGTTTGCTGCCAAGAAAGGGGTTATAACTTGCTGTCCCTTTTTAAAGAAGGTGAGGCATTCGGTAGTTTAAAAAGTCTTCATACATTCTAAATTTATTATGTAACGTGTAATGCGTAAAAGTGGCATCAATCAATTCAATAATTAAAACATTATTATAGAAATTAAACTATTTTATTTGGATTTTGTGGCGTAGTTTATTTTGAAAACACTTTATTACCTCATTTTGAACTTTAACACTACTATTATGAAACTTTACTACAATTTAAGCTATTTAAATTAATTAAAAGTATTTATTTTTAAATTTACACTTTTTATAGGTTTCATTTGCTTTACAGCAGCCTTGGTCACGGAGAGACTTTCAATGTATAACTGGGCGTAAACGTTTATGTCAGCAAATTATATAATATTTTGTAAACACTACTATTACAAAATTTTCGAATTAATAACCTGTCAATTGCTAAAATTCCAATCATAATTGAAACTCTGTTGTGTGTATCCGCCCGTGTGCCGCTATTACTCAATAGGTTAAACTACTACTACTATGAGTAGCAGAGCCTCGCTGATTTCAGCATGAATGGGCCGGCTCGACGGGGAAGGACTACCCGAAATACCAGTATTCCTACTGTTGTGTTTCGTTCGGTGAGTGAGAGTGCCGGAAGCCCAATCACCCTCTTTCCCCCTTCCCGCTCCTTCTGCTTCCCACTTTTTTTCCTAAAGGATCGGCAACGCGCAAATAATGGCTATGGCCTGCAACACTAGAGGCATTACTTGCGCGGCTACGGTGGTCAGTTACCATCACGTGGGCCGTACGCTGGTTTGTCACCAAAATGGTACAAAAAAAATACTATTAAATTATATTGGCATTTTGCATTGTTTATTAGAAAAAATTACTCTTACATAATAAAAGTTTAAAACTATTAAAGTATACTACTATTTTAAATTATAAAACAGTTTCAATTTATACATTTCCTACGTTTCGGTTGCTTATCAGCGTCCATAGTCACGGTGAGTATAATATCTCAAAGGTTATTCGCTTGCATAATTTCTAAGAACAAATTTAACTAGATTAACGCTAAGCCTCCTGAATTACAGAGCTATGAAAAGCTGTAAAGGTTATGTAAATTAAAGGAAAAGCTTAGAGCTTGATAGTATAAAAGTTTAAAAACTATAACCTGACTACGTAAAATAAGGGCACTAAAAAGGACAAATTTAAAATTTATATAGCCTATGTTACCCGGGCCATTATTACAAATCTATTGACACCTCATTCATTAAAATCGGTTCAGTAGTTTAGGCGCTACTGTGGAACATACAAACATACATACCCAGACTGCCAAAATCATTACCCTTCCTTTTGGCTTCGCCGTAGTCGGGTAAAATCATGGAACTTGTGATATCAAGGATAGAATAATAAATGACACTTTTGAAATTATGGATATCCTTGCGCTTTGTCTTTAACCTAACCTTTAGCCATATGGCTGTGGCAGTCATAATTGAAAACCTATGATGTCTACTCGCCGGTGTGCCGGTACCACAAAAAGAAGAAAAATTTTTGTATATTTTAAGTTTGAGTAATAGTGAGTGAGTGAGTGAGTAATAGTGAGGCAGCGTCTTTTAAATAAATCTATACAAATATTTTAATCTGATTTGAATCAATTTAATGTTTTTAATCAGCATATTGCAGTCCGCTACTAATTTACGCCTTCCACATCTAGTTCAATTAGCAACCATTTTGGTACAAATTAAATAAAATCACATAATTTCAAACTAAATGACGTAGTTAATTAATATAAAAAATCTAACTTGCCTTACCGATATCGTATCATCATCACCCTCTTGCCCTGGTCCCAATTTATTTGGGGTCGGCGCAGTATGTCCTTCGCTTCCATACTTCTCTGTCACCCGTCATCTGATCATTTAGCCCTTTTCCTTTCATATCCATCCTCACACAGTCCATCCATCTTTTCCTTGGCCTTCGCGATATCGTATAATTAAACAATTTCACTCATCGCAAACGGCTAAGGCTAACGCTAAATGAATAAATTAATAATATGTCTGGCCCTAAAATGTAATAAAGCCACAACAAATAAAGTTATTGGATACCCGCCATTTTAATAACAACACGATTAACTAAGAAAGTGATTCCATTACAAAGGCTGCTATAAAATCCGCTTTTATGATAATAGCCCATGACCATAGCTACGATATTGCTACGGCGTAGCGTTAAGCATGCTACACACTGGATTATTTTTTGTAGCGACTTTTAGTCGAATTAACAGTAGGCTAATTCTCGTACTAAAAATTGTTTAATATAGAGAGAGAGGGGGAGTCTTAGTGTTATAAATATCACGTATGATATTGAACGTATATTACATTCGATTTCACATTTGATTAGAATAGAGTTCCTTTATTATGTACTTTATTTTATTACGAAATAAATTGGCCTTGTGACCCTAATAAAAGATTAGAATTACCACTTTCATCTAAATTATCAAGGAGAAAAATCTAAGGTTATTCTGTAAAACGAGGACACGGCTTGTCGATATCTCAGGTTCAAGTCCAGATTCATGGATTTTCTTTTCCTTCATTTATAATTCAAATAATATTTATAATATACATGCATCTATCAACATTTTGTAAAATATTATGTGCATTGAGGAAAACCATAAAACATTGAATTTTTTAATTCGATTCTTTACTGTCCAGTACCTATGAAAGATTTTGTGAACTATTAATTAAAATTACTTTGAAACATTTTTGACAAATTTTTACAAAAACTTTAAAACAAATTATATCAGAACCAAAATAAAATTCCAATGGTTTGGAAAAAATATGCATTTACATTTATAGTACAAATGCAAATGGCGTTCCAAGTTCGATTTCTTAGTTAGCAGCTATATGAGATCATTTGGCGGCCTCGATGGCGTAGTGGTTAGTGTAACCAACTGTCGCGCCTGAGATCGCGGATTTGATTCCCGCACAAGTCAAACATTTGTGTGCATGAACATGTTTGTTAATATAATAATAATAATTTATTTATTGATTACAGTGGTAAAACATGAATACAGTCCATAAAATAATTTATATATTTTTTGTGTATTTTTATGTGTGTATTCACTAAAAAATGTATATATGTGTTGTTTTTTTTTTTTTTTTTTTTTACGCGGGGCAATGCATGACGCATACCCCTCCGCGGGGGCGGGCGGAGGGGTTATGTCGGACTCGCCGGGGTAAAATAAGATGTTAAGATGATAAAGTACATCCCGGAATACCGACTAAACCTACCACGGTGTTCCTCGACAAAACCACTATCGACGGGGCCGCGCGAATCACTTTGCACACACAAACGGCAGGCCACTACACGAAAGACCTACCCTAAAGGCACTTCTACCACTCCCTACTGTCCCCCCTAGAGGGGAGACGGACTCAACACAGAGGCGCGCGTGGGAACACGCACGCCGCCTCTCGGACCTGGTGCTGAACGGATGGCGGGCAGGCCCACAAAGCCCGCCACCCCCAGGTCAAACCTCAGGGAGGCTGGAGGTCGTCCCGCGATATATGTATGTTTATCCATTGTCTAGTAGCCATAGTACAAGCTCTGCTTAGTTTGGGCTAGATGGTGTTGTGTGTATGTGGTAGAATATTATTATTTTAATATTTTTATTATTTTATCGGTACATTTCCAGAAGCAATAACAGTGACTTTGACATCTATACTAATATTATAAAGCTGAAGAGTTTGTTTGTTTGTTTGGTGGAACGCGCTAATCTCAGGAACTACTGGTTCGAATTGAAAATTATGTTAGTATTGGATAGCCCATTTATTGAGGAAGGCTATAGGCTATATTATATCACGCTATGACCCACGGGGGCTGCGCAAGAACAAGCAGGCAGGCACAACTAGTACAGTAATAAAAGGCATAATGTGTGGATAAAACGGTGTTATTTAACTAACGGTTCTATTTTAGAGAACGTGAGGCTCTCTATATAGTAGTTATTAACATGTCAATTATTGAAAACCTATTGTGACTGACCCCTAGAGTGCCGCTGTGACTCAATAGGGTAAATGACTTGAATAGACTGAAAAAAAGACATGAGAGATTCATTACATTATTTTTGTAATGAATCAGGTGACTTGACTTCGACTGCAATCATACACCTCGCCACTGCCATCACGCTGATTACTGTGGGTTTAATTACAGACAGTACAATTATTTACGTGATCTTGAAATTATTGTTTTGGGTCTGAGTTTACTTTGTGTACCGCCTTTCTGTAACGTGTTTGAACCCAGCAGGAGTTGTAAATTAAATATTTCTAACACGTGAAATATAGATTAAATATAAAACTAATTTTATTTAAATAATTACTTATTTGCAACGTTTACACAACTTGCCCAAACTCTACGTGTGCAAAGTCGTGGGCACAAACAAATCTTTAATATTGCCTTTTATGCAGTTTATATGCGATGTTTCTTGTTTTGTGAAAATGCGTGATTGAATCGCGCAAAACGCAATCAACTTTATATTATTTTGTAATCTTACATAATGTTCGCATGCCTAATCTAAGTTAGAATTTATAAGGATCTATACTTACTTTCTATGCAATTAAACTTTCATTGAAATTAAACTACTATATACGGATTTTATCGCGTTATTTATTTTACACTTTATTACATAAAACTCGCTAAAGAACACCGTTTTCTACCAAGGATGCTTCGCGAGGCTATTGAAATCAAAAAACATCCTAATTTCAATAGAGAAGATGGTTGGAATGTACCACCAGCTTGGGCTCCAGTAATACAAATAGTCAAACCCAAGAAGAAGCAAACCACAACTAGACTTCATGATACTCTGAGCTCATTCTGCGTAAATAGAAACACCAATGATTAAATTATGTTCGGGTACTTTGAAATAACTACACTGGAACATTGAGACAACTACCATCTTAGTCTTTCCGTTCGGCTGCTGAAAAGCAACCGAAACGTCGGGGAAAGTGTAAACTTAAATATAAATAGTTTCAATACTTTTAATAATTTAATTAGCTTAAAAATTAGTAAAGTTTAATTGTATCTAGTAGTAGTAGTGCAACAGTTTCAAAATTATGTAATAAAGTGTAAAATAAACAACAATAAAATCCGTATATAGTAGTTTAATTTCAATGAATAACATTCACGTAAACAGAAGACAATTAAACTTTATTATTATTTTTATAACTATCGCATCTGCTACGCATATGTGTAGCACGCCTTACTCTACAGTGCTACTACGACATTGCTACGGATTAAGTGCTACATATTGTGCCTTAATTGCGGCGTGTGGTTTATAATACCGTCTAGGGCTACGTGTAAGTACTAGCAAGTGTTTGTAATTAAGTGGCCTGCTATAATGTTACTATAATATGGCTTAAAAGGCACTTGTTCGTAATGGTTTCTTGATTAGAAAACTATTAACTACGAAACTATCTCCGAGCTCCTTCTGAAACTATCATAGTTATATGATTATATGATCCATTTATAAGATAGAGTTGCACATATTATATGGAATCTAAACGTTGTTGGGAATACAATCTGATGAATATTGCAAGCCAAATGGCGGATATTTATATAGCTGCACTAAATGTTAGTTCTATAACTGATAAAGATGTGGAAACACCAACTGTATGAACCTTTATTCATAATAAACTATTTGAATTTGAAAATTCGCTCATAGCTAGTTGTACTCACTGATCGGTAAACGATTAGCGAGGTTAAGTAACGTTGAGTGCGGTTAGTCTATAGATGGGTGACCGCTTAGTGGTATTTCATCTGAGCGTCTCTGTGCTTCGGAGGGCACGTAAAAGGTCGGTCCCGATTGTTGTCAAATTGACAGCAGTCGTTAAGCCATGACAGAGGCCAACGACAACTCTTGACAACAGGTTGGCCACTAACCAGACGAAAAGAAGAAAAGAAGAAGATATGAAAATTTGATGTTTTTTTGGATACCATTGCTGAACATAAGGGTTCGAAGCTTGAGCAAAGTTACTCGAATTATTCTATAAAATACTAGTAGTTTTCCCGCGGTTTCACCCGCGTAAGTCCCGTTCCTGTGTGAATATCGGGTTTCACCCCTTTCACCCCCTTCGGGGTGGAATTTCCAAAAATCCTCTCTTAGTGCTCCCCTACACTTTCCAAGGAACATACATGCCAAATTTCAGCTTCTTGCGTGCAGTAGTTTTGGCTGTGCGTTGTCTATCAGTCACTCAGTAACGGAAGAGTTTTATATATATAGATTCTAAAAAACATCACGGGGTCCAGACTTAGTGAAATTTTTTGAGAGTGAATCTTCTGCTGTTTCATCGGCATAGGTAATTCTGAAACTAAGCCCAGTAGAGTCTTCTACTATATCTAATAGACTCGCCCTCTATTTTAAAGGATCTAAACCTATAGCTGGTGAAATACGGATGCAGTAAGCTTCTGCCTACCCCTAAAAGGATTTAGAAGTGCGGCTGCAGTATAATACCTAAACTTTTCGGAATATACATATATGCTTGGTAAAGGTCATACATTATATATGGTCCATAATTATAACTATACCTCATTATGTCTTATATTATGTATTTCTCATGCAAAGGTAGAATATCAATAAAACACAGGAAATATGTCGTATCCTGTGTCCTTAAAACTGGGTGTGAAAAAGCACCTTCTCAGGCCGTCAAAATAGGAACCTCAACATCGCCTCAGCTACTATCAAGATGTTGTGGAGACCACTGTTCTTGGACCACATGATTGCTTACCATCAGGCAGATTGTGGTCACCTGCCAAATAAAAAACCAAAATATGTTACATACAACCTAATGGCTAAAATGTAAACACTCTAATTGTTGGTGACCAGCTCTTTGGATAGCCTATGAGTACTTGCAACACCAAGTATTTTACTTAAACGGTGCCAACCTTCAACATATTGAAGAGCTATTGTGTGATATTCTAACTAATATAATAAATGTGAATGTGAGTTTGTTTGTTTGTTACGTTTTTACGCCTTAACTACTCGACCAATGATCATAATATTTCACATACGTTGTTAAGGGAACAGAAAGGGAAATAGGGAACCTTTGATCCAGAAAAATATAATTGCTTTGAGTCTAAGTGTATTTTATTCAGCATAGCAGCGACCGCCTAGTGTGAGATCGTTGAACTGCCATGAAGAAGTCTCAATTTCCATACCAAGACCCGCACCTCTGACTTTTCAAAGCTATGTGCGTATTAAATAATTAATTATCATTCACTTTTATGGTGTTGCCAAACATCCTGAGCAAACTTGCACATCTGAAAATTCTACATCATGTTCTCAAAGATATTTGAAGGCTGCTAAATTGCACGTCGTGGACTATGACCTAACCCTTTACACAGTGAGAAGAGGCCCGTGCAGTGGGCTGGTTTGTTTACAGGGCTGATATTATATTATATTGACGTGTCCCACACAAGGCCAGATACCTAATCTCAAAGAGAACTGTTTCCTTTAGTCTGACCCAGTTTGACCGAAATCCCAGAATTAAGTGAGGATTCAACACGCCAACGTTGATTCGTTTTCATTATCTTCCGTCAACGGGAGGGTTTGAATACAAAGTGATTACTGTAGAAACGATCAATCTTGTCAACCAATAACTGATGTCTTTAACTCTCGCGAACATTATATATTACTGACTGTTTATTGAGTTAGATGTGTATTTTGAATAATTCCTGTGTTGCGGGAGACTTGATAAACAACGGACACAAAGAACACCCAGACTGGGAACAACCATTTGTGGAATACATAATTATGTGTCCCGTGTGGGATTCGAACTCACAACACTCGCGTAAAGACCACTTAAACCACTCCACCATCCGTGCAGTCAATGTATGTAGAGATATATTTGATACACAACTCACGCGTAGCTACAAACAGCATCCATAACATCCATAAACCTATCACTAACTTAGTTTATAGCTGAAGTAAATCGTACATACTTTCTACTACACAAACACGAGTTCGCATACGCTCGCTTCGTATCTAGTAATTGAATCAATTGAATAGATGGAACGGTGAAACGGCATCCGAAGCAATCATTTTAATGACTCTTGTGAAACTGAAATATACTTAGAAATACCGAGTTTCATTTTTGCAAGCAATCTTTTATCGTGAAAATGAATGTATGTGGTTTTGAAATAACAATAATTATTTTCAGATTTCTAGTCATTTAGGTTATAAATTATAAGTAGTCTTGACTAAGATAAAATGCTAAGGTTAGGAGTAGATTCACATTGATAATGTGCGAGATTTAAACCCGTCTTATCTCGGTCGTAAGAACTGAACCATAAGATACCGTTTCTATTTTTCTGTTATCATCGTAATCACGAGGGAGTGAGAACATAAAGATTTTTTGCTGGTACTACTTATACATTTCACAACTATTTTCCACGTAATAGGGACAAGCATATTGCCGCCTACCGATAACATTTCCAGAGCTACTAACTAAAACTGCATGATATTTTATGATAACCTTACCCCACTTTGCCATTTTCTACGACTTTATCGATTGATGATCGTCGTATATCCCACCCTATATTGCTTTGACGAGACGCTGATTCTTTGCTATGTGAAGGTTATATAGGCGATGTTATAAACTTTATTGTGGCACCGAACTAGCTAGCTGGTAGAATATATAAATTACTGCACGGATGGTGCTGCGGTTAAGTCCCTACACGCGACAAAAGTTTACGTGATCCACAAATAATGAGTGTTTCGTGTCCATTGTTTAAATGTTGTAGAAGTCTAATGCTTTGCAAAAAATATTTCTAGGCGTTGTCATTTTAAAGCAAAAAAGAAGCCAAATGATGATGATGTGTTTTCAGCAAGTTTCTTTGGCCAATGAGATTATTGGCGCTTTAAAATTAAAATACCATGTACCACATACCTTGAAGTTATGTCTGTTCATTGAAATTAAACTACTATATACGGATTTTATCGCGTTGTTTATTTGACACTTAATCCATAATTTTGAAAATAACTTAAAAATTAGTAAAGTGTAATAGTAATAGTAGTGTAACAATTTTCAAAATTATGTAATAAAGTGTCAAATAAACAACGCGATACAATCCATATATAGTAGTTTAATTTCAATGAATAATATTCGCGTAAACAGAAGACAATATTATGTCTGTTACTATTAGTTAGTTTGTTTGCAAAACTATTTGAAAATATATTAAGTTCCAACCCCTTAAACACATTTTATATTGTTTAGTACTAATCATAGTTCGTAGTTTGGAATATTATTCCACTCGATTAAAAAATTATCGAATCTATTTGCGCCTATTAAAACGTAATTCTTCTACATAAAGTGCGGCACTGCATGCATGCATGCATGCACTTGCATACACTTATGGCGAAGCATAAATAATTATGTTGACAAAAACGCGTAAGATTTAACTGTGATCGATTGTGGTCTTATAGCTATTATTGATGAACAGGGTTAGGACGCGCTGTCATATGACAGCATATGCTTTCAAGACTGCCGCACGATGAGGAATATCCCTCTTCTTCTAGCGGTTACTAGCATTTCAAACACACTCTGGCATGACTGCGCGGATGGCGTAGTGGTTTAAGTGTGCACCTCGCCATTGTCACCGCGTCGAGTGTTGTGGGTTCGATCCCCATACGAAACAAAAATTTGTTAAAGTAGTTGTTCCGAGTCTGGGTGATTTTTGTGTCCGTTGTTTGTAACTCCCTCGCGACACAGGAATAATACCCAGAACGGAAGATGGCTCTTTAAAAAATTTATTAGTTAAAAACTGTACTGCGGTCGACTGCATAGCTTTGGTGATAAGGTCAATACATTCAATGTCTCTCTATGTGCTCTAGTATTACATTATTTTTATGACCATAAGATATCATTAAAATAATAAAAAGCACTGTGGATTTAGTTCTGTCAGCAGCTCGGGGTCAAACATTTTCTCTGATAGATGACATCTTATCATTCACTATTACGTAGAACAAACCCTTTGAAACTATTTAATAAGCTTCTACCTACACCTTCGATGACACAAAAGCGTGACGTAAGATTATCATTAGCATCCAAGACAAACAAAACTGTGGCAGTCCAATCACCTACCCGCAGCATGTAGTGCGCTTCATCAAACTTGTGTTTACTTTCGGAGGACTACAAACGAAATTGCCTGTCTTACACACAAATTCTAGTTCAGTGATAGCAGCAGCATAGCACAGTAGGTATATTAATTCAGTGATGCAGGTTCGATCTCGGAACAAAAGTAACGTGATCCATGATTCCCACACTGTAAATAATTCCAGTGTGTCTGGGGACTTTACAAATATTCAAACCATGGACACAAAGACTCAGAAAAACTATTTGTGGATCACACGAATTATTATCCCGTGTGGGGATCGGACCCACAACATTCGGTGCATTGGTAGTGGGCTGGCGACCACTTAATCCACTGCGTCTTCTTTGTGGTCGGTTCTTGTTGCAAATCTGGCCATCTGTCTGATGTTTGTACACACAGCTTACAGTAGCAGCAGCGATATCCTGGTAAGAGACCGTTGGACTGCCATGCATAGGGTACGATCTCTAAGCACGCGCCTATGACTTCAAAATTCGTTGCGTGTTAATAATTAATTACCGCTCGCTTTAACGGTAAAGGAAATCATCTCGATGGAATTTGCATGTCTAACAGTTCTCAAATATAAATAGCAGCGATAGCTCAGTGGCGAGACCAACAGACTGCAATGCAGAGGGTCTCAGGTTCAAACCCACGTCGCGCGCACCTCTGACTTTCGGAAGTTATATGACTTTTAGAAATTATGTGCGTATTGATTGACAATTATGGCCTGCTCCGTGCCTCGGAGAGCACGTTAAGCCGTCGGTCCCGGCTGCCGTGAACATCTATGGCAGTTGTTATAGGGAAAGTCAGTGACCTTTAATATCCTGACACTGGTCTAGCCTTAGGGTATCGTTAGCGTTCGGGTTGCGGAGGTCAGGTGGCAGCCGCTCCGTGTAAAAACTGATATCCAGTCAAATCCAGTTAGACTAGAGAAAGCCGACCCCAAGTGACTTGGGAATAATAAAGGCTAGGGAGAAAAACTGTTCTCAAATATGTGAAGTCTGCCAAACCGCACCCGGCCAGCGCGGTAGGCTAAAGCCAAGCCCTTATAATTAAAACAGAACTGATATTATTATAGCATTGATATTTGAAAAATCTCGCGCATCAGTGACTGGAATTACAATTAGTGGGTGACCTTTAACTGCGTTTTCTTATAGGTAAAGAACAACATTGTGGGAAGAACGCTAGGAGAAACTCAAAGGAAAACCAGTGTAATAGAATTGTTGGGAAGAGAGGAACCTGCCACGCATCCTCAGATTTCCCACCCTAACTATTGCAATAGAAAAATAATGACAAAACTGAACTCCTCTAAATAGAGACAGCGATGACGGACCCGGACGTACTCCAACTTGCAGAATTCTGCTTCGAGCCAAAATATGCGTCGACACGTGTTTCGCCTCAGCACGAGGCATCCTCAAGACCGTTTGGCAACTCATGAGCGTAGCCTTACGCGCAAGCTTTGCTCTGTTACAATGGACTTACGTTAAGTAAAGCCTACTTCAATTCGAAAACCAGTTTAGCAGAGGAAGACATAGAGCTATACGCTGATATAGGTCATAAGCCTTATGGGGTCATCAGGCTATATAAATAATTTTATATATATAAGTATAAATATATATTTAAATAAATATTATATATAAATATAAATTATATATATATAAATATATTAAAAGGAATAGCAGTTATTATACTGATATTCCTTTGTTTCAGTTTACGTCCCGATTTATTATAAAACCTAACTTCGCAGCTGACATCTCCAATTACGGTTCAGCAAAAACATTTCATCCGAAATTAAAACAAGAAAACCTTAACAGAAAGATTACAGCGGTATCTTTTCTTTGCATTTTCTTTTCCTTCCTTTGTCTTCGAAGATACATTATTAGAACGCAGATTACCTGTGAGAAAACACTGGCCTTAAGTTCCTTATAATTGTTATTAAAGAAATTAATTAGTTAAAGTGCTATTTATTATACTGGAGAGATTTTTAGATGGGTATTTCTTGTTATTTTAATGTATGTCGAGGCCTCAAAGAGTGTAAGGATATGTGGCACAGAGGCAGTTTATAAGACTGTTTAGCCTAAGGTCTTCGGATCGATTCCTGGGTCGAACATAATATTAGTATTAAGTTTTCCCATGCTACTCTCAGTAGCAACACGATGTGTTAAATTTGGATTGCCTGCAATTTCTTTTAAGGCAAACCTTTACTACTAATAATAACATAATTGGCTTTTTAACAGTTCTATATACTTATAGAACTCTAAGTTCTATACTGTTAAAAACTTTAAATTTACTTATTTATAGTCTATTTTAGATAAGTGAGTATTGTTTTATTTATAAAATCAAGTTGACAAAGAATTATGAGCCCGGTTCACCCGTTTCAAAGTTACGATGGCACAGATATACAGTCAAAGAAAGACTTTACCCTTTTATAAACTGCATTTAAATGTAGCTATTTCAACGTCAGGCTTAAATTTGCAGCTCTCAGTAAAATAATATATGTATTACTAGCGGTCGCCAAGTGGTCGAAATTCGCCCATACATGATTTAAATTTTAAGATTGATCGTTATTAAGGTTTTATAGTCTATAACTATACCATTATAATCACATTTCATTTAGTCACCTACTCCACATATCTAACCATAGTTATGAAGATTTCTACGACATCTGCCGAACAATGCCGAAATACTACGAACGCGATTCGACTGCTTGTGTCAAATGCATGGTTGTGTGCGTGTAGTGTTTTTTCATTAATTCAATATATTTCTAATGCATATTTTATATAAATATTAGAATTCGCTACTCCTTCTCTAAATAAACATTAACTGTGCCAAATTTCATAACCCTACGTCCACGCAATTTTCGTAAAAAGTGGTACAAAGTTTTTGCTTCACATATTAATATATAGATGTACATTTAAAAGAAAATTACTTCAAAGCTTGTCATTCAATAATAATATTTACCATTCCATTAAAAATGAATTCCAATCTCCTTCACTTTATAAAGTATTCCGTTCATGATGCAGCAGACAAATTGACTACCGGTGTGAGCGCGCCACTTCCGGCATGGCCGGATGCGCCGCCATATTGTGATCCAAACAAAATGGCGACGTACCTAGTTAGCAAATGGAGCAGGATTTGATATAGATTAAAATAAAAATTCATCTATCATCTTACAGCTCTCACAGCTAGACGAACGAATAACATGAATATTAAAAGTCCTATACCTGCACGCTAGATCCCTGTTAAAAGTCTCTGACACCGCTTGTACAAATTAGGTTCCTATTAAAAAAGGCTTCACTGGTGCCGGATCGGCCCCTATTAAAAGATGCCGTTGGTACAGCTAGGCCCCTGTTAAAGAGGCATTAATGGTACATGATAGAATCTTGTCAAAACACTGGCGGCGCGCCAGTGACCACACCAGTTGTACACATAGAACCCTGTTAATAAGGAGCTGCTGTTTGCTGGAGCCTATCACAGGGTAGGCACATGGTAAAAGAGCCTTTGAGAACGATATGTCTCTGTTAAAATTACTGAATAGGCTCCTGACAAAAAAGAGCCGCTGACACAGGATAGGTCATTGTTCATTTTATAACTGGTACAAAAACGGCCCTGTATTAAACTGTCCCACTGCTGGGCACGAGCCTCTACTCAGTGTGAGAAGGGCCATAGTCCATTACACTGGCCCAGTGCAGGCTGGTAGACTTCACATATCTTCGAGAATATTTTGTAAAACTCTCAGTCGTACAGTTTTTCTCTCAATGTTTTCCTTCACCGTTAAAACAAGCGATAATTAAGACTGCGCCGAGCGAAATGTGCCAAAACAGGCGGTCACAGTTAAGTGAATAAAATCAACACTTTTTGTTTAATACAAATATAAAATATACATTTACCATAACAAGGAATGTGTTTACAATTACTCCGTGTAAAAAACTTAAAATTATTAGTATTTTCCCCTACAAAATTATGTAAATTTGCAAAAATTCAAAAACTTAAGCTCGTGTTACGTGATTTTTAGATTATAACAGTAGAAATCTATCCTATTTTACAGCTTAAACGAAACATAAATAGTTATATTACAATTTTTCTATCCAAAATATTTAAGTTATTGGTTGACAATAAAAATACATATTTATCAAAAAAGCACTTCAAATCCTCCATACAATTTCATTATGGCGGCCGCGCGCCGATTTATAAATGCGACGCACGAGCTCTGTCATTATCTGTCTTACGCTCGGCGCAGTTTTTTTCGAACTCGAGACCTCTGCTACACTAGGCTACACACAATGGCTTCTTAAAATATTTATGTTTATGTTTTTGTAAACTTTGTGTTTTTGTCCTAATAAAATAAAACTATGATAGCTAACATCGTTTCTAAATAATTTACAACACAACAGATAACTATTAACCCTAGCTGAACATCAAATCTTATCGAATATTTAATACCGAATTACTTGATAAATACCGGATTCGGTTACCCTAACCGGTAGTACACGATCAGCTGAAACACCCATCTATCCGGTATAAATTACCATTTGTTTTTCAATAACTATCATAGTTAACATTTATGCTACTACAGCTATAAAATCAAGAATATTATACACAACTATTTTCTACTGCGTCAACTCCACGGCAATACATAATGAGATAAAAAGTATTTTATGTGTCAATTCAGGTCATGGTCTATCTCTATGGTTATCTATGGTTGTGTCGAGTTTTGACTATCCAAATTGACAAACATTTACATTTATAATACTTAAAGCTAAACCCAGCCACGCTTCGCTGTGACTCAGATATTAATTTATTTACTATGGAAACGTTGATATATAAAATATAAAGGTGATTCAAAAGAGTGGGCGTAAGTTTCTTACAGGTATTTTCTCATAGGTTCAATCTTTTGCCTGAACGTAGCCACTAACCTAAATGTAAATTCAATAGCCTCACTAAACTGACTTACTTTTAAACTTTGACGTTAATAAGAGTTACTTTGTGACCTAAATGAATAAATAAATTTTGACTTTGACTATAAACACATTTTTATATACAAATGCAAATATCAAACTACTTCTTTTGCAAACTTTAAGATAACTACATATATAATAACATTTAGGTCATAAAATAACCAAAGAATAATATCGCCACTTAATTTCGTTCTATAGTCGCTACCGAGGCAAAAAGGGTTCATAGTAACAGTTTAGATCTAATTTATCAGGCCGGTCATGTCCGGGCCAAAATCCGGGTGAGGATATTCCACACGAGTGGGGAGTTTTTTAAATTAGCTCCGGATACGGGTAGCAATTATTTAAGTGCTGGCAAAATGTGGTTAGCGGGTATTATGATTGTTTTTTCATTTGTTAGAGTAACATTGTATGATATGTGTACATGAGTTATTATGCAGTTAGTACCTATGAAGTGCGACCAGTCTAAGTAGAGTTTTTAAGAGCTATAGGAATACTTAAAATAGAGATCAACTAATTTTCTAAATCTTCTTCTCCCTTAGCCTTTATTATTCCCAAGTCACTTGGGGTCGGCTTTTCTGGTCTAACCGGATTTGACTGGATATCAGTTTTTACACAGAGCGGCTGCCACCTGACCTCTGCAACCCGAAGGCTAACGATACCCTAAGGCTAGACCAGTGTCAGGATATTAGAGGGTACCGACTTTCCCAATGACGACTACCATACATGTTCATGGCAGCCGGGACCGTCGGCTTAACGTTCTCTCCGAGGCACGGAGCAGGCGATAATTGTCAATCAATACGCACATACTTTCGAAAAGTTATATAACTTCTGAAAGTCAGAGTTGCGCGACGTGGGTTCGAACCCGAGACCCTCTGCATTGCAGTCTCCCCACTGAGCTATCGCTGGTACTACTAACTAATTTTCTAAATATTACCAATTTTATTACGATCAATTTGATTTTATCATGATAATATCATGCAAATTCGTATTTTAATTGTGGCCACACGAGACTGTATCGGTGACGAAGGCAGAAGTAGTGAATGCAATTGCTGTGTATAATAATAATAATAAATAGTTTATTTTTTCTCATACATTGATTGTGTTTACAGAAATTGAAGTTGCCCCAGTAAGTTATACAGATACTTGTGTTGGGGCTACCTCGCAACTTCCCTTAGTTTTACAATTATGAAACTGAGAAATCGTCATTTATATATTAACATTGCACATTATGTATATGTGTATGAGACTTGGATTCCATTGCTGGGTTGGGCCAAGTGTAATTGTGTATTTTTATCAAGAAAATATTAATAGCAGCACGACGTCTAGTCAGCGCTTTGTAGACAGTAATCCACTTGCTTATTATTACGTGGGATCTAAAAACTGATAGCCAAATATAGATATAACTCGCCTTGTGTACCCTTTTAACAGCGAAAGCCTAATGGGAAACTTTGGACTGTCACACAGAGGTCTCAAGTTCAATCTTAAGACGCGCATCTCTGACTTTTCGAAGTTATGTACGTATTAATTAGTTAATTATCGTTCGCGTTAACGGTGAAGGGAAACATCGTAAGGGAATCTACATGTCTGAAAGTTCTCTACAATGTTCTCGAAGATTTGCGAAGTCTACCAACCTGCAGTTGGCCAGTGTGGTGGACTATGGCCTAACCCTTCTCACACTGAGAAGTGAGCCGTGCCCAGTAGTGGCACATTTTAATACAGGACTGATATAATATTATATACCTACTCTTTAAGAGAAGATACAGGTGTAAGTATGATTATTTTTCATTCACAGTACGATATTAAGAGCTTAAGCAATATGAAACATATTATTTTTCGGTGTAAAAATTATAACGAATCGTGAGCTAAACTCAAATCTCCTTGACAAAACGCAAGGGGATATAAAACAAAAATTTGGACGGCTTTAAAAGCGAGTTGTAGCTAAACGGCGAATATTTGAAACTGTATTACTAAGCTAGGGCTGTCACCACTAAGCTACGTAAGCATTTAACAAACACTTTCCCACGCCTATATATAATAATACCAGCCTTGTATTAAGTTGTCCCACTGCTGCCCACAGGCCTCTTCTCAGTGTGATAAGGGTTACGCCATAATCCACCACGCTGGCCCAGTGCGGGTTGGCAGACTTCACATATCTTCCAGAATGTTATGGAGAACTCCCCGACTTACAGGATTTCTCAAGATGTTTTCCTTCAGCGTTAAAGCAAGCAATAATAAACTATTTAATAGGCACATAACTTAGAAAAGTTAGAGATGCGCACTTTGGGATCGAACTCGAGACCTTCGCGTGGCAGTCTAACGTTTTCTCACTAGGCTACTTTTTTTTATGGTATTGTACGCAAACGAGCATACTAATCGCCTGATGGTAAGCGATTACCGCCGCCCATAGACATCTGCAACACCAGAGGAGTCACAAGTGCGTTGCATTCCTTTTAAATTTGTCCCCACCGGAAGGGAGGGGGTTCGGTTGGGCCTACGGTACCCTCACTCACTCGGCGAAACACAACTCAAGCGCTATTTCATGCCGGTTTTCTATGAGGCCGTGGTATCACTCCGGTCGAGCCGGCCCATTCGTGCCGAAGCGTGGCTCTCCCACGGTCACACATACACATGCATAGCCTATGGGGATATCCCGATATATGTAGATATAGGCCTGGGACAATGACTATCTATGTTTAATATATAATAGCGGTCGCCAAGTGGTCGAAATTCGACATTAATTGGTTAACATTTTAAGTTTGATCGTTATTAAGGTTTTATTGTCTATAACTATACCCTTATAATCACATTTCACGATACTTAAGATATGTAACTATAATTACAAAGAATTCTACATCAGCTGAACAATGCTCAAATACTACGAACTGTTCGATTGCGTGTGTTAAATGCATGGTTGTGTGCGTGTAGTGTTTTTCCGTTAATTTAATGTATTTCTAATGCATTTTTATAAAAATATTAGGATTCGCTATTCCTTCTCCATATAGGCTATAACTGTGCCAAAGTTCATTCTCCTGCGTCCGCGCAATTTTCATAAAAAGGGGTACAAAGTTATTGCTTCACGTATTAATATATAGATGAAGAAGAAGGCAAAGATGTATTAAACTCTCATTTCGCCAGCTATGCTTTGTAGGTAAGATGCTAGTGCTATCTACGTGGCACAGTTCAACACTCCGTGCACCTACTGAGAATTTATTGGCAGGAAATTTCAATAACACATTGTCCGGGAGACGAGACCGACGAGACCTCATGCACAGCAGTAGCAAACACAACAGTTTTGCTAATAAGGCAGTGAAGCGTTTACAACCATTATATACATAATTCATTATCCTGAAGATATTTTGAAAAATGATATCATGCTGTAGATGCTTACAAATTTATCCTCCTCCTTCGAAGGCGAGTGGAGATGTGGGCATAATACACATCTGCCTCCAGCGATATATTCAGAAAAAGCGTGTTAATTTATTGAAATTAAACTACTATATACGGATTTTATTGCGTTGTTTATTTGACACTTTACTACATATTTTTGAAAAATTTTACACTGCTACTACTATTAAACTTTAATGAATAATATTCACGTAAACAGAAGACAATATCGTGTAAATTTACCTATGTTTAACAAATAAAGGACTATGATTATGTACTTGGCTCGCCATACCACAGTTTTGTAAAGTCATGCCAAAGACTTTTTGTTTTATAATTTAATTTAACTCCCTCTACCAGCCCTGTACAACATTTATCAAGTATGCCATATGACGTCGGCAGCTGACAGATGGTGGATACAATAACTTTGAAACATTTTAACATTTCTACAAAATAACAGCGAAGGTGGAACACTTAAATAAAATGTAAATTATAATGCCAGTTATTCAAAACAACAACGGGAAGCTTACAAGAGGCTGCGAAGAATTTTATGAAGTCACTTCGCAGCTCCTTTTTCGTCGAAGGTCAAGTCTTGCATATGGCAAAAATATTGACAGACTGTTGCCATTCTGGGTGTTCTTATTGTGTAATTTGTAAGTAGAATAAGTTCTAGCTAGTGCTTTAACCTGGCAACTTAACCATATTGAGAAAATGATAACATTGTATCCGGCATCCGAACGTCGATGGACGAATTAAAATATAAAAGATCTATATAAATATACACTTTTAAGTCTTATTGATATTTTGGGGTGTACGTTGTTTTATAAATAATAGTTTTAGAGAATTTCGTTTTACATAAAAAAAATCTCATATTATACGGAAAAAAAAAAAGGTAAGTACTATTACATATCATGCAACAAAATATATAAAATATATAATATATAATAGAAGCATGTAATACTTAAAACAATGATTTTTTTATTTTTTACATTTGGTTTAGGTGCCTTTTGTTATGTGGCTAATTAATTTATTTAGAGAGTCAGAATGGATATCTATGATGTCACTATATTCATTCAGTAGCTTAGTTAAACGGGGAACCGGTGAATTTGTGCCAAACTTTGTCCTGCGGAGCGGTGGGATCAGTGGTGTTGTTGGTTTCCAAGGAGGTTTACCAGGGACTCTAAGGCGGAATCTCTCAAGTAGCTGAGGACAGTCTATATTAGCGTGCAATAATTTATATAATAATTTGAGATCGCTAATATCACGTCGTTTTTAAAATAATTAAGTTTCTCGCTATACGACATCTTTCTCGTTTCCCTACCGCTCACGTATTCCAGATGTTCTAGAAATCTTTTAGTACCCGTTCCAGTCTTAGAGAATGAATTGCGTAATGAGGTCCCCATGCAACGCTGCCATACTCCAGAATACTACGGACAAGACTGTTATAAAGTGCTATTTTAGTGGTAGGATTTTTGAAATATTTGCCATTTCTGATAATAAATCCCAACGTTTTAGAGCTAGTTTGGTAATATTGTCTATATGATTGATAAAGGTTAGCTTGTTATCTAACTTAACAATATAATATAATAAAATGTATTATAAAAAATTTAAAAGAGCCAAGCACAAAATACCCTAATCTTTCGACTTTAAAATAAAGTCTACAATTACGTTGTCTGATTTAAATCACAATTAGTACGCCGTCGTTCTTGTCACTACAGACTGGAAACATGGAAGAGGCACAGGCGCTTCGAATGACGAACATATTTAAGACTTGGAAAAGAGCTATTAGTCTACAAGTAATGTGACGAAAATATAATATATTGTTTAGCAAAAAGGTTAAATCTGGTTTAACGAACATGTTATTCTATATTTAGAGCTTTTGTATTAGTATGTCTATTGTAACTATTGATAAGTGCCAGCCTGGACTACTATTGACTATTTTCCACAATCAAATCCGACCAGCCAGCCAAACTTGCTTAATTTGCTTATAACGGTCTTTTATTAATCTATATACGTGAAGCAAAAACTTTGTACCCCTTTTTACGAAAATATGCGCGGACGGAGGAGTATGAAATTTAGCACAGTTAAAGTTCATATGGAGAAGGAGGGGTGAATCCTATTATTTATATAAAATATGTATAAGAAATACATTAAATTAATGGGAAAACACTACACGCACACAACCATGCATTTTAAACACGCAGTCGAAGCGCGTAACTATGGTTACATACATCGATATATAATGACATAATTGTATCAGCAATATACAGTCAAACTTTGGTCGAATTTCGAGCACTCGGCGATCGCTAGTTCTATTAATTCTTTCATAGCAGTTACTCTACAAACGAAAGTATATTTTGCCAAAAAATTACAACATAAACTATTTAATCTAGTTATTCCTATATCTTATTCTCACCCAATACTGCTATATTCTTATGATTTAATAAGTAATCCTAGTCTAATACATTTGGTACTATGTAGTTTAATTACCTCAATATTAATTTTTCTCAGAGCAACTACCCTATTGCCCCGGGCAACCATAATATTAGACGATTATATAATAATAATAATAATAATATAATAATAAAATTTATTTCAGAATTTCTTCCATAATTTGTTAGTTACAATGTTCTTAACCTAGTGTTAGTGAAAACATAATAAATTAAATAATACAATAAGATAATGAGTCAGGCACTTGCTTTCGCGTGAAGGCCTGTCCAATGCCTCAACAGTAATGAGTCCCACCGAGTAGTGCACGCGGTCAGGATGGCGCCAGCGCCATCCTCCCCAGGGCCGCCGCGCACCCGCACCATTAAAGAGGCCTGATAATATTAAGGCCCATAGGTGATTGTATCTACTGGTAATTTACTGTACGATTCCTTATTTTTAACCGACTTCAAAAACAGGAGATGGTTCTCTATTCGACTGAACTTCTTTTGAAAGCTGGTGCTTCCCATGTGGTCCCACTTTGACTTTGAATTCTCATTTTATTACTTGTGTACTTGTTGCCTAGTTGAAACTGTTTTCTTTTTCGTTTATATTTTAGTCCCTGCGTCTTTCTTAAGTCATTCTCTATCTTGGTAGATACCAGTCTTTAAGAGTACCCAAAATTAATATGCAGCAAATCATTAAACTTACTGGCTACACTCTTCCGCTGTATGTCCGAAACTAAAAGCCGACTTGTGTACGTACCCTACTTGGTGATTGATTGAGGTTCCACTACATACTACGCTGTACATTGTACTACTTTATATGTGGGCGAGGCCCTTGTTTTCGACGAAAACCTAAATAGAGTCGCAACTTAAATTGGAAACAAGACAAATTACTTATATCACCAGTGTAACTTGAGTTTCTGTTATAAAAGGTCAAGTTAAACTGGATTTATTTGAGATTGTGGGTTCGGTTAGTATAAAAAGAACTTGATATTGTAGTAAAGTTTGATGGCGCAGGAAACCCTTTTCACTATATTCGGAGTAATAAAAAGCCAACGCTTCATGGGTCTGAGAAAATTGTTTCGGTAGCTTATCGATTTACTTGATGATTTGACTTGAGTTTTTGTACGGAATTAAGAGTCAGGGAGAAAACAAGACGACACCTTGAACGAGATAATAAAAAAAAAAATTAAGTACGGGATGGAGCCTTGCTCTAAGATTGCCTACAGTTTTAATTTGTTTACACCGTTCCCGTTATACTATACATATATTTAAAACAACATTTTTGTACAGAATGCTCTCGTAACAGTGCTACTTTGCAAAACACAGATTAATGCAAAGTTTCAAGACTGGTTAGATCCTAATATTGTCTAGCGTTTACCTGAATGTTACAATATCGAAATTAATTATTAATCTACTTTATACGGATACTGCGATAGACGTATGTAGAAGGAAAATCCAGCGAAACTTAATGATACCTTGAGCCCACTTTGCCTAAATAGAAACACTAATAATAAAATAATGTTCAGGCACTTTGAAATATCTACACATTTCAAGATTGGAATATGATTAATGACCAATCACATGACGTGATAATTGGCTTCTAAACGAAGTTAAAGCGTTGAAAAATGTTAAAAATTGTTGTAATAGTTTAAAACTAGTATTTTAACCAAAAACCGCAATAAAATCTGTATAAAATAGTTTAGTTTCAAACTTATTAGATCATTTGGCAAGTACGCCAATTACTTTTAAAGAAAAACTGAACAGATATACAAAAAAGGAATTGAAACGGTGGTTGCGGGCCAAGATTAGCTACAATGTATCATAAAGCCATCAATTGTAAAAACAAGATCCATGCACTGGTCAACTAAATACTTATGGTGAACCTTTCTTCGTTGTTTCAGATGAGGAGCTGGTGTTTAGAGACCGGTGGGGTGGACTGACGCTGTTCAACGTCAAGAACTTCACCACACGGCTGCTTATGAACAACTCTACATTTGTAAGTACATCCATCATAATTGTAAATAAAATTGCAGAGTAACAAGGAATGATATTTCTCCAAAAGAAAGGTAGGATTCTCTTACCAAACTAGGAGATTGTGCCTGGCAGACCAGGGCCTGATTGATGTCGGGAACTTGTATATATCTATACTAACGTGTTTGGCAACTTTCACTTGCGTGATTCAGATTCACTTAGTACAAGTTGTATGAAGCAGTGTGTGATTGAGTACAGTGCCATCTCTTATCGCTTGCTATTACTTCTTAACCTCTAAATAATAATAATGTCACCCAGAACGAATTTTGGTCACGGTGGCCAATCTTAACGGAGAATAGTTATCTTCGTTGGAGATTATAGTGTACAAGTGCGAACGCAAACATAAGTGCACTCTCTATTCCTTCACTCTTATAATCCAACTAGTAGTTTTCCCGCGGTTTCACCCGCGTAAGTCCCGTTCCCGTGTGAATATCGGGTTTCACCCCTTTCACCACCTTCGGGGTGGAATTTCCAAAAATCCTCTCCTAGTGCTCCCCTACACTCTCCAATGAACATACATGCCAAATTTCAGCTTCTTGCGTTCAGTGGTTTCGACTGTGCGTTGTCTGTTAGTTACTTAATAACGGAAGAGTTTTATATATATAGATTGGACGACAATCCGACATGACTGGAGAGAGACCAGGCGCATAACCAACGTCTTTACGTGCTTACCGAATTCCGGGAGTATGTGAGGCTGCCAAATTTCTAACTCCGGTTTGCTATTGAGAATTTCTTGACAGAAAACCCGAATAACTTTAACTAGAGTCCTTATGCACAGCCGTTGCATTTACTACCCGCTGCTAAGGCTAATACTTACTAATATTATCAATGCTATGTGAGTTTGTTAGTTTGTTTCTTATGCTTTCACGCGTTAGCTACACGACAGATCATTATGAAATTTCACATCATGTTGTCAGGGGAACTGAAAAGGACAGAACTAATCTAACCTAATCATACCTAACCTAGATTTATCCGAGCAAAACCGCGGGCAGAATTTAGTATATAATAAGGCTAAGACCAGCGAGGCAGTAAATACCTGCGGCGATAATTTGTATGTATTCAAACCTTATGTAGATAACACAATCGTTTCGTCCATCCACACTGATGGATGACATCAGACTAAACTACCCTTTGCGGCAAAAATAGCGCAAAGATAACTCGTAAGGTACGATCGTATTACAGATTAGGAGCTCAGTTGAACGGTATAGCATGCGGAGGAAATGACTGTCGAGTTCTGTCGAGATAGCTGAATTTAACATACGTTTATCTACCGTAGCATGCATGACGTGTAAGATAGCTGGAGGCTATAGGAAAAGTGTATTCTTTGTTACTAAATTTCATGACTGTTATGCATGAGGTTTTATAAAAAAATCACCATTATACCCCCGACGTGAACCCACTCCTTTTTTTACGTGGAATACACTTACACCTTCTTCTCCACGGTAAAAGAACAGTGGGGAAGATATGTATGATGGCCTTTCCATCAGGGAAAGCCTAGCTGGGTCTTACCGACTAAAAGTGCCAGACTGTACATGTACATATGTATGAAAATGTAATACAAACAAGCACAGAGATGGATGCATCCATCAAGTGAGATGGATAATTTTTTTAATTTATTAAATTTATTAAACATGTCCAAAGTCAAGTCTGGAGCGATTTTTGTTCACCAAAAGATTACTGATTGAAATTAAACTTTAGGTAACAGAAAATAAGAGTTAACGCAACCATGCTGGGTTTTTACATACCTTTTTCAAAGGTTTGACGTTTCGGTCAGGTTGCATCGGCCGTGGTCACAAGCAGACTAGCGCAGCGACATCAGGCTTCCGTTTGTGTGGCAGATGTTCCGCAATCCATCTTGGTTTTTCGATGTACCATGTACTGCACTAACCGTGTTCATATTCTAAGACCTAGCCGACTGCAGGTCATAGATAGGTTGTGCTATTGTTATTACAAGATTACACGTCACAGCTAGTTTGAAGGCCTTTTTCCAATTGTTAGCCTTACAGGTACGGACATATTTTTATCTGTTCTGGTAAGCCTAGAAAAAGCAAATCACATTTTCATTTTACCACAAGTTTTCCCCAAACATTTGTGCTTATATCCCAAAGCAACATCAAAAAAATTAATAACAAACATTTGTTGATTAGGTAATCAATTTTTTATTCCTTGTGGAGTAACAGTTGCGAGGTGACGTCGACTTCCAGTAGTTTACGCTTTAGCCACTGAAATCCATTGCCTTACCGTGCTAGAACAACCATGCAGCTAAATATTACTATCTCCACATCAAGTTTCATGTAAACAAACAAACAAAGTTCCCATGAAATAGATATTTCAAGTTAAAGTTAGAGATAGCTGTCGTATGATAAGGCTATAGTATTTTCCATATATGAAAGGAGAAACTTAAAAACAAAACTCTTCGATACGAATCTGTATATACGATAACGTTCAACACCACACAATGGAACAAGTGCCGCTGCCGGTACTATAACGTACCTACAACTTAATTACAGAATGGGGCGCAATAATTCCGACACAAGTGTTACCCCGTTACTGCTTTTTGCACCAAGTATAAATAAACGTGCTTATGGTGCTCTACTGTATATTGCGAGTTTGTAATTCGGAAGGATTCTTTACTATATTATACTACTCTTTGCAAGTAGCGATAGCCTACTCGAGACCTTTGCGTGGTAGTCCAAAGGTCCTCCACCTTTGGACTACCACGCAGAGGTCTCGAGTTCGATCCCGAGGTGCGCATCTCTGACTTTTTGAAATTATGTGCTCTTTAAATAATTCCTTATTGCACGGTGAAGGAAAACATTGTGAGGGAACCTGCATGTTTGAGAGTTCTCCATAATGTTCTCGAAATGGTGTAATATGCCCGGTACGGGTTGGAGTGCCGGGCCCGCGTGGTGGACTATGGTCTAACCCTTCTCACGAAGAGGCCCGTGCCCAGCAGGAGGACAGTTTAATACAGGACTGATATTATTATATATACTATCTTTTGCCCGGGGCTTCGATCGTCAACAATACCTACTAGTTTCTGGATGAAGGTATCCTTTATCCTTTATCCTTTTTGTATCCCTGACAACGTGTCTGCGAAATATCATGATGATCGGTCGAGTAATTAAGGCGTGAAAGCGTAACAAACAAATAAACAAATACTGCTTTAACCTAGCAACTCACCTAAATGTAGCTTTAGTGACTTAGTTATATCAGTTACCAATAGATTTTGACGTTCATAACGCACTCTTAATAAAACAGCGACTTAACTCGAAATTTGAAAGTAAGGCAATTTGAACTCTAATTGTATATGTTAAATTCTAATATTATATTTGTGTTAAATCTTTGCAATAGAGTTCTGTTAAGTATTTATTACGGGAGACAAGTGAAACAAGTGATAGCTATTGACACACTGATTTATTAGTCGTAGACGAACCGCGCGGGCGCAGCCACGCACACATAGACGTCCTATGCACACATACACAACAATCCCTCACCCTATTTAAGATACATATAAAAAACACAAATTATTAAAAGAACTGTTTATAATCGACCCTGGGTATATTCCGCAACAGTCTACTGGAACATCTCGAATTCTGAGGGGATGAGGATAACAATTCCGCCTCATTCCTTTCCCCCTCCCCACCATCCGACGACTGAGAACCACTGGGTTCGCTGTGGATTGGGTCGCTGTCCAACACAAAATCGTCAAAGTTCCCCGATTGAGTCATACCTTTATATAAAACAATTTGATTTTTATGTTTTTTGACATCACAAGAAGAGACATGGTCTTTAATCAAATACAACACTTTACCAAGTCTTTTTATAATGGTTCCTTTGCACCACATAAATTTACAATTATTCAAAAATTTTTTAAACATAACCTCTTCGCCTGGTTTATACACTTGTATATTATTGCCGCCGTAGCACTTAATTTGCGAGCACTGCTTTTGTTTAACATCGTCAGCGAGTGATGTGAGTGGGGTCGACTTTGACTTTGGGTTAAGTAAATCTAACCGCGTTCTGAGCTTTCGCCCAAACACCAACTCAGCCGGTGAGAAACCCGTGACAGAATGAACTGAATTGCGGTAGTCAAACAGATATTTTAAAATATTAAGCTTACACTCACGTCTATTGCGAGAACTTAAAACACTTGACTTTATACCCTTTTTGACTATTTTAACAAAGCTCTCTGCTTGTCCATTACTGGCAGGATTGTAAGGTGGTGATGTAAGATGGGCAATACCATTAAGTAAACAAAAATTTGTAAACTCCGCGGATGTAAAGGCAGTACCGTTATCGCTAACAATTGTGTGGGGTAATCCGTACTTAGACATAAAATCATAAAGATTTTCAATAACAGCTGTCGAGGTTGTAGATGTACTCACGTCGTATACTTCTAACCATTTGGTATGCGCATCTACCAGTACCAAGAACATTTTATTATTCAGTGGGCCCAGGAAATCTATATGTAACCTATGGAATGGTGTAGGAGGAAACTTCCAAGGGGCTAACGGCGCCCGGGGCGGCGAAGGCCGCAGCTGTTTGCATATTTCACACGAGTATATCATTTTCTCTAGCGCTGCATCAATACCTGGGAACCAAACCCGTGACCTAGCCTCTGACTTCGTTTTTACGATGCCTAAATGCGAGCTATGTAATTCCGACAAAACCTTCGACCGCAAAGATTCGGGCAGTACCACCTTGTGACCCCTCATTAAACAACCGTCTTCATATGATAGTTGTGTCTTACATAAATGATAGGGTTTCAACTGCGCGTCCACAACCTTTTTAGGCCAACCATTTTGAATATATTTTACAACTAACTGCAATAAAGTATCCTCGTTAGTAGCTTTGCGTAACTCGTTCAAGGTCAACGGCATGTCGCCTTCGACAACAAAGTTGACATATGATGCGCGATCAATGGGAGTAGCGGCAGCGGCGGCGTGTGCGCCGACGTTGTCTCCCTCCCTCTCGGCCGCGACGCCTGACTCACACTGCAAACTCGCACGAGATAGGTAATCCGCGTTGTTATCGGCGCTACGAACATACTCAATTATATAATTGTATGCACTTAAAAACATCGCATATCTCTGCAATCTATTAGCGGACACCTCCGGTATACCTTTATGTGTGCCGAAAATAGAAATTAACGGCTTGTGATCCGTTCGTAATATAAAGGGATCTGATCTGCCATATAAATACTGATGGAACCGACGTATTCCAAATATTATCGCGGTCGCCTCTTTTTGTATTTGTGAGTAATTCTTCTCAGCTGAGTTCAACGTGCGGGACGCAAAAGCTACCGGACGCTCTAACCCGTCATAATCTATTTGGGACAAGATTGCCCCCAAGCCACACGGGGAAGCATCGACAGTTAAAACTATTTTGGCGTTAGAATTAAAGTGTGCTAAAACCTGATCGGAAGTCAAACGTTTCTTGATTTCATCAAACGCTTGTTGATGTGACGTAGACCAGTCCCACTTAACTCCTTTTTTTAATAAGTCATACAAAGGACTCAGGATACAGGATGCTCCAGACACGAAATTCCTATAGTAGTTTACAAGCCCTAAAAATGATTGCAATGTATTAACGTTGGTAGGAACAGGCGCATCAGCTATGGCTTTCACCTTTGCCGGGTCTTTCTGTAATCCCTCCTTGTTAATTATATAACCTAAATATTTAATTTCGTTTTTAAAAAAATCGCATTTTTCTTTCTGTACCGTTAACCCTGCATCCTGAAGTCTTTGCAGAACTAGGGTTAACTTTTCCAAATGGCCCTCAGGCGTCCCGTCACTACTAATTAATATGTCATCAAGCAGGCATAGAACTCCGTCTAGTCCCGCAAGCACTGTTTCCATAGCGCGTTGAAATATAGACGGCGCACTAGACAGCCCGAAAACTAGTCGAGTATAATTAAACAGACCCCGATGCGTATTGATACATGTCACCGGTTGAGACTCCTCGTCTAATAAAAATTGATTATATGCCATAGACAAGTCAATTTTTGAAAACTGATGGCCCCCGTACAGTCTTGAAAATAGTTCGTGCACCGTAGGTAGAGGATATTGTTCTATCATCAGCTGTTTGTTGATAGTAACTGAATAATCAGCGCACAATCTAACCGACCCGTTGTGCTTAAGCACGGGGACAATAGGTGACGCATACTCAGAGTGCGCAACCGGTTTAAGAACACCTAAGTCTACTAAACGAGTTATCTCCTTATCGACCTTATCACGTAACGCGAACGCAATTGGACGCGCTTTACAGAATATCGGTTTGGCATTATCCTTTAATTTTAATTTAACTCGATATTTTTTAAATTCACCAAGCTTATCCGAAAATACTTCTGGAAAACGCATTTGCAATTGATCCACCATACTCTGCTCGCCCTTTAGATAGTGGCAAGGCGTTAACTTAAGTTTGAATCTCGCAATAAAATCCCTGCCTAATAACGGTGGTCCGCCATTGCGGATGACGTACACGTCCAATGGATGAGTGTGTCGCATGTACGTCACAGGCAAGTTCACGTACCCTACACAGTTCATCGTATTGCCGGTGTAACTAAAAAAACTTTTTTTCGAATCTCGTAACGAAATATTACTGAACATGTTTTTATAGGTACCCTCGGATATAACCGTCACTGCTGATCCACTATCTATTTGAAATTGAAATTTTTTACCGTTGATTTTCACTGTTTCTGTCATAGGTTCCCCACGGACTGAGCGTATGTTAAACAATGGCTTACCATCGTCGTCCTCACTCACATCACCCGTCAACACGTAATTAACCTTTTTGTTACACATTTTTCGCAAATGACCCTTGGTGTTACACTTATTGCAAGTATAGCTTGCAAACCGACACTGGGATGAGTCATGACTATTACGACCGCACACTGAACACTTTAATTTACCGGCACTCATCGTTTTAGCACTATTCGCTTGTTTGGCGATCTTGAAAACTGGCGTCTGCTGTCCAACGACAGCCGTAGTAGCGGCCGCTCCTGCGCGCGCGCACCGCACGCTCTCCGCCAGCTCCACCGCCTTCGCCAGGGTCAGCTTGTCGAGATCCTGCGCGAACAGCTTCTCTCGTTCATGGCCTGCTACCATTCCCATCACGAACCGATCTCGTAACGCTTCCTCGACGTTACTAAACTTACAATGTGCTGTAAGTCCTCGTAGCCTTGACGCCCATTGCGTGTACGTCTCGCCCAGCTGCTGCACCGCTGCGTAAAATTTGTAGCGCTCGCTAAAGCCACATACCTTTGGAAGAAAGTGCTCATCCAATAGCTGCACTACGTCGTCATACGGTACCTCCTGGATGTCCTTTGGCAGGGCTAGATCCGCTGCCAACTTATACGTAGCGTCGCTCAATGCGCTGAGCAGGACCGCCCGTCTCTTGGATCCAGTTGCATCATTCTTCGGGAAGATGTCGTTTGCAATAAACCATTGCGTAATTCGGCCTTTGTACGACTTCCATTCTTGCACATTGTGGTCGAACGTGGATAAAATTCCAATGCTATTCATTTCTTACGAATTTATTTTTTAGTTGTGGGTATCTCGTCGCCACTGTTAAGTATTTATTACGGGAGACAAGTGAAACAAGTGATAGCTATTGACACACTGATTTATTAGTCGTAGACGAACCGCGCGGGCGCAGCCACGCACACATAGACGTCCTATGCACACATACACAACAAGTTCAAATTTGTTTAATCCAAAATACTGAGATAAGTCTCTGTTTTATTAATGGTGCGATTATTAAGTGTAACTTTGTGAGCTAAATAAAAATGAGTTTTGACTTTGACTATACTAAGAAAACGGCACGAGACCGACCCCTATTATGTAGCACCTAATATGATAGCATGTTAAAAGAGAGTCTTATACGCTCTTGCCTATATGCCTTCGGGTATATAGGCGTAAGACAATTTTTGTTATTATGTTATTTCAAATGAACAAATTTAGAGAAATTGATTAAAACAGCTTTCAAGCAGAAACAAGAATGAGGGTAATTTATCATTGACCTCATTTTATACAAAAAAACATAAAAAGATTTCATGTGTTCTACATTTAAATGATGTATTCTTAAATAAAGAACACAAACGTAATATTTTATTTTTAAATATTTTAAGCAATCTAAAAATATTACCCCTTTTGCCCGTGAACGTGGAGTTTTTTTGATGAGTGTACATGTAAAATATATACCTGTATGTAATATTTTAGGTCTGTTCAGCTAAACGATCTATTTCTTCAGAGTTAAGTCGCTAAACTTCGTCATATGTAACTACTAATACGTGAAGAGAGTCATAGTATAAGTTAATAGTAGATCGTTCTCCATATAACGTTTAACTTTCTGCACATTGGCGGAAAGTTAAAATTATAATATTACTATTATTTTTTTCATACATAACATATACATTTATAATCTGATGCCTCTATAACCGATGGCAGAGGTGTAATAAACCTTAAGTTCGCTAACTATGGTTTTTATATCACACGTAATGCAGGCTGTATCTATACAAGCCTTTGCTGTCTACTTGTATACCTCTAGACTACGTACCTCTATTAAGAATTATTTGATATAAAACTTTACCTGACGTGGAAATCGCACCTAATGCACAGCAATCGCATAAATTACCAATGTGCCACAGACCATTAGCACTGATGATAATATAATGCCCGAACCACCGAATCAGCACTATTGTTCCCAAATCGACTCTTAAAACTTCAGCAAACAGCCTGCATTACAGACTTAATGACGTCATTAAACGATTGATGCGTCCACACCGTGCATATATGAACACCCGTATTGTGGAACATAATTCGTGTTTAAATACGAACACTAATTATCTACATTGTTAGTTGAAATTTATGAATGGAATTGGTTCGGTAATATATATTTATTTTGGAACTCTCGGTGACAGCGGTTGAATGCAATAGTTTCGCGTAAGATCTTCGGTTTCCTAGACCAGGCAAAGAGTTATTGTTGATTGTTGCTGCACTGATGGCGTAGTGGTTTAGAGTGAGTGCTGTATATTCTATGCCGACACGAAACGAAAAATTGCAATAGTTGTGTGGTGGTGGGCAATCCGATGGTGCGTGGGGCTCCTCTCTTCCTAATAATTTGAATACAATATAATTATGCTTAATCGTCAGTTTGAAAGTGGGGCCAATTTTACTTTTATTTTCTCAGTCTTCATACAATTAACAAATAGGCCATAAATCTATTTGCAAGTGGGCAGATGGATCCGAAAATTCTAACAACACATAAAAAAACAAAATGAAAGGAATGGCCTGACTTTCAAATTATCGAGTATGCATACGTTATTTACCTCCACAATACACACTATGCCCCGCTCCACCCACGTTTATAATTACTGGTCCGCCCTCGTAGCTCGTAGCGTGATATTATACAGCCTTTGTCACTTCTACAAAAAGTGCCTTTCTATTGGTAAAGAATTTTTGAAAACGATCCTGTCGTTTCTTGTATTGATAAAAATGTAATATTTAAGACATTTATGTTACAATAACGTATGTAGGTCTGGCGGCTTTGGCATCTTGTACTTTTCTGACCAGAAATTCTCAGTAGTAGCAAGTCTCAAACTATGACCTGTTGACGGTAATAAGTGTTTCTTTTTTGGGTCTACATTTTAACCCTACTGTCCCATTGAGGGGAAATGGACACACGACACAGAGGCGCGCGTGAGACCATGCATGCCTGGACCTGGTGCTGATCGGGTGGTGGGGAGGCCCACGAAGCCCACTACCCCCAGGTAAAACCTCAGGGTGGCTGGAGATCATCTCGCGCCCTCTGGCGCCCGGTTTATGGTTAGGAAGAGGGTTTAAGCGCACCCTCTCCCGCTCCGCCGCCTCCTTCATGGAAATTACTTCCTCACAGGAGGAGGTGACGGACGGTAATAAGTTAACCTAACCTACACTGAAACCTTAACTGGCGAAACATCTTCGTAGATATCAAATACCCAACGGTAAAAACTGCTTTATTTGTGAAACCGGCTTCAGAAAGAAGTTGAACAAAATACAAGCTACGCAAACAAGGAGAAATTGTATTATTTCTTACCGTCTAAAGCTTTCACTAGTTTTGTTTGTTTCTCATCTTAAGCTTTTAAGAAAACAAGCTTCGGTGTAACACACACCCGATGTGTAACTCCAATATATCCATAAAACACTTTATCCAGATTTATCAGTATTCTTTGCGAACAAAGCCGTGTGTCTTTCTTGTAAAAAGATTTTATATGAATCGATCTTGGAATCGTTCGATGTTATCTTGATTTAAGTGTGTGTACAATGTTTTGTAAAGCCCTTGGGTTAGGCTCTTGTGTTATTTTTTAAGCATTTAAGAGAGGTGGGACTTAGAAGCATTCTGTTGTTTTAGCAATAATTAGAGGTTTCCAAAGCTTCTTAAGAGTCACGTTACGAGCGATCGTCGGACGTGGGACATCCATGCATGAATAAAGGAGCTCCAGAATAACATTGATGCTATTATTTTATGTACGAAAACTGTGAGATAGCTATACTAAGCATTTGGTAATGAATGGCGTCACCATGGTTGTTTATAAATACAACTGAATTTTCTGTAAGCAGCTGAATAAGCAATAAAATAACATGCATAAGAATAAGTAATGACAGTGGGACTGATGGTAAATGGTTAATCATAGATAAGACACTATATAACTGATTAATAAAGCATATGACAACGGGAACAATAAAAAATTTCGATCATCTCAGCCATTTTGAAGTGTTAAACTACGTTATTCTTTTTAAATATTACAACTACGGTCTGCTTTGAGATGCTTTGCTTTTAAATGATTGTGTGATTAAATATCATGTATATTTAATCATAAATCATATATGAAAAATCATAATAATCATGTATTAAGATAAGCGGCCGCCTCGTTACTGACGCTGCGCTTATTGTTTTGAGTTCAAATCCCACATGCGTCAATTATTTGTGTAATACACAATATTGTTCTGATTTACTTACGATAATATCCTTCAACGTTAAAGCCAGTGATTATTAACTAATTAATAGAAACATAGCTACAGAAAGTCAGAGGTGGGTGCCTTGGAATCGAACTCGAGACCTCTGCGTCGCAGTCCAAACGGTTTCCTACTAGACTCGCTGCTCTTGACATTGATAAAGTAAAGTAATCAAAATACTTAGTCTTCTATTATCTTGTTATAGAAAAACCTACGTGACGCTTCTGTTTGTATCGCCAATAATATATTTTATCATTTGTTACGTTGTTCTACAAAAAACTATATTATAACTATCATTTGTTACTGTCATAAGCAAATATATTGGAAGCCATATTTCTTTTACGAAGGTAATATTGAATATTATGAATATCTTGGGTAGTGTAATCCTAAGGGGCTTTGTTTCTCGCAAACTAGAGGTAAAAACAAAACTCTGAAATTACTATGGTTATCGCTTACCTTCAGACCTTCTTTTAGAAACTGTATACAAATTTTACAATCTGTGACAAACTTCGGTCTCGATGGCGTAGTGGTTAGTGTAACCGACTGTCACGCCTGAGGTCGCGCACAAGACAAACATTTGTGTGCATGAACATGGATGTTTGTCTTGGTCTGAGTGTTTCTATGTATAATATGTGTGTATTTACAAAAAAAAACTATAATATGTATGTTTATCCATTGTCTAGTATCCATAGTACAAGCTTTGCTTAATTAGGGCTAGATGGTGTTGTGTACATGTGATAAAATATTATTATTATTTTTATTATTAGGATTAAAGTATGTCCATTAAAAAAATATTGCAATTCAAAGTGACGTATCGCTTCTACTCTATAACATTTTTAAATAGAAAATACGTAATCCTACTCAGTGAGAATCGATTCAAAATTTAAAAAAAAGGTAGTGAATACAACTACTGTGCAAGAGATTTCGGGTTCGATTCCCGTAGTAATATATAAAATAATTCCTGAGTAAAGTGTGATTGGATTTTTGTCTAAATACTAGCTTTTGCAAGCGGCTTTGATCGCGTAAAAGTAGGTTAGGTTAGGTTGCCGGCTACCCGATCAGCACCAGGTCCGAAAGGCGGCGTGCGTGTTCCCACGCGCGCCTTTGTGTCGTGTGTTTTTGTATCATTTGTATTTAAAAGCTTCCCATAGGACAAGCTTAGCCTAGTTTAGTTTTTGGAAATAGAAGCAAGTTCTTGTATTATATTAAATTATATTATGTTATTGTGTTAGGAACTGTAATTGGTTAATGGAAATAAATTATTATTATTATATTATATTAAGTAGGTAGTATAATGATCCCTGAACACACATAGCTATAAAACAATTAATAGGGTAAACTGCCGAAAACTGGCAACGTTAGAAAGAAATTTAGCCACGCAGCTGATGGCAACACATTGTGAGGACGCGTACTGCATAAAAGATTGGACGCCATATTAAAACGAAACTTCAAAATATAGATAAGAAAGTTTACAACATTTTCCCAGTCGTGTCTTAAAATAAGTATTAAAATTGTATAGAAAATGGCATAGTGATTTAGGTGATCGTCTCGTCACTGCCACCGTGCCAAGTGCTGTGGGCTCCTATCTCAAACTCGACATAAAGGACATTGTTCAGCTGCCATACATTATTAGCCTAAGAACCAACAGCCACAAAAATATTATAAATATGTGGTTAAGGATGACCACATTCAATTAAAATTGAATATAAGTCACGGACACTTCTGAATATTGCTTCTGAATAATCCGGGCGGTCCATTATTATCATCCATATTCCATCTTTCTCTTTTACCCTGGTGAGTCCGACATAAACCCTCCGCCCGTCCCCGCGGAGGGGTATGCGTCAACGCATTCCACGACATAAAAAAAAGTGTTGCCATGCTTGCACAATAGAAAAACGTATAATATTGAGAAATTGGTATTTATTATGGTCTTTTACATTAAAACTTATAACTTTTTAAGAAATTGGTCATATCTATGATGAAGTTCAATAATGGTATTTATAGAATAGCATTCGTATTAACTACGTAAAAAAATTACAGACAAGCTAAATAGAAAATAATTTATATGATAAAACCGTACACATATTGTAAAAGCTGTAAGCATGGCAACACTGCGTGTCTCAGATGTAAGCAATGGATGCCGATGTATTTAAAATCGCGAAAATACTTTTTAACACGAAAATAAATCGAATAAAGTGTCCGTGAGATTGTAACGATTGATTATTAAGTCATAAAATAAGATACAAATTATTGATTAGGTGGAATGTTTTTTTCTTTGTTAATATAACTAAGCTGGCAAACAAGCATACGGCCCACCTAATGGTAAGTGGTCACCATAGCCTATGGACGCCTGTAGCACCAGAGGCATCACTTGCGCGTTGCCGACCCTTTAGGAAAGGAAGTGAGAAGGACAAGGAGCAGGAAAGGAGAAAGAGGGTGATTAGGCCACCGACACTCTCACTCACCGAACAAAACACAACAATAGGAATACTGCTATTTCACGTCGAATTTCTGTGAGAGGGTAGTACTTCCACGGTCGTGCCGGCCCATTCATGCTGAAATCAGCGAGGCTCTACTACTCTAAAAGTTTGCATAATAAATAACGAAGCCTGGGTGTTCTTTGTGTCCGTTGTTTGAATGTTTATAAAGCCCCACGGGACAGGGAGCGACAAGCACGCGGGAATTATTCTTAGTGCGGGAGTTGTCTTTTATTTGCCTAGCAGACAGCAACCAGCTATAGAAGGCAATAGGGGCTATTAAGTAGCACTAAATACTATAGCTACTATAGCCACGACGAAATGCAGTTTTGCTGAATATAAAACCTTCCTCATATATCCCTGATACGCTAGGCAGAGTAACCTATGTAATACATAAAATATGAATTTATTTGGATGGTAAAGACCCTTTTAGAGTTCGAAAAACTCTTATACAACAGCTTTGTCCGTCCACCTATTATACAACTTTTAACTCAAGAACCGTAAGAGCTAGAGACTCGCGGTCAACACCATTCGACTCAGCGTAGTCGATATACCCCCAAAATGACTATGACCTTTGACTTCTAACCATGGTCACGTGATACCATTTTTTCAAACTCTATGTTGCAGGCAATTCATTGCCGTTTCTCACTAGTTATATTAAGTTGATTCTCATTTTAATTGATATACAAAAACAGTGACAGTAGACACACACGGTCCCTACCGTTGAACTACCACACAGATGTTTCGAACTGGATCCTACGGCACGCACCTTTTACTTTTCAAAGATATGTATATGAAATACATAATAATTTCTGCTTTAACGTGCAGTAATCACATTTACAGCAATTCGTATAAATCCAACAAAAAGGCAATTTGATAAAAATACGTTATTTATTATGCAAACATTAATTAACAAAAAGTTCTGTGACCAAAAGTCATGTATAAAGCTCGGACATTTAAAGTACCGATTAAATAAAGCTCGCGATATGTGGACTTGGCATTTTGTTCCAAACACTGCAGTGGCCACACGTTTTATTGAAATTGAATCTTTATGCCGTATTTTTTGTTGTGCCGACAATTTCGCAGTGCGTTGCGCGCGAGAATGTAATAGTTTTTGTATTCATTAGTTTTTAATTTCGTTTTGGATATCGCATGAACAATTTTAATGAGAAGTTATGCGTAAATATTGTAACGTTATGCTAGTCAACCCGCTTTAGAGGCGTGGTTGACCTAGGATTTTAATTGATATTAAAGATGAACAACGCGATCAACAAGCATATATTTTCACTTACAACAGGTGTATAACAATAAACAGAACTACAATTAAATTCTACTAGATATTTAGTGGTATTTTAGGGCGTGGTTCAAGATGAAGGCTTGTTACGTGGTCCCGGGTAGAATGGACCACTTAACTTCAGTACGCAGCGCAATGGAAGGAGGCAGGCACCAGGGCGCGTTGCGAATATATAGGGCCACCGCTGGGGAGGAGAAGCCGATGGAGGGGCGCCGCGAGCATGGCCGCTCAGCAACGACCGGTCCGCGTCACAATATTATGTTTATATTTATTGATTGTGTAATAGAAGGATAAATTTCAAAAGAATAATATAAAAATCTAGGACAATTTGTATAGTTTTTTTTTTCTAACTAGATTGTCATATTTTATTAAAAGATGTGTCTGAGTACCGTCATTCATGGATTTAAGTTTATATACAAATGTCACTTTGCAGATATTTTATAAATATTCGGATATCAAACATAACTAGAATATCCAACATAAGTTTTCTACCCGAACGTCAGCTTGTAATCTGATCGCGGCGCCAACTACAAAGACCAATTATGAAATTAAACGATCCAGCAACCCACCCTTCTTCTTCTCTCTTAGCCTTTATTATTCCCAAGTCACTTGGGGTCGGCTTTTCTGGTCTAACCGGATTTGACTGGATATCAGATTTTACACGAAACGGCTGCCACCTGTCCTCCGCAACCCGAAGGCTAACGATACCCTAAGGCTAGACCAGTGTCAGGATATTAGAGGGTACTGACTTTCCCAATAACGGCTTAACGTGCTCTCCGAGGCACGGAGCAGGCGATAATTGTCAATCAATACGCACATAATTTCGAAGTCATATAACTTCCGAAAGTCAGCGATGCGCGACGTGGGTTCGAACCCGAGACCCTCTGCATTGCAGTCTGTTGGTCTCCCCATTGAGCGATCCAGCAACCCACCCAAACACACAAAAACAACTATTAAAATCGGTCCATTTGTTTAGGGGTGTTTCAGTGTCATACACGCATCCAGTATATGAAGATAATAAAAATAATAATATAACAGTATAGACATTTTAAATTAAAATATGAATTAACAATATCCCAACTGCTTAAACACCAACACAATCATGGCGTAAATTACAAAAATTTATTCGACAACAAGTCGGATTCGTGTCCAAAATTTTATACAATACGTCCAAGTCAAAATATACGAGTTTATTTATCCATAGCTGAGAAAAGAAAGCCTCATTTTATATAATAGGATAGGTCGTCCAGACAGAATTCGGTTAAGCCAGCCAATTTTAAAAGCAACTGACCATCTGGGTATGAGACAGTATAGTGCATAAGTTGTGCGCAAACAATTGTACTCTCTATTTCCTCACTCTTAAAGCCCGATGATAGTGCAATCTGACAAGACCGAACAAAGATCGGGCACAAGACTGATCTCTGTGAGGCACGGGTGTGTGCAATAACACTACCCAGGCCAGGAATCGAACTCAAAACCTCATGCACAGCAGTCGGAAACACTACCACTGCGCTTCCAAGGCAAGACTTCATAGAAATCGTGTTAAAGAACGTCCAGACTCGGATAAATTATTTGTAGATCACACAAATTATATTATTGTTCCGTGTATCAAACTTACATCACTCGACACAAGAACGGCGGCGAAGTAACCAGTAAAACCACTGTGCAGTCATAAAATATGTATACATTTTACAAACCACGTAATTCATTTAATTTATCAACGCCCTCTACAGAAAACGGACTATAAATTCAAATAATGAAATCCCAGAAGAAAATTAATTCATTTAATTTCGTTCAATACCGTTTTCTTCCATTACATTTCAAAAGATAAATCTCTCGCCGTGACATCGCAGGTAAAAACCGCAAAGCCGAAATTCGTCGCCCTCAAAAATTCGGCCGTCAAAAGTGTGGTCATTAATTTGTTCGCTGTAAAACAATATGCAAGCCTAATGGGCCGCAAGTTGAGGCTGACCAGGCGTTTTTAATTTATTGTGTATGTATTTGCTTTTGATATTTATTTGAATTTTTATTTATATTGGATATTGATATGATAGTGCCTTGGTTATGCAGCGGTAGTAAATAGCACTACTGTGTCGGGTTCTCAGGTATGTTATATAGTTTCACGTTATAGAGTAGGCAGAGTCGTATTACATCCACACTTTGCCAGCACATACGATGTTTAATAATAATATAATAATAATATTCTACCACATACACACAACACCATCTAGCCCAAACTAAGCAGAGCTTGTACTATGAGTACTAGACAATGGATAAACATACACATATACTTATTTTTTTGTAAATACATACATATTATACATAGAAACACCCAGACCAAGACAAACATCCATTATCATGCACGCAAATGTTTGACTTGTGCGGGAATCGAACCCGCGATCTGAGGCGTGGCAGTCGGTTACACTAATCACTACGCCATCGAGGCCAACAGAGACATGTTTAGAAGGAATTCGAAGAGATGTGCAAAAAAGATCTATCCCAATCCTGTTAAATATGTATAATTATTAACTAACAATTATTTATTAAAAAAAATTACTACTTTAGAAGTAGTCATTCCTGTGTCGCCTGGAAAGATAAACATTCAAACAACGGACACAAAGAACACGCTGCAATGTTGGGTGTTAGCTTCGACAAATAAAATATGTTGTTTTAGCCTAATGATTGGTCTATAGTGAATAATTTTATTTGCGACGATACAATTATATATGAGGGGCGGTGCGTCACACACTACAACACAGACTTGAAACAACTATTCACGGTTCCCACAAATTTTATCCCGTGTGGGGATCGAACCCACAACACTCAGTGTAGTGGCAATGGCGAGGCGACGACCTCAACCATATATAAGTACGTTATGTAATAATAATATAAACTGCCTCCGTGACGCAGCGGTAGTGAATGCGACTGCTGTGCATGAGGTCTTGGGTTCGAATCCCGGGTCGGGCCAACAAACGTTATTGGGTTTTTCTGTTAAGAAATTTTAATAGCAGCCCGGAGTTAGGAAGTTGGCGATGTAAGACACCTCCGTGCCTCGGAAAGCACGTAAAGCCGTTGGTCCTACGCCTGATCTCCCTCCGGTCGTGTTGTATTACCGTCCCATCTGATCATGAGAGTTAGGGAACAGAGAGTGCACTTGAGTTAGCGCACACGCTTGTGCACTATAATATCTCCTGCGCAGATGGCCAGTCTCCGTTAAGGTTGGCCGCTGTGGCCGAAATTTGGACTAGAGGACATTATTATTATTATTATTATTATTATGTAAAAATAAATTATCACAATAAATAAAATTGGATGTTCTGTGTATTCCAAGGTGAACCTGTCTATCTATACTGAAATCTAGAAAATCGATAGACACTATAATATTGTCTTTTGATTTTCTAGAATTCAGTGAGCACTGACAGTTTCTATAAAGTCTTATTATCGTGGTATCTACGAGTTACGACCGGCCATAGAAGTGACAAATGGTAACTCCCGGTCTAAACAGAATTAATGATCTATCGCGAACAGATGGCACATAGCAGTGTGAATTTAATGGCTCCAACACTGTAACAAATGGTGAAATTCTATTACAATACTATTGTGCTGTCAAAAGCACTACCATTTTCAATAAAAATAAATCATATCAACACTATAATATGTAAGTTATGCTTTCTAACAATAATATTAGCCTTGTTTATGAAATGTTTCACTGCTAGGCCTGTTTCTAGTAGGCCACAGTGTAAAAAGGGTTAGACCATAATCTACCAGAATGGGCCAGTGTGGTTTGAAAGATCTCACTGATCTTTAAGGTCATTATGTTGAACTCTTAGACGTGCAGGTTTTCTCACGATATCGTTCACCGTTAAAGCACCCGACATCGAACTTTGTAATACGCTTATAATTTTTGATAAGTCAAACTTGCGTGCCTTGAGATTGAATTATATCTCTGCGTGTCAATACGACAATTTTCCACTATGCTATCGATACTCAACGCTATTATCTAGGCCACCCTGTAATATATTTTATTTATCTATTACGTGCAGGGGTGTCAAATTTTTGAAAAGGACTGCCATTAAACTTATCGCAACTGTTTTAATAGCAAATTTTACAATATAAAAAAAATTGCCACAATGACGCAGCTCTAGTCAATGCGAATGAATGAGGCCACGGATTCGATTACCGAGTCAGACATTGTGTTATTGAGTTTTCTGTGAAAACTCTCAGGCGGACGGACATAGACTATAAGTATACATAGGTGTGTGATGTTATGTGGGTGTGTGTGATAGAGGGCAATAGGTTCGTTCTTATACGTGAGACCTAAACCTACATCTTCCCACTCGAGGATAAGCCATGCACGGCTTCTAATAAGCAATTAACTCTTATTGTTCACTTTCAGTCTTAAAAAGTACACCATTGCATAAGTAATTTGGCCACAGAGCTCCAAACTGCTCGGCTTAATAAAAAACATGAACCGAAATTTGAAAAAGGAATAGGATATGTTGTCCCTTACAAGTGGCCATTAATTTTAACACAAAGGTTTAATGCCTCGTAAATTATACGACGTTAGTTTTTATTACACAACGCGGGAAAAGATTTGATTTTATGTCACAGAATCACTTACGGATTTATTGGTGTGATATAAAATACTTTTGCTTAAGTGTTGATGGTATTACAAGATAAGACACCTAAAGATTATCTAGTGAGAATTGATAGTGAAAGAAATCTATGCTGCTATAATAAAGATATAATAAAGAGTTTCTTTATTTCTTTGTTTGAACGCGCGAATCTCTGGAGTTGTTATTCGGATGGGTGGATTTAAAAAATTATTTTTGCATTTGTTAGACAAATTCTTAAAGATAATTATAGGCTATGTAAATAACGTCACCCTACAAACCACGGGAGTGGAGAAGTTATCATAAACGTAGGTGAACTGCAGGCACATAATAATAACAATAATAAAAAATAAACGTTTATTAAATAACCATAATTCGATTTACAATCATGAACACTGTCACT